>OU342745.1:15832652-16432652 GCA_910589775.1 Avena eriantha
GTAAATCGGCATTAGATGCCACATAAATAAACACATCCCGCCCACAGATCCATGGATCCCCGTTCCCGGAATCTCTACACCGAATGATCGTTGCCAACATCATCTGTCTCCTCCACCCAGTATCCATCTTGCGGGTATACCTGTTCATCTGAATCAAACAATTTATCATGTGAGACCCTAGGGGTACTCAGCAAGTCTTTATGCCGCTAAAGGGGACACAACCTGGGGTGACGCAATTGCAGCAAAAGATAATAGCTAAAAATTCTATAGATACTCGCTAACCATCCGCCTAACCAATGATAGGCGGATGTCCGTGAATTAAGAACAACAGTTACAACAGTATAATTAACAGATCCATCCTCCTCCTCACTTACCAACGAGGAAGCGGACGAACAACCCCCTGACGGGTTCGTAGCATGGAAAACAAAAAAATTCTACCGCAAGAACGAACAAAACCCAGATCTAATCTAGATAAAAGCCAAGATCTAATCTATTAGACATGTGCAACGAGATAGATAGGAACTAACCCTCGTAGATCCGAAAGCGTTAACGAGATTAGATCTCATGGTTGATGTAGTCGATCACTTGCCGATCTCAAGATCGTGTGGATGATCCTTCCGGCGACGCGTTCCGGCAGCGCTTCCGCAGTCGGTCAAGTGGACGATCCTTCCGGCGCCGCGTTTCGGCAGCGCTTCCGCAGTCGGTCACACGTGCGGAGTCGAAGCAGACCTTCCTCTCCTCGTTCCAGCGAGCAGCGGAGGTAGTAGATCTTCTCCACGGAATCACAGCAGCACGATGGCGTGGTGGTGGTGGTGGAGTAGAGAATTCTACAGGGCTTCGCCTATGCCTGTGCAGAAGAAAGGAGGAGGAGAGAGGCGGCAGAGATTGGGAGTTATGAGAGGAGGGGCAAGGGGTGGCGCCTCCCCCTTCTATTTAAAGGAGGGAGGGCGCCTGGGGAGGGGGAGTCCTAGTAGGACTCCCCACCTCCTTGGGCCGGCGGGTTGGGGAGGGGGGGAGGAGTCCTCCTCCCCCACGACTCCTAGTCTTGACCCACCAGGACTCCTTGATCCCTTCCTTGGTTTTCAAGCAAACTCCAAGAAACCTTCCAGAACCTTCCGGAACATTCCGAAACCTTCTAGAACCCTCATACAAATACTCCGGAACATTTCCTAACTCAGAAAATGATCCCCAATATATGAATCTTATTCTCCGGACCATTCTGGATCTCCTCTTGATGTCCCGAATCCAATCCGAGACTCCGAACAACATTCGGTCTCCAACGCACATTCCATATCTACTTAAAACAACTTCGAACCTTAAGTGTGTCACCCTACGGTTCGTGAATATGTAGACATGATAGAGACACATCTCCTATCAATAACCATCAGCGGGACCTAGAGATCCATAATGGCTCCCACATACTCAACGATGACTTCGTGATCGATTGAACCATTTACATACGAAACCAATTCCCTTTGTCATGCGATACTATACTTATCCGAGGTTTGATCGTCAGCATCTCCATACCTAGTTCTACCTCGTTACTAATAAGCACTCTTTACTCGTTCCGTGATATGTCATCCCTTGTGACCCAGTCACATGCTTGCAAGCTAACTAGATGACATTCCACCGAGAGGGCCCAGAGCATATCTATCCATCATATGGATGGACAAATCCCAATCTTGGTCCATGCGCTTCAACACATACTTTCAGAATACCCAATGACACCTTTATGACCACCCAGTTATGAAGCGGTGTTTGATGTCATCAAAGTACCCATCCGGTGATGGTGATTAACGCAACCTCATGGTCGAAGGATTAGGTTACTATGCATTTTAAAAGCTTACAGCAATACGAACTTAAGACTTGATCTTATGCTACGCTTACTATGGGTGTGTGTCCATCACATCATTCTCCTAATGATATAACCTTGTTATTAATCACATCCTAATGTCCATGATAAGCAAACCATGATCATCAATTAACCCACAAGCTAGTTCAACAAGAGGCTTACTAGGGACTCTCTTATGTTTACAAAACACACATGTATTAGTGTTTCCTAATAATACAATTATAGCATGGGATGTAAACATTCATCATAAACACAAAGATATAATAATAACCACTTTTATTATTGCCTCTTGGGCATATCTCCAACAGTCTCCCACTTGCACTAGAGTCAATAATCAAGATTACATGGTAATATACCGAACACCCATGGCGTTCTGGTGTTGTTCATGCTTTGCCCTAGGGAGAGGTTTAGTCAACAGATCTGCCACATTCAGATCAGTGTGTACTTTGCAAATCTTTATGTCACCATCTCGGACATACTCGCGAATAGCGTGGAAACGTAGCTTGATGTGCTTCAGCTTGCTATGTGACCTTGGCTCCTGTGCATTAGCTATGGCACCTGTGTTGTCACAGTAGATGGCCATCGGGTCCAACGCACTGGGAACCACGCCAAGTTCAGTAATGAATTCCTTCATCCAAACGGCTTCTTGTGCAGCCTCCGAAGTAGCTATGTATTTCGATTCAGTTGAAGATTTCGCCACAACGCTTTGCTTCGCACTCCTCCAACTCACTGCAGCACCATTCAAAATAAATACGTATCCCGACTGCGACTTTGAGTCATCCGGATCGGTGTTCCAACTAGCATCGGTGTAACCGTTTACAACAAGCTGTTCATCACCTCCATAAGAAAGAACCATATCCTTAGTCCTATGTAGGTACTTTAGGATATTCTTGACCGCTGTCCAGTGCTCCATTCCAGGATCACTTTGATATCTGCTAGTCAAACTAACAGCATGTGCTATATCCGGTCTTGTACATAGCATAGCATACATGATAAAACCTATGGCCGAGGCATAGGGAATATTATTCATTTTCTCTCTATCTTCTGCCGTAGCTGGACTTTGAGTTTTACTCAAGGTCTTACCTGACAACATGGGCACGAACCCTTTCTTGATATCTTCCATTCTAAACTTCTTTAGAACTTTGTCCAAGTATGTACTTTGTGAAAGCGCTATTAGGTGTATTATCTATCTCTATAAATCTTGATGCCTAGAATGTATGCCGCTTCGCCAAGATCCTTCATTGAAAAACTATTATTCAAATAGGTTTTGACGCTATTAAGAAGTTCTATATCATTCCCAATAAACAATATGTCATCTACATATAGTACTAGGAATGCTACAGAGCTCCCACTCACTTTCTTGTAAATACAAGCTTCTCCATAAGTTTGTATAAACCCAAATTTTTTGATTACTTTATCAAAACGTTGATTCCAACTCCGGGATGCTTGCTTCAGTCCATAAATGGAGCGCTGAAGCTTGCATACCTTATCAGCATCTTTAGGATCGACAAAACCCTTGGGTTGTACCATATACAACTCTTCCTCAATGTCACCATTAAGGAACGCCGTTTTGACATCCATCTGCCAAATCTCATAATCGAAATGTGCAGCAATTGCTAACAAAATCCTCACAGACTTTAGCTTCGCTACTGGTGAGAAAGTCTCACCATAGTCAACTCCTTGAATTTGTCGGAACCCTTTTGCGACAAGTCGAGCTTTATAGACGGTAACATTACCATCAGCATCTGTTTTTTCTTGAAAATCCATTTGTTCTCGACAGCCTTACGGCCATCCGGTAAGTCCACCAAAGTCCACACTTGGTTTTCGTACATGGATCCCATTTCGGATTTCATGGCTTCTAGCCATTCGTCGGAATCTGGGCTCACCATAGCTTCTTCATACGTCGCAGGGTCATCAGTGTTGTCCACCAACATGACGTTCAAGGCAGAGTCATACCAATCAGGAGTGGTACGAACCCTCGTTGACCTGCGAGGTTCAGCAGTAACTTCGTTTGAAGTTTCATGATCATTATCATTAGCTTCCTCTTCAATTGGTGCAGGCGGCACAAAAACATCTTTCGGTGCTACGCTACTCTCAAATCCGAGAGAAGGTTCAATAACCTCATCGAGTTTTACTTTCCTTCCAGTCACCTCCTTCAAGAGAAACTCCTTCTCAAGAAAGTATCCATTCTTTGCAACGAAAACTTTGCCTTCGGATCTATGATAGAAGGTATACCCAATTGTTTCTTTAGGGTATCCTATGAAGACGCATTTCTCCGCTTTGGGTTCTAGCTTATCAGGTTGTAACTTCTTTACATATGCTTCGCAACCCCAAACTTTAAGGAACGACAACTTAGGTTTCTTACCAAACCATAATTCGTACGGTGTCGTTTCAACGGATTTAGATGGTGCCCTATTTAAAGTGAATGCGGCTGTCTCTAATGCATAGCCCCAAAATGATAACGATAAATATGTAAGAGACATCATAGACCGAACCATATGTAAGAGAGTTCAATTACGACGTTCGGACACACCATTACGCTGTGGTGTTCTCGACGGTGTTAACTGCGAAAGTATTCCACATTTCTTTAAATGCATGCCAAACTCATAACTCATATATTCACCTCCGCGGTCAGAACGCAGAAACTTAATCTTCTTGTTACGATGATTTTACACTTCACTTTGAAATTCCTTAAACTTCTCGAAAGTTTCGGAATTATGTTTCATAAAGTAGACATACCCATATCTACTCAAGTCATCCGTGAAAGTGAGAACATAATGATATCCACCATGCGATGCTACACTCATTGGACCGCACACATCGGTATGTATTATTTCCAATAACTCTGTAGCTCGCTCCATTGTACCAGAGAATGGAGTCTTAGTCATTTTTCCCATTAGACATGCTTCGCATCTTTCAAGTGATCCAAAATCAAGTGATTCAAGAAGTCCATCAGAATGGAGTTTCTTCATACGCTTCACTCCAATGTGACCAAGACGACAGTGCCACATGTATGTAGAATTATCATTTAATTTTATTCGTTTAGCATCTATGTTGTGAACATGTGTATCACTACTATCGAGATTCAGTAAGAATAAACCATTCATCTCAGGTGCATTACCATAAAAGATATTACTCATATAAATCGAACAACCTTTATTCTCGGATTTAAAAGAGTAACCGTCTCGCAATAAACAGGATCCAGATATAATGTTCATGCTTAACGCAGGCACCAAATAACAATTATTCAAATTTAAAACTAATCCCGAAGGTAGATGTAGAGGGAGCGTGTCGATGGCGATCACATCAACCTTGGAGCCATTTCCAACGCGCATCGTCACCTCGTCTCTTGCCAGTCTTCGTTTATTCCGCAACTCCTGTTTCGAGTTACAAATATGAGCAACCGAACCAGTATCAAATACCCAGGCACTACTACGACTACAAGTAAGATACACATCTATAACACATATATCAAATATACCTTTCTTCTTGATGTTGCCGTTCTTCAGATCCGCCAGGTACTTGGGGCAGTTACGCTTCCAGTGACCAGCACCCTTGCAGTAGAAGCACTCAGTTTCAGGCTTAGGACCAGCCTTGGGCTTCTTAGCAGGTGCGGCAGCTTTCTTGCCGTCCTTCTTGAAGTTGCCCTTGTTCTTAGGCTTGCCCCGTCTCTTGAAATTGGTGGTCTTATTGACCATCAACACTTGGTGCTCCTTCTTAATCTCCACTTCAGCAGTTTTCAGCATGGACGACAGTTCAGGCAACGTCTTGTTCATGCAGTGCATGTTGTAGTTCATCACAAAGTTCTTGTAACTTGGTGGCAGTGATTGAAGGAGACGGTGAATCCCCAATTCATTAGGAATCGATATTCCCACCTCTTGGAGCTTCTTAGCGTACCCAGACATGGTGAGAACGTGCTCGCTAACGGAGCTTCCCTCTTCCATCTTACAGTTAAAGAACTTTCCGTAGGCCTCATAGCTCTCCATGGCCGCGCGAGTCTCAAAAATTAGCCTGAGCTCCTTAATGATCTTGAGCGGGTCGTGGTGCTCAAAACGCTTCTAGAGCTCCGATTCTAAACCGTACAGGATGGCACACTGAACTGTGGAGTAATGATTTTTTCGAGTGGCGAAAACATTCTTTTTGTCATTTACCAGAGAATGGAGTCTTAGTCATTTTTCCCATTAGACATGCTTCGCATCTTTCAAGTGATCCAAAATCAAGTGATTCAAGAAGTCCATCAGAATGGAGTTTCTTCATACGCTTCACTCCAATGTGACCAAGACGACAGTGCCACATGTATGTAGAATTATCATTTAATTTTATTCGTTTAGCATCTATGTTGTGAACATGTGTATCACTACTATCGAGATTCAGTAAGAATAAACCATTCATCTCAGGTGCATTACCATAAAAGATATTACTCATATAAATCGAACAACCTTTATTCTCGGATTTAAAAGAGTAACCGTCTCGCAATAAACAGGATCCAGATATAATGTTCATGCTTAACGCAGGCACCAAATAACAATTATTCAAATTTAAAACTAATCCCGAAGGTAGATGTAGAGGGAGCGTGTCGATGGCGATCACATCAACCTTGGAGCCATTTCCAACACGCATCGTCACCTCGTCTCTTGCCAGTCTTCGTTTATTCCGCAACTCCTGTTTCGAGTTACAAATATGAGCAACCGAACCAGTATCAAATACCCAGGCACTACTACGACTACAAGTAAGATACACATCTATAACACATATATCAAATATACCTTTCTTCTTGATGTTGCCGTTCTTCAGATCCGCCAGGTACTTGGGGCAGTTACGCTTCCAGTGACCAGCACCCTTGCAGTAGAAGCACTCAGTTTCAGGCTTAGGACCAGCCTTGGGCTTCTTAGCAGGTGCGGCAGCTTTCTTGCCGTCCTTCTTGAAGTTGCCCTTGTTCTTAGGCTTGCCCCGTCTCTTGAAATTGGTGGTCTTATTGACCATCAACACTTGGTGCTCCTTCTTAATCTCCACTTCAGCAGTTTTCAGCATGGACGACAGTTCAGGCAACGTCTTGTTCATGCAGTGCATGTTGTAGTTCATCACAAAGTTCTTGTAACTTGGTGGCAGTGATTGAAGGAGACGGTGAATCCCCAATTCATTAGGAATCGATATTCCCACCTCTTGGAGCTTCTTAGCGTACCCAGACATGGTGAGAACGTGCTCGCTAACGGAGCTTCCCTCTTCCATCTTACAGTTAAAGAATTTTCCGTAGGCCTCATAGCTCTCCATGGCCGCGCGAGTCTCAAAATTTAGCCTGAGCTCCTTAATGATCTTGAACGGGTCGTGGTGCTCAAAACGCTTCTAGAGCTCCGATTCTAAACCGTACAGGATGGCACACTGAACTGTGGAGTAATGATTTTTTCGAGTGGCGAAAACATTCTTTTTGTCATCGGTGGCATTATCTGCAGGTGGGTCACCTAGCGGTGCTTTGAGCACATAGGTCAACTGACCAGCCCTGAGGACGATCTTCAGTCCATGGAACCAGTCTGTGAAATTGCTTCCATTGTTCTTAAGTTTTTCTTTCTCTAGGAACGCATTGAAATTGATGGAGGGGGTTAATTTGCAAGTAGTTTAGACTAAGTTTATGACAAACTGAGTTCAAATTTAATTCTTAAACTAACTAGGTGAACTCCCACTCAAAACAACATCCCTCACATTGTCTTAGTGATTACACGAACCAAGTCCACTACACCAAGTCTGATCTTCACGAGAGAAGATGTAGTTTCATCGGCGAACAATCTTCATGTTCATCATATCATTTATATGACTCATGCTCTACCTTTCGGTATTCCGTGTTCCGAGACCATGTCTGTACATGCTAGGCTCGTCAAGATAACCTTAGTTTCCGCATGTGCAAATCTGGCTTGCACCCGTTGTATGCACACGTAGAATCTATCACATCCGATCATCACGAGATGCTTCGAAACGACGAGTCTTAGCAACGGTGCCAACTAAGGGTGAACACTTTATTACTTGATATTTAGTGAGAGGGATCATCTTATAATGCTACCGTCGCGATCTAAGCAATACAAGATGCATAAAGGATTAACATCACAGGCAATTCATAATTAGTGTGATATGATATGGCCTTTTCTTCTTATGCCTTTGATCTCCATCTCCAAAGCACGAACATGATCTCCATCATCACCAGCATTGCGTCAAGGTCAGTGGCGCCGCTTCATGGTTGTCCATCATCACTAGCAACTATTACAACTACTTGGAATAAAGCTATTACAAGATGAATAGACACGCAGGTCTTAACAGAATTAAAGACAACCATTAGGCTCCTGTCGGTTGCCATATTACAACAAGGATCATTGCATACATCAAATACAATCATAATCACATGATGGCCATATCACATCACAAAACCCCTGCAAAAACAAGTTAGACGCCTCTAATTTTCTTTGCATGTTTTACGTGGTTTGGGGCTTTCGCATAAGACCGATCTTACCTACGAACAAGGACCACAACGTTGATACAAGTGTTGTCAGATGCTCATTGTAAATTGAATCTTAACTATGGTGGGAGAGACAGACACCCGCAAAGCCACTTGTGCAAAGCAAGTTGCACGTCAAGCGTGGAACAAGTCTCTTGTGCGATGACATGTAATGTTAGCCCGAGCCGCTTCATCCCACCATGCCGCAAGATGCAAAGTACACGCTAAGACACCGACAACAAAAGCATCAACGCCCACAAAAACATTGTGTTCTACTCGTGCAACAGATCTACGCATAGATATGGCTCTGATACCACTGACGGGTTCGTAGCATGGAAAACAAAAAATTTCTACCGCAAGAACGAACAAAACCCAAATCTAATCTAGATAAAAGCCAAGATCTAATCTATTAGACATGTGCAACGAGATAGATAGGAACTAACCCTCATAGATCCGAAAGCGTTAACGAGATTAGATCTCGTGGTTGATGTAGTCGATCGCTTGCCGATCTCAAGATCATGTCGACGATCCTTCCGGCGTCGCGTTCCGGTAGCGCTTCCGCAGTCGGTCAAGTGGACGATCCTTCCGGCGTCGCGTTTCGGCAGCGCTTCCGCAGTCGGTCACACGCGCGGAGTCGAAGCAGACCTTCCTCTCCTCGTTCCAGCAAGCAGCGGAGGTAGTAGATCTTCTCCACGGAATCACAGCAGCACGACGGCGTGGTGGTGGTGGTGGAGTAGAGAATTCTGCAGGGCTTCGCCTATGCCTGTGCAGAAGAAAGAAGGAGGAGAGAGGCGGCAGAGATTGGGAGTTATGAGAGGAGGGGCAAGGGGTGGCGCCTCCCCCTTCTATTTAAAGGAGGGAGGGCGCCTGGGAGGGGGAGTCCTAGTAGGACTCCCCACCTCCTTGGGCCGGCGGGTTGGGGAGGGGGGAGGAGTCCTCCTCCCCCACGACTCCTAGTCTTGACCCGCCAGGACTCCTTGATCCCTTCCTTGGTTTTCAAGCAAACTCCAAGAAACCTTCCAGAACCTTCCAGAAGATTCCGAAACATTCTAGAACCCTCATACAAATACTCCGGAACATTTCCTAACTCAGAAAATGATCCCCAATATATGAATCTTATTCTCCGGACCATTCCGGATCTCCTCGTGATGTCCCGAATCCAATCCGAGACTCCGAACAACATTCGGTCTCCAACGCACATTCCATATCTACTTAAAACAACTTCGAACCTTAAATGTGTCACCCTACGGTTCGTGAATATGTAGACATGACAGAGACACATGTCCTATCAATAACCATCAGCGGGACCTGGAGATCCATAATGGCTCCCACATACTCAACGATTACTTCGTGATCGATTGAACCATTTACATACGAAACCAATTCCCTTTGTCACGCGATACTATACTTATCCGAGGTTTGATCGTCATCATCTCCATACCTAGTTCTACCTCTTTACTGATAAGTACTCTTTACTCGTTCCGTGATATGTCATCCCTTGTGACCCAGTCACATGCTTGCAAGCTAACTAGATGACATTCCACCGAGAGGGCCCAGAGCATATCTATCCGTCATATGGATGGACAAATCCCAATCTTGGTCCATGCGCTTCAACACATACTTTCAGAATACCCAATGACACCTTTATGACCACCCAGTTACGAAGCGGTGTTTGATGTCATCAAAGTACCCATCCGGTGATGGTGATTAACACAACCTCATGGTCGAAGGATTAGGTTACTATGCATTTTAAAAGCTTACAGCAATACAAACTTAATGACTTGATCTTATGCTACGCTTACTATGGGTGTGTGTCCATCACATCATTCTCCTAATGATATAACCTTGTTATTAATCACATCCTAATGTCCATGATCAGGAAACCATGATCATCAATTAACCAACAAGCTAGTTCAACAAGAGGCTTACTAGGGACTCTCTTATGTTTACAAAACACACATGTATTAGTGTTTCCTAATAATACAATTATAGCATGGGATGTAAACATTCATCATAAACACAAAGATATAATAATAACCATGTTTATTATTGCCTCTTGGGCATATCTCCAACACCCCCATCATCCGTTGGCAGTTTTATTAAACATTTCATGAGCATTGCACTATTTACTAGTCAAGTACTTAGTCAAATTTAAAAGCGATACTTTAGTTATACTTGTCTATGATCGAGAAACTGTGCTCCAAGTCGTCCATAACCGCGGACATGGCTTTCAGGAAGATTTACCCTCCAGGGGTGCACGAATAGCAACACACACTCGATCAACCTCGGAAAAACCAAATCAAAACCCAACGAGACATTCACAACAAAGCAATCACAGGATTCAGAAATATTTCAGGGGGCCACCCCAATAAGCTACCCGCAACGAAGTTGGCTGGCTCCGAGACAGACCCAGGGTTTGCGACGACGGCTGTAAACGACTGGGAACCCGAAAATGTGACTGGGCTTGTCGATACTGTGAAAACGTGGCGCGATCCAAAACAGTACAGGTGCTCCTCGCACAATCTTAAATAAAGCAGTAACATGGCATAAGTACAGGATAGTAATAAAGCCCCAAACTAATTGTGGCCCCAAGAAATAAGAATGAATCAAGCTCTGGCTCAGGGGGGGGTCCATAAGGCCTCCCGGATGTGGATAGTGCGAATAAACAAGGAACATGAATCAAGTACTCGGGGTCCTACCCGACACAAGTGAGCATGAAAACCAAATAGCAGATATTGCTCACCGGTGCCTCTTTCATTAGTTATCCCATTACTACTCAGGTTATGTTGCTTAGGTACCTCATTGTTCATCAGACTCTCACATACCCTACACATGCTTTTCTACGACTCGCATGGCTCAAACAACTCCTGTAGTAATGGCTCATGGGATGGAGGAACAAGCTTCGGTGGGGTTTAAAAGTAAAGGCTATGCAGTACTTGGGATTCAATTTAATGCAATTGCGACTCAATGATGCAAGAATAAGATAGAGGCAATAGGTACTGTATGTATGCAAGCCTGTGGTGGTGCTTGCCTGGCAGCTCAGTTGAAGCGAGAGATGGATCTGGGTAGTACTCCTATGATTCCTGGTAATTCTCCTGCTGGGCGTCTATTCGAAGAAGAACCAAACAAACAAGGACCAACATAAATAAAGTGCACAGCATATGAATTAAAATGCGACAAGTAAACAAGCATGCCATGATGAATGATGCACAATTTACATGGCATTAAAGTAGCATGGCAAAGGTGAGGTGTGGATACAAGAAATAAAGCATTTTATTATTTATTTGGTCCCATTTTATTGTCATAAACAGTTCAGATGTTTAATAATGACATGATGCATGCTTCAATTCAGAACAAGGAGTGCATATATAGAACGGGCTCGTCGCGCTGATCGATTTAGACATATTATTTGCCAAATTTGGAGTTGTAGAATTAAAGTTATTAATTTATTAAGAAAATGGCATTTTTATTGTAATTTTAAGCATCTCGAATTTTTAAAGTGCTCAGACAATATTTTGAATGTCATATTTGATTTCCTCACACTTTTCTGATTCCAAAACATATATTATTTGTATTATTTGGATTTGTATTTTAAAATTTATTTAAATCTGACTTGGATTTGAATTTAAATCAATTTTGAAAAAGGTTTAATTAAAACAGACAACAAGGAAAACTTTTGTCACCTAGCTCGACCCAGCCACAGTCACTGATGGGTGGGCTAGCGGCTGACTGGGCCACACAGCGCACAAGAAATGTTTTTCTCACCGCAGCGCTACCTAGCCACTGAGGTTGACAGGTGGGTCCGATGGCTACGGGCCCACGTGCCAGTGGGTGATCCCGCAGAGGCTAACAGGAGGGGGTAGGCTGGACCGCGGGTTTAGGAAATAACATGCTGGGGGTTTTCTGCAAGATGACCACGGCGGCTGACAGGTGGGCGCGCGTGTACTGCGGGTTGAGGCGGCAAAAGAACAGGGGGTTTTCTGCAAAAAGGGGAAAACCACGGTACTGTGGATCTTCTCCACTGTCTGGCGGCAGATCTGCGCGCGGCGCGGATCGAGGACTCGAACTGGGGACCTGGAGCTCGCGCTAGGCGGCGGTGACCAGTGCGGTAGGGCGGGGTAGTTGTCAGGGAGTAGCTACGCGACCAGTTGAGGCGCTACGCGGCGCGAGAGCGTGCAGACAACAGCGAGCGGCGGCGCACTGAGGGTGTTCGGCGCAACACCTGGCGCGGCTAGGGCTCTACAGTGAGGCGGAGGTTGTCCAGGCGATAGAGGGGCTCACCGCGGGGTGGTCGGTGGTGGCGGATTGGGACGAGGCGCAGCAGGGCGACAAGGAGGCTGGCGGCCGGAGAATTAGGGTTTGGGTCGGGCGGCGCTGGTACTAGCGGTCCTGGGGGTCCTCTTCCTCGCTGGCGCATCCAGGGCGATGCAGGGGATGATCCTCGACCTCCTCGACCACTTCCACGTTGTGCTGGTCGGCTGGAACGAGGGGGAACAACGCGGTACTGGCGGCGGTCGGCGAGAGACGGTGGCGACGGAGAAGAAGAAGGGGAGGCAAGGGCAGACCCTGGGGTGGATCTGGGAGAGGCGGAGGAGCCATGAATAAGGAGGAAAACAAGGGAGAGGGAAGAGGGGTGTGTGGGCACGACAGAGGTAAAGGTGGTCTCGGCCACCTTTGCTTCTCCTCCTCACGTGGTCGAGCTGGGGCTCGACCTGGGGCAGCCAGGGCAAGTAGGCTGCCAGGTGGGGATGGGTGGTAGGAGCACCTGGGTGGGGCTGGCACGGCAGGTAGAGAGAGAGAGAGAGGAGAGGGGGCTCGGGTGAGCTAGGGTGTAGCTAGGGCTTGGCTCGGGTTTGGGGTGGTTAGATGGGTAGATGGGGTGTGGGCCAGGGAGAGAGAGAGGGCCAGGTGGGGCCAGCATGGTAAAGAGAGGGAGTGAAAGAAAGAGAGGTGAGATGAGGTTTATATTAGAACTAGGTTTAGGTATAAATAGAGGCAAACTATGGCTAGGGTTTTAATTAGTTGTTTAGGTTTTTATACATGTTGATAAGATCAATCCAACAAGGAGAAACATGAGGGCTTGAATTATCATGAGATGAGGTGGAGGAGTAGCCAAGAAAAAGAGAAAGAAAAAGATGTATGGGAAGAAGCCCTCATTTGATTTATGCATGGAGATAATTAAAAGAAAAGATGTTGATGAGGATAAAGGAATGGTAGAGAGATGATGTAGAGGATCCCACAAAGAAGAACCACTAAAACAAAGGAAAACAAATGGGTTAAGGGTGGTGGTACTCTTGCATGGCCCATGCAAAAACAATAAATGCCATGATTCATTTTTTGAAAACAATAATAATAATATGTCATTATTCTTATGCATTCCCAAGAAGTGGAATAAGGCCAAGCAAAAGAATTTATAGAATTAGATCCACCCCATCCACATGAGCTAGAATAAATCTCAAAAGAAAAAGAAGTACAAGCTCATGGATTAATGGAATGGTGGAATTATAAGGTGGTGAAAAGAAAGGTGGTGGAATTGAAATAAAAGATATGCCCCCAACTCAACTTGGGCATTAAACAATATATCAATAACCAAATACAATATCAAGAGGCAAATACAATTAATAATGCATATGAGAGAAGAACCAAAGAAACAGGGTTTATATGATGCTCAAATGCAAGGTGGCATGATGACATGAGCATGATATAATTATGATGCAACAATTATATATAGGAAGTAGCCATTATCTTACTAGACCAAGTAGCATTACAATTGTTAGACAATTGGGATGCTACAACTCTCCCCCACTAAACAGGAATCTCGCCCCGAGATTCTAGGAAGAAGAAGAAGACTCAAAGAGGGTAGGATACTTGGCACGGAGCTCATCTTCACGTTCCCAAGTGGCTTCATCAACGGAATGGTGCGACCACTGCACCTTGCAAAACTTGATGGACTTGTTGCGAGTCCTTCTTTCTGCGACTTCAAGAATTTTTGTGGGGTGTTCTTGATAGGACAGATCTTCTTGGAGATTGATGAGTTCATGGTCCACGGTCCTACCGGGATCCTTGAAGCACTTCTTGAGTTGAGAGATGTGGAAAAAATCATGGACTTTGAGTTGTTCTGGGAGCTCAAGAGCATAAGCAACTTCTCCTCTTCTTCCACGAATTTTGAAAGGACCGATGTATCTAGGAGCCAGCTGTCCTTTGATACCAAAGCGGTGCGTGCCTCTCATGGGAGTGACACGAAGGTAAACGAGATCACCAGGGACATACTCCATGTCCGTGTGCTTTCTGTCATAATTGCTTTTCTGGCGACTTTGAGCAATCTTCAGATTTTCAAGAATGATGTGAACTTTTTCCTCCGCTTGAGTTACAATGTCGGGGCCAAACAATATTCTTTCACCTGCGCCCGACCAACCAATCGGAGTTCTGCATTTGCGACCATAGAGAGCCTCAAATGGTGCCTTCTTTAGACTTTTCTGGAAGCTGTTGTTGTAAGAGAATTCAGCATAAGGAAGACATTCTTCCCACTTCATGCTGAAAGAGAAAACGCAAGCACGGAGCATATCTTCCAGAATCTGATTGATCCTTTCAACTTGTCCTTGCGACTGAGGGTGGTAAGTTGTGCTGAAGTTTAATTTTGTTCCCAAAGCATTTTGGAAACTTCCCCAGAACTTGGAAGTGAAGATGCTTCCACGGTCTGAACTGATCTCAAGAGGAACTCCATACAGAGAGACAATTCTGTTGATATACAGCTCAGCCAACTGAATTGCAGAAATTGTTTCCTTGACTAGAAAGAAGTGAGCTACTTTAGAAAGCCTGTCAATGACAACAAAGATTGCATTGTTGCCCTTCTGCGACCTTGGAAAACCAGTGATGAAGTCCATCTCTACTTTCTCCTATTTCCATTCCGGAGGCTTCAATGGCTGTAGAAGACCGGAAGGTTTCTGATGGACAGCTTTAACTCTGCGACAAACATCACACTCCGAGACATACTTGGCACAATATCGTTTCAAACCAGGCCACCAATATTGTGTTTTCAAGTCCATGTACATCTTAGTGCTGCCAGGGTGGATAGAAAGAACAGAATCATGCGCCTCCTTGAGAACTTGCTCTCTTAAACCCGGGTAGTTCGGAACAAACATCCGGTGTTCAAAGAAAAGAGTGCCTTGGTCGTCGACATGGAAAGACTCATACTTCGGAAGCTGAATGTTGGAGATGATCTTTTTAGTGTAAGGATCACCAAGTTGAATGGAACGAACTTTTTCTTCCAAGAGAGGTGTTGCCAGAAGGTTCAGAAGATACCCTTGATCCACAATTTCAAGGTTGAGCTTGCGGAATTCCTCGCACAAGAGAGGCTGTTGTTCTTCCACCATGAGGTTGTTGACATAAGCTTTTCGGCTGAGAGCATCGGCCATGACATTGGCTTTGCCCGGAGTGTAGTTGATGGTCAAATCGAAATCATTGATTGTTTCAATCCACCTCCTCTAATGAAGGTTGAGATCCGGCTGTGTGAAGATATACTTCAGACTCTTGTGATCAGAAAAGATCTCACAACGGTTGCCAAGCAAGTAATGCCTCCATACTTTCAAAGCAAAGACAACTGCTGCGAGTTCGAGGTCATGTGTAGGATAGTTGATCTCATGCGTCTTTAGCTGCCGAGATGCATAAGCAACAACTTGTTTTTCTTGCATAAGGACCGCACCCAATCCTTGCAATGAGGCATCACAGAATATCTGGAAAGGCTTTGATGTATCTGGAGGAACTAAGACTGGTGTGGAAGTGAGCTTCTCTTTGAGTGTTTCAAAGCTTGCTTGACATGCAGGAGTCCAAAGGTATTTCTTGCCTTTCTTGAGGAGATCAGTAAGAGGCTTCGCAATCTTCGAGAAGTTTTGAACGAAGCGACGACAGTAACTAGCCAAACCAAGGAAACTCCGGACTTCTTTGACATTTGTGGGTGGAAGCCAGTCCATAATTGTCTTAATAGTTTCTAGGTTGACGGCGATGCCCTTGGCAGAGATGACGTGACCAAGGTAGGTGACTTGAGGCAGCCAAAACTCACACTTGGAGAACTTTGCATACAGGAGGTTCTCACGAAGCTTGTTTAGGACACACCGAAGGTGTTCTTCATGTTCTTCCTTTGACTTAGAATAGACTAGAATGTCATCCAGATAGACCACAACGAACTTATCAAGATACTCCATGAAAACCGAGTTCATAAGCCTCGAGAAGGTGGCAGGTGCATTGGTGAGACTGAAAGACATGACCGTGTACTCATACATGCCATAGCGGGTGGTGAAAGCTGTTTTAGGAACATCTTCCTTGTGGATCTTGATTTGATGATAACCACTTCTCAAATCAAGCTTAGAGAATACCACAGCTCCAGCTAGTTGATCGAAGAGATCATTAATCCTTGGAAGGGGATATTTATTCTTGATTGTTTTAGCATTGAGTGCCCGATAGTCAACACAAAGTCTATCAGTCTTGTCTCGCTTCTTCACAAAGATGGTTGGGCTACCCCAAGAAGTAGTACTGTGCTGGATGAAACCCAACTTCTCTTGTTCATCCAACTGACGTTTGAGTTCAGCCAACTCAGCAGGACCCATTTTATAAGGCCGCTTGGAGATAGGAGCGATACCAGGTTCAAGTTCAATGACAAACTCGACCTCACGATCCGGAGGCATACCTGGCAACTCTTCAGGAAAGACATCTGGGAACTCACAGACTACAGGAACACTCTGAATACCTTCCATAGCATCATCATTCAGAGCCGCGAAAGAATAAAGCTGAATTGCAGGAGTTAGACTTGGAGAATAGACTATATGGCCTTCAGGAATTTTCAGAGAAACCGAACGTTCAGCACAATCAATCACAGCTGCATTGGCTGTCAACCAATCCATGCCCAAGATAACATCAATATCAGAATTGCCCAGAATAATTAAGGAAGCCGGAAACAAAGAGCCACCAATCTCAATTTGATTGTCACGGCTGATTTTAGAAGCCCTCATGTTTGAACCAGGAGATTGCACCATAAGGCGAGTTGGTAAAGCATCAGAAGGTAACCCATTACTCTCCGCAAACTTGTATGACACGAAAGAATGTGAAGCACCAGAATCAAATAAAACTTGTGCAGGAACTGAGTTAACAGGAAGCATACCCATGACAACTCTAGGTGCATGCTCAGCTTGAGCGACGTTGACACAGTTGGCACGAGCAACCGTAGACCCAGGCTTGGTGTTGATGTTGAGAGCCTGAGGTGGAGGTGCACAAATCATAGGAGCACTTGCCGCAGGTCTTGGAGGTGGTGGTGGAAGAGCTTTGTTGTTCATTGGACAATTCCAGTGCTGATGCCCAGTGTTTCCACAAGTATAGCAAGCACCAGGTGGACGTGGAGCAATGTAGCCAGGGACTCCGCCAGGCGCTCCAGGGTAGTTGTGGTTGTAGCCCCTGGGAGCCGCAGTGAAGGAGTTTGGTGGCCTTGGTGCGTAGCTTGAAGGTCTCAGTGGAGCAGGGAGCGACGATGGGGTGTTAGGAACCCAGACACGACGCTTAGAAGGAGCTGTCATAGCAGAAGAGCTTGTTGTATCACGGCTGTGTTTCTTTGACTCCTCAAACACTTGCCTACTTGCTTCTTCCTGCAGAGCCGTGTGTTGGAGTTCCAGAAAAGACGCCGGCCTTGCATGAGTGATAGCATATTTGATGGAAGCATTGAGGCCTTGCCGAAACCTCTTTTGCTTCTTCTTGTCATCAGAGATCTCATCGCCACCATACCGAGAAAGGTTCATGAAGTTTCTGATGTAGGTGTTGACATTGTCAGAGCCCTGCTTGAGGTTGAGAAACACTTCCTTCATCCTTTCCATGACAATTTCTGACAGATATTGCTCTTTGAAAGCAGCAGTGAACCGCTCCCAAGTAGGCTGAAAACCAGAGAGATCTTCCTTGAGGTGATTTTCCCACCAGAGAGCTGCATCTCGCTTCAGAAGGTGAGTGGCACATTTGACCCATTCTTGCTCGGGAACATCCGCAGTCATCAGCAACCTTGACACTTCACGAAGCCAATCATCCGCATCAAGTGGCTGATCAGACACTTCAAATTGGCGTGGGTTGAACTTGAGAAAACTCTTGATGTCTCCTCGCTTGGGAGGTGGAGGTAGCGGAACAAACTCATTCCTCCTCACACTTTCCTCGAAGCGCTGTTGGTTCTGCTGCATAGTGCCCAAAGCATTTGCAATACTTGCCAAAGCAGCCCCCAGTTCAGGTGGTATGTCCTCAGAACGGCGTGGCGGTGCCATCCTGTGATTGATATAAAACACAAGTCAGTACTATAATGGAGAATGATAATAATCCAAAATAGTACCAAAATGGAATTAACCAAGATTAAAGGATGCAATTCACTGAGATGATATTAAAATATCAACAAAGTTCAAGGCAACTAGAAGATATTAAGCATAATGCACACGACTGAACAAGGAGTGTGGTACACAACTAACAAAGAAAAATTTTCCGCAAATTTCGGCATTAAAATACCACTATATGCGCAAAACCACTTAACGAATCAAGATTAGTAACTCTACTAGTTCAATATACAAGAGCAAATGATAACAGTAGTGGTATGGTCGCGACTCCATCCTGCACTCAAATCATTACTCCGCACATGAATCAGTAAAACACATATCCCAACACCTTCTTCTTAAGATGAACCTAAAGATTGGTAACTATGAAAAAGAACACCCCAACAAGATAACGTCGGATAACAAAGAGTAAGATAGATCGCATCGGTATACAACAAATCAGAATAGATCGCGTCAGTTTACAGAGGCCTATCGGTATGGAATGTACCAACAGTTGATAACCAAAATGCAGATAGTGATAACATTTGGATGCAACAGATGGACAAGGAATTCACACACACACACACACAACCTATGGTACTACAGAACCCAGAGCACGTGAATCCTAGTTTAAATTTTAGAAGAGGATTGAAAACGTTACACTTCCTTACCAGAAAAGGGTGGGTGGGTGGATAAGAAGAAAAATGGAAGCAATCCTACTCTCACGTTTGTTTTTCCCTAGTATACATAACTACCAAAATATTTGCTAGACTGACAACGACCATTTTGGCTGAGACCCTGAAGGACGGGATGGCTCTGATACCAATTCTAACTACCTCGGTGAATTACGCTCTTAGTTACATGCCTGGATGAACGAGAGTGGTTAAAATAGTACGGTGGGGCCCAGGGCCACTCACGGTAGACCTTTCGGCCGTCCTAACCACTTTTAGATCATCGGGACAAGAACGAGCGGCATAATCGGCAGGCGAAGGGATCAACTACATACACAAATGAGTATGTATGCAAGCCACATACAACAGTCCTCAGAGCCATTCCATCTAAAAAGAAATAGAAATATTGCAACGCCATACGGCAAGATTCAAATATCCTAGATAGAGATAATAATTTAGGATAGCTCCTCATACAACACACATCAGAGTATCAGGCGGAAGCGGAAAACAAGATCCAAGTACGGATAAGAAGAAAATCGGCATAAGATGCCACATAAATAAACACATCCCGCCCACAGATCCATGGATCCCCGTTCCCGGAATCTCTACACCGAATGATCGTTGCCAACATCATCTGTCTCCTCCACCCAGTATCCATCTTGCGGGTATACCTGTTCATCTGAATCAAACAATTTATCGTGTGAGACCCTAGGGGTACTCAGCAAGTCTTTATGCCGCTAAAGGGGACACAACCTGGGGTGACACAATTGCAGCAAAATATAATAGCTAACAATTCTATAGATACTCGCTAACCATCCGCCTAACCAATGATAGGCGGATGTCCGTGAATTAAGAACAACAGTTATAACAGTATAATTAACAGATCCATCCTCCTCCTCGCTTACCAACGAGGAAGCGGACGAACAACCCCATCATCCGTTGGCAGTTTTATTAACCATTCCATGAGCATTGCACTATTTACTAGTCAAGTACTTAGTCAAATTTAAAAGCGGTACTTTAGTTATACTTGTCTATGATCGAGAAACTGTGCTCCAAGTCGTCCATAACCGCGGACACGGCTTTCAGAAAGATTTACCCTGCAGGGGTGCACGAATAGCAACACACACTCGATCAACCTCGGAAAAACCAAATCAAAACCCAACGAGGAATTCACGACAAAGCAATCACAGGATTCAGAAATATTTCAGGGGGCCACCCCAATAAGCTACCCGCAACGAAGTTCGCCGGCTCCGAGACGGACCTAGGGTTTGCGACGACGGCTGTAAACGACTGGGAACCCGAAAATGTGACTGGGCTTGTCGATACCGCAAACACGTGGCGCGATCCAAAACAGTACAGGTGCTCCTCGCACAATCTTAAATAAAGCAGTAACATGGCATAAGTACAGGATAGTAATAAAGCCCCAAACTAATTGTGGCCCCAGGAAATAAGAATGAATCAAGCTCTGGCTCAGGGGGGGTCCATAAGGCCTCCCGGATGTGGATAGTGCGAATAAACAAGGAACATGAATCAAGTACTCGGGGTCCTACGGGACACAAGTGAGCATGAAAACCAAATAGCAGATATTGCTCACCGGTGCCTCTTTCATTAGTTATCCCATTACTACTCAGGTTATGTTGCTTAGGTACCTCGTTATTCATCAGACTCTCACATACCCTACACATGCTTTTCTACGACTCGCATGGCTCAAACAACTCCTGTAGTAATGGCTCATGGGATGGAGGAACAAGCTTCGGTGGGGTTTAAAAGTAAAGGCTATGCAGTACTTGGGATTCAATTTAATGCAATCGTGACTCAATGATGCAAGAATAAGATAGAGGCAATAGGTACTATATGTATGCAAGCATGTGGTGGTGCTTGCCTGGCAGCTCAGTTGAAGCGAGAGATGGATCTGGGTAGTACTCCTGTGATTCCTGGTAATTCTCCTGTTGGGCGTCTATTCGAAGAAGAACCAAACAAACAAGGGCCAACATAAATAAAGTGCACAGCATATGAATTAAAATGCGACAAGCAAACAAGCATGCTATGATGAATGATGCACAATTTACATGGCATTAAAGTAGCATGGCAAAGGTGAGGTGTGGATACAAGAAATAAATCATTTTATTATTTATTTGGTCCCATTTATTGTCATAAACAGTTCAGATGTTTAATAATGACATGATGCATGCTTCAATTCATAACAAGGAGTGCATAGATAGAACGTGCTCGTCGCGCTGATCGATTTAGACATATTATTTGCCAAATTTGGAGTTGTAGAATTAAAGTTATTAATTTATTAAGAAAAGGGCATTTTTATTGTAATTTTAACCATCTCGAATTTTTAAAGTGCTCAAACAATATTTTGAATGTCATATTTGAATTCCTCACATTTTTATGATTCCAAAACATATATTATTTGTATTATTTGGATTTGTATTTTAAAATTTATTTAAATCTGACTTGGATTTGAATTTAAATCAATTTTGAAAAAGGTTTACTTAAAACAGACAACAGGCAAAACTTTTGTCACCCAGCTCGACCCAGCCACAGTCACTGACGGGTGGGCCAACAGCTGACTGGGCCACACAGCGCACAAGAAATGTTTTTCTCACCGCAACGCTACCTAGCCACTGAGGTTGACAGGTGGGTCCGATGGCTACGGGCCCACGTGACAGTGGGTGATCCCGCAGAGGCTAACAGGAGGGGGTAGGCTGGACCGCGGGTTTAGGGAATAACAGGCTGGGGGGTTTTCTGCAAGATGACCACGGCGGCTGACAGGTGGGCGCGCGTGTACTGCGGGTTGAGGCGGCAAAAGAACAGGGGGTTTTCTGCAAAAAGGGGAAAACCGCGGTACTGTGGATCTTCTCCACCGTCTGGCGGCAGATCTGCGCGCGCTCGCGCTAGGCGGCGGTGACCAGTGCGGTAGGGCAGGGTAGTTGTCAGGGAGTAGCTACGCGACCAGTTGAGGCGCTACGCGGCGCGAGAGCGTGCAGACAATAGCGAGCGGCGGCGCACTGAGGGTGTTCGGCGCAACGCCTGGCGCGGCTAGGGCTTTACAGTGAGGCGGAGGTTGTCCAGGCGATAGAGGGGCTCACCGCGGGGTGGTCGGTGGTGGCGGATCGGGACGAGGCGCGGCAGGGCGACGAGGAGGCTGGCGGCCAGAGAATTAGAGTTTGCGTCGTGCAGCGCTGGTACTGGCGGTCCTGGGGGTCCTCTTCCTCGCTGGCGCATCCAGGGCGATGCAGGGGATGATCCTCGACCTCCTCGACCACTTCCACGTCGTGCTGGTCGGCTGGAACGAGGGGGAACAACACGGTACTGGCGGCGGTCGGCGAGAGACGATGGCGACAGAGAAGAAGAAGGGGAGGCGAGGGCAGACCCTGGGGTGGATCTGGGAGAGGCGGAGGAGCCGTGAAGGAGGAAAACGAGGGAGAGGGAAGAGGGGCATGTGGGCACGGCAGAGGTAAAGGTGGTCTTGGCCACCTTTGCTTCTCCTCCTCACGTGGTCGAGCTGGGGCTCGACCTGGGGCAGCCAGGGCAGGTAGGCTGCCAGGTGGGGACGGGTGGTAGGAGCAGCTGGGTGGGGCTGGCACGGCAGGTAGAGAGAGAGAGAGGAGAGGGGGCTCGGGTGAGCTAGGGTGTAGCTAGGGCTTGGCTCGGGTTTGGGGTGGTTAGATGGGTAGATGGGGTGTGGGCCAGGGAGAGAGAGAGGGCCAGGTGGGGCCAGCATGGTAAAGAGAGGGAGTGAAAGAAAGAGAGGTGAGATGAGGTTTATATTAGAACTAGGTTTAGGTAGAAATAGAGGCAAACTATGGCTAGGGTTTTAATTAGTTGTTTAGGTTTTTATACATGTTGATAAGATCAATCCAACAAGGAGAAACATGAGGGCTTGAATTATCATGAGATGAGGTGGAGGAGTAGCCAAGAAAAAGAGAAAGAAAAAGATGTATGGGAAGAAGCCCTCATTTGATTTATGCATGGAGATAATTAAAAGAAAAGATGTTGATGAGGATAAAGGAATGGTAGAGAGATGATGTAGAGGATCCCACAAAGAAGAACCACTAAAACAAAGGAAAACAAATGGGTTAAGGGTGGTGGTACTCTTGCATGGCCCATGCAAAAACAATAAATGCCATGATTCATTTTGTGAAAACAATAATAATAATATGTCATTATTCTTATGCATTCCCAAGAAGTGGAATAAGGCCAAGCAAAAGAATTTATAGAATAAGATCCACCCCATCCACATGAGCTAGAATAAATCTCAAAAGAAAAAGAAGTACAAGCTCATGGATTAATGGAATGGTGGAATTATAAGGTGGTGAAAAGAAAGGTGGTGGAATTGAAATAAAAGATATGCCCCCAACTCAACTTGGGCATTAAACAATATATCAATAACCAAATACAATATCAAGAGGCAAATACAATTAATAATGCATATGAGAGAAGAACCAAAGAAACAGGGTTTATATGATGCTCAAATGCAAGGTGGCATGATGACATGAGCATGATATAATTATGATGCAACAATTATATATAGGAAGTAGCCATTATCTTACTAGACCAAGTAGCATTACAATTGTTAGACAATTGGGATGGTACACGTACGAGAGAAGGAAACAAGACCCGGATGGAACCATGGTAACCCGGCCAGCAAGTGAAAACTTGGAATGTGCAGAGGGAAAGTAAAACCATGAGGTCCGAGTTAAAGTGGTAACCCGGCCGGCAAGTGAAAACTTGGAATGTGCGAAGGGAACGTAAATCCATATAATCCGAGATAAAGAGGTAACTCGGAAATAACGACCAGAGCTCAGAATTGAACCTGATGTGGCCTTAGCGGCCAAGGCAGCTAAGACCGCACCAGCTTCGGGGACTAATGTTGGGGGGATACCCCCGGGTAGGGTCACGCCGGGGTATAAAGGCCGAGTTAGCCGAGGTTCGGCAAGGCCAAAGCGGATGCTGGCCGGGTCACCTCAAGGCAGGCCGAATCACGGGGTAACCCGGACCAAGGGGCGTTCGCCTAACTAAGTCTCAACCGACTTAAGGAGTAAGTCGGAAATGCATGTTTTACTTGTATGCAGGAACAGGTGTGGCCGGATCAACTAGGATCCGGGTCACGTCTAGCTTCTAGGAGAAGGAAGGAATCTCGCTGGTCAAAAGAAGCCCCGGTACGCACTACCTAAGCGAAGCAAACAAGGGCAGGACCATCGGGGCATGGCCGACAAGGGTGACGACGCCCATGTCGGCTGACGCAGGCGCCGCAGAGGCTCACGCAGCCTCTGCATATGTAACGCGGGGGAAAAGCACCTCGGTCGGATTACTACTTTGGGAGGAGGCATATTCTTAGGAATATGCCTCCACGTATGCCCTAGGCAGAGACCTAGCTCCCTCTATACAAGGAGGGCTAGGATCTCAGTAGAAGGGGTGCCGCTATTCTGATTTGGCTAGGGTCTTAAGTGTGATCTGTGTGTGAGAGTAAGAGAACTCCTTCTTCCTCCTCTCGCCAATACAGCTCTAGGAGCACTTGTAATCTTGGAAGCAAAGCAAATACAAACTTCTGTGTGAAGAATCATTTCACTATCCCTCCCTGGATTCCCCTAGCGTGTATTAGTCTCCACCTTTAGCCTATCCATGGCATCTGCCGTGACACCACCACGACAAAATAACATAAGTATCATATCTTAATATGAAATATAACAATGAATAATAGTAAATTATGATATAGAATAGTAATGCAAAATGGACGTATCATCTGACACTAAGTGACCTCATCGGGCACCAAAGTTGCCTCGTCGAGCACGGACATTGTTTAGTTGGACACAACATTATCTCGTCAGGAACTGAAGTTGTCACGTCAAACACCAAAATTGCTTAGTCGAAGCACAAGTTGCCTCGTCGGGCACAAGTTGCGTGGATGATGATGGTGACCTAGATTTTCACATGTTGCCATTTCCATTGCATTATCTGTCGTTTTTAAGCAAATTCATTACCGCACTAAGAAACTTCACACCAAACGTAGCCAATTTAACAACATATAAAATCAACTTCAGAATTTTCCAACGGTTACAAGCAACTTCATTGACAACAGGTAGACAACTCTACACACATAGTTGGCAAGTTCAAACAACGGGTGGGCAACTCCACACCCATGGTAGGCATATTCTGACACTGGGTAGCAACTCCGCACCCACGGTAGGCAAGTTCAGGCAACAGGTAGGTAACTACGCACCCACGGTAGCAAGTTCGTACAACGGGTAGACAACTTCACACCCACGGTAGGCAAGTTCGGGCAACAGGTAGGCAACTACGCACCCAAGGTAGCAAGTTCGGACAACGGGTATGCAACCTATGCACCTATGATAGTCAACTTTACGAAGGTACTAGACAACTTCACAAAGGTGTTGTTAATTTATTGGCTTTTAAGATGTACATAGCGATTGTAGAGAAAAAGTATAGTGTAACAAGGAAATGCATGGAACCTCAATTGAATGTAATACGAGCATGTTTTTAAGTCATCCTCAACATCAGAGGTAAATACTTGTAGTTATGCCTAAATGCAATAGGTTTGGGGCTGGAGGACTAAAGTGAAAAATAGATGAAGAGATAAGCCTATCTCTTCTCTTTCTGTACGGTGTGCTACTCGATTTGGAGGATGCACGAGGCGAGCTTCCGCTATGTTTGCTCCCTGTCGTCACACTGTTTCTGAGCGCGTGGAAGCTGCTCCGTCCAGGAAGCTAATGAGGGGAGGATCACCATTCATAGATGGCCTTCAAACCCGCAGATGTACGGGAAGGGTGGGCTATCTCTCTGGTCCACGCAATGCAGGGGAGGGGTGGTCCATGCTGGTGAGAAGGGTCACGGTGCGCAGGAGAAAAGTCCATGAGGGAGTGAGCTTGTCTCACCTGCTTGGTGCGGGAGGCCATCAGTGCGCTGGAAGGCAGCTGTGGGAGCACGCAGAGAGGGAAGTCGGATGCGGGGGCTGATTGTTCGGTTGATGGAAGGTGTACTAAGCTGCACAAACGAGCGCACGGGCGCCTGCTAGACCAACCCATATTTCCCTCCAAAATTCCCAAATATGGGTATAAAATGAGTGAATACCAATATCCAAAACTCATGCACGGGAGAGTGCGAGACTGTTGCAGGAAGGTTACGCGCCCAAGTAGTTGTCCCTTCCCTCAACCGTCCAGTCAATTGGGATAGGCAAGCTAACCCAATTCGGCACAACCGTTGTTGCACCTGGATCCATGCTAGCTCGGCCAATTCGGGCTACCACCCTCGCCCACAAGATCCACCGCGTCGGCATCAATAGAGAAGGAGAGATCCACATGGCACATGTTAGTATAAGCACAACAAAAATATGGGTTGCCACTTTCCGGATATGCTGTAAAATCTATAAAAAATTGACTATCCAGTCCTCTCCTGTCAACCCATATTTGGTCAAGTTATCAAAAATGTGGGTATGCCTCAGGATGCTCTAACTAGGTATGCTTTTGAGTTTTCTATCATAAATTAGACTATACAAACATATTTAATCTTGAGACAATACATGTATGCAAAGTAAAAGATTTATAGGACACTTCAAAACTTACGTGCATCATAGAGTTTCACGGCTTTTGGCTATGTCTTGACTAATTTCTCACATTATGTTGGTGTAGAGGCTAGATGTAACTGGTATCTTTATATTATTAGTATATTCCCTTTGTCGAAAAATATAGGGTTGTGTGCAGTATAAATGTAGATGCTAAGGCACAACATCATCTTAGGAAAAGCACCCACACTCTGTCCGTTTCGTAATTATTGTTGTGGTTTTAGTTTCAAAAACCACCACAAGAATTATGAAACAAAAGGTGTAGTACACATCAAGTTCAATGGATGTCATATACTTCTAATCTCAAGCTTAACATGATGATGATTTCAAGTGCACATATTAATTGTAGCTAGTTTCAATATAAGAGTATCGAACCCACAGAGAGCTATTTGGTTAAGTTATTTATGCCCCTCGTCACTATCTATCAAAGGATACTCATAAGTTGCCTCTGATTTCAAGTAAAGAGTGTTTAAAGAGGGTTGTGTTATGTGCAAGAAAGTAATGAAAGCAAGTAAATAAAGTAACAAGTGCATTGGGTTGGTGTTGCAACTTAATAAGGCTTAAATGTTCTCGGGGATATAGGATACACCACTAGCATGTGATAATTACTTATGATTAGGATAACCTATATCTTTCATCATGATATGTGTGGAGAGAGTTTCATAAAAAATGTTCACCAACAAGTCTCGTGAGCAAGTCACCTATATGAGTCCTGTGATGAGGTCACCTCTAAATAACAACTGTGATGAGGTTACCTCTAAATAATCACTGTGATGCATGTAAGCAAGTCACTTCTACAGACCACCACAATTAAGGGTTTCCCCATGGATATCATTATAAGCTTAGTGAATCCCTCATTTATCTCCCTTTGACCGTGTAGGTTATAAGCCAATGCTTGCAGTCACAAAATAGCACCGAACATACTCCCAAACACGTCCCAAGGATAGTTCCCTCTCTTTAGTCCCGAAGGCAAATGTTATGTGGTCGACTTCACATACCATCTCGAGAGAGAGAGATATCTAACACAATATCATAGATCAAGTAAGGATCAAAGACCAAAGTTATAGATCATCTTTATTTCATTTTATAATAATGCTAGGGTTTCTCTATCTCCCCAAGAACAAAGGGAACTACTCACACATTGTAAACGCCCCCGAATCGAGTCTATGCAAATCTCAGCATTTCCCGCCAAAATCCGCATAGAAGCGATTCAAAGATGCCCACCAGAAACTTTCGTGTGGGTGGGTTTTTATTACAAGTAGTACATCACAGTAGTTTACAACAGAATCCACAATAACTTATATATACATCAACGACTCCGTGAGTCAAGAATACAAAGATACAAATCATGAAGAAAGCCAAATAGTATCCGGTGAGAGTATGACGAGGAGGACATCCTGGCAGGCAGTATGTGTGGGAAGTATGGGCAAGCTCTGCCTATACTGCAGGTCGTTAAGCTTGCAATAGCTTCTTCTCGCATCCTCTCTTCTCCCTGGCACATGGAAAATTATTTAAATGACATTTATCACTTATAAATACCATATTATTACATAACATGGCAGTCCCAATTGATATATTCACAAAATACTTAATAATTTGCAATCCTGTTGAAACAAGGGTAAAAGGTGCACGTGAGCGCCGTAAAATACCAAAATCATAACTCTAATTATGCAAAAACATAAGACAAATGTGCTTCAAAAATGGACTCATCACATGAGCATCGGTGACCATGTGGGACGCCTTAGATGGATGGATACGTCTTACCCCACGTGTATAAGCTACAAAAGTAAGGTACAAGAGAAACCTTAAAACTCCATTTAAAAGATGCGCGAAATCGTTAGAAAAAGGCCGATCTGTGAGAAGGTCCGGCCTAAGCATTCCTGACATGCTAAGCATCGCGATCTGTAATCTTGCGGATGGGTTCGTTGCATGAAAAACAAAAAAACGTACGAGATTGCAGAAGAAACCCAAAACCCAATCAACTATATGCTTTAAATGGTAGGAATATGATCTACATCCGTTGTAGAACATGAGTGTTAACGATCTAGAGATCGTGGTTGATGTAGTCGTACTTTTATTTTCGATCCAACACTGCAACGTGCAACGCCTCTGACGTATCCACATGTACGGATTGATGGTGTCTCCTCCAACTTGATCCAGCAAGTGAAGGGAATAGGTAGATGAGATTACTCCAGCAGCACGATGCCGTGGTGGTGGAGTTTATGGTGGAAATCATGTAGGGATTATCCAAGCTCGCCGAGGGACGATGGTTCAGAGCAGCACGAGAGGAGGAAGTTGGTGCCCTTTTCTGTGTGCCTTCTCCTTTGTATAGGTGTGGGGGTAGAAGGCTTGGCCCATCCTCCAAATCCATCTAGGGCCAGTAGCCAAGGGGGAGCCTTCCCCAAGTATATCCCCTATTTTCAATGGATTTGCACTTATCCTCTACCCCATGTGCATGGTCCTTGGGAGGAGGGGTTGGTGTGCTGGCCCATGTAGGTCAATGCACTCCCTCTCGGGCCATGTGGGATGTCCGTGATAGGTTGTCCCAACTATGGTGCCATATGGAACCTTCTAGAACCTCCTATAAAATACCCAAAAATCCTGAACTTTTCTGGTAACCCTAAAAATACTTTCCCATATATGAATCTTAATCTCCAAATCATTCCGGAGATCCTCGTGATTTCCAGGATTTCATACGTGACTCCCAATCAAAATTTGATATCATCATATTAATATCTCATTAATACCCTACAGACATTGAATATTAAGTGTGTGACCCTACGGGTTCGAGACAATGCAGACATGATCGAGACACCTCTTTGATCAATAACCAATAGCGGGACCATGGATATCCATAATAGTTCCCACATATTATATGAAGATCTTTCATCAGTTGAACCACTATGTCGAGGATTCAATTAATCTGGTATCTAATTCCCTTTGTCTCGTGATGTGTTAATCGCTCGAGATTCAATCTTCGGTGTCACTGATACCCTGCAAGAGCACATGTTCATCAGAACATGTGATCGCGAAAGTATTAATTCTAGTTTTTATATCGATCCCGACAAGGATTTTAGGAAACTGTCTATCTGAGGTGTTTCTCTCGCACCCATGGTGTCACGTTGTCTTGAGTGAATTGACTACAAGCGTTGAAAGTGGAACTGGGTGAGTGAATAAAGGAGTAGATTTAAGTACTGAACGGAACTGGAAGTATATAAGATAAAAAGTAAAAGTAAGGATGTTGTTTGAGATTCCTCCAGATGACAAGTTAGGAGCGGAGAGAAATGGTCCATGATGATAGTGAATTTCCAGGTGGATAAAGTGGAATAAGTGATTGTGATACTCCTTATTCAAATGTGAGTAGGTGATACGTTGCAAATATATCTATAATTTTTGATGTTTCATGCTTGTTTTATATCTACTTTCTTATGTTCTGTCCACACTTTGGAGTATTTTTATACACTTTCTTAGACTAACCTATTAACAAGATGCCACAGCGCCAGTTGCCTATTTTCTGCTGTTTTTGGTTCCAAAAAAGTCAGAAAATGAATATTCTCGGAATTGGACGGGACAAAAGCTAAAGTTAATATTTCACCGAAGGGAAAATAGAGCCAGAAGACAAGACGGAGAGGGGCCAGGGGCCGACCACACCACCTGGCCGCGCGGCCAGGCCTGGCCCGTGCATGGGGGTGGTGTGGGCCCCCTAGTACTCCACCGACCTCGCCCTTTCGCCTATAAGAAGCCTCCGATACGGAAACCCTAAGTACCCGATCAAAATTCCACGAAAGAGTATAGCTGTCACCATCTCTATCCCTAGATCGGGAGAGATCTGAAGCTCTTCCTAGCACCCTGTCGGAGGGGAGAGATCACCCTGGAGGCCTTCTTCATCACCATGCCTGCCTTTAGTGTGATGCGTGAGTAGTTTATCCCTGGACTACGGGTCCATGTAGTAGCTAGATGGTTGGTTCTTCTCCTTCGTGCTACCATGTTTAGATCTTGTGAGCTCCGTTCATGATCAAGATCATCTATTTGTAATCATGCATGTTGTGTTTGTGGGGATCCGATGGATATTAAGATGCTATTTCATATTGATTATTGATTCTATCATGTCTTTGTTATTTGTGATCTTGCATGCTCTCCGTTGTTAGTAGCTATCTTGGCCGAGTAGATGCTAGCAACTCCAAGAGGGAGTATTTATGCTCGATAGTGGGTTCATGCCTCTAGTAATATGGGGAAGTGACAGTAATCTCTAAGGTACTATATGTGTTGTTGCTACTAGGGAGAAAACAACAATCTTTTGTTCATAGAACAATCATATTGTTGACTTTACACACTATGCTTAACGCAATTATCTGTTGCTTGCAACTTAATACTGGAAGGGATTCAGATGATAACTTGAAGGTGGATTATTATTCATAGAAGCAGTTGGATTACGGTCTATGTATAATGTTGTAATGCCCAATCAAATCTCATAGGAGTCAAGATGATTAGTATATGCATGTATGCTTTCTCGGTGTCTATCAATGACCCTGATGTAATTTGTTCACCCAACATGTCATCTATCTTAAGGAGAATCACCACTAGTGAACTATGGACCCCGGTCCTTTCTTTTACTATCAATATACAATCTACTATTTACTATTTTCTATTTACTTTATGCAAGCTATTACTATCTTCCACACAATATGTTTAATCCTTTGTTTTCAGCAAAACCGATGAGATTGACAACCTCACTGTAAGTTGGGGCAAAGTTATGTGGTTGTGTTAGGCAGGATTCCTAGTTGGAAACAACACCTTGGAGGTGTTTCCTTTCTCCTACTGGTTCGATAACCTTGGTTTCATAACTGAGGGAAAACTTGTTGTTGTGCTCATCATACCTTCCTCTGGGGGTTCCCCAACGAGTTCGAATATATTTTGAGCCATCAAGCTCTTTTTCTGGCGCCATTGCCAGGGAGTCACGGACATCTTCACAAGGGGATTCCCTCATAACCAATCTCTTTACTTTGCTTTATTTGTTTTGCTTAGTTTATTTCTGCTTTGTTTGCTTGTTTCTTTATCAAAAACACAAAAAATAGTTGTACTAGTTTGCTTTCTTTCTCAAAAACACAAAAAAAATATTATTAGTTCCTACCTTAAGTTGCCATTATGTCTAGCATTTCTCCAATCACTATGTCACCTGAGGAAATGATTTTTACTTTCAAACAAGGAATTGAAGAGAGTTTCAAAGAAGCTTGGTCTAGAATCTCTGATTTACATGAAAAAACTGAACCTAAGATGACTCAAAGCTTGTTTCTTAGCAGTTTTTACTTTGGAACTGCTCTTTGCTGTAGATATGCCTTGGATGCTGTAGTGGGAGGATATTTCCTCCAATGCAATGAGGATGAAGCTTTTAAATCCATAAATAAGCTGGTCTTAACATATAACTTGCCTAGCAAATCTGATTCTTCCTTTATAAACATATTTGCTAGATTGAACACTCTTGAGACCCACACTGCTAGTTTAAAATAATTCTATAACATGCTTAGAGAGCATCATGATTATGTTCCAATAAATTCTGAACCCTCAAAATGGCTTCCTATAGTAAAAATTGTTATAAACAATGAAACTTTTTATGCACGCTGTGATATCATGTCTGAATTTTGTCTTATGCCTAAAGATATCTATGACTATTTGAATGTTTGGGGACTTTCTAAAGGGGGAGAAGAAATATCTCTTGCTAATAATGCCACAATATTACCCATTGGAATAGCTGAAGGAGTGTTTACAAAAATTCTAGGGAAAGTGGTGTCTACTAATTATCTTGTTATTGAATGTGTAGGAAAAGGACAAATTACACTTGGAAGATCCCTACTTAAACTCCTTGGAGCAATAATATATGTGGAAAAGGGCATCGTGCACTTTGCTTCTCCACCAAACAATCACACGTTCCCCAAGGATAAGAACAACGGTAACAAAGGTAGGGGCAAGAAATCTAGTTTTAATGCTTCTTCATTTGAGAACACTTGATTCTTTTCTTGCTTTCTATACCTAACTTAAAGGCGTTAAAGAAAAGTACTTACTGGGAGATAACCCAAAAGTTTTAGTTGAGTCTTGGAAGTTATTGCTTCAGTAATAACCTCTCCTTATCATTTTTGTGTGGTTTTTGTGCCAAGAGTAACCTCTAATGAGAGAGAAGTAATGTTTGGGAAAGTTGCTGTCCCGAAACAGATTTTTGTGCTTCGCTGTAAAAATCCGTCAAAAATCTATGTACGTCGATTTGAGCTGTAATTGTTTGTGCTTTTGCCCCAGGTTGTTATCCAACTTTCGTTAGTTCAACACTTTTCGATTTGAGCAATATAAGATCTTCAAAAAAAATCGGTTTCTACCTGCTGGTCTTTTTTGGCAGATTTCTGCCATTATTTGCATTCGCTTCTTATTGATTCCTTTTTGGGTTCTTTTTGGGGAAATTGAGATTTTTGAGGGAATTTCTACAGTAGCTTGTGTCTTTAGTGAAAGTTATGCTGTTTTAAACCTAAAACCCCAAAGGTCTATTATCTTTTGAACATACTAATGTTGCTAATGAAGATTGTGTGAAGTTTTGTATGAAGTAAAAATTCCAGGTGTAGGGAAGAGTAATGGAATGAGATGAAGAATGTACAAAATCTCAAGCTTGGGGATGCCAACCCGTGTGACCCCAAGAAATATCCAAGAAGTACAAGCGTCAAAGCTTGGGGATGCCCAAGGCATCCCCTTCTTCATTAATAAAAATCTCAAGTTTCTTCCAAACACTTCATTTTTATTGTTTCATGCATAGTTGTGTTGTTCTTGGAGCATCTTCGTTTTTGTTTTTTGTTTTAATTTGCTTAGTTTGCATAGTTTTCTTGAATAAATTGGTTGGACCCCCTCACTCATGCATTAGTTTTCAAATAAAGTTGATTTGGATTGGAAAAGAGTAGGAAAAGTTCATGCTTAAGTGGTAAAAAGGAGCTTGTTTTTTACTGTGGCCTATGTTTTTTTATGCCATGCTTGATATTGTTTTGGCGTTATGCTTAGTGTTTTTTGTTGTAGCATGACATGTTACAAACAATTGAGATTCCTTAATGTGCCTTGAAAGAATCATGCGTTGTTTTAGCATACTAAAGCATAGTATTGTGGTATTCTCCTTTGATGCTTTATTTGGGTTGACTTGGCACATGCTCACACCATGTTAAGACTACACTAAATCACCTTTTCCTCTATGATCATTTAGTTTTCGTTTTGTAATATCACTTTATGCTTTAATTAATGATGTTTTGTCGCTTTGCATGATTATGGCCATTATTGCTCTTTTAGTTGGTCGCTCCCAGTCTTTTGCTAGCCTCCATAACCAAGTATGAGTTCCACTCATGCATCCAACTCCAAATAAAACCAAGTTATTCCAAAGAGTCCACCATACCTACCTATTAGCATTTCCTATTCCAAGTATATTCATGATTTTATCTACCTTCCGAATCAAACTTGTTATGTGACAATTAGTGATTAAAGCTCTCACGAACTTGATGGCACACTTTACTTTTTGCACTTAATAATCTTGAACCATTGTGTCCATCTTTGTTGCATATATGCTTGCGCTTTATAAGTTGAAGTTAGCAGAACCATGTATCATGGGGAACACTTTCAACATTGCACTTACTATTCCGTTGATATCATGATTCTTTTGCTTATGGATCCCGACGGTGTGAAATAAAAGGGAAACTTGTAAGATCATGGAGTTTGTATGTGTGTTAGATAAACGCCTGGGCCGCTAGCCTAAGCCATGCATAATCATGGTGGAAACTTGCAGCATAACCATAATGAGCATTCTATGAAGCATCCTCAATAAAAACATATGCAAATAACAAATAAAAAGATCGCTGAGATGCTCATTGTCTATTGCCTTGTCATTTTGATATGGGATAGCTCATGTGTCATGGGGCAAGGGGTACCCCGTTGGCGGTTCTCTATGATACATATGTACTTACAATGAAAAGAGATTACGTGTGACTGAAGTTGAGTAGCATGAGGTTCGGTACTCGTAAGCAAAGGGCATGAGATTTCAACTTATAACTTGTCAAGCATATCCTCTTAGTTGTGTCATTTTAACCTTAATCACCTAAAGATGCTTATGATAGGGGCAATGAGAGCTGAAAGCTAATAAGTACCATAATTTTTGGAAGCTCTTTATGAGACTTGAATCCCTCCTTTCTTCAATGAAGGCCTTTCTTTTACTTTTATGTTGAGTCTCCATCTTCTATCTTTATGCACCTATTGAGAGCGCATAGTGGTCATTCTTAGTTTAATGTGCATTGTTCCAAGACTTGTTAATTGATGCATAACTTTGATATTGCTTGTTCTTAAACTATCTGTATCTAACCCTTATGAACTTTGAAGGTGTCCTATGCATTTATGTTTTGCTACACTATGAGGGACAAGCTGAATACCATTCTCATTTTGTTTTCTTTATGTGAAACAAACAAACGTCTTGCTATGTCAAAGTACTATGATCTTATTGTTAAAACATCTTTTGTTTGTAACTTTTCATGTTACAACATAGTTGCTATGTCTTATTGTTAGAACTTTATCTTTCATGCTATGTTAAATTACTATGATCCCAGCTATCAATGTTTTACAAATACTTTGATCAAGTTTGTGATGGTGCATGTCACCTAAAAAATTATTCTTTCTTTTTATCACTTACCTACTCGAGGACGAGCAGGAGTTAAGTTTGGGGATGTTGATACGTTGCAAACGTATCTATAATTTTTGATGTTCCATGCTTGTCTTATATCTACTTTCTTATGTTCTATCCACACTTTGGAGTATTCTTATACACTTCCTTGGACTAACCTATTAACAATATGCCACGTTGTTAGTTGCTTGTTTTCTGCTGTTTTTGGTTCTAGAAAAGTCAGAAAATGAATATTGTCGGAATTGGACGGGAAAAATGCCAAAGTTAATATTTCACCAAAGGGAACACGGATTCAGAAGACGAGACGGAGAGGGGCTTGGGGCCGGGCACACCACCTGGCCGCGCGGCCAGGCCTGGCCGCTCCTAGGGGTGGTGTGGGCCCCTTGGTACTCCTTCGACCTCGCCCTTTCGCCTATAAGAAGCCTCTGATACAGAAACCCTAAGTACCCGATCAAAATTCCACGAAAGAGTCTGTAGTCGCCGCCATCTCCATCCCTATATTGGGAGGGATCTGAAGCTCTTCCTGGCACCCTGTCGGAGGGGAGAGATCACCCTAGAGGCCTTCCTCATCACCATGCCTGTCTCCGGTTGTAGGGGGTCCGCGTATGAAAACAATAAATCTTACTCTATGCCCCTGAACCCCTAAAGCTGCTAGGACCTATCTATTAGTAATACATTAATAGGAGGGGCTTTTCGCGAACTTACCCTTGAAGACCGAAAAGCGTTATCAACGCTCAGGAGAGTGTGCTTGATGTAGACGAGCCGAAGCTGACCTCAAGGTCGTGATGAAGTCATTGCGCTCCTTCTGGCTCCAACGACTTGAGTGCCTCAAGTGCGACACCTCACGAGGAGTTACACACGTTCGGTGCCTGACGATGACTCCCGCTTCCCCGATCCAGCAGCAGTTGCAGAAGTAGAGCTCTAGGATCTGAATCCCGCAGTGCGACGGTGCTCCACGGTGAAGATGTCTCTCGCTCGTGCAGTCCAAGGTCCTCCCAAAAGTGGGGAGACCTTTATTGATTATTGGTGTATTTATCTTGGCCAAATACCCCACTATATATAAGGGGAGGAGGGGGTACACCCTCCCTCAAAGTCCCGGGGTGGGACTAAAGGAGAGGAGGGGGAGGAGGTGGCCGCCGGCCACCTAGTGGGCCCCGCACGGGTGGGTGGGGGGCTAGGCCCAGCAGGCCTCCCCCTTGTCCCCTCTCCCTCTCTCCTTTCCCCTAATGGGCCCTCTCCCTCCGGAATTGGCCCATTAAGCCTTTGACCATTAAAATTGATTTTATCTTTATTTAAATAATTATGAATAAATGATTAAATCAATATTTAACACTCATTCACATATTATTCAACCTCCATGGCTATGGAACACCTTCCACCTCCACTCCGAACATCCTCCGGACTTACCGAAACCCTTCCGGTTTTCTCCCTTATTTTCTTCGGTGATTCTACCGATCCTATAAACACTCTCTAAGCATCATCAAGCCCTTAAGCATGATACCCCACGGTTCGGGAACACTCCATACATGGTCAGGACACTCCCGCACCAATGATCGACAGAGGGACCTGGATGGCCATGTGACCCCTGTGCGTTCCACGAAGATCTTTCGTCGTTTGAACCGGGATAGTCGTGTCTTATTCCCTTTGTCTCTTGATACTTGCATTGCCCGAGATCTGATCAATGACATCATCATGTCGTGTTCAATCTCATTACTGAACAACGCTACTTGACTCGTTCCGACAAGTGATATCCTCGTGATCAAATCACACGTTGCGCAGCTATTGGATATAACTTCTCCGAGTGGGCCCTTGAGTATCTTCCCGTCACATGGACGGACAAATCCTGCTCTTGACATATATTTCCTCTACGGTTTCCTCCGAATACCTGAACACACCTTTATAACCACCGTATTACCAGATGGCGTTTGATGCTATCTAAGCACTCTCGGGAGACAGTGATTGATATAGCCTCACGGTCTAAGGAATAGTCTACGAGGATCCTTTTTCTAATCATCGTAACTTGAACTTTGTGACATGATCGGGTCACGATGTTTAGCTTGGGTATTGGTTCATCATCTCATTCTTAGAATGAGATGACCTCATTTTCAACTGGCATAAATGCCACATGATATGGAAACATGATCATCTGTTGACCAATGAAGCAGTGACTAGAGTTTCACTGGGAACCCCTGGTTGTTTGTATATCCCACGTGTATTGATGTTTCCACTCAATACAGTTATAGCATGATATAAAACTTAATCATAAACTATATGAAATATGATAATAGTCCTTACTACTATTTGACTCTAGGGCATATTTCCAATAGTATCCCACTTGCACTAGAGTACAAATACACTAGCTGCATTTGTTCTCAATCATTGGCACCATATGTCCGGTACCTTGAACATGCTTGCTCGTGGAAGAGGTTGAGTCTTGGGTCTGCACTTTACAGTCCCAAATCCTTTGCAACTTACTAATGTCATCTTGATTGACATTAATACTTTATCATCACATGATAGTATCTGTGTGTATGCATCGTCGCTATGGCATCAGAACGAGGCCTGATTCCAGGAGCCTACAGTGACATTAGATCAACCTCGAGGGCTTTCTCATGGGCACGGTGCCCTAGGACACATCATTCTACGTTAAAAGCGAACTATCCCCGCCATAACATTATACAACACTTTAGATGGTACCCTTAGCTATTATTATAAATGTATTCATCGAAACACTAGTGCACTCTGTGCAACTTTCAATGTTTTGTTCACCTCGCTTCCTACTTGACTTTAATTGGTATCTGCATGAGTTTCCAACATATTCCCTTATAACATAACCCTTTATGCTTTAAGATATGTCATCCTTTACGGATTTGGAAAACATGTCTACAGTTCTCTACTAGACACTATGGACAAACTTAGCTCAACGTTCTATGATTTAAACTTGATCACTCTTAAACGTTCCTTAATTGGATCACATATTATGCTAAGTTATCATCATGGTTTATTAAGACAGAACCTATGTCTTAACATAGTGGATGACGATCATCCTTTTCTTTCTTTCAACCACTGATGTTCAGCTTAATACTATTCCTAATTTGAGTTATCAATGATTAGTTCCTTAATTAACTTCTATTCCGAAACCCCTTTTAGAATCCCTTAAGGAATACTACATAATATCATAATACACCTATTATCAACTTCTACATCTTATAAAATCATTATTTATAAGTATTTGTGCCTTTCATTCTTAATATACTTAAGAATTACTCCTATAAGCTCCCACTCAAAATATGTTCCTACATATTTGAATTTGAGACTTACATTGCTCCCACTCAAAAATATGTCAATCACATATTGTTTCAGGAAGACTTTCATAGCTCCCACTCAATTTTATGCAAATTGCATATCTCCTTACTATTTTGAATAACTTCAAAAACCTTCGATCAAATATCAAACTTGGAGATTTACTATGAGATACTAGTACTTTACTAGTTTTAAATCCACTTGATATTTAGCACACTTGAATCAAATTCATTTGAATTTGTCCAATACTTGACAAATTGTTCCTTTTGTCATTCACCCCTTTTTCCACTATGGCTTTGCAGTCATTTGGGAAAATTCCAAGTAACCCCTTTTACTTATGAGATTTAGCAACTAATTGCTCTCTAATCTCAAGTGAATTTTGCTTTTAGGATTTCTCATAATTTTAGTTTACCATTATTTCCTTTGTAGTTTGTAGGTATGTCATATTCCAATAATCATGACAAGTGATTCACAAATGTCTCCATACTAGATATGGATTACATTTTGAATCCTACTTCATGTAGTGAAAACACTAGTGGGGAAAACACAATGATCAAAATCATTGATTCTTTCCCTCTGTGAAGAGAATCGTTCAGGAACGTTATCCGTTGCGCTTCTCAACACTCTGATGCTGGTATATGAATCCTCATCGTGTTTTTCACTATCTTCCATTTGCTCCATAATCGAGAAACATCACTAAAAGTGAGCTTTCTCAAGAATGCACCAAAATCCAAGCAATACAAGTTTTGTTTTCCATTTGGTTTCAGCTATGGGTTTCGTATTCAAAGTTTCCAATGAATACACTACAAGGACTTATTCGCTATTGTTTTGGTTATATCGAATAACCCCAAAACTTTCACGAATTCAAATGGTTCACTACATTCTAATTGAGTGCTAACTATTTCTAAGCTAATGGTATCTACATCTACACTACAACGATTTATTTGGTGCCTTCTATTTAACCCCTTTGATATCTGATATCATATGGTGATGCTTTGTATTTTGACGTTTCAAAACACTTTGCATTCCACAATTTCTTTTATGCCATTCTTATAAAGTTTAATTTTATTACTATTGATCAAATCACAGTAATTAGATTCTCTTTTATATTTATACCCTTTTATTGATGAAACACTTTGATCAAATCAAATAGTTTCATATTCATGTTTCCTTTGGTAAACTACTTTACACATTTAAACAATCATATAATGATAATTACCATTTTCGTTAAAACACAATACATCGAATATGTATTCTATTTAACAATTCGTTAAACACTTTGTATTCAAGTAATACACGGTGTTCAAGTTATTTTCCTGAACTTAGGCATGATTTATATGTGATAAGAAATCGAATGACTTTCACATATTATCACATAACTTTGAATTTAAACAATGGTTTCATTCATTAATGAACATATCATTCAGTTGGGTATTTTAAACAAGGCATTTTAATGTTTTACAAATGTTCATGCATTATCAATTAGTTTCAAACAACAAGGATAATTCACAAGTAACCAAACAAGATATGAACACGCAAAGAAATCATTCATAAAAGTGGAACAACTGTTTGTTACAAACTGATATGAATAACCGTCTCACGAAGTGCGAGATAAACTAAAGAAGTTCAAATCTCTCGATTACATTAATCATCCTAAAACATAAACTAAGTGATAAATGTCGAGGGAGAGTGTCGTCGGCCATCATCTCATGCTCGCCATCAACAGGCAACGTCACCTCCTCTCCAGCAAGCACCTCTTATGCAGAAGGACCTGTTTTCAGTAAAACAGAACAAGTATCAGATACACTTAACACTGCAATGTGTTTGCAAGATTATAAAACTGTATATCAAATATATACCTTTGTCGTTGACGACCTCTCCGGTGATTGGTTCAACCTTTACGTTCCTAAGACGTAATATGAAGTCATGGAAATCTAATGTTTCTGTATCACCAATCATGATGCTACTCCGGACATGTCCTTCGTAGCTGGGAGGTAACGACCGAAGCAGTACGTCTATCACAAATGGATCAGCCATCCAGTAATCCACGAAGTGAACCAGTCTTGTGTGTGAATCAATCATGCGCTCCAAGTGACCCTTTAGACATGTATGCTCCTCCATCTGTATGGAAAGGAACTCTCCAAGCAGCTCGTGCTTCCACATGCGCACATGGCCTATGAACTCTGCTCTCAGCTGATCCACTATCGAATATGGATCAAGATCACCCATGAGCGGATGTAGTTCATCCACCACCCTGTAACGCATTATTATCTGAATGTAGGTGGACATCTCTTGACGATAGTAGCGGTCTGCAAGCTCTTGTGGGTCTCGTAGTAATCTGGCTCAGTCATATCCATCATGCGGCGTATGTAGTCTACCACATGATTCCTAGTAAGGAGATCATTCAGGCGCACAAGCCAACTAGGGAAGTTGGATCCATCAAGTCTAAGTTTCTCACCCTTTACCCAATCCTCAATGAGTAAGCTTCACGATGAGCCATCTACATTTATAATTGCAAAAGGAATTTAGAGTAAGTTTATAATTAAATGAGTTAATGATAACTCCACTCAGAAACACCTATACCTCAAAAGGGTTCCTAGTGATAACACGACCCCTATCAGCCACATCTCCCTTGGTCATCACGGCCATCAATGTGGGTTCAAGGGTGGGCGCTAAATGTCGGTCACATCATTCATGTGACTCGTGCTCGATCTTTTGACCATCCGTGTTTCGAGGCCACGCTTCTCTAGCGTGCTAGGCTCGCCAACTCAACCTTAGTGTATTTGCTGTGCAACATGGCTTACACCCAGTGTATGCGAACGTAGATATGTCTGACACCTAGGCCTGTAACCCTGGATCGCCTCATACCGAAGAACTTTCTTGGTGGTGCACACTAAGGGGGAAAACAATCGTCAGTAATTTTTAACAGGGATCATCTTATTAGGCTACGGTCGAGTATCTAATAGTAGCACACAATAAGACGTACAAACAATAAAATTGAATGTAAATGCTATGTGATATGGTCCTTCATGTCGTGATCTCCATCCGACATCACCAGGTTCCGGCGCCAGGGTTCCGGCGTCGTAGACACCAGGGTACCGGTGTCATTCCGGTGTGGTAGTTCGTCACATCCGTGACTATCTACTACTACGCAACAAAAGGTAATTACTTTACCTTTGCCACAATCATATCACAAAGCAACGCCCCCCGGAAAACAAAGTTAGACGCCTCTACTTTATCTTTGCATGTTTTACGTGTCTGAATGGGCTTTCGCACAAGAACCATTCTTACCTACGAACTTTTAGCACAACGCTCATCAAGTAGTTGTCTCTACTACACCCCTTTCGGGGCCCTCCGTTGCAAGTGGTATACCAACTAATGCGAGAGTGACAGACACCCCCCTAAGCCACTTTATATGGTACAAGCCGTATGTCAAGCGTGGACCAGTCTCGCAAATGAACGCGTAAAGTCGGTTGGGGGCCGCTTCATCAGGCATTACTGCGGTATACACAAGTACACGTGGGAGGGTAACAACTAAAAGATCAATGCCCACACGCTACATCTCGTGTGTTCTACCCGTAATAGCATTACTACGCATAGATCTAGCTCTGATACCACTGTAGGAGTTCCGCGTATGAAAACAATAAATTGTACTCTATGCCCCTGAACCCCTGAAGCTGCCAGGACCTATCTATTAGTAATACAGTAACGGGAGGGGCTTTTCGCGAACTTACCCTTGAAGACCAAAAAGTGTTGTCAACGCTCAAGAGAGCATGGTTGATGTAGACGAGCCGAAGCCGACCTCAAGGTCGTGATGAAGTCCTTGCGCTCCTTCTAGCTCCAACGACTTGAGTGCCTCAAGTGCGACACCTCGCGGGGATTTACACACGTCCGGTGCCTGACGATGACTCCCGCTTCCCCGATTTAGCAGCAGTTGCAGAAGTAGAGCTCCCGGATCCGAATCCCGCAGCGCAACGACGCTCAGCGGTGAAGATGTCTCTGCTCGCACAGTCTAGACTTGGGACCACGGTCACGAGAGAGAGAGGTAGAAAGAGAGAAAATATCAATTAGAGGTCCTCCCAAAAGTGGGCAGACCTTTATCGATTATTGGTGTATTTATCTTGGCCAAATACCCCACTATATATAGGGGGGGAGGGGGTACACCCTCCCTCAAAGTCCCGGGGTGGGACTAAAGGAGAGGACGGGGGAGGTGGCCACCGACCACCTAGTGGGCCCCGCGTGGGGGGCTAGGCCCAGCCGGCCTCCCCCTTGTCCCCTCTCCCTCTCTCCTTTCCCCTAATGGGCCCTCTCCCTCCGGAATTGGCCCATTAAGCCTTTGACCATTAAAATTGATTTTCTCTTTATTTAAATAATTATGAATAAATGATTAAATCAATATTTAACATTCATTCACATATTATTCAACCTCCATGGCTATGGAACACCTTCCACCTCCACTCCGGACATCCTCCGGACTTACCGAAACCCTTCTGGTTTTCTCCCTTCTTTTCTTCGATGATTCTACTGATCCTATAAACACTCTCTAAGCATCATCAAGCCCTTAAGCGTGATACCCCACGGTTCGGGAACACTCCAGACATGGTCGGGACACTCCCGCACCAATGATCGACAGAGGGACCTGGATGGCCATGTGACCCCTGTGCGTTCCACGAAGCTTTCGTCGTTTGAACTAGGACAGTCGTGTCTTTTTCCCTTTGTCTCTTGATACTTGCATTGCCCGAGATCTGATCAATGACATCATCATGTCGTGTTCAACCTCATTACTGAACAACGCTACTTGACTCGTTCCGACAAGTGATATCCCCGTGATCAAATCACACGTTGCGCAGCTATTGGATATAACCTCTCCGAGTGGGCCCTTGAGTATCTTCCCGTCACATGGACGGACAAATCCCGCTCTTGACATATATTTCCTCTACGGTTTCCTTCGAATACCTGAACACACCTTTATAACCACCGTATTACTAGATGGCGTTTGATGCTCTCTAAGCACTCCCGGGAGATAGTGATTGATATAGCCTCATGGTCTAAGGAATAGTCTATGAGGATCCTTTTTCTAATCATCGTAACTTGAACTTCGTGACATGATCGGGTCACAATGTTTAGCTTGGGTATTGGTTCATTATCTCATTCTTAGAATGAGATGACCTCATTTCCAACTAGCATAAATGTCACATGATATGGAAACATGATCATCTGTTGACCAATGAACCAGTGACTAGAGTTTCACTGGGAACCCCTGGTTGTTTGTATATCACATGTGTATTGATGTTTCCACTCAATACAGTTATAGCATGATATAAAACTTAATCATAAACTATATGAAATATGATAATAGTCCTTACTACTATTTGACTCTAGGGCATATTTCCAACACCGGTGTGATGCGTGAGTAGTTCATCCCTAGACTACGGGTCCATGTAGTAGCTACATGGTTGGTTCTTCTCCTTTGTGATACCATGTTTAGATCTTGCGAGCTCCGTTCATGATCAAGATCATCTATTTGTAACCATACATGTTGTGTTTGCGGGGATCTGATGTATATTGAGATGCTATTTCAGATTGATTATTGATTCTATCATATCTTTGTTATTTGTGATCTTGCATGCTCTGCGTTGTTAGTAGCTATCTTGGCCGAGTAGATGCTAGCAACTCCAAGAGGGAGTATTTATGCTTGATAGTGGGTTCATGCCTCTAGTAATCTGGGGAAGCGACAGAAATCTCTAAGGTACTAGATGTGCTGTTGCTACTAGGGAGAAAAGATCAATCCTTTGTTCATAGAAAAATCATATTGTTTACTTTACATACTTTGCTTAATGAAATTATCTATTGCTTGCAACTTAATACTCGAAGGGGTTCGGATGATAACCTGAAGGTGGATTATTAGTCATAGATGCAGTTTGATTATGGTCTATGTATAATGTTGTAATTCCCAATCAAATCTCATAGGAGTCAAGATGATTAGTATATGCATGCATGCTTTCTCGGTGTTTGTCAATTGCCCCGCTGTAATTTGTTCACCCAACATGTCATCTATCTTAAGGAGAATCACCACTAGTGAACTATGGACCCCGGTCCTTTCTTTTACTATCAATCTACAATCTACTATTTACTGTTTTCTATTTACTTTCTGCAAGCTATTACTATCTTCCACACAATACGTTTAATCCTTTGTTTTCAGCAAAACCGGTGGGATTGACAACCTCACTGAAAGTTGGGGCAAAGTTTTGTGGTTGTGTTGTGCAGGATTCCAAGTTGGAAACAACACCTTGGAGGTGTTTCCTTGCTCCTACTGGTTCGATAACCTTCGTTTCATAACTCTGGGAAAATTTGATGTTGTGCTCATCATACCTTCCTCTTGGGGTTCCCCAACAAGCTCGAATATATTTTGAGCCATCAGTAGGCAAGCGACCCATATACCGATCAGGAGTCCTCTTGGTAGATTCTTCCCAGTCCCAATGATCCATATGTCTGTTACCAGAGTAATGGTTATCATATCAATTAAGGTCTTCCGATCAGATCAAGGCTTTAAACTTGATGGTTCCTTGTTATCCTCGAGTTATACTAGCCCCTCTTTGATATCGGCTATGTCACTCGAGGGGTCACCGATTCACTAGTAAACAAGTTCATACCTATGAGATCTCATGATCATGTCACCTAGGCCCTTAAATTGGACAACAAGCATTAGGAAAACATAGATAGTCATTCTCATAATATAATAATCACGACAACAATAAAAAAATGGAAATATATAGGAGGAACACCACATCTCACAAATCCCCTACATCTCCCATGCCTATGGGGGTTTACTCAGACATGGGAGTAAGACATATCAAAGGTTTAATCATTTTGCAAATATAAACCATCTCAAATTTACCATAACAAGCCACAATACTGTTGAAGATCAAATCAAGTATAAGCCAAAGTGGAATAGAGGTTCAAACCCTAATGTTACAAGTATGAATCTCTCTCTCTCAATACAAGTGGGAATGATGGTGGAGTTGATGATCGAGAGGTTGTGGATTGTCGAAGGATGAGGTGGTGTTCTTCTCCTTCTTCAGATCTGATCTCCTCTCTTCTGGGATTGTTTGCGTGTCTATGTTCATATTTCGTCCGTCTCTCCTTCATGAAAGTTGCTTGTATTGATATAACGGAGGTGATGGAGAGTAGTACGGGCGGGCCATATGGGAAGCCTCCGACTGTACCAGTGGTCGTTAAGGGCTCTGGATGCCTCGAATGGAAGAGTCTTCAATTGGGGATTTGCTCATTTTTGTGTAATTAGCCCATAAATGCTCTTAGAATTTCCACAAGTGTTCAATACCTGAAAACCAATACAAGAAAATAAGGTTTCGCTAACTTGCGATGTTAACATTAGTTGAAAAAACAAAATCAACGAAACCCGGTGAAAACCAATATAAAATCCTTGATAAAAAGTGTCAAAATTTGGAGCTATCTGTCACCATACCTAGTTCAATCTTGTTACCAGCAAGCTCTCTTTACTCGTTCCATAATATAATGTCCTCATGACTAAACACATTAGTCACATACTTGCAAGCTACTTAGGATGTTTATGTTACCGAGAAGGCCCAAAGATATCTCTCCATCACATGGAGTGATGAATCCTAGTCTTTATCCACGCAACCCAACAAGTACCTTCTGAGATACCTAAAGAACATATTTATGATCACCCATTTAAAAAAAGTGACGTTTGATGCTTACAAAGTATTCTTTCGGTACTAGGGAGTGACATGATATCATGGTCTAAGGAAATGATACTTGACATATGAAAAGCTACAAAAATTAAACTTTATGACACGATCAATTGCTGGGAAGTTCCTACTTCTTTGTACATTATGTTCTATATGCAAGGATGGCGATGTGATAGTAGTGTTACCGCGTCAGAATAAGTCCTCCATGCTCCCATGGTGTTTGCTCCGATACCAACGGAGATCGTGCTTGTGGAGGGTAGGGTATTCCCATGCTTTATTATTTGACTAGATCATGATGGTGCACGTTGCCGCACCCGTCTATTTTTTCAATATGTTTATAGTAATTTTTTATAAATATACAAAGTAATAAAAAAGTTAACTTCACAAAAAACTATCCTCGGTATTGGACATCACTCGAAAAGGTATTTCGCGTGCTAATATTGCATACAAATCAGACTTATAGGTTATGTTTCATATTACAGAAAGCAGAAGATATATATATAAGACGTAAAATACAATGAAAATAAAGTTAAACAATCTCAGTTACAAAAATATCTTAAGATCAGATATTATAATGTGTTTATGAAAACTTAACATAGAAAATCAAGACCGGAAGTTCTCTTACAGATTTTCTATGCCTCAAATCTGATATCATTCATTGTTTATTTTTATGAGGTTAATAGAAAAACTTGCAGAAAGGAAGCAAAGTATAAATGTCACTCCTAATTAACCTGATACAAATAAATTAAACTTTGTAATCGTAATGACCTGCCCTATGCAATTTGATTAATCCTAAAACCAGGTCTAGGCAAAACTTATTAGAAGTTGGACCAATACCAACAAAATCCTGTGTGGTAAAAAATAATAATGGTTTCGGTGATGCTAGGTAATAATGATTAAATAATCTGATAATTCGTAGGTAAAGCTAATTAGATATCAGGATACTTAGGAATAGATCACCCCATCCGGAAACTGCTAAGCACATAAGCACTATACCCAATGACATAGACTAACATGTAGATAGTGATAGGAATAAGGACACCAATTTGCATGCAAATTATGGACAAGGCACCAAGCTTGATCGAACATATATATAGAAAAGGTAGAGAAGAGATAGATCAGCTATTCAGAGTGGACGTCATCGCAATTCCAGTAGCAGGAAACTCTGTGCAGTCCAGCAGCGGCAACTAGGTGAGCAGACAGAGTTGGTAAGACCACATCACTCTGTACTCTATGCAACCTCTTGGTCGAGCACAATTTTGGAGGAATGATCAGTCATGAACATTGTCACCATGCGCATGTTATCCCGACTTCCGTTCCAACCATCCGGCCCCTTCACTCGTGGATGTGAGCGGGAATAGGGTACGACGACAGCGCACCTGGGGCTCACGCTAGGATAGGGGTACCTGCATACCGGGTGTGGATGCACGCCAGCGGCAAGGAAGAGTCACGCGTGGCGCTGATCGACGCTGTTGGGAAGGGGAGAGCGATTGGGTAGGGGAGGCATAGCCGCCGCCGCCGGTCTAGGGCTCTACAGGCGTTGCGAGTAAGAGAAATAGATGAAGGTAAAAAGGAGGGGATCGACCTACATGTATTCCTACCTGGGCGTCGGCGAGGTGATCGACCTGCGTGTATTCCAGCCTGGGCTTTTGCGAGAATTTAAAGCCTAATTAACCATAGCTGGCCAATTTGAGGCACAAAGTAGCGTCCCATAGGGACAACTGGGCCACTGCGGGATTTGAGTGGAAATCGGATGGCCGGAAATGTGTGGACTAAGGCATCTAACGGCTAACATTGTCTAATTCGTGAGAGAAACTGCTAAGCACATAAGCACTATACCCAATGACATAGACTAACATGTAGATACTGATAGGAACAAGGACACCAATTTGCATGCAAATTATGGACAAGGAACAAAGCTAGATCGAACATATATATAGAGAAGGTAGAGAAGACATAGATCAGCTATTAAGAGTGGACGCCATCGCAATTCCAGTAGCAGGAAACTCTGTGCAGTCCAGCAGTGGCAACCAGGTGAGCAGACAGAGTTGGTAAGACCACATCACTGTGTACTCTATGCCACCTCTTGGTCGAGCTCAGTTTGGAGGAATGATCGGTCATGAACATTGTCACCATGTGCATGTTATCCCGACTTCTGTTCCAACCATCCGGCCCCTTCACTCGTGGATGCGAGCGGGAATAGGGTACGACGACAGCGCACCTGCGGCTCGCGCTAGGATAGGGGTACCTCCGTACCGGGTGTGGATGCACGCCAGCGGCAAGGAGGGGCCGCGCGTGGCGCTGATCGACGATGTTGGGAAGGGGAGAGCGATTGGGTAGGGGAGGCATAGCCGCCGTCGTCGGTCTAGGGCTCTACAGGCGTTGCGAGTGAGAGAAATAGATGAAGCGAAAAAGGAGGGGATCGATCTACAGGTATTCCTACCTAGGCGTCGGCGAGGTGATCGACCTACGTGTATTCCAGCCTGGACTTTTGCGAGAATTTAAAGCCCAAATAACCATAGCTGGCCAATTTGAGGCACAAAGTAGAGTCCCCTAGGGACAACTGGACCACTGCGGGATTTGAGTGGAAATCGAATGGCCGGAAATGTGTGGACTAAGGCATCTAACGGCTAACATTGTCTAATTCGTGAGAGAAACTACTAAGCACATAAGCACTATACCCAATGACATAGACTAACATGTAGATACTAATAGGAACAAGGACACCAATTTGCATGCAAATTATGGACAAGGCAGCAAGCTAGATCGAACATATATATATAGAGAAGGCAGAGAAGACATAGATTAGCTATTCAGAGTGGACGCCATCGCAATTCCAGTAGCAGGAAACTCTGTGTAGTCTAGCAGCGGCAACCAGGTGAGCAGACAGGGTTGGTAAGACCACATCACTCTGTACTCTATGCCACCTCTTGGTCGAGCTCAGTTTTGGAGGAATGATCAGTCATGAACATTGTCACCATGCGCATGTTATCCCGACTTCCGTTCCAACCATCCGGCCCATTCACTTGTGGATGAGAGCGGGAATAGGGTACGACGACGACAGCGCACCTAGGGCTCGCGCTAGGATAGGGGTACTTGCGTACCGGGTGTGGATGCACGCCAGCGGCAAGGAGGGGCCGCGCGTGGCGCTGATTGATGTTGTTGGGAAGGGGAGAGCGATTGGGTAGGGGAGGCATAGCCGCCGCCGCCGGTCTAGGGCTCTACAGGCGTTGCGAGCGAGAGAAATAGATGAAGCGAAAAAGGAGGGGATCGACCTACACGTATTCCTACCTGGGCGTCGGCGAGGTGATCGACCTGCGTGTATTCCAGCCTGGGCTTTTGCGAGAATTTAAAGCCCAATTAACCATAGCTGGCCAATTTGAGACACAAAGTAGCGTCCCCTAGGGACAACTGGGCCACTGCGAGATTTGAGTGGAAATCGGATGGCCGGAAATGTGTGGACTAAGGCATCTAACGGCTAACATTGTCTAATTCGTGAGAGAGCTCCCTTTTATCCTAGTTTTAATGTCCCTAATTTGGTGGATTGTTTATGAGTCTGTTGTTAAGCATGTTCCCGCTCTGGGCTGTGTCAACCGTGGTCCTTCAAATAAACTCGAGAGTGGGGCAGCAGTGGTGTCTACAAGTATGTCTTCCTCTACGGAGTTCGGCCTCCGATCTTGGAATAGTGAAGCATGGGGCATGTCCTGATCGTGTGCTTTCAGCGGAGTCTTTTGGTCGCATCTTGAGAGATGGGTGGCGATTGTGGTTCTTAAAGATTTTTGGCAATGTTGCTTTTATTGTTCTTCGGATGATGGTCATCTTTGCGCTCTTCTGCAACCTGTTTTCGGCGGCCGAACATGACAGCGGTCAGCGACCTTGACAAGCACATAGGCTTTTTTGGATGTTTATCTTCATTAGTTATTTGTAATAATTTTCTTGAGCCTTTTGCATGTCTTTTTCTTGTTCTTGGGATGACGATGTTTTTAAGCCTTTTTTTCTATGTTTTAATTGTATCCTCCTGGTATACGATATTTATTTGTACTCATCTCTATACTTATTGTCTCGTTTTAATTAGATGCAAGTACAATGTATGTTTAGTAGTACTCTGCCTCCGGAATATTTTTTGGTGATAAATCTGCTACTACACTACAGTCAACAAACCGGCATTTTGCACGCGCATACCGAGAGCATCAATCACAACCTGATTACCTATGCCATTCTATTGAGCCCGGTCTCAAGTCTCGAGACATCCGGTAGACTTCTTACTTCAATAAAATTATTTTGTTCTTATAGTCAGAGTTGGTGGAACCTGCACAGTGCACAAAGCATAAAAAGCGGACATAGGCCGACTCCAACGGGTCCCTGCATTTCGGACACCGGTTTCGTTTGAATCGGTCCGTTTGCGGGGTGGAGGACAGGCCGTCCGGGCTCAGTATGTTTACGGTGGCCTGTGCCCCCAACGGCCACTCATCCGGAAAAAAATGCATAAAAAAATATAAGGATAAAAATAATTAAACATATTACATAATATGGTCTTGTCCTGGGTCCCCTGGTCACAAAATATATAAAAAAAGAAAAAGGCCCAATATTATGGGGTGCCTTGGCGTGGAAGGGAGGCGAGACGGCGGGATCTTCTACTAGCCGGCCGACGCCCTGGTCATGCGGCTCCGCTCCGCCTACTCCTCGTCGTCGTCGATGGCGAGGTCGATGAAGACCTGCGGCGGGGGCCACGCGCCGCCCTGGGCCGGAGCGGGGGACGGAGGCTGTGCCGGGGGCGCGGGCGGTGCTGGGAGCGCGGGCGGCATCTGGGCCTACGAGGCCACCCAGGACTCGTGCAGGGCCTGGGCGGTGTCGTCCCACTGCCGCTCATCCTCCTGATGGGACGCAAGGGTGGCCGCCTGGAGCTCCTCCTCCTTCGTCAGCGGCCGGGGTTGTGGCTCCGGCTCCTCCTACTTGACGGCCACCAGCCGGGGCTGCGGCTCGTGGTCCTCCTCCGTTGACGCCCAAGGACACACCTCGGACGCGACGGTGTCGGCGCCCCGGTAGCGCGACCAGTCCAGGATGCCGGGCTACAGTGGCGGGAAGTGGAGGCTGCCATCAGCGAAGGAGCCGTCCTCGTCCTCCACGTCAGAGTCCGTGTTGGACCCCTCCAAGTAGTCCTCGTCGTCGTCGAGGTGCTCGAGGTGGGCCTCGATGGCCTCGCGCTGTGCCGCATGCTCCGCCTCGAACCACCAGTCCCAAACCGGGGAGTAGGCCGGATCCCGCCGCAAATCTGGCGGGAGGAAGGCCCGACGCCAGCAGATCTCGTGGCAACGCGCAGGGCCCGAGGCAGGGATGGCCGGCATGGGCACGCGGGCGCCGTTGAGATGCCACCCCGCCGGCAGGTGTACATCCGGCCAGGGGCAGGGCATGCCTACCTCAGCGAGCGTGCGCGCGGCCTCGATGGTCAAGTTCACGTGCCGCTCGGAGCGCGGGCGTGGCGCCGGGCGCGGTAGGGGCCACTGAAGAAGGAGGAGGAGCTGCGCCGGGGCGGTGACCTTGAGATGGAATGCCGGCCACAGCTGCCGTCAGCAGAGGAGCCGACCTCGTGGTCATTCCGGGTGCGCTGGAACCAGCCCTTCTAGCTGTCCTTCATCATCGCGGCCGACGCGGGCTGGCGAGGAAGGAGCTATCGGCGGGGAGGGAGCGGCTAGGGCTAGGGTTTTGGGGTTTTCCCCAAGTGGGGACTGGAAGTGGAGGAGTGGAGTGGTGTGGACTGGAAGGATGTGGATGGGGACGACGGTCCCATTAAAAAGGACGTGGCTGGCCTTTCTGGGACACCGCCAGGTGGGACCCGAGGAACTCTCCGCTGGACACGGGTAGACGAGGCCGACGTCCGCGCCCTCGTAAACCAGCCCCAGGTTTCGGCCCGGTTTGCGCCGAATCGGACCACGCCGCGCTGTCCGGTCCGTTTGCCAGGTCCGCATTGGGCCTTGGCCTCGGTCCGGGAGGACACGATCAGACACGCGGAGTCCGTTTGCGGCGGCCCGTTGGAGTTGGCCTTAGAGAACTCTAACAGACCACATATTTTTTGGCCCTTGAAAACGCTTGTATGGGCGCTGAAAAATGTGTTTCTGATGCCGCCTAACAGACCCCGCAGATGGAAACCGCGAAAATGGATTTCATTTTTGCGACTTCCATTTGCGGGATCTGTTCGGTGCGAACAGTGTGTGGTGGGTAAATTCACCATTTTTCACCATTTCCCATTTCAACATATATCAGACAATAATGAAATAAAATGTCTCAACCATCACACAATACCAAATACGAAATGCAAAATGAATCATGAATGTTTCCAGCATTGCACAATATGACAACATGACAATAATCCTTATTATGAATGGTTCAAGCATCACAATAATCCTTATTAAATCAGGCAAATAATAGTTAAACACGTAAAAATGGATAGGAAATCAAATGAATAAGAAATGGCTACTGTGTGCCCTCTTGATAGAATTGACCAAACAAACAGAAGATCGCCTTGGCAAACATACGCACACACTCGAGAGTAGTATCTCCGCCTATCATCCGCGGAGCTAGCAAATATTTTGGTACGAGTTGAAGCCATCAAGCCAACACCATTCCTCTGGCGAGTTAAAAAAAGGGCAAATGGTCTCGCAAGCTTCTGAAATCTTCACGAACAACTCTCTACGTATTTGATATCGCCCGACGGAAAAGATGAGAGGGGGTAGATGGGTAGCTTGGCGAAATAAACATGCATGATCATCTCATGGACAGGCGCGCGTTGCGCGGGATGCATAGATGGTTGATAGTTGATCCTCGCTGCTTATTCCTCTTTCTACCGTCCATCTCACGGACAGCGAGGATCACAATCATTTACTCGTTGTCGTTGTCCAAAGAAGAACTACACGTTAGAGCAAAGGATATACTCATCTACTCCCTACGTCTCAAAATAGATATCACATCTTTTTCTAAATTTGGATGTATCTAGTACTAAATACTCATTTCTTCTGCAAATAAGTGTACCTCTTCCTTTTTTCGTCGAGTCAAACTTTTAAACATTTGATCGACTTTGTAGACAAATGTAACAACATATATACAATCAAAATGGTATATTATGAAACTATATTTCAAAGTAGATCTAATTTTACTAATTTAATATCATAGATGTTGTTACGTTTTCCTATTAGATTGATTATTAAATTTTATTAAGATTGACTTAATACAAGGGCTGGAATTACTTATTTTGCGGAAGGGGGGGTAATGTTTTAATACATTCAAATTTAGAAAAAAAATCGATATCTATTTTGAGACGGAACGAGTACAAACTGATGCATAAATCCTACGGCAAAATCCTCGCGTTGAAGAAGCACGGACAAATTCTATAGGTTTTAACTTCGGGATGCGGTCGGTTCGAAGTTCCGGTGGCGAAAGGGGTGGCGGAAACCGCACCGGCACAGCCGCACAGCCAAATCCCGGCAGCTACACAATCCTGCCTTGCAAGGAGGGAGCAGCAAAACGAGCGAGGCATTGGTGGGCCCAGCTGCTTGTAGTAGCCGGATCCGGCCCACCATCAAACCTGGCCAACGGGCCAGCCCGACACACGCTAAACGGGCATGGCCTGGCAAGGCCCGTCGCAGCCCGGCTAGCTCACGTGCCATGCCGGGCCGGCATGGGGGCCTGCCTCCGAGGCCCGGGCATGGCACCAGAGCTAGACGGGCCGGCCCGTGGCACGCCAGGCACGCGGGCCTATCCTTCTTTTTTGCTGGCCCGTTCAATAAATATACAAAAAGAGCCGAGTAACACTTATGGTAACAAGATTTTCTTGTCCTGTTGGTTGGGGCGGCTGGTTCTGAGGGCGAGATCAAGAGTTTGATCCTCCATAGAATACTTTTTGCCACTATATTTCCTGAAAATCAAAACATACAAGCTTGACGGGCCGTGCCGGGTCAGCCCGCGTGCTCGAGACCACGGCACAGCCACAGCCCCAGCCGCGCCACGGGCCGGCACCAGCCCGTCTGACACGTGCCGTGCCGGGCTTCTGGCAGGCTTAAGCCCGCGTGCCACGGGCCGGCACGCCCAGGACAGCCGGTTGGCCAGGTTTGCCCACCATCGCGAAACCCTAGCAACTAGCAAGCGTCCGACCCGGCCGACCTATAAAAGGTATCAGCCCCCAGTCGGCCATTCCCCTTTCACTGGTCGCTGGTCGGCAGGGACGAACCACCGTCTACTCCACTCCCAGTCTGCCGCTCGCGCTCGTTCCGTCGCCGGGCGCCATGGGCTTGAACGACATCCTACAAGGCTTGGGCAACATCCTAGAAGAGCTGTACCTATGCCTCCCGGAAACCCCCTTTTCTTCCGGCGCCCCTCTCACCGCCTCCACCTCCGCCGACGTACCTCCGCGCTCTCCCCCCGCTGGAGCGGCCTTTGGAGATCCACCCCGCTCGTCGTCGAAGACCGCCACCTCCGCATCCAGCCGACGGCGGGCGACCGGAGCGCCCTTCCCGCCGCCGTCTCGCGCGTCCTCGCCTCCCATCCGGGCCCCTTCCGCTGGGTCAAACTCTCAAGCAGCTTCATGATCCACCAGGAGGAAGCGCTCGCAGGCTGGCTTCGCCTCTTCGCCGAAAAGGGCGTGGAGACCCTCGTCCTCGTCAACCGCCCCTGGCCCCTCGACGTGCCCCTGCCGGCGTCCATCCTCCGCTGCGCCTCGCTCCGCCGCCTCTACCTCGGTGTCTGGCACTTCCCGGACACATCTCGCCTCACCGTGCCCCCACGCGGCCCCGGCGTCTTCCCCCACCTCGGCATCTGCCACACCATAATGGAGGAGCGCGACGTCGACTACCTGCTCGCCTGCAGCCCTCAGCTCAAGATCTTCGCGCTCATCATCAGCTACTCCTTCCCCTCGCGCGTTCCAATAACCAGCCACAGCCTCTCCTGCATGCTCTTCTGGTTATCCATGGCCCAGGAGCTGGATGTCGTGGCCGCCCCAAAACTGCAGCGTCTCATCCTGTTCTGGTCGCAAAAGGGGCGCACCACCAGGGTCAAGATCGGATATGCTCCTAAACTCACCGTGCTTGGCTACTTGGATACGGCGGACCACGTGCTTCAGATCGGCAACACCATCATCAAGGTCTCGCTCGCATTCATCCTCCCCTACCTCTTTTCCTACTCTGTGCCATCGTAGACAAATTAATATAGATGCATGTCATGTTTTGGTGGTATGATTGTTCATGGAATTCAATCTAACCACTAGCTGTACGTTTGTTGTGTTTGGTTTGCAGAATGGGGTAGCAAATATGATCCCAGATGCTGTGGTTCCAAGTGTCAAGGTGCTAGCTCTGAATGTGGATTTCAGAGTAGTTGAGGAAGTGAAGACCTTGATAAGTTTCTTGAGATGCTTTCCCCAAGTCGAGACGCTACACGTTAAGGTCGTGAGTTGTGGCCGCCCGATATCTCAATTCGATTTACAACACAATCAATTTGCATCATTAGGCTTTCCCCAATTCTCCTAGTCAGCCGTTTCTTGGCACTGTATCTAAATTCATTTGCTTAATTAGCTACATGTTCCAATAGCTTTCGCTGAATCACATGTTTCCTTCGATTGTATTGCAGTCCCACAATGGAAACTTGGCGGATAATGAGGATGAGGACGACGAAGAGGAGGAGGACTACAAAGACACGGGTGGCAAGCTTAGTTCCACCTTCTGGCAGGAGGTTGTTCTGATCGAGTGTGTGGAGTCGCATGTGAAGAAGGTGGTGCTGGATCAATTTAGCTTTGGGGACAATGAGTTTGAATTCCTCAAGCTATGTAAAAGGAGGGCAGAGGTGATGCACAAGGTGGTGCTGGTGATGCCAGCCGGGAGAAGTGTGGAGGTGGTGAATAAGAACATGAGCAAGCTGTTGGCGCTTGCTTCCACAGAGTGTGCCAGCGGGAGTTGTGTGTTTCTGCCGCATACTCGTCCAACATGTTCTTGGAACTACCGCAGAGCGTCTGATCTTTCTCTGAGTGACCCGTTTCCGGAAGGCACATCTCCAGAAGGCACTTGGTGGTAAAGCCTTAGCGGCCATTGCATCGATCATTTTGGTTTTTGGATGTTTGCCCGAAGAACCTACTTGGATGGTTGATGTTGCAGCAGCAACTATGCAGAAGACTTGCAGGACCTATTTATGTTCGTTGTAACCTGCATTCGGTGCGATTCCCGTAGCTCTATCTTTGTTTAGGGGTTGGCTGTAACCTGACTATTATGATGTTACAATCACGCGACATTTATCCATGCTTACTTGTGCTGATAGGGAGTAAAAGAGTGTACTAGCTAGAGAAAATATTTATCTATGCTTGCATGATGCCGCTGGAGAGTAAAACACCAGTACTAGCTGCATAACCTGGTTAAATATGTTCCTTTTGCTTGCCATTTTTGCCAATTAGGGAGAGTTTCCCTTAGCATGCATATACTGTTGGCGTAGGGAAAACTGTTATTGAACTTGACTGTAACTATATGCATTAACTTTGTCATGATTATGTAGAACAACATAATGTGAATATCGCCCAGAAAGATGAGGAAAAAAATACATGTACTTATACAAATTCTGTTTTTTTTTAATCACAAAAGGCGCAACGCATGTCGACAGATTTAGTACTACTCTGTCATAGACGTAGTATAATGTTTCGGTGATTTTCTATAAATAAAATTCAAAGCCATCTTATGCTATCTATATCTGACTAGTAAGTGCTGCAATTTTAATGGAATGCTTAAATAAAATTGCCAACCGTGTGAGTTCCATGGAAAGACTTCCTCGTTTGGTCTCGAGGGGAAACTCCAGGATGGGTTATGTTGGTGTTAGTATCATTTAGAATAGGTCTCTCTTATCTCTCTCTAATAGCCGATAGTTGTATTGAGTCTCTATAGGTTGTTTAGTGCATGCTTTGCTGCCACTAAGCCCACCATACCTATGTAGGCGAGAGCCGCTGAATTCTAGGACTTGTCGTGTACTGGCCTCAGTATTGACCGCTCCCTTTTTCCTTTGCCATTTCTCGGCATCCCTTTTACTTTGACAAGTATGAGTTCGACGATGTTAGCAAGGTTATCCTTCCGGCTTGGCCTGGGCAGGGTTATGGACACCATTGGTTATTCTTCAGAACTCTTAGGATCCGCACGCACCAGCTCGGAAACCATGTGTGATAAATTCTTCTTATTTGACTTGAAAAGTAAACCATTTCTTTGAATTGCATGATTGAGCACCTATTATGGATTCACCGATTCGTACGTACTAATAGCTCTAGCTTGCCTACGCATCTGAAGAATGGAGATGTTGAGAGTGAGCAGAAATCAAGTGTTCAGGTGGAGCATGTTATTGGTTCAGGTGATTCATCAGAAAAGGAAAATATTGCTGTTCATGATGCACCTATTGCAGAGGATCCTCACAGGCCTAGGAGGGATCTTTGATTCCCTGTTCCTAAAATAGATACCTGCGGCCTCGGACCGAAGGAAGGAATCGATGCTCAGCCATTAAGCTTCGATCGATCGCCTACTTGAATTTCTAATCTATCTCTAATGCTTCTCTTGCAGCGAGAAAACAGATGCGTAACGGCTTCCGAGTAACAAAGAGATGGTTTTGCCTACCTCTTGAAGGCTCGAAAGGCGGGTAAAGTGACAAATAGGCTAGATTGTCCTATTAAAACAGACCTTGTGTCCAATTTGCATCTTATCCGTACTCGGATGTTGTATTGTTTTCAATACGATTTGGATCTTTGTAATGTATTATATCTGTAATCATGACTCACTGAGTCGTTTTTTGTATACATATGTTCTTGTGGGTTCTGATACGTCCATAACGTATCTATAATTTTTGATGGTTTTATGCTAATAATATGCGTTTGACACTCCTTTTTGTATAAAGTTTATGATATATTTGGACTAACGTACTAATAGTTGCAAAAGTGCACAATGTTCTTATTTTACACTTTGATGTGTAGGAATTACCAAGAAAACAAGTGGAAACCTTGTTGGAGTCAAATTGAGATTTTTTTCAGAAATCTATCTCAGAACTCTTTTTAAAGATGATCACGTTTCGGGTCAAACACGGCGTCAAATGGAAAACTCTTTAACTACAAAGTTATTGGAAATTTCACGACAAACGTTTTGGACATAAAATTTAGCTGATTCCGAGTCTGGACGGGCCTTCTAGGCCCGATTTACTGCAGCCCAAGATGGGGTGACGGGAATCCGAGGAGGAAACCTAATTCGCCGAGGACATCTCCACCCACATCCCCCATGGATCCCATCTCCATGGGGAGGGCTCCCAAGAAGCCATGAAGGAAGGGGGCTAAGGGGCGGTGTTCCCCCATAATACCGGCGGCGGGGAAGGAGTGCCCCGTGCCGCCGCTGCCGCCGCCGCCGCCGTCTTCACCATCTTTACCGCCATCTTCATCACTGAATCCTTCTAGTATGCACTGGTTCATCCTCCCACACACCTCTGTACCATCCTATGTAAACATGGTGTTTGATGCTATAAGTTATAATCATATGATCTATGTCATGTTTGTGTAGTTTTTTAGTTCTTAGATTGAATGGTTGAACGTCTTTGGTTCATTAGAGTTGTATGTTGATATGGTACAGTCCTTTAGTGTCCATTATATTTGTGCGCGCATGGATTAAACATCATAAAATTTGTAGTATGTGTAAAAAGAAGGAGGAGTTCTTCCGGAGTGACAGAAACCTGAGGACACGAACCGGAACGTTGCACGTATGGGAGTAAGAGGACAATTAAACTTAAGGCTATGGTTGGGGAAACCTTAATGCATTTATTAGTACTTATGGATGTTTGCTAACAATTCAATCATATAGTACATGTAATTCCAAGTAGTGAAGCACATGTATATTTAGCCACTCCCACATAGAAAACTGCATCGAAGACAATGAACCTGATCTATTTGCTATTTAACCTTGGACAAAGCCACCACAATTACCACCACTATTCCACACTCATGGTTCTGTTAGTTTAGTGTATTTTATTGCTGCAGTAACTAGCTTTACTTTCTTGTTATTTATTATCATGCAAAGCAATCTCTATTTCTCGTATTGTTGCTCTAATTTTATTTTCTAGATAATGCAAACGTTTAGTGTGCGTAGAGTTGTATCAGTGGTTGATAGATCTTGAGAGAATATTTATCCTACCTTTAGCTCCTCGTTGGTTTCGACACTCTTACTTATCGAAAAGGCTACACACGATTCCTATACTTGTGGGTTATCAGGTTCCATCGTGAATCATTATGTAATGGTGCTACTTCATTTTTCTCCCGTACACAAGTTCTTGGTGGGCATCTTTGAAACGTTTCTATGCGGGATTGGCGGAAAGCACTAATATCTGTATAGGGCCGATTCATGGGTGTTACATGTCATCAGGCCTAATATCTCCAATGCAGTTAATCATGTGTGTCAGTATCTTCATGTTCCCAGGACTTCACATTGGTCAGTTGTAAAGCGCATATTGCGCTATGCCTGTCTCACTGCCTTGTATGGATTGCTTCTCCAACCTGCACCATCATGTGATCTCTCTGCATTCTCAAATGTGGATTGGGCTGGAAGTCCTGACGATAGGCAATCCACGGGGGTCTATGCAGTCTTCTTTGGTCCTAATTTGATCGCCTGGAATGCTCGTGGGCAAGCTATAGTCTCTCGGAACAGTACTGGACCTGAGTACAAGGTAGTGGCTGATGCTACAACTGAGATCATATGGGTACAATCGCTATTGATAAAATTGGAGGCTCTCTCAAGCTCAGCCGCCTGTCCTTTGGTGTGACAACATCGGCGTTACATACCTTTCATCTAATCCGGTATGTCATGTGTTGAAGTATGATCCAAATTCAATTAAGGAGGCTAACTTCTGACATGTGGAGCGAGCCCGTCGTCAGAGGCTTTGGCCGAAGCGGAGGTTAGAGTTAGGGTTTAGGGTTTAGGGTACGGATCGTTGAAGATCTAGGTTTCCATTGTTATATATACCTCTTGCAAGCCACCATCTAGGATGAGTTGCATCTTTGAAAATCCTCGGCGTTGTGTAAACACTCCCCGATGTAGTAAAATTTCGCTGGCTGTCGTTCGTGGTTTTTTTCTCTCTTAGTTGGAGAGGTTTTTCCACGTTAAATCTGTGTCCCTTTGCTGCGATTTCTTTTTCGTTCTTCATTATTTGCTTGTCGCGTTTATAACATCATGTCCAAACGAACTATAATGCCCGGGAAAATATTCCCAATTAGATTTTCCTGCTATTTTTTCTATTTGTTCATTTCTTGTCTTCATCATGCATGCATCATATTTATTTATTGGCATTTGATTTGGTTCTTGATATAGTTGTATTTAGCTTTTATTAAATTTGATATAATGCCCAGTTGGAGTTGAGGGCATCTCTCTTTATTTCCTTCCTACCATTAACATTTGACAATACCATCAAGATCCCCTTATTATTCCATTATATATATATGTGGGCTTCTTGTTGGAATTATTTGCATTTTAAATCTTGTCCATGTATACATCTACACAAGAGCCCCTTCTCCCTTTTATTTACATTTGGCTTGTTGTTTATCATCTTTTTTCTTTGTCTCTCTTATGTGTGTGTATATACATATTACATAATAATCTCTCTTTGGACTCATTTTTAAATCCTAGCCTAAATTCCTAAATCTAACTAACCATCTAACATCTAATCCTAATCCTAGCAACAACAGCTCCTTTGCATCAGACCCAGCTGCACCAGGCGAGCTAGCAGCTGCACCGCACGCAGCAACACACGCGTGCACACCCAGCCCCAACTATAGCCGTTCGCGGGCCTTTCTCACGCGCCTGGCGCCGCGACCCCTCTCACGCGCCCTGCTTCTCGGCCCGCTCCCTTTATCTCTCGCACAAAGCAAGCAAAAGCAGCCGCAGCCACGCCTTGTCCTCGTCTCCCCTCCCTTATTCTTTTCCTCCAAGTAAAGCCTAGGACGCCGCCATGCCATGGCCGCCTCGCCATCACCGTCCCCTTCCCCATCTAGCTAGCCACCATCAGCCTCGTCATCGTCCGCTAGCCGCAGCCCGCCACGATCGCCGCTGCGCACCGTCGTCACCGGGGTATCCACCCTGTCGTCGTCCTGCCGCCGCACAACCTTCTCCAGCAACCCCACTTTAAGGCCGATCTCCCTCACCTCTCTCTCCCCTCTCCCTGGCTCTCTTATGCTTGCCCGGCCTGCCATGGCACCGTGCGCTGTGGAACGCGTCTGGCGTAGACCTCAAGAAGCAGTTCTATCACGTACATATTTCAAGCTACTTTCCAAAAAAATCCTGGTGTCCTGGTTGCTCCTTTGCAAAAACTTCGAACACCAATTATTTTATCCTACCTTACAGCGTTCCAACGCAACAAACCGCACCCGATTTGGAGCTCCATAGCCGAAAAAATCATCTACTAAAGTCGGGGACGTTTTCTGCGTTTGTCGTTCAAAAACGGAATCCACTATGTATCTTTGTGTTTTCGGCGCACCTAGGGCTTGGTTGAAGAAACTTACTTCTGAAAAGTTGTAGACCTTTGCGAGATCAACAACTTCCGTTATTACGACATTTTCAAAATCGTCCCAGATTCGTTGTCATCTTCAGTTGAACTCAGGCCGAATTTCTGCCAAAAAAAATTCAGATCTGATTTTCAGACTAGAATTGCCGTAACGTTTTTGTAAAAAGAACCCCGACTTTTCTTTCTGCTCAACCCTTGACCCTCCTGCGTTCCTGCCCGACCCGTCTTGTTCCATCGCACGTGGGCAGCAGATAAACCGTGCCACCGGCCCATCTCTCCACAGCGGCCCACCTTCCTTTTTATTTTTCTGCTAATTCAAATTCACTCAAATTCAAATAACTTTTAAACGATTTTGAATTTGCAAGTAATTACAAAATGAAAATAAATGATTAAGTGAGATTTTACAGAAACACCACTAAATATTGCAACATTGACATTTTGCCCTTTTGGCCCTAAAAATATAATTTAATAACTTTTAATCCGTAAATCCAAATTTTAAAATAATATATCTAAATCGATCAGTTCGGCGACACGAATCCAACCATGGTATCTGTTTTTCTTTTGCATCATGCATCATCGAACTCTAACTGAATTTGCACTCGAACTCCTAAGTAACATGTGGTCGACTTACTTTTACCGCTATGCTCTTGTCCCTCGGCCACTTTAACTTGACTCATTAAACATATTGCACCATATCTTGCCATGCATTATATCATAAACATTCCGGACCTTTCGCGGTATTATTAAATATTGCATCGGGTATTCTTTCTAGTGTTTTGCTTCTTCACCGGATAGGACGATGAGTGGATGCGAGTTGTAACAAGCCTTCGGTCACCGACTTTGTCTCATGGGCAAGCATTCTCTCCCTTCTACCTATTTTGTATTTATAGTCTTTACTTCCTTCCTTTGATCTATTGCTATCATTATTGTCGATGCTTTAGTACCGTCTCTTTATTTACCTGCTCCACTATATTGTCTTAGTTATCCTATTGCCTTGTTTGATTAGCTAGATTTGTCCTTGCGAGTCGTAGGCATGCTTAGTATTGCTCTCATACAGGTTATCATGGAAATGGCCACGCCAGTCGTTGCCACTGGCAGCGATTGAGTGTTTCGTGAGGAAGAGTTGGCGGCCATCTGCGGTGCGAGATGGGGGCGGATGCACATGGTTTTACCCAGGTTCGGCCCTCCGGAGGGTAAAGACCTACTACTGCTAGATTAGATTATTAGAGAACGAGTTACAGGGGTGGCGAGCTCGGCGGCTAGGCAGCGAGTCGCTTGAGGGGGTGTATGATGGAACGTAAGTCTCTAGGATACCCTAGGGAGGTTTATATCTGAGGCACCTCGCTAGGGTTTACAAGTTACAACCGAACAAGATAAGGATCCGGAGGTTTTGACCTAATCCGACTGGGCTTCTTTTACGCTCCTGGGCCTCCAATCGCTAGTCGCTAGACCTTTCCTTCCTTCGTAGTCCAGTCGCCGTCTTTCTGGCGCACTCACAGGCCCTTCGGCCCAATCGGAATGTCCTGCTGGGCATACCCCCTTCGGCATATCCCCATCAGTAGTCCCCGAGGCCATCGTTGATGCAGGCGCAAGCGTCCTTTTTGCGTTCGGAGTAGGTGAGCCCAATTTGGGCGTCTAGTCGAGTCGGCGATGGACTCCATTAGAACCAAGGAGAATTTCCCCATGTTTCCATTCGCCGTCCTAATGAATGTTATTGCTGCCAATTCGTCGTCTTGGCGAGTGGAAAAGACTAGCGGGTAGCGGGTGAAATAAAGAAGTTGGACCGTCAAATCTGGTCAAACTATCCGTTGGAATTTCCAACAGTAACTTTGGCGCAACTACCGTGAGTAACGGCTATCCTGATTTTGGCGGGTGGCGTTCCCATATAAGGGGAGTGATGGTTCAGCTCTGCAGACCTTCTTCGCATTCTTCATTCTTCCTCATTCGTTCTTCCTACCTCCAATCTCCCTGCCTACATCCTTCTGACTTGTCATTTCCGCATCGTGTGATTCCACATCCTACCCGATGGCGCCTCCCAAAGGCTCATGGGGAAAATCCAAGTGTACCACAACCCAACTTAAATCTTTCGAGGACGCCGGAGTGCTCCGCAAGGGGAACTGGCGGGTTCCCCCTCCTCCGAGACCGAGCCGAAGCCGCGTCCCGGCGAATTCATCTGCTTCCCCAGTCATCTTGAGAGGGGTCTAGGATTCCCCACCTCACTCTTTTTTCGCCACTTCTGCGCGTATTACACGATCAAGCCATCGGATCTTGGTACGCGTAGCATTGAGCAGCTGGCGATCTTTGTCGCCTTCTGCGAATGTTACCTCGGCTGCAGGCCGTATTTCCCGTTGTGGTTAGAGCTCTTCCACGGCCGCATCGGGCGCGAGGCGTCTAGCGGCTTGATGCTGGCCGCAGGTGGACTCACATTTCAACTGAAGCCAAAGGCCAATTTCGTCATGCTCCTCCTGCCGAAGAAGGCCGCCAGCGAGTGGAAGAAGAGCTGGTTCTACGTCAAAGAAGCCACTCCCTCCGGTGAGGTGGCTCTTCCCGAGTTTGTCGTCGAGAGGAGCGAGCCCCGTTGGTTGGCGCCGAAGACGCTTATCGAAGACCAGCGGATGGCCGTCACAGAAATGATGGATCAGATCCAGAAGCTGAAGGACCAGGGGTTGATTCCGATCAACCTCTACAACTGCTGGCTCGGGCGGCGCCTGGTTCCGCTGGCGGCTCGGCCGCACTGGATGTATGAATACAGCGGGAAGCATGACCCATCCCGAACCAGCAAGGAATCATGGGAGGCCGAGGACTACAAGGCCGCCCTGAAGAACATCAACGACGCAGAGTTCACCAGTGTGGCGGTCGGGCTTGCCCCGTACACTCCTGTGAAAAATAAAGCCCCCACAGTAAATTCTCTTCCCAATCGCTACATCCGCACTTCAGTTCTCAGTCTCCGCGTTTGGTGTTTTATTCATGGTGGTTCTCAGCTTTTTCAGGTGTTGGAGGGTTGGCTCCCTCCGCTCGATGAAGAGGTTCCCGAGGAACTGGAAGAAGACTCCGAGGGAGGCTCTTCCGATAGTGATGGGGAGGAGGAAGAGGTTCCTCCCCCAGCGCATGTGGCTCGCGAGACCCGCATGCAGAAACAACGTGAAGTCAAGGCGAGCCGCAGCCTGGACGAACATGACGGAGGCAACGAGGTCGCACAGGAGCACACGTCCCGGCCCAAGTCGCCAGCGAAAAGGCCTACGTCGCCGTCCAAATCGGCGGTGGTGTTCGAGTCGGATAACGATTCCGATGATGAAGGTTCTCCCGAAGTCTCGCACAAGGCCCCAAAGGATGTAGTATCAACAAAGGGGTTGGAGGGCGAGGACACGGAGGTAGTGGTAGAGGTTCCCCCGGCGGCGATTGCACCGGTGGCCTCGGGGGTTCCAAGCCAAGAGGTGGCTGAGGAGATGACGCCCAAGTCGCCGCAGCCGTCAAGGGCGGCCGCATCGGAGCCAGAAATCCCGGCGACTGCAGCTTCACCATCGAGGAAGCCCACGGTTTCGTGGGCTTCAGACGTCTTCGAGAGGGGGCTCACCCACAAGTTGGGTCCCGAGTTAGACAAGCCCGCCCACATCAGCACCGGGCTTCGCGTCCTCCCGGTTGCTAAGTAAGTACTACTCCCTCGCCCTGATTCGCCTTGCTCTTTTGTATTGTCGCTATATTGATAGTGGGGACTCGTGCAGGTCGGGGGCCAAGAAGATTGGCCGTCCTTCGGTGGCTAAGATTCCACCGACCGCCCCCATGGGAGAGGGCGACCTCCCCAAGAAGAGAAAGGCTACCGGAGATGTGGCGACCGCAGAAGTCACGAAGAAGCAGAAGGGGGTGCTGACGACGCCGCGGCCAAGGACGGCGCCGTGGAGCCAGATGCTGCATCAGTCGCCGAAGAGGTGGTGGCGACGCGATCGGAACCAGTCTTGGCTACGTCCGTGCCGGAAGCGCCGGTCCCGATAACCAGTGCCCCCGCCAGAGCGTCGGTGACGTTCCCGCGCTTCATGGCGAGGGGGTTTCCAGGTGTGGCGGACACCCAGTCTCCGCAGAGTCCAGAGATCGTGGATGCGGACATTGGGTCCCATCGCGGGCGCACTTCCTTCACGATCCCGTCGACTGACGCCGGAGAACTTCACAAGATGCTCGGCGCTGCTATTCAGGTATGTCCAGTCCCGGAGTTCCTAGTCGCTGAATTACAGCGGCTGGGAATTGAACCTCTTGCTCATCTCCAGTCCCCGAATTCCTAGTCGCTGAATTTCAGCAGCTAGAAATTGAGTTTCTTTCTCCATCTCCAGTCCCTGAATTCCTAGTCGCTGAATTTTGGCGGCTAGGAATTGAGTTTCTTTTTCCTTCTCTAGTCCCTGAATTCCTAGTCGCTGAATTTCGGCGGCTAGGAATTGAGTTTCTTTTTCCTTCTCCAGTCGCCGAGTTCCTGGTCGCTGAATTTCAGCAGCTGGGTACTGGGTTTTGTTTTGTAAAATGCTGAGGCGAGTTGTTTGTTTGCGGGGATTGCAAAGGGAGTCGACCGATCGGCAGGCCGCGAGGGAGATCTTGGAGCGTGACTTGCGCAAAGCACAAGAGGCGAACCGGCGGCTTCAGGAAACTATTGGTGAGTATCTGTTTGTCTTTCTTTTCCTCTGTCGGGTGTGAGCTAGTCGTGTACAGTACGCTGATGGTTTCTCTTGCAGATGGCTTCCCGGCTAAGATTTCCAAGGCCCGTGAGGGGTATGTTCCAGTCACCGAGCTGGACGCGGCGAATGGACGAATAGCCTCCCTGGTCCAGGACTTGGAGGAGGCGAAAGCGGCCTCAATTTCTTCGTAGGAGCAAGCGAAGGCTGCCGTCGCTGTGGCTGAGGAAGAGCGCAAAGCCACGGATTCCATCATCGTGGGGCTGCACAACGAGCAAACCGCCTTGGAGAAGCACGTCACGGAGAACTGCCGCAAACTCCTTGGTGAGTCTCTGTCTTTGCCTGACCCGTTTGTCGAGTCCCCGATTTAGGGGTGTCATAGTTTCACTGACACCTGACTTTGCAGCTGTGGTAGGCCAAAGCGATCCGGTGGTGCAAACTTACAATGCCTCGCAGTGCGTGACTGCCGTGGTGAACGCGGCCACGGCCTCGGCATTGTGCGTCCAAGCGGCTCTTCAGGGCATGTCCCCCACCGAAGTTATTCATGGGGGGCTTACGGAGGTGTGGCACTATCTGGAGGAGGTGCCTACCGTCGTGCAGTGGATGACGCGCTCAGCGTTCAGGCACGGGGCCACCACAGCATTGAGCTTGGGTCTCGCCCACTTCCTCAATGACTTCGACCTTGACGACGTGACGAGTGGCTATCCATTGGCGACCGGCACGGTGATGTCAGAGGTGCTGAAGCTGACCGCGAAGGCCGCCCTTACGCCGATTGGGTCTTGGCGATGGGGGATTTGCTGCCGTACCAGGAGACAGTGTTGGCGCCTGGCGACCCCGAGCCGGAGCATCGCGACATGAAGTCGGAGCAGCCCTTCCGGTCGTCGTTGTCGAAGTCGCTGACAATGTTCTCGACGAACCCGTGGCAGCCTTTTGTTCGCGTCAAGGGGGTGGCGCTGCTTCTTCGTCAGGGCCTGTGGAGTAAACAATGTAATTGCCCAATTTGTGATGTATGCCAAGTGGCGAATGCTGTAAAATATTTTTGCAATATATGCCAAGGGGAGTCAATCGACTCGTATTGCGATTAGGAATGTGTGGTGTGTTTGTTTTTGATTGAGCGAGTCCCTGAGCGCGTCCGCCCTTTAATGGGGGTATAACTCGATTGTATACTTTTGTGTATTGTTTTGTTTATGCATTGTTTTTATCCCTCGCGTCTTCTGAGTGGCGAGTCCCCGAGCGCGAGTAGGACTAACTTATAAGCGAGTCCCCGAGCGTGGTGCCGGACAACATTGGTCATGCTCCTATTGCAGGTTTGTGAGTGCATTGTTTGTAACGCGTCTCCTCCCCTGGCCCGGAGAGCTAGTCGCTTGGCGAGTCCTAGGTAGCTCTCTTACTTGGTGTGTACCCGAGCCACGTGGTGGTTCCCGTTTTGCGGAGTCCCCGTGCGTGGTACTTAACCGTTCGAGTCGCTTTGCATGAGGGTGGGAGGGACAGGTCGCTGTGAGAAGCGTGTACCGGTTGTCTTGGCCCGGTGGGCCAGTCAGGCTAGGCGACTCCAATGGCGGCTCCGGGTTGGTGTTTTCGTGGACGACCCAAGGCCCGAATATTTTCTGGTGCCCTTGTGCCGCACTACTTAGCCGTGCCGGTCGCTTGACCAGAGGTTGACTTCCATAAGTAGCGTATTGCTAGTATGTACGAGTGCGAGTGGCACAAGAATATGGCGAGTGGACACAATTTGTGCGATCCGGATGAATTTCATTATATATTCCGATGGAGTACAATGTGAGGTTCTAAGTATAGAACTTTCTGAGGAGGTTTACATTCCATGGCCTCCCGACCTCCAGTTGGCCGTCACCCCGTATGTCGATGAGGTAGTAGGCATCATTGCCAAGGACTCGGCCTATGGCGAACGGCCCCTCCCATGTGGGAGAGAGTTTGTGCATGCCCTTCTTGTCTTGGGCCAGTCGTAGGACTAGGTCGCCTTCCTGGAAGGTGCGAGTTTGCACTCAGCGGCTGTGGTAGCGGCAGAGTCCTTGCTGGTATATGGTGGTGCGGGAGCGAGCCAGGTCGCGTGCCTCATCGAGTTGATCGATGTTGTCTTGGCGGGCAACCTCGTTGGCTGCCTCGACGTAGTTGGCGACTCGAGGTGAGTCATGCTCCAGGTCGGTTGGCATTACGGCCTCGGCGCCATACACCATGAAGAAGGGCGTGAACCCGGTTGAGCGGTTGACGGAGGTTCGAATCCCCCATATCACAGAGGGGAGCTTGTCGACCCAGCATCCTGGGGTGCACTCGAGGGGCACCTGGAGTCGCGGCTTGAGCCCATGGAGGACGCTCTGGTTGGCATGTTCTGCTTGGCCATTTAACTCCGGGTGGGCGACTGAAGCGAGGTCGAGTCGTATGCCATGTTCTTCACAGAATTCCGCCATGGCCCCCTTGGCGAAGTTGGTGCCATTGTCTGTTATGATGTTGTGCGGGTAGCCATACCGGTAGATGAGCTCATGTAGGAACTTGGTGGCTGTCTTGCCATCGCACTTTTTTATTGGCTTGGCCTCGAGCCATTTGGTGAACTTGTCGACTGCGACCAGGAGGTGAGTGAAGCCAGACGGGGCCTTCTTGAACGGGCCTACCATGTCCATGCCCCATACGGCGAATGCCACGTGATGGGGATGGTCTTGAGTGCCGAGCCAGGGAAGTGCGTCTGGTGGGCATACTTCTGGCACCCGACGCATCGTTGGACGATGTTGGTGGCGTCGGCATGTGCGGTGAGCTAGTAGAAACTGTGTCGCATGGCCTTGGTGACTAGCGACTTGGCGCTGGCGTGATGGTCGCAGTCGCCGGCTTGAATGTCCTGGAGGATCTTGCAGCCTTCTTCTGGCTGTACGCAGCGCTGGAACATGCCGGTCACGCTGCGTCTGTGGAGCTCGCTGTTGATGATGACGAAGGATTTGCAGCAGCGCACGATCATGCATGCCTCCGTCTCATTGCTTGGTAGGAGTTTGTGTTCCAAGAAGGCAACGTATCTAATGAGCTAATGGAGTTTGCACGATCAGCCTTCTTCCTCATTTTGTTCATCACTCTCCTCCTCTTTTTATCTAATGAGCTTTCAAGTTCAGCAATTTCTTCTTTCATAGGCTCCTGCAAGGCATTAGTTTCTTCCATTGGTGGAGAGCATCTATTAAGATATTCAAGAATATAGCCATTTTCTTCCTTGTAGTTATCAAAGCAAAATTTAACTATCTCATAAACCTCATATTTATAAGGTGCATCATCAATATTTTCAAGCAATAAGCAAGTTCGAATGCACCCTTCCAAGCAATAAATTCTTCAATTTGTTCCACATCATAAAAGTCATAATTTCCCTTAACATAAGAAGATATGGTAACATTATCATTATACTCACATTGAAAAGGGAGGTGTTTATACCTCCTACAGCAACAAGATTTATCAAAGCAATAAGTAACATTGTAAGTAGAGCACACGTTTCTAGCAATGGTTTTCAATTTATCAATTTGTTCCCATAAGTGTTTCCCTTTTTGTGACAAGCGATGTTCCTTCTAATAATATTTTTGTTCTTCCGTGAACCCACCATGCCAATAAGATTCAGTTTCAAAGAAACCAACCATTGATAGGAAGCATGACAAAGCAAGGCAATAATAGACCAACAACTATAGGAGACTTAATTTTTTTGTGTTTTCAATAAAGAAAGCAAACTAGAAAAACTAATTTTTTGTGTTTTTGAATAACAAAACAAGCAAACAAAGAAAAAAACAACAAAGTAAGCAAAAAAAACAACAAAGTAAAGAGATTGGTTATGAGGGACTCCCCTTGTGAAGATGTCCTTGACTCCCCGGCAACGGCGCCAGAAAATCGCTTGATGGCTTAATGCATGGCACCCAGAAAGATGCTTGATGGCGGTGTTGATGTAGAGCTTGTTGGGAACCCCAAGAGGAAGGTATGATGAGCACAGCAGCAAGTTTCCCTTAGTTATGAAACCAAGGTTTAATCGAACGAGTAGGAGCAAGGAAACACCTCAAAGGTGTTACTAGCCGAGCTTTGGCAGGGCGCACTACCAGTGCTAGTAGCAACGTGGAGACCTGCACAACACAACCACAGAACTTTGTCCCCAACTTGCGATGAGGTTTTCAATCTCACCGTGTTTTGTGGAAAACAAAGGATTAAACGTATCAAATGGAAAGAAGTAAAAGTTTGCAGAAAGTAAACACAAAGCAGTAAACAGTTGTAAATTGTATGTAAAGAAAAGGATCGAGATCCATAGTTCACTAGAGGTGGCTCTCCTTAAATAGATAACATGCTGGGTGAACAAATTATAGCGGGGCAATTGACAAACACCGAGAAAGCAATACCTGCATATACTAATCATCTTGACTCCTTTGAGACTTGATTGGACATTACAACATTATACATAGACTGCCATCCAACTGCATCTATGACTAGTAATCCACCTTCAGGTTATCATCCGAACCCCCTCCAATATTAAGTTGCAAGCAACAGATTATTGCTTTATGAACTACGTGTAAAGTAAACAATACGATTGTTCTATGAACAAAGGATTGTTGTTTTCTCCCTAGTAGCAACAGCACATCTAGTACCTTAGAGATTTCTGTCACTTCCCCAGATTACAAGAGGCATGAACCCACTATCGAGCATAAATACTAACTCTTGGAGTTGCTAGCATCTACTTGGCCAAGATAGCTACTAACAACGGAAAGCATGCAAGATCACAAATAACAAAGACATGATAGAATCAATAATCAATCTGAAATAGCATCTCAATATCCATCGGATCCCCGCAAACACAACATGCAGAATTACAAATAGATGATCTTGATCATGAACGGAGCTCACAAGATCTAAACATGAAAGCACAAAGGAGGAGAACCAGCCATCTAGCTACTACATGGATCCGTAGTCCAAGGATGAACTACTCACGCATCACAACGGAGGCTTGAATGGTGATGAAGAAGGCCTCCAGGGTGAATTCCCCTCTCCGGCAGGGTGCAGGGAAGAGCTTCAGATCCCTCCCGATCTAGGGATGGAGATGACGGTGGCTACAGACTCTTTCGTGGATTTTTGATCGGGTACTTAGGGTTTACGTCCCGAGGGCATCTTATAGCCGGAAGGGGAGGCCGAGGGGGTGCTTGGGCTGGCCAAACCACACCCTGGCGCGGGTCAGGCCTGGCCACGCGGCCAGGTGGTGTGGTCGCCCTCTGGCCCCTCTCCGTCTCGTATTCTGGCACTTGATGACATCTGGAAAAATAGGCACTTTGGCTTTTGTCCCGTCCAATTCTGAGAATATTCATTTTCTGACTTTCCTGGAACCAAAAACAGCAGAAAACAGGCAGCTAGCACTGTGTCTCTTGTTAATAGGTTAGTCCAAGAAATCATATGAAAAGTACTCCAAAGTTGGAACAAAACACAAGAAAGTGGATAAAACCAAGCATGGAACATAAAAAATATAGATACATTTGCAATGTATCAAGGCACTAAACCATGCAATGCTAGTAAACGAGAAGCAATGAGGCCCCCACAAATTCCACCTTTCTCGCGGTTAGCGGCAAGATGGAAAACTATCAAAGCACCCAAGTTGTAAGACCTATCTCGTTTAAGAGCAGCAGAGATAAATGCTAGATCATATGATGATAACTTATTGGCAGTTTTCCTAGCAAGAACACACTTGGCAATAAAGTAGGCAAAGTAGCGAATGGAGGGGAGATGAATGTTACGGATTTTTCCACTCTCCTTCGAGAAGCTGCTCCCTTGGCAAATTTATGTGTATAAATCCATGAGTGGTGTAGGTCGCTCCTTAGTCCTTCTACATGATCCCCATTGAGGTACCTTAATAGCTGCACAAAAGTCATCGAGAGAAAGGTCGACAGCAATATTGTAAAATTTTTTAGTGGACCATGGGGTTAGGCAAAGAGTAACTAAATTGAAAGTCCTGCACCACGGACATGGTTAGCTTCACAAATTGACAAGGTTCATCTTCCAAAAAGTTCTCCAACCCTGCATTAGAAACCAAAGTGTGGAAATCATGGAGAATTCCTGCAGCTCTCATGAATGCAGAGCATGGGTAAATGGAAGGAAAAACTTCCTCCTCCCGGCAAACCTTCATAACCTCAGGCACCCATAGTTCATGTTGGTTAAGTTGATGCTCATTCGTCTTGTATTCTGAAATTTAAACACCTATTAAACAAGTGATTGCAAAGTGAATATAATGAAGGGTACAACTCATAGGGACTTGTAAGAGGCCTAAACATGCATCAAAACTATATTTCTAAGCATCAATCAAGCTTACAAGCTCTCATAACCTATCACCTACAGCAGCAAAATACTCAAGATATAATCCACTAAACACAAATCTACTTGGACAAGGGGAGGAGTCACATACCAGAGAACAAATGCTCCAAATTTCAGCAACAAAGATGGGCTGAGCAAGGAGATCGAAAAAATCGAGAGCAAGCACAGCAAGAACGCGATTTTGAGCAATGAACTGGAGTTTGCTCGGGAGAGAGAGAAAGTGGCAAGTGAGAGAGTGAGTGGAGGGCCCGGGGTGGCCCACACCATGGCATCGCGCCACCCAGGGCAGGTCGCACCATCAGGTGGTGTGCCTGCCTGATGGGTCCCCCTGGTACCTTCCAGGCACTCCTCTGCCCCTTTTTTTCACGTAAAAATTTAATATGAATTTTCTGGAATTTTTCGAGACACTTTATTTTGGGAAATTTTCAAGCATAGATGAATGATTTTCTGACATACGGACTTTGGAAATGTTGGAATGACAAAACAAGGCTAGAACTACAGAAGTTCTAACACACTCTAGCATGCAAGCAACTAACAACAAAGAAAACTAAACGAAAACAAAAACTAAAATGGATAGAATAAAAGTAAACGGAGATAATCACGGTGAAAACATTGTTTTGTTCAATGAAATCCTTTTGTTAACAAGGTTGATCAGGTCTTGTTACCAAAACAATTCCATATGAGACAAAACTTTGTATTCCACTAATGATTATGTTACCTCAACCTTGATAGCAATGGTCCCAATCATAATATTTTCAAATTTTTCTTTTGGTATGGGACAATATATTTCTCCAACTTGAATGCACTCAACATGTTCAACTGAATTCAAACCATAAGTCCTTTCAATCTTCTTGGGGAAATAGACAGTATGTTCCTTGTCATTAACATTAAAGGTTACATTTCCTTGATTCCAATTAATAATAGCTCCTGCAGTATTAAGAAAAGGTTTCCCAAGAATAATAGACATATTATCATCTTCCGGCATTTCAAGCACAATAAAATCAGTTAATATCAAGCAATTATGAGCCACTTGAACAGGTACATCGTCACATATACCAACAAGAATAGTGGTAGATTTATCAGCCATTTGCAAAGATATATCAGTTGGTATTAATTTTTTTAGTTGAAGCCTCTTATAGAGAGAGAAAGGCATAACACTAACTCCAGCTCCCAAATCACACAAAGCAGTTCTAACATAACTATTCTTAATAGAGAAAGGGATAGTTGGAATCCCTGGGTCTCCATGTTTCTTTGGAACCTTACCATTAAAGGAATAATTAGCAAGCAAAGTAGAACATTCTTCATTAGGGATCTTCCTTTTATTCGAGACAATATCCTTCATATACTTTGAGTAAGGAGGCAATTTAATAGCATCAGTCAAAGGAATTTGCAAGAATAAAGGTTTCATCCACTCACAAAACTTATTATAGTGTTCATCTTCCTTTGACTTGTGTTTCTTATCGGGGAAAGGCAGAGGTTTTTGGACCCAAGGTTCTCTTTCACTACTATGTTTCTTAGCAATAAAATCTTTTTTAGTGTATTTAGTATTCTTAGTGTGCTTTTCAGGTTCTTCTTCAACTTTTTCTTCATTTGGAGCTTCATTTTCTTCATTACCACTTTCAGTTTCAGCATCAAAAATAGATATACTATTAGGATCTATAGCAGGTTCAGAGGGTTCTACAATAGTTTATGTTTCTTTTTCCTTTTCTTATTAGTAGAGCCACTATTTTCAGCTTGTTGAGAATCCGGCTCAATTCTTTTGGGATGCCCCTCAAGATATAGAGGATCCTGGGTAGCAGCACCACTTCTAGTTCTAATTTCATAAGCATGTTTTTCTTTAGCAGCGTTAACTAGCAGGTCTTTTTGTACTTTAATGAGTTGATCTATTTGAGTTTGAACCATTTGAAAGTGTTTAACAATCATTTTAACATCATTAGATGTCCTTTCCACAATATCTTTAACTCAACAATAGCTCTAGTGTTTTCCATTAGATGATTTTGCACCCTTTTATTAAAATTATCTTGCTTAACACTGAAAATATCGAATTCTTCTAAGCATTGATCAGGAGGTCTAGAGTAAGGGATATCACCTTCGTCAAAGTGTTGGAGAGAGTGTACCTCAATAGTGGATGAGTAGGGAATAGGCTTACATAATTCTTCTATAGGAGGTAAATTCTTGACATCTGCAGCGTTAATTCCCTTCTCCTTAAGACATTTCTTAGCTTCCTTCATTACTTCATCATTTAATTCAATAACTCCCCTCTTCTTTGATGGTGGAATAGGCACCGGTATAGTTGGTTCAGGTATGATTACTTCAGGTATAGCCGGTTCAGGAGAATTCCAATCCTCATAGTTCTTGCTTATTTTAGCCATTAATTCCTCAGCTTCCTTGGGAGTCCTATTCCTAAAAACACAATCAGCACAACTATCTAGGTATGTCCTAGATTCTTCGGTTAGTCCATTATAAAATATATCAAGAAGCTCATTCTTAGGTAATGGACTTCCAGCCTGTGCATGAATCAAAGCACAAAACCTTGCCCATGATTCAGGCAATATCTCTTTTTCTCCCTGTTTAAAATCAAAAAGTTCCTGCAAAAAAGCATGTCTAGCACTAGGAGGAAAATATTTCTGCAGGAAAGTACTAATCAAACAATCAGGGCTATCAATAGATCCAGGAGGTAAATTACTAAACCAAGTTTTAGCTTCTCCTTTCAGTGAAAAGGGGAAAATCTTAACAACAAAGTAAGTACGCATCTTAATATCATCAGAAAACAAGCCACTCATGGTAGAGAGTTTATTCATATGTGCTACCGCACTCTCATTCTTAGTCCCACAAAAAGGTTCTTTATCAACAATAGCTATGTAGGATAGATCAAGAGAGAAATCATAATCTTTATCTTTAATGTTTATGGGAGAAGCAGCAAACTTAGCAATAGGAGACAATTTGGGTCTAATAGTACGCCTCTCAAGGAGACTCTTAGCAGCGCTCCTATCATGGTGTTCTTACATTCTTTAATAAATTCATGGGTCATCTCAACATAACCATCTTCAATATCATAACTCTCACTAGACTCAGGTGAACTAATAGGTGTAGTAGTATCTTCATTAGGAGTTTCAGTATTTCCAGCTATAGTTCTAGAAATCGTAGCATCTAGGAAAGTACCTAATGAACCACTCTTATCAAGCAGAGTAGAAGCAGCATCATAAGTATCAGAAGTTTCAGATTCAGTAGTAGTAGCAGTGTGTGTAGCATGTGTATGTGGTGGTGTAAGGAGCTTACTCATAACAGATGGTGAATCAAGAGAAACAGAGGTGTTCAGAACCTTACCTCTTCTTGTAGTTGAAGGTAAAATAGGAACCTTGCCATCACGAGACTTACCCATGATGGATGGATGGAAGAGAACAATAGAGAATCCAAGTGAACTTGATAAATAAAGCTATGCTCTCCGGCAATGGCGCCAGAAAATAGTCTTGATGACCCACAAGTATAGGGGGTGTATCGCAGTATTTTCGAGGGAAGTGAAACCTAATTTATTGATTCGACACAAGGGGAGCCAAAGAATATTTATAATCCTTAACAACTGAGTTGTCAATTCAGCTGCACCTGGAAACAATCTTGCTCACAACAGTTTATCAGTAGCAACAGTTTTGCAGTAGCAATAGTAAAGTAAAGACAGTAGTGACACAGCAGTAAACAGTAGGATTCGAGTGCGGTAGGCATAGGGATGGATGGATGGGCGTTGCATGGACAAGACAATTCACATAGCAATCAGAACATAGGGCATTTGCAGATAAATAAGATAAAGCATCCAAGTACTAGATAATCCTAGGCATGTGTTCCATATATAGTCATACGTGCTCGCAATGAGAACTTGCACAACATCTTTTGTCTAGCCAGCCCTTTAGCAGCGGGGCCTCAAGGGAACTATTGGCAATTAAGGTGCTCCTTTTAATAGAGCACTGGAGCAAAGAATTAACAATCCGTGAACACATGTGATCCTCACATCAAAGCCATTCCCTCCGGTTATCCCGATTTCTGTCACTTCGGGGCCATTGGTTCCGGACAATAATGTGTGTACTCAACTTGCAGGTAAGACCATAAACAATACTATCATAATGAATCAATAACATGTTCAGATCTGAAATCATGGCACTCAGGCCCTAGTGACAAGCATTAAGCATAACAAGTCGCAACAAAGTCATAAAGCACTAATAGAAGATACTAGGCACCATGCCCTAACAATATGATGCCATTACATGAACAATCTCATCCAATCCCTACCATCCCCATAGCCTACATCGGGGGATTACTCGCTCATAGATGAGGAAACATGGATGGTCGATGGAGAAGCGATGGTGATGATGATGGCTATGATCTCCTCCAATTCCCCGTCCCGACAGGGTGCTAGAACGGAGTTTCTGGTGTTGTTTCATGGAATCTGGTGGTGGCGGCAGAGCGGAACTCTTCTGGAAAAACGTCAACCCCCCTAGAGTTTTTAGGTCGGAAGGCTTCTTATAGGCGAGAGGGAGACCGAGGGGGTGTCTGGGGCAGCCAGACCACCCCTGGCGTGGCCTGGGCTAGCCCGCGTGGCTAGGTTGTGTGGCCTGGGTCCAGCCCTCCTCCGTCTCATATTCTGGATCCAGGAGTCTTCTAGTGAAATAGGATTTTTGGCATATTTTCCGGGATTTTTCCTGATAGTTGATTTTCTGCACAAAAACTAGACACCAAGGCAATTCTACTGAAAACAGCGTCAGTCCGTGTTAGTTGCATCCAAATCACACAAGTTTAGAGGAGAAACAATAGCAAAAGTGTTCGGGAAAGTAGATACGTTTTGGACGTATGAACTAGCACTATGGCATCTTGTTAATAGGTTAGTTTTAGAAAATGTGTAAAAATACTCCAAAGTGTGGACAAAACATAAGAAAGTAGATAAAATAAGCATGGAACATCAAAAATTATAGATACGTTTGGAACGTATCAACATCCCCAAGCTTAACTCCTGCTCATCCTCGAGTAGGTGAGTGATAAAAGGAAGAATTTTTGAGGTGACATGTACCATCACAATCAATATCAAACCATTTGCAAGCATTGAAAGCTGGAATCAAAGTACTCTAAACATGAGCATGAAAGATGAAGTTCTAACAATAAGACATAGTAACTATGCATGCAACATGAAAGGATACAAACAAAGATCTTGAATAACAATGCATTGAAAGATGTTTGTTTGTTTCACATATAGAAAACATAGCAAAGTGTCATTCAGCTTGTCCCTCATGGAGTAGCAAAACATAAATGCATAGGACACCTTCAAAGTTCATAAGGGTGACTAGATACAAATAGTTCAAGAACAAGCGATATCAAAGTTATGAATCAATCAACAAGTTTTGGGACAATGCACATAGAACTAAGAATGACCACTATGCTCTCTCAATAGGTGCATAAAGATAGAAGATGGAGACTCAACATAAAAGTAAAAGAAAGGCATCCATAGAAGGAAGCAGGGATTCAAGTCTCATAAAGAGCTTCCAAAAATAATGGTACTTATTAGCTTTTAGCTCTCATTGCCCCTATCATAAGCATCTTGAAGTGATTAAGGTTAAAGTGAACAAAGTATGGAGTATATGCTTGACAAAGTATAAGTTGGCAATCTCACGTCCCTTGATACGAGGGCCGCTCCTCATGCTACTCAAGTTTAGTTACCGGTAAGTTATTGTCATAGTAAGTACATGTGTATCATAGAGAACCGCCAACGGGGTACCCCTTGCACATGATACATGAGCTATCCCATAATCAAAATGACAATGCAAGCCGACAATGAGCATCTCAGCAATCTTGTTATTTACCATCGGAAAATGGTGATTTTTTCGCTCTGTCCTATTTTCTCATCTTTTTTTATTTTTCTCAATCTCTATCTCTTTTTTATAAGAAGAATGCTTCATAGATTGCTCATTATGGTTACGCTGCAGGTTTCCACCATGATTAGGCATGGATTAGACCAGCCGCCCAGGCGTTTCTCTAACACACATACATAACTTCATGGACTTACAAGCTCCCCTTTCATTTCACACCGACGACATCCATAAACAAAAGAGCATGATATCAAGTGGGTACAATGTACAAGTGCAATGTTGAAAGCGTTCTCCATGACAGCATGGTTCTGCTAATTCCCAATGTATAAGTACAAGCATATACAATATAGATGACATAATGGTTCACGTTTATTAGGGACAAGAAAAGTAAAGTGTGCCATCAAGTTCGTGAGAGCTTTAATCACTAATTTTCTCATAACAAGTTTAATTCGGAAGGTAGATAAAAACATGAATATACTTGGAATAGCAAATGCTAATAGATAGGTATGGTGGACTCTTTGGAATAACTTGGTTTTATTTGGAGTTGGATGCATGAGTGGAACTCATACTTGGTATGGAGGCTAGCAAAAGACTGGGAGCGACCAACTAAGAGAGCAATAATGGACATAATCATGCAAAGCGATAAAACATTATTAATTAAAGCATAAAGTGATATCACAAGACGAAAACTAAATGATCATAGAGGCTGTGGTGACTTGGTATAGTCTTAACATGGTGTGAGCATGCGCCAAGTCAACCCAAATAAATCATTAAAGGAGAATACCACAATATTATGCTTTTAATATGCTAAAACAATGCATGATTCTTTCAAGGAACATTAAGCAATCTCAATTGTTTATAACAAGTCATACTACAGCAATAATCACTAATCATAAAGCCAAAACAATATCAAGAATGACATGATGAAGTCTAAGTCACAGTCAAAAACAAACTCCTTTTTACCACTTAAGCATGAACTTTCCTACTCCTTTTCAAATCAAATCAACTTTATTTGAAAACTAAAGCATGAATGAGGGGGTCCAACCAATTTATTCAAGCAAACTAAGCAAACCAAGCAAACGAAAACTAAAATAAAAATGAAGACGCTCCAAGAACAACACAAATATGCATGAAACAATAAAAATAAAATGTTTGGAAGAAACCTAAAATTTTTATTGATGAAGAAGGGGATGTCTTGGGTGTCCCCAAGATTTGACGCTTGTACTTCTTGGATATTTCTTGGGGTAACACGGGTGACATCCCCAAGCTTGAGATTTTGTCCATACTTCATCTTATCACATTACTCTTCCCTACACTTTAAAATTTTCCTTCATACAAAACTTCACACATCTTCATTAGCAACATTAGTGCATTCAAAAGATAATAAACCTTTGGGTTTTAGTTTTAAAACAGCAAAACTTTCATTAAAAACACAAGCTACTATAGCAATTCCCTCAAAAAAGCTCAATTCACCAAAAAGCCCAAAAAGAAATCGATAAAGAGGCAAATGCAAATAATGGTAGAAATCTGTCAAAACAGACCAACATGTGAAAACCTATTTTTTCAAAGACCTTCTGTTTCTCAAATCGAAAAGTATTGAACTAACGAAAGTTATCTAACAACCCGGGGGATTTATTAAGAAAATTACAGCTCAATTCAACATACAAAGATTTTTCACGAATTTTTATAGTCAAGCACAAAAATCTGTTTCGGGACAGCACTTCCCCAAATCTTACTTCCCTCTCATTAGAGATTATTCTTGTCACAAAAATCAAATAATAAAAAAAGGATAAGGAGAGGTTATTACAGAAGTAATAACTTCCAAGACTCAAGAAAACTATTGGGTTATATCCTAAGAAGTACTTTTCTTTAACGCCTTTAAGTTAGGCATGATAGTTTGAGAAGATGCTCACATAAGAAATATGAATTGAAGTAAAAGAGAGTATGAAGAAGCAAATTCAAAGCACACTTAAGTCTAACCCACTTACTATGCATAGGAATCTTGTAAAGAAACAAGTCATGAAAGCACAAAGCAACAAGCATAGTAAAGCAAAACAAGTGCAACTTCAAGATTTTCAACATAAAGAGGGGAAACTTAATATTATTGAGATACATAAAACCATGTTTCCCTCTCTCATAATAACTTTGAGTAGCATCATGAATAAAATTAACAATATAACTATCACATGAAACATTCTTATCATGAGCCACGTGCACAAAAGAATTAATACTCTCCACATAAACATAGTCATTCTTATTAATTGTAGTGGGAGCAAATTCAATAAAATAGCTATCATTATTATTATTATCATCACCATAATCATCAAATATAGGAGGCATATTGCAATCATACTTAATTTTCTCCTCAATAGTAGGTGGACTAAAAATATCATATTTATCATTGTAATCATCATATATTGGAGGTATAGTATCATCAAAGCAAATTTTCTCCTCTAAAGATGGGGGACTAAAAAGATCATTTTCATAAAACTAGATTCCCCAAGCTTAGACTTTTCCATAGCATTAGCAATAATGGTTTCCAAAGAATTCATACTAACAACATTGCTATTAGCATGCAAATAAAGTTCCATAGGTTTTTTAATTTTCTCTTCAAACACTTCATGTCCTAACTCAAGATAAATACTATAAAGCTCTGTAATTTTGTTGTTGTTTTCCATTAAGCCTAACTAGTGAAAACAAGAAACAAAAAGAAAAAATTGCAGAATCTAAAGAAAATAACTTCGAGCACTCACACCGGAGGATGTGAGAACCTTTTACCTTACCTCCCCGGCAACGGCGCCAGAAAATAGCTTTGATGACGCATGGTTAACGTGGGAGCCACTTCTTCTTCAATCCCCGGCAACAGCGCCAGAAAATAGCTTGATGTCCACGCACTTCTATTCTTGTAGGCAGTTGTTGCGTCTCCAAGTGAGACATCCCCAAGCTTGAGATTTTTTCCATACTTCATCTTATCACATTACTCTTCCCTACACTTTAAAATTTTCCTTCATACAAAACTTCACACATCTTCATTAGCAACATTAGTGCATTCAAAAGATAATAAACCTTTGGGTTTTAGTTTTAAAACAGCAAAACTTTCATTAAAAACACAAGCTACTATAGCAATTCCCTCAAAAAAGCTCAATTCACCAAAAAGCCCAAAAAGAAATCGATAAAGAGGCAAATGCAAATAATGGCAGAAATCTGTCAAAACAGACCAACATGTGAAAACCTATTTTTTCAAAGACCTTATGTTTCTCAAATCGAAAAGTATTGAACTAACGAAAGTTATCTAACAACCCGGGGGATTTATTAAGAAAATTACAGCTCAATTCAACATACAAAGATTTTTCACGAATTTTTATAGTCAAGCACAAAAATCTGTTTCGGGACAGCACTTCCCCAAATCTTACTTCCCTCTCATTAGAGATTATTCTTGTCACAAAAATCAAATAATAAAAAAAGGATAAGGAGAGGTTATTACAGAAGTAATAACTTCCAAGACTCAAGAAAACTATTGGGTTATATCCTAAGAAGTACTTTTCTTTAACGCCTTTAAGTTAGGCATGATAGTTTGAGAAGATGCTCACATAAGAAATATGAATTGAAGTAAAAGAGAGTATGAAGAAGCAAATTCAAAGCACACTTAAGTCTAACCCACTTACTATGCATAGGAATCTTGTAAAGAAACAAGTCATGAAAGCACAAAGCAACAAGCATAGTAAAGCAAAACAAGTGCAACTTCAAGATTTTCAACATAAAGAGGGAAAACTTAATATTATTGAGATACATAAAACCATGTTTCCCTCTCTCATAATAACTGTGAGTAGCATCATGAATAAAATTAACAATATAACTATCACATGAAACATTCTTATCATGAGCCACGTGCACAAAAGAATTAATACTCTCCACATAAACATAGTCATTCTTATTAATTGTAGTGGGAGCAAATTCAATAAAATAGCTATCATTATTATTATTATCATCACCATAATCATCAAATATAGGAGGCATATTGCAATCATACTTAATTTTCTCCTCAATAGTAGGTGGACTAAAAATATCATATTTATCATTGTAATCATCATATATTGGAGGTATAGTATCATCAAAGCAAATTTTCTCCTCTAAAGATGGGGGACTAAAAAGATCATTTTCATAAAACTAGATTCCCCAAGCTTAGACTTTTCCATAGCATTAGCAATAATGGTTTCCAAAAATTTCATACTAACAACATTGCTATTAGCATGCAAATAAAGTTCCATAGGTTTTTTAATTTTCTCTTCAAACACTTCATGTCCTAACTCAAGATAAATACTATAAAGCTCTGTAATTTTGTTGTTGTTTTCCATTAAGCCTAACTAGTGAAAACAAGAAACAAAAAGACAAAATTGCAGAATCTAAAGAAAATAACTTCGAGCACTCACACCGGAGGATGTGAGAACCTTTTACCTTACCTCCCCGGCAACGGCGCCAGAAAATAGCTTTGATGACGCATGGTTAACGTGGGAGCCACTTCTTCTTCAATCCCCGGCAACAGCGCCAGAAAATAGCTTGATGTCCACGCACTTCTATTCTTGTAGACAGTTGTTGCGTCTCCAAGTGTAGAGCTTTGTAGAACAGCAGCAAGTTTCTGTTAAGTGGATCACCCAAGATTTATCGAACTTAGGGTGGAAGTGGTCAAAGGTATCCCTCTCAAGCAACCCTACAATCAAGATACAAGAAGTCTCTTGTGTCCCCAACACACCGTATACACTTGTCAAGTGTATAGATGCACTAGTTCGGCGAAGAGATACTAAAATACAAGTAGTATGGATAATTATAAGTGGTAACGGTGCAAGAAAAGAGCTTGACGGGTAGGAAGAGACTAAAGGCAATCTGAAATAAAGATGGAAGCAAGCAAACATGTAACAGATCTAGTTGCAAACGGTGTTTCAATGTTTAGAAACAAGGCCTAGGGATCATACTTTCGCTAGTGAACACTCTCATATAAATATCTTCTCTTCATGATACTACTCTGAACAACTCTCCGGTTGGACACTCTGATCCATGGTAGGGCTATAATAGCACTCCTCAAAGTCTGTCTATCACCTTGAGCGCTAGATGGTTCCAACAAACACCACCATTTCATAGAGACATCCAACTCCAAATATAACTCATAGCAAGTATTTGTGTAACCTTAGCCAAAGTGCCACACGGTGTGCACACTATCAACTTCACACACGTGGGGATACGCAGAGACTCATTAAAGCACTTGAGTAACAGGATAGATCTATAGATTACAATGGATTACAAAGCTCATGATCTCAGTAAGATCATGCATAGAAAGAGAGATGAACACGTAGCTACCGGTAGAGCCCTTAGCCTCGAGGAAGAACTACTCCCTCATTATCATGGGAATCAGCAACGGTGATGGAGATGGTGGTGGAGATCGATGGAGATGGCTCCAGAGGCACTTCCCCATCCCGGCAGGGTGCCGAAACAGAGACTTTCTGTCCCCCGAATCTCCCCTTCAATGGCGGCGGTGCTGCGGAATTTTTCGTGGCTAGAGGCTAGATTATTTAGGGTTTCTACATCAGAGGCTTCTTATAGGTGAAACGTCAAGGTCGGTGGGCGCCCGAGGGGCCCACACCACCTGGTGGCGCGACTAGGGGGACCAGCGCCACCCTATGGTGTGGCCAGCCCCTGGCCCCTCTCCGTCTCGTCTTCTGGTTCCGTGTTCCCCTCGGTGAAATATTGACTTTGGCTTTTGTCCCGTCTAATTTCGAGAATATTCATTTTCTAGCTTTTCTGGAACCAAAAACAGAAGAAAATAGGCAACTAGCACTGTGGCATCTTGTTAATAGGTTAGTTTCAGAAAATGTGTAAAATTACTCCAAAGTGTGGACAAAACATAAGAAAGTAGATATAAAACAAGCATGGAACATCAAAAATTATAGATACGTTTGCAACGTATCACCCTGTCGTCGACCCCAATTCCTAAAGTACGTGCAGCAAGGAGCCACCTTTTGGTACCATCGCCGATGAGAGGTGATCCGAAGTTGTCGTTGGCGGGGAAGGACACGTTGACCATGGTCCCACCTCTATCACCTAAAGAACGAGGGCTGGACGGAGGGGATCCAACCCACCGATGCTCAGCTATTGGGCACCGTCGCGGTGCCCAGCAGCCAGCGTCACCAGGCTCCACCGCGCTTGCCTACTGCAAGGGCCCAAACTGCAGGCCCGCCCAAGCCCATCAAGGGGGGATGAGCCCGCGGCTCCCACCCATTGCAGCAGGGGCACCTCTGTCACCGGGGAGGTCGCTCCGCTCCACCGTCACTGAACCCGCGTTCACCGCTGGGATCTCGCGGTACCTCGCCCCCGCCACCGCGCCGGTACACGCGCCACCGCCGCCAGAACTAGAGTCGTCCGCGCACACGGAGAAAGCCCCGCCGCCGCCATCGCCGCCCCAGGCTTTGCCAGGGGACCTCTAGCAGCAGCGGAGGAACGAGGGAGGAGGAGTTAGAGCTGGCGGTGGGGTTCTCCCCCCATGTTGCCTAGGTCGGGCGACGCGGGGCTTGGTGGGCATTGGCCTGGGAGGACATGGAGCAGTCATCCACAAAGTTGCAAAGATGACGTGAGAGATCCCTCGTCTCCCGGAGAGGTTCCGTAGATCCTAGAACTGTTCATGATTTGGGATTGGACCGGCTTATTGATAACTTTCAAAAGCCCTTGCACAATGAAAGACAAAGAAGTACTCCCTCCGACCCAAATTAGTTGACTTAGATCTGTGTAGATTCGACAGTGACATGATTTAGTATTAGACACATCCGTATCTTAACAAATTTGAGTCAACTATTTTAGGTCGAAGGGAGTAGAAGAAGAGCGGTTTGTAGAAAGTTTTTTTCCTGCTCCCTGCATATTAAATACTTTGAAAACAAGTTTTACAAGTTTTATAGACTCGTGAAACAAAATCAAAATCCTAAAAGTAGCTAATAATGTATAGTACAAACATACAAAATCTTAATTCAAAATATTTTATATTTTATTAAGAGACACAAAAATGAAAAATCGGAAAAGCCGTGCCTTCCTACCTGGTATACCGCATACCATGTTCTTGTCCACCCAACTTGCAGTAAAAAAAAAAACCATACCTCAGACCCAACCTATTGTAGGTTTTCCCGTGACAAAAAAAAATATCCTATCGTATGTTCTCCTGAGATATTTACCATCTCTTTTTTCTTGAATCTCTGAAACTCTTTTTCTTTGAAGTAAAAAATCAGGCGCAAAAAACACTACAAGACTGCATAATGATCTTATACAAGGTTTGAGTGATCAAACATAGAGACGAATGAACCGCCTCGCACAAGCACGGCAGACAAGGGAAGTTTGTTACTAGTACAAGGATCTGCGGCTCCAAATCTAAACTTACATAGTCATCACCTCCACATATATATATATATATATATGCTGATCGCTATGTCCGACAAACTACTACGCTTATGCAGTACAAACTTCACAGGCACGGCACTATGCATAGCAGCAGCGAACTGGCCATTGCAGACAAGCAGTAAACAAACCACCAAACAAACTGAAGGAGCATGCAGCAAACTAGTGTACAGTCCGGCCGGGCCGCCACGGACGGAGACGCGGGAAACCGGCCGGCGGGAGACCTGGCCGATCTCACTTGGGTCCCCAGAGCAGCAGGTGCATCACCTTGGCCGTCTTGCCGTCCTCCCCGCGCCGCCCCAGCTCCCTCCCCGCCATCGCCGCGCCGCCGGCACGGGGCAGCTGCTGCTGCCGCTGCTCGCCGCCGCGCGCCTGCGACGCCAGGAGACCCGGGAACCCCCACCCGCTCTCGCGCCCGTTGCTCATGTTAGCACACCCGCACTCGCAGACAGCTGAGTATCTCGCTGGCACTCTCACCTCCGCGGCTCTCGCAGCTGGTCTTATAAGCAGAGCAGCGGCGAGGGGGGGAAATATCTCGGGCAGTGAGTGAATATTTTGCATGATTGAGGCGAGGGAGTGGCCAGGAGCATCCGGTTGGTCGGGCCCAATATTTTCCTTCCTACTATCCACGGCGGTGCGGCAAGGACGCTGTCTCGAGATCCTTCTCCATCTCTCGATGTGGTGTCGTTACGTTAGCTCGGAGGTCGAGCCATCGGGGGACAAATTCCGAGCCCATTGATCGGTCAGGCACGCGTCGCCTTCGCCGGTGCGGCGAATTTCCACAGAGCTGGCGTGTGTGGGCACTGTGGGGCACTCCGCACTCCGGTGATGCTGTGTGGGTGCGGCGAGCCAGGTGGTCGCGATCCGAGGATTGATCCAAAGGATCGGTGATGCGCCTGTGGGCGTGGCTGAGTAAATCGGAGATTCTCTTATCGGCTATCGCGCCAATCTGGAACGAACCGGTGGTTCGACCTGGCCATACACGGACTTTATTAAATTTCAGCACTAACACGGATACGAAAGTCCTCAGGAAGATTTAGCAACCAAACTCGACTGTCGTTCACTACACTCTAACCATAGTTACCAAAAATCCGGTTCGTCTGAATCGAGAAACAGGATCGCGGGACGTGATTCGCTGATTCTACGAACAAGGGTCGACCCAGAGTACTGTTCGCCAGGACGACTCTTGGGGACGTGGGTCGTGACCCCGGGTCGATGACCAGGATCGATATGTCTACTACACAGGTTTAATCTATTTTCTAGCACGCTAAAAATTAAGAAAACACTGGGCCTTTATCGCAAAAAAAAAAAGAAAACACCGGGCCTAATAACCCAAGACAGCCCAGCCCATCGATAACCTGCAGCACCACACGTATTGATCCCCATCGTGCATCCCTGCCTCGTCTCCCACGCTATGGCGGCGCCTCTCTCTCTGCGCTACGGTTATCAATAATTATGTCTCCCAATGACAGAAACAACAATAGCAAACGCAACTCTGGTAGCAGCAACAACATCAAAGGGAGCTGCGGGCGCTGGTGAGACGTGAATCAACGCGTTGCTAGCCTCCTCTTCTCGAATTTTTTGCATCCCTCCTTCTAATCTCCCAGGATCGGATTTGATCTTTCTGGGTCGCGTCCCGACCATCGAATCCTGTCGATCCCATATCGTTCCCGACCCTCGTTCGGGGTCAATCGATCTCGGGTCGTGGAACGCGGCATCGACCCCGAACCTGGCTACTATGCTCCTAACTAGTGTATGTGTTTCTTTATTCGATGTCCTCCTTTCATGGTGAGAGGACACACAGTCGCACTCTCGTATCGACTCCTTGATCTCACGGACGATGTGAGCATATGCTCCCATCGTGCCCTCCTCGATGCCCTTCACCATTGATAGACAGTCGCTCACATCACATATCCTCGTGGCACTGATATCGTAAGCCAGAGCGATGGCTTCGCAGCATGACATGGCCTCCAGGGTCTCCAGCTCCGACTTGCCTAGGAGCAAAATAGTCGAGGCCCCCAGGAAAACTCCACTATCTGACCGAGCGACAGCTGCAACGGTGCCGCCACCCATATTCTTACTAACGGCCGTGTCGACATTGATCTTGATCATCCCCCCAGGTGGAGATATCCATCCCTGCTCCACTTGTGTGTGCGGTGTCGGGGAACTCCTGCTGCCCCTCTCCGTGCTTTGGTTTAAATCAGCAATAAAACACTCGATAAACAGATGTGTCGAGATCGGGCTCTGATACTGCTGCTCATGAATCACCTTTCGCAGCACATGACAGATAACCCAGAGGGTAATGAACACCCTAACTTGGTCGTCATGCTTCAGCGTTTCTATCAGGTTCGCTAGTCAATGTCGCGTATCTCCCTCATCTGACGTTGTCAGGTGCTCGACGACATCCGCGTTGACTAAATCCCACACGTAGCGCGGCATGGTACAGTCTAAATCAATGGAGGTAAGCTTGAACGGTTCACACCCTCCAGTGGGGTGAGACAGGGTTACCCAATCTCTCCCTATCTTTTCTTGTTAGCAGCAGAGGGCTTTTCGTGCCTCTTAAAATACCATAGTTTATCATCGGAACTCCATGGTTTAAAGGTGGCACCATCATCTCCGGCGGTCAGCCATCTCCTGTTTGTGGATGACAACCTATTGCTATTCAAGGCAGATTCAGAGATTGTCGAGAGAGTCTAGAGTTTGCTAGACAAATATTGCTTGGCCTTGGGCCAAAGAATTAATCAGGATAAATCTTCGATCTTTTCAGCAAGAGATGCCCGAGCGTGATCAAGGATAGTGTTAAAGCAACGTTGGATGTTCATAGCGAGACACTAAACGGAAAGTATCTTGGGATGCCTTCGGACGTTGGGCGATCAAGGAGTGGTACATTTAAGTACCCAAAGGATCGCATTTAGACCAGAATACATGGCTGGATGGAGTGCCTTCTATCTTTAGGGGGCAAGGATATTCTCATCAAATCCATTTCCCATATGATTCCTATTTTTCTATGGCCCGTTTCCAATTACCGCGGGGCCTATGTGAGCACATCAACTCTTTACTCAGGAAGTTTTGGTAGGGTAGTCGTGAAGGAGCAAGGAGGACATGCCGGGTTTCATGGACAGATATGTGCAAACCGAAACAATTGGGGGGGGTCTAGGATTTCGAGACATCGATCTCTTTAATCTAGCCCTCCTAGCATGCCAAGGATGGAGGATGCTGCAGAACCCTAGTGCCAGGGTTCTGAAGTCAGTTTATTTCTCATCAACTCACGGGCTTGTTCGAAGAAGAGGGAGGCATGGCTAGAGAGTAGATCATTGGCACGGGAGAACTCACGGACCCTGTCAATGATCATTGGCTTCCAAGGGATGGCATGTTGAGGCCCATCTTATGCATAAAGCGTGATTCTCCTGCTAGGGTTGCGGACTTTATCAATGCAACTACGGCCTCACGAAATGAAGAGATGTTGGGCCACGCAGAGATAAACAAAACGTTTTCCCTACGCGGTGATCCCAAGATCTAGCTCAGGTAGAAGGTCACGAGGATTACCACTAGACGCGCAGTTGCGGAATTGATGAAGCACGTCGCTTGATGCAGTGCAGTACTCACGATCCATTCCTGTTCCACGCCTCACGATCCGTTCCGGTTCCACGATCGTCGAAGTGCTGAACGTACAACACCTCCGCCAGTATCCACACGTACGAGGAGGAGCACCGGCGGTGGACTGCTAGGTCCGGTACGGCGGCGACATGACAGAATGGGGCTAGGGTTTCCAACACATGAAGTGACCTAGCCTTGTGCTCTAAGCACCTGCGCCCTAACTTATATAGGGAGTGAAAGTGGGCTCCACTCACTTGTGGCTCATTCACTAAAAGGCCTATATTAGCACTGCAAGTCCCACTTGCTGACTAAGTCCATGTCTCTATTTGGGTCCAACCCAAATAGATTTCCTGTTTGGGTCTAACCCAAACTTGCTCCCGCTCTTAAGTGTGTGACCCGACACGCTCATGGTGACCCGGACACGGTCCAAGTCTCACTCGTGACCGATCAGTTGGTAGCGGCTCCTAGCAGAATGTGCCAACTCCCAAGTACCAAAAAGTTATGACGACATGCCTTTCAATGTGACTTTCGTCTAAGTCTCTTGTGCCTCACGGTATACCTTGTCGAACTATAGGCGAATGATCGTCATCCCTTAAATAGTCCGACTCTCTTTCTCGATCCGAGATAAGTGATTCATCCGACTAACTCTTAGACGGTTGCCTCGGTTAACACTTAACAGAGTCACGCATGGCCATGCTTTCCGAATCATATCTTCCGAGAGGGCCCAGAGAATATCTCTCTAGGCAGAGGGGCAAAATCCCATCTCGGTTATTCACATCACGCAGCTTGATTCTTAGTCGACCTGAACTCCGCCTGTTGGGAATATGCCCTAGAGGCAATCATGTATGATGATATTCCTGTGTATTCATAAGGTTATGGTCCATGTACGAACTGCTGATATGTATCATCGAATATGTGATTTGATTGTGGAACTACATATTCATGTTGTTCATACTAATTGTTCTTGGTCATTGAGGTTGTGCCAGACACACAACTTAGACCAATGTGAAAGTCGGCAGATGACTAGGTTCCACTTGTCATGGGCATGGAGATGCTATTCCGACTTACACGGATTCGGCTAAAGAGTTTAGCGAGTCGGACTGACCCATATTGAGATGCAACGAACAAGTCGTCATTTGCATGTCTCAATCAATGTAATCCTTAGACCTGAGGTTATTGCACAATTCCGAGTTGAGGATCTCTGACTTAGGTTTTGTCAAACGTTGTTCCGTCCTTGGGCAGTTATAAAGGCGGAGTTCAGGTCGACTGAGAATCAAGCTGCATGATGTGAATAACCAAGACGGGATTTTGCCCCTCCATCTGGAGAGATATTCTCTGGGCCCTCTTGAAAGATATGATTCGGAAAGCATGGCCATGCGCGTCACGGTTAAGTGTTAACCAAGGCAGCCGACTGAGCGTTAGTCGGATGAATCACTTATCTCGGATCGAGAAAGAGAGTCGGACTATTTAAGGGATGAAGATCATTCTCCTATAGTCCGACAAGGTATATCGTGAGGCAAAAGGGACTCAGACGAAAGTCGCATTGGAAGGTATGTTGTCATGACTTATTGGTACTTGGGAGTTGGCACGTTCTGCTAGGAGCCGCTACCAACTGATCGATCACGAGTGAGACTCGGAATCATGTCCGGGTTACTATGAGCCTGTCGGATCACACACTTAAGAGCGGGAGCAAGTTTGGGTTAGACCCAAACAAAAAACCTATTTGGGTTGGACCCAAATAGAGACATGGACTTAGTCAGCAAGTGAGACTTGCAGTGGCTAATATAGGCCTTTTTAGTGAATGGGCCACAAGTAAGTGGAGCCCACTTTCACTCCCTATATAAGCTGGGGCGCAGGTGCTTAGAGCACAAGGTTAGGTCACTCCATGTGTTGGAAACCCTAGCCCCAGTCCGTCCTGTCGCCGCCGTACCAGACCTAGCAGTCCATCACTGGCACTCCTCCTTGTACGTGTGGATACCGGCAGAGGTGTTGTACGTTCAGCACTTCGACAATCGTGAAGAAAGAACGGATCGTGGATCGTGGAACCGGAACGGATCGCGAGGACTGCACTGCATCAAGTGACGTGCTTCATCAATTCCGCAACTGTGCGTCTAGTGGTAATCCTCGTGGCCTTCTACCTGAGCTGGATCTTGGGATCACCGCGTAGGGAAAAGTTTTGTTTATCTCTACGTGGCTCAACAGTGGTATCAGAGCGTTAGCTTCTGGTTTTAGGCTCGAGATCGCGCATATGTGATATGCGGTTGGCATTAGATTGGATCTAATTACAGTTTTCGTGGTCGATCTATGAGATAGATCGTTTTGTACAAAGTTGATTGGATCAACTGTACTCGGGGAATGGATGATCTGGTTTCCGTGATCTAACTTCTAAGGTCGTGGAACGACATACCCCTACCGGTCGGTTTCCGCCATCAGGGTAGACTGTGACACGTAAACCCGGATGTGGTTTCCGCCATCAGGGACCGCCGGCTTCGCCCTGTCGTAGCGCCTTAGATGTCGTTGCGAGTTTCACAACGCCGGTAGATATTGTATCTATGCATAACTTGTTTTTGCAGGATGATGTTGTGAATGGTATGGCTTATGTGCATGTAATGTGTGTAATCCATACGTGATCTGCGTATCATGGATTTTGTCAGCCGGCTAGAGCCTAGGTGCTGTCCACTTATTGTATAACGGCCTGCGTGTCGGATTCTCTGTGTAATTTGCATTACAAGCTAGTGTGGCTGTTTGGAGAATCCGGAAGGCATGCAAGTCGGTGTACAAATCGGCTACATGGTGTAAGACAACACGTGACAAGAGTTGACACGAGTCGGATTACAGGCTTTATGGAGATGGAGATCGCCATGAAGAGAGCCATACCATTTCACATTATAATTGCTTTTATTTTGTGTTATTGTTATGTCTCTGTTTTACCTCTATTAGATAGTTGGTAGAAAATAATCCCTCAAAGAAGGTCTAAGCGGTTTCCCCGCCAAGTGCTACACCATCACAAGTCGGACATTTTTGGTAGTGGGATCATAAAATTGAGGTGCTATCAATTCTTTCCGACTAGGTGGGTTCGAGTCGGACTCTTACAGCGGAAGCACTTGGTAATCTAGACAGGTCTATCACAACGGTTGTGGGACTTGGGGAAAAGTCGGATGGGAACCGGGGCATGTGATGCCACCCATACAACAGGAGTCTAATGAGATACAATTGAAAAGGAGTTGTCTACCTAGATCACTTGATGGCTAGCGGTGATGCTAAAGCTCACTAGTCGACTTGCTTATTTAGGGTCCTGAATCACTAAGTAACCATCGGAGGGGTGTTGGTTCTAGTGGGAGCATAAATATTAAAGTGTTTAATATGCTTGCTCTTTTATGGATACATGTCTTAAGTGTTTTGCATATTTTCTGTTGTAGATCAATGGAACCTAGCAGTCTGTTGGAGATATGCCCAAGAGGCAATAATAAAAGTGATTATTATTATATCTTTGTGTTTATGATGAATGTTTACATCCCATGCTATAATTGTATTATAAGGAAACACTAATACATGTGTGTTTTGTAAACATAAGAGAGTCCCTAGTAAGCCTCTTGTTGAACTAGCTTGTTGATTGATTGATGATCATGGTTTCCTAATCATGGACATAAGGATGTGATTAATAACAAGGTTATATCATTAGGAGAATGATCTGATGGACATACACCCATAGTAAGCGTAGCATAAGATCAAGTCATTAAGTTCGTATTGCTGTAAGCTTTTAAATGCATAGTAACCTAATCCTTCGACCATGAGGTTGTGTTAATCACCATCACCGGATGGGTACTTTGATGACATCAAACACCGCTTTGTAACTGGGTGGTCATAAAGGTGTCATTGGGTATTCTGAAAGTATGTGTTGAAGCGCATGGACCAAGATTGGGATTTGTCCGTCCATATGACGGATAGATATGCTCTGGGCCCTCTCGGTGGAATGTCATCTAGTTAGCTTGCAAGCATGTGACTGGGTCACAAGGGATGACATATCACGGAACGAGTAAATAGTACTTATCAGTAACGAGGTAGAACTAGGTATGGAGATGCTGACGATCAAACCTCGGATAAGTATAGTATCGTGTGACAAAGGGAATTGGTTTCGTATGTAAATGGTTCAATCGATCATGAAGTCATCGTTGAGTATGTGGGAGCCATTATGGATCTCCAGGTCCCGCTGATGGTTATTGATAGGAGATGTGTCTCTGTCATGTCTACATATTCACGAACCGTAGGGTGACACACTTAAGGTTCGAAGTTGTTTTAAGTAGATATGGAATATGAGTTGGAGACCGAATGTTGTTCGGAGTCTCAGAATGGATTCGGGACATCACGAGGAGATCCGGAATGGTCCGGAGAATAAGATTCATATACTGGGGATCATTTTCTGAGTTAGGAAATGTTCCGGAGTATTTGTATGAGGGTTTTGAATGTTCCGGAAGGTTTCTTGGAGTTTACTTGAAAACCAAGGAAGGGATCAAGGAGTCCTAGTGGGTCAAGACTAGGAGTCATGGGGGAGGAGGACTCCTCCCCCCCTCACCAATCCGCCGTCCCTAGAGGGAGGGGAGTCCTACAAGGACTCCCCCTCCCATGGCGCCTCACCCCCTTTAAATAGAGGGGCAGGGGCGCCCCCTCCACCCCTCCTCCATAACTCCCAATCTCTGCCGCCTCTCTCCTCCTCCTTTCTTCTGCACAGGCATAGGCGAAGCCCTGCAGAATTCTCTACTCCACCACCACCACCACGCCGTCGTGCTGCTGGGATTCCGTGGAGAAGATCTACTACCTCCGCTGCTCGCTGGAACGAGGAGAGGAAGGTCTGCTTCGACTCCGCACGTGTGACCGACTGCGGAAGCGCTTCCCGAACGTGGCGCCGGAAGGATCGTCCACTTGACCGACCGCGGAAGCGCTGCCGGAACGCGACGCCGGAAGGATCGTCCACACGATCTTGAGATCGGCAAGTGATCGACTACATCAACCACGAGATCTAATCCCGTTAACGCTTTCGGATCTACGAGGGTTAGTTCCTATCTATCTCGTTGCACATGTCTAGTAGATTAGATCTTGGCTTTTATCTAGATTAGATCTGGGTTTTGTTCGTTCTTGCGGTAGAAATTTTTTGTTTTCCATGCTACGAACCCATCAGTGGTATCAGAGCCGTATCTATGCGTAGATCTGTTGCAAGAGTAGAACACAATGTTTTTGTGGGCGTTGATGCTTTTGTTGTCGGTGTCTTAGCGTGTACTTTGCATCTTGCGGCATGGTGGGATGAAGCGGCTCGGGCTAACATTACATGTCATCGCACATGAGACTTGCTCCACGCTTGACGTGCAACTTGCTTTGCACAAGTGGCTTTGCGGGTGTCTGTCTCTCCCACCATAGTTAAGATTCAATTTACAATGAGCATCTGACAACACTTGTATCAACGTTGTGGTTCTTGTTCGTAGGTAAGATCGATCTTATGCGAAATCCCCAAACCACGTAAAACATGCAAAGAAAATTAGAGGCGTCTAACTTGTTTTTGGAGGGGTTTTGTGATGTGATATGGACATCATGTGATTATGATTGTATTTGATGTATGCAATGATCCTTATTGTAATATGGCAACCGGCAGGAGCCTAATGGTTGTCTTTAATTCTGTTAAGACCTGCGTGTCTATTCATCTTGTAATAGCTTTATTCCAAGTAGTTGTAATAGTTGCTAGTGATGATGGACAACCATGAAGCGGCGCCACTGACCTTGACGCAATGCTGGTGATGATGGAGATCATGTTCGTGCTTTGGAGATGGAGATCAAAGGCGCAAGAAGAAAATGCCATATCATATCACACTAATTATGAATTGCCTGTGATGTTAATCCTTTATGCATCTTGTATTGCTTAGATCACGACGGTAGCATTATAAGATGATCCCTCTCACTAAATATCAAGTAATAAAGTGTTCACCCTTAGTTGGCACCGTTGCTAAGACTCGTCGTTTCGAAGCATCTCGTGATGATCGGATGTGATAGATTCTACGTGTGCATACAACGGGTGCAAGCCAGATTTGCACATGCGGAAACTAAGGTTATCTTGACGAGCCTAGCATGTACAGACATGGTCTCGGAACACGGAATACCGAAAGGTAGAGCATGAGTCATATAAATGATATGATGAACATGAAGATTGTTCGCCAATGAAACTACATCTTCTCTCGTGAAGATCGGACTTGGTGTAGTGGACTTGGTTAGTGTAATCACTAAGACAATATGAGGGATGTTGTTTTGAGTGGGAGTTCACCTAGTTAGTTTTAAGAATTAAATTTGAACTCAATTTGTCATAAACTTAGTCTAAACTACTTCCAAATTGTTGTAGATTATGGCGACCCCCTCCATCAATTTCAATGCGTTCCTAGAGAAAGAAAAGCTTAAGAACAATGGAAGCAATTTCACGGATTGGTTCCGTGGACTGAAGATCGTCCTCAGGGCTGGTCAGTTGACCTATGTGCTCGAAGCACCGCTAGGTGACCCACCTGCAGATAATGCCACCGATGACGTAAAGAATGTTTACGCCACTCGGAAAAATCATTACTCCATAGTTCAGTGTGCCATCCTGTATGGTTTAGAAGCGGAGATCCAAAAGCGTTTTGAGCACCACGACCCGTTCGAGATCATTAAGGAGCTCAGGCTAATTTTTGAGACTCGCGCGGCCATGGAGAGCTATGAAGCCTCCAAAAAGTTCTTTAACTATGAGATGGAAGAAGGAAGCTCCATTAGCGAGCACGTGCTCACCATGTCTGGGTACACAAACAAGGTCCAAGAATTGGGGATATCGATTCCTAATGAATTGGGGATTCACCGTCTCCTTCAATCACTGCCACCAAGTTACAAGAACTTTGTGATGAACTACAACATGCACTGCATGAACAAGACGTTGCCTGAACTATCGTCCATGCTGAAAACTGCTGAAGTGGAGATCAAGAAGGAGCACCAAGTGTTGATGGTCAATAAGACCACCAATTTCAAGAGACAGGGGAAGCCTAAGAAGAAGGGCAACTTCAAGAAGGACGGCAAGAAAGCTGCCGCACCTGCAAAGAAGCCCAAGGCTGGTCCCAAACCTGAAACTGAGTGCTTCTACTGCAAGGATGCTGGTCACTGGAAGCGTAACTGCCCCAAGTACCTGGCGGATCTGAAGAATGGCAACATCAAGAAGAACGGTATATTTGATATATGTGTTATAGATGTGTATCTTACTAGTAATCGTAGTAGTGCCTGGGTATTTGATACTGGTTCGGTTGCTCATATTTGTAACTCGAAACAGGAGCTGCGGAATAAACGAAGACTGGCAAGAGATGAGGTGACGATGCGCGTTGGAAATGGCTCCAAGGTTGATGTGATCGCCGTCGGCACGCTCCCTCTACATCTACCTTCGGGATTAGTTTTAAATTTAACTAATTGTTATTTGGTGCCTGCGTTAAGCATGAACATTATATCTGGATCCTGTTTATTGCGAGACGGTTACTCTTTTAAGTCCGAGAATAAAGGTTGTTTGATTTATATGAGTAATATCTTTTATGGTAATGCACCTGAGATGAATGGTTTATTCTTACTGAATCTCGATAGTAGTGATACACATGTTCACAACATAGATGCTAAACGAATAAAAATGAATGATAATTCTACATACATGTGGCACTGTCGTCTTGGTCACATTGGAGTGAAGCGTATGAAGAAACTCCATTCTGATGGACTTCTTGAATCACTTGATTTTGAATCACTTGAAAGATGTGAAGCATGTCTAATGGGAAAAATGACTAAGACTCCATTCTCTGGAATAATGGAGCGAGCTACAGACTTATTGGAAATAATACATACCGATGTGTGCGGTCCAATGAGTGTAGCATCGCGTGGTGGATATCGTTATGTTCTCACTTTCACGGATGACTTAAGTAGATATGGGTATGTCTACTTTATGAAACATAAGTCCGAAACTTTCGAGAAGCTTAAGGAATTTCAAAGTGAAGTGGAGAATCATCGTAACAAGAAGATTAAGTTTCTACGTTCTGACCGCGGAGGTGAATATCTGAGTTATGAGTTTGGCATGCATTTAAAGAAATGTGGAATACTTTCGCAGTTGACACCGCCGGGAACACCACAGCGTAATGGTGTGTCCGAACGTCGTAATAGAACTCTCTTAGATATGGTTCGGTCTATGATGTCTCTTACAGATTTACCGTTATCATTTTGGGGCTATGCATTAGAGACAGCCGCATTCACTTTAAATAGGGCACCATCTAAATCCGTTGAAACGACACCATATGAATTGTGGTTTGGTAAGAAACCTAAGTTGTCGTTCCTTAAAGTTTGGGGTTGCGAGGCATATGTAAAGAAGTTACAACCTGATAAGCTAGAACCCAAAGCGGAGAAATGCGTCTTCATAGGATACCCTAAAGAAACAATTGGGTATACCTTCTATCATAGATCCGAAGGCAAAGTTTTCGTTGCCAAGAATGGATCCTTTCTTGAGAAGGAGTTTCTCTCGAAGGAGGTGACTGGAAGGAAAGTAGAACTCGATGAGGTTATTGAACCTTCTCTCAGATTTGAGAGTAGCGCAGCACCGGAAGATGTTTTTGTGCCGCCTGCACCAATTGGAGAGGAAGCTAATGATAATGATCATGACACTTCAAACGAAGTTACTGCTGAACCTCGCAGGTCAATGAGGGTTCGTACCACTCCTGATTGGTATGACTCTGCCTTGAATGTCATGTTGGTGGACAACGCTGATGACCCTGCGACGTATGAAGAAGCTATGGTGAGCCCAGATTCTGACAAATGGCTAGAAGCCATGAAATCTGAAATCGGATCCATGTACGAAAACCAAGTGTGGACTTTGGTGGACTTACCGGATGGCCGTAAGGCTGTCGAGAACAAATGGATTTTCAAGAGAAAAACAAGTGTTGATGGTAATGTTACCGTCTATAAAGCTCGACTTGTCGTGAAAGGGTTTCGACAAATTCAAGGAGTTGACTATGATGAGACATTCTCACCAGTAGCGAAGCTAAAGTCTGTGAGGATTTTGTTAGCAATTGCTGCATATTTCGATTATGAGATTTGGCAGATGGATGTCAAAACGGCGTTCCTTAATGGTGACATTGAGGAAGAGTTGTATATGGTACAACCCAAGGGTTTTGTCGATCCTAAAGATGCTGACAAGGTATGCAAGCTTCAGCGCTCCATTTATGGACTGAAGCAAGCATCCCGGAGTTGGAATTTGATAAAGTAATCAAAAACTTTGGATTTATACAAACTTATGGAGAAGCTTGTATTTACAAGAAAGTGAGTGGGAGCTCTGTAGCATTCCTAGTACTATATGTAGATGACATATTGTTGATTGGGAATGATATAGAACTTCTGAATAGCGTCAAAACTTATTTGAATAAAAGTTTTTCAATGAAGGATCTTGGCGAAGCGGCATATATTCTAGGCATCAAGATTTATAGAGATAGATCAAGACGCCTAATAGCGCTTTCACAAAGTACATACTTGGACAAAGTTCTAAAGAAGTTTAGAATGGAAGATAGCAAGAAAGGGTTCGTGCCCATGTTGTCAGGTAAGACCTTGAGTAAAACTCAAAGTCCAGCTACGGCAGAAGATAGAGAGAAAATGAATAATATTCCCTATGCCTCGGCCATAGGTTCTATCATGTATGCCATGCTGTGTACAAGACCGGATATAGCACATGCTGTTAGTTTGACTAGCAGATATCAAAGTGATCCTGGAATGGAGCACTGGACAACGGTCAAGAATATCCTAAAGTACCTAAATAGGACTAAGGATATGGTTCTTTCTTATGGAGGTGATGAACAGCTTGTTGTGGTTACACCGATGCTAGTTGGAACACCGATCCGGATGACTCGAAGTCACAGTCGGGATACGTATTTATTTTGAATGGTGCTACAGTGAGCTAGAGGAGTGCGAAGCAAAGCATTGTGGCGAAATCTTCAACTGAATCAGAATACATAGCTGCTTCGGAGGCTGCACAAAAAGCCGTTTGTATGAAGGAATTCATTACTGAACTTGGCGTGGTTCCCAGTGCGTTGGACCCGATGGCCATCTACTATGACAACACAGGTGCCATAGCTAATGCACAGGAGCCAAGGTCACATAGCAAGCTGAAGCACATCAAGCTACGTTTCCACGCTATTCGCGAGTATGTCCGAGATGGTGACATAAAGATTTGCAAAGTACACACTGATCTGAATGTGGCAGATCTGTTGACTAAACCTCTCCCTAGAGCAAAGCATGACCAACACCAGAACGCCATGGGTGTTCGGTATATTACCATGTAATCTGGATTATTGACTCTAGTGCAAGTGGGAGACTATTGGAGATATGCCCAAGAGGCAATAATAAAAGTGATTATTATTATATCTTTGTGTTTATGATGAATGTTTACATCCCATGCTATAATTGTATTATAAGGAAACACTAATACATGTGTGTTTTGTAAACATAAGAGAGTCCCTAGTAAGCCTCTTGTTGAACTAGCTTGTTGATTGATTGATGATCATGGTTTCCTGATCATGGACATAAGGATGTGATTAATAACAAGGTTATATCATTAGGAGAATGATGTGATGGACATACACCCATAGTAAGCGTAGCATAAGATCAAGTCATTAAGTTCGTATTGCTGTAAGCTTTTAAATGCATAGTAACCTAATCCTTCGACCATGAGGTTATGTTAATCACCATCACCGGATGGGTACTTTGATGACATCAAACACCGCTTCGTAACTGGGTGGTCATAAAGGTGTCATTGGGTATTCTGAAAGTATGTGTTGAAGCGCATGGACCAAGATTGGGATTTGTCCATCCATATGACGGATAGATATGCTCTGGGCCCTCTCGGTGGAATGTCATCTAGTTAGCTTGCAAGCATGTGACTGGGTCACAAGGGATGACATATCACGGAACGAGTAAAGAGTACTTATCAGTAACGAGGTAGAACTAGGTACGGAGATGCTGACGATCAAACCTCGGAAAAGTACAGTATCGCGTGACAAAGGGAATTGGTTTCGTATGTAAATGGTTCAATCGATCACGAAGTCATCGTTGAGTATGTGGGAGCCATTATGGATCTCCAGGTCCCGCTGATGGTTATTGATAAGTGATGTGTCTCTGTCATGTCTACATATTCACGAACCATAGGTGACACACTTAAGGTTCGAAGTTGTTTTAAGTAGATATGGAATATGCGTTGGAGACCGAATGTTGTTCGGAGTCTCGGATTAGATTCGGGACATCACGAGGAGATCCGGAATGGTCCGGAGAATAAGATTCATATATTGGGGATCATTTTCTGAGTTAGGAAATGTTCCGTAGTATTTGTATGAGGGTTTCGGAATGTTCCGGAAGGTTCTGGAAGGTTTCTTGGAGTTTACTTGAAAACCAAGGAAGGGATCAAGGAGTCCTGGTGGGTCAAGACTAGGAGTCGTGGGGGAGGAGGACTCCTCCCCCCTCCCCAATCCGCCGGCCCTAGAGGGAGGGGAGTCCTACAAGGACTCCCCCTCCCATGGCGCCTCACCCCCTTTAAATAGAGGGGCAGGGGCGCCCCCTCCACCCCTCCTCCATAACTCCTAATCTCTCCCGCCTCTCTCCTCCTCCTTTCTTCTGCACAGGCATAGGCGAAGCCCTGCAGAATTCTCTACTCCACCACCACCACCACGCCGTCGTGCTACTGGGATTCCGTGGAGAAGATCTACTACCTCCGCTGCTCGCTGGAACGAGGAGAGGAAGGTCTGCTTCGACTCCGCACATGTGACCAACTGCGAAAGCGCTGCCCGAACGCGGCGTCGGAAGGATCGTCCACTTGACCGACTGCGGAAGCGCTGCCAGAACGCGACGCCAGAAGGATCGTCCACACGATCTTGAGATCGGCAAGTGATCGACTACATCAACCACGAGATCTAATCTCGTTAACGCTTTCGGATCTACGAGGGTTAGTTCCTATCTATCTCGTTGCACATGTCTAGTAGATTAGATCTTGGCTTTTATCTAGATTAGATCTGGGTTTTGTTCGTTCTTGCGGTAGAAATTTTTTGTTTTCCATGCTACGAACCCATCACATTCTTCCTCAGATTTCCGGTTTTGCTTTGAGAACCATCTTAGAGAAAGATAAGCTGAATGGAACTAATTTCACCAACTGGTATCGTAATCTGGGAATTGTTCTCAAACAAGAAAAAAGGGATCGTGTCCTAGACAACCCACTTCCAGCTGAGCCGGCTGAGAATGCGACTGTCGCAGCCACCAATGCCTACCATCGGATTTGTGATGAATCCACAGAGATTAGCTGTCTTATGCTTGCTCACATGGAACCGGACTTGTAGCAGCAGTTCGAGAATGTTGAGGTCTACGATATGATCGAAAGCCTCAAAAGTATGTTCCAGGCTCAGGCAAAGACTGAGAGGTATCAAGTCTCTCAGGCTTTGTTGAGCTGCAAGCTTAAGGATGGCGATCCACTGAGTCCGCATGTGATCAAGATGGTTGGTTACGTGCGGTCTCTGGAAAGGCTTGGCTACCCCATTAGCGAAGAGTTCGCTACGGACATAATTCTGAACTCTCTTCCTAGTGCGTATGGCCAGTTCATATCGAACTACCACATGCATGGTATGGATAAGAAGCTCACGGAATTACATGGGATGCTCAAGCAGGCTGAGGCGGATCTCAAGAAAGGTGCTAGTCAAGTGTTGATGGTACAAAACAAGGATAAGTTCAAGAAGAGTTCTTGGACTAAGAAGAAGAAGGCAAAGTCAGGAGGTAAGGCGGAGCACCCAGTCCAAAGCGCTTCCTCAGGGACTAAGCCATCTCCTGCAGCCGGATCCACTTGCTTCTACTGCAAGTCGGATGGCCACTGGAAGAGGAATTGCAGCAAGTACTTGGTGATAAAGCCAAGAGCGGAGGTGTGACTTTCGGCTCAGGTACGCTTGTTTGCAATGTTATAGACATTTATCTTGCTGATGCACCTGGGAGTTCTTGGGTATATTGTAGCATCCCAATTGTCTAACAATTGCAATGCTACTAGCCTAGTCCATATATATGCTACCTCCTACATAGAATTAGCTGCATCCTCATTATATCATGCTCATGTCATCATGCCACCTTGCATTTGAGCATCATATAAAACCCCTTTTATTTTGGTTCTTCTCTCATATGCATTTGTACCACTTGTATTTTGCCTCTTGATATATTGTATTTGGTTCTTGATAAATGCTTGATGCCCAAGTTGAGTTGGGGGCATATCTTTTATTCCACTCCATCACCTTTATTTTCACCACCTTATTATTCCACCATTCTACTTACCCATGGGTTTTCATTTTCTTTTGGTATTATTCTAGCTCATGTGGGATGGGATGAATCTAAATATATAATTTCTTTTGCTTGGCCTTTATTCCACTTCTTGGGAATGCATAAGAATAATGCCATATTATTATTATTGTTTTCACAAAATAAAACATGGCATTTAATACTTTGCATGGGCCATGCAACTAAACACCACCATGTGTTTCTCCTTTGGTTGTTATTTGATTTTTAAGTGGATCAGTTTTGCTTGAGCTCTCTTTTCCTCTAAACCCCTCTCCACCTGGATCTTGTATCTTGGCCATGTGCATCACTCCTTCCTCCTCTTTTTCTCTCACAAGTGCATGCACCCATATTTGAACATATGAGAATATTCCCCTCACCACCTTTTTTCCCATTCCCTTCCTCCATGTCATAACCACACTTGGTGAAGCTTGATTTTATCATGCCCAAATCCTACACCATGTATTCCTCTCCCTCTCTCCTCACTCCAACTCCACCATGTCACCTTGCCATCTCCATGTGCAAGCTTATATGGTTTAACCTAAAACCCTAACCCCATGATCTCCATGCCCTAGCCACCCTCTCTCCGTGGTCCCACACCCTAGCTACCCCAACCCTAACAAAACCATAACCGAGCCCTCTACCTAGCTAACCCGAGCCCCTCTCTAAGCTAACCCTAGCTCGCCAAGCCACCCCTCTCCTCTCTCTTTCTCTCTCTCTGCCGAGCTAGCCCCACCCCGAGCTCCTCTCTGCTGTCCCACCTGCCAGGCCCTACCTGCCCCTGCCCTGGCTGCTCACGTCGAGCACGTGATCGAGGAGGAGGAGGAAAGTGGCCGAAGCCACTTATCTCTGCCCGCTTCCACACGGCATCCTCCTCCCTCTCCCTCGCTTTATCCTCCGCCCCACGCCTCCTCTGCCTCTCCCAGATCCCCCAGTACCCTGCCCTCTTCCCTCCTTCTTCTTCTTCCACGACGACGTCTCCCTCTCGTCGGCACCGCCAGTACCACCGGCGTCTCCTCGTTCCGGTCAGCACGCGCGATGTGGAAGTGGTCGAGGAGACCGAGGAGGACCCTCTGCTTCGTACCGTACCCGCCAGCGAGGAGGAGGAGCACCAGGACCACCAGCACCACCTCCGCCCCGACGAAACCCTAGATCTTCGGCCGCCAGCCTCGTCGTCGATCTGCTGCGCCCCATCCCGATCCGAGCCCTCCATCGAGCCCGCGGTGAGCCCCTGTACCTCCCAGACAACCCCATCTTCGCCGTCGTCTAGCCGCGCCGGACCTTACACCGAACGCCCTCGGTGCGCCGTCAGTCGCTGGTGTCTGCATGTTTTCCGCGCCGCATAGAGCCTCACCTAGCCGCGTAGCTACTCCCTGTCAACTACCCCGTCCTACCGCGCCGGTACCGCCCCTCTACGCGCGCGCCCCGCGTCGCAGGTTCGAGCCCCCGCCACGCCGTGATTTTCCGCAGTCAGTTCGTCAGAACGCGGAGAAGAACAACAGTGTCGCGCGCACTTTACACTTAACCCCACCCCTTTTTGGCTCTCTCAACCCGCGCTCCCCCTCCGACCCCACCTGACAGCGGCGGTGAACGTTTTACAAAAAGACACCCCAGTTTCAGCAACCCCCAACCCGCAGTCCCTAGCACCGCCAGGTGTCACACCCGCATCGGCTGCGCTCGCGTGTGGGCCCGCTTAACATCGGTCCCGCTCGTCAGTGGCGGTGGCTAGATAGATCCCGGGTAAGAAAAGTTCCTGCGCGTCGAATCTGCCCAGTCGGCAGTGACCCCACCTGTCTGTGACTGTGGCTAGGAGAGGACGAGTATAAAAAGTATTTCTGTTATCTGCTAAAATAAAATGATTTCAGTAAATGTTTAAATTCAAATTCAAATCTGTTTTTAAATAACTTTTGAATTATAAATCCAGATAATACAAATGATATATGTGTTTGAATCACAAAAATGTGAGGAATTCAAATATTCCATTCAAAATATTATTTGAGCACTTTAAATTTCGAGATGATTAAAATTACAACAAAATGCCCTTTTCTTAATAAATTAATAACTTTAATTCTATAACTCCAAATTTGACAAATAATATGTCTAAATAGATCAGCGCGACGAGCCTGTTCTATCTATGCAGTCCTTGTTCTGAATTGAAGCATGCATCATGTCATTATTAAAAATCTGAACTGTTTACGGCAATAAAATTTGACTAAATAAATCATAAAATGCTTTATTCTTGTACCTCACACCTCACCATGCCATGCTACTTTAATGCCATGTAAATTGTGCATCATTCATCATGGCATGCTTGTTTGCTTGTCGCATTTTAATTCATATGCTTGTGCACTTTATTTATGTTGGCCCTTGTTTGTTTGGTTCTTCTTCCAATAGACGCCCAGCAGGAGAATTACCAGGAATCACAAGAGTACTACCCAGATCCATCTCTCGCTTCAACTGAGCTGCCAGGCAAGCACTACCACATGCTTGCATACATATAGTACCTATTGCCTCTATCTTATTCTTGCATCATTGAGTCGCGATTGCATTCAATTGAATCCCAAGTACTGCATAGCCTTTATTTTAAACCCCACCGAAACTTGTTCCTCCATCCCATGAGCCATTACTACAGGAGTTGTTTGAGCCATGCGAGTCGTAGAAAAGCATGTGTAGGGTATGTGAGCGTCTGATGGATAACGAGGTACCTAAACAACTTAACCTGAGTAGTAATGGGATCACTAATGAAAGAGGCACCGGTGAGCAATATCTGCTATTTGGTTTTCATGCTCACTTGTGTCCCGTAGGACCCCGAGTACTTGATTCCTGTTCCTTGATTATTCGCACTATCCACATCCGGGAGGCCTTATGGACCCCCCTGAGCCAGAGCTTGATTCATTCTTATTTCTTGGGGCCACAATTAGTGGGGATTTATTACTATCCTGTACTTATGCCATGTTACTGTTTTATTAAGATTGTGCGTGGAGCACCTGTACTGTTTTGGATCGTGACACGTTTTCGCTGTATCGACAAGCCCAGTCACATTTTCGGGTTCCCAGTCGTTTATCGCCGTCCACACAAACCTTGGGTCCGTCTCGGAGCCGGCCAACTTCGCTGCGGGTAGCTTAATGGGGTGGCCCCCTGAAATATTTCTGAATCCTGTGATTGCTTTGTCGTGAATGCCTCGTTGCATTTTGTTTTGGTTTTTCCGAGGTTGATCGAGTGTGTGTTGCTATTCGTGCACCCCTGCAGGGTAAATCTTTCTGAAAGCCGTGTCCGTGGTTATGGACGACTTGGAGCACAGTTTCTCGATCATAGACAAGAATAACTAAAGTACCGCTTTTAATTTGACTAAGGACTTGACTAGTAAATAGTGCAATACTCATGGAATGGTTAATAAAACTGCCAACGGATGATGGGGGTTGTTCGTCTGCTTCCTCGTTGGTAAGCAGGGAGGAGGATGGATCTGTTAATTATTACTGTTATAACTGTTGTTCTTAATTCACGGAAATCCGTCTATCATTGGTTAGGCGGATGGCTAGCGAGTATCTATAGATTGTTAGCTATTATCTTTTGCTGCAATTGCGTCACCCCAGGTTGTGTCCCCTTTAGTGGCATAAAGACTTGCTGAGTACCCCTAGGGTCTCACACGATAAATTGTTTGATTCAGATGAACAGGTGTATTCGCAAGATGGATACTAGGTGGAGGAGACAGATGATGTTGGCAACGATCATTCGGTGTAGAGATTCTGGGAATGGGGATCCGTGAGATCTGTGGGCGAGATGTGTTTATTTATGTGGCATCTTATGCCGATTTGCTTCTTATCCGTACTCGGATCTTGTTTTTCCGCTTCGGCCTGATACTCTGATGTGTGTTGTATGAGGAGCTATCCTAAATTATTATCTCTATCTAGGATATTTGAATCTTGCCGTATGGCGTTGCAATATTTCTATTTCTTTTAGATGGAATGGCTCTGAGGACTATTGTATGTGGCTTGCATACATACTCATTTGTGTATGTAGTTGATCCCTTCGCCTGCCGATTACGCCGCTCGTTCTTGTCCCGATGTTCTAAAAGTGGTTAGGACGGCCGAAAAGTCTACCGTGAGTGGCCCTGGGCCCCACCGTACTATTTTAACCACTTTCGTTCATCCAGGCATGTAACTAAGAGCGTAATTCACCGAGGTAGTTACATATATGATACCAGATCAGTCATTCACATCTGCAACTCGTTGCAGGGACTGGTAAGAACTAGGAGCGTGGCAAGAGGCGAGGTTGACATTAGAGTCGGAAACAAAGCGAGAGTCGCTGCGTTGGAAGTCGGCACAATGCAACTTCATTTACCTACTGGATTCATAATGGAGCTAAATAATTGTTATTATGTTCCAGTGCTTAGTCGAAACATCATTTCTGCCTCATGTTTCATGAGACAGGGCTATGAGTCGAATATTAAGAATAATGGTTGTTCTTTATATTTGAATGATATGTTTCATGGCTTTGCGCCCGTCCGGGACGGGTTATTTATTTTGAATCTTGAGGGTGAATCTGTCTATAATATAAATGTGAAAAGGTTAAAACCAAATGATCTGAATATGACTTACTTTTGGCATTGTCGGCTTGGTCATATAAGCTAGAAACGCATGAAGAAGCTCCATGATGATGGACTCCTAACTTCGTTCGACTTGGAGTCGTTCGAGACATGCGAATCCTGCCTTCTCGGCAAGATGACCAAGATACCTTTTGCAAAGAGTTGTGAAAGGGCGTCCGACTTATTGGGACTAGTACATAGTGATGTATGTGGCCCGATGAGCACGACAGCCAGAGGTGGTTATGAGTAGTTCATTACCTTCACTGATGATTTGAGTAGGTATGGATATATCTACTTGATGAAACATAAGTCAGAAGCCTTTGAAAAGTTCGTGGAATTCCAGAATGAGGTACAAAATCAACTTGGCAAGAAAATAAAGTTTCTTCGGTCGGACCGAGGAGGCGAGTACATGAGCCATGAGTTTGATGACCATCTAAAGAGTTGTGGAATAGTTCCCCAACTCACTCCTCCAGGAACGCCACAGAGAAACGGTGTGTCGGAAAGGAGGAATCGGACCTTGTTGGACATGGTACGGTTAATGATGAGTCGGACAGATCTGCCTTTATCATTTTGGGGTTATTGTCTAGAAACTACAGCGTTCACACTAAACAGAGTACCATCAAAGTCGGTAGAGAAGACACCACATGAGATGTGGACTGGCAAGAAGCCGAGTTTGTCTTTTCTTAAGATTTGGGGTTGTGAAGCTTTTGTCAAGCGACTTCACTCGAACAAACTTACAGCTAAGTCAGATAAGTGTATTTTCGTGGGGTATCCGAGGGAAACCTTGGGTTACTACTTCTACAACCGAGAAGAGGGCAAAGTGTTTGTCGCTCGAAACGGTATCTTCCTTGAGAAAGAGTTTCTCAGTCGGGGAGTCAGTGGGAGTACGGTGCATCTCGAAGAAATTCGAGAGATACCGGCTAGCAGCGAGTCGGCAAAAGCCTTAGAGGTTGAGCCGGACGTGGTACCTGAGCCGGAAATTGCACTGACACTGCGAAGATCGGCCAGATTGCGAAGTGTTCGTGATGTATTGCTGTTAGACAGTGATGAGCCGGCAACTTATTCGGAAGCGGTGGTGGGTTCTGATTCTGAGTCATGGCTTGGAGCCATGAGATCCGAGTTAAAGTCCATGGATGAAAATCAAGTTTGGAACTTGGTTGATCTGCCAGACGGTGCAAGACCCGTTGAGTGCAAATGGGTCTTTAAGAAGAAAACTGATATGGATGGAAATGTTTCTATCTATAAAGCACGGCTTGTCGCGAAGGGGTTCCGACAAGTGCAAGGAGTTGACTACGATGAGACTGCATGCTCATGTCATCATTGTTAGTGGTGTCAAATTGTGGCATCCCGCTAAAACCACTACTAGAAAATCGCTGTGTTTTTGTGTCGCGCATCATCATGACAGCATGCTCATGTCATCATGCCAGATTGCATTTGAGCATCGTCATCATCATGCATGGTTTGTTTAAAAACTATTTCCGAAAAGTCTGGTTTTGTTTTCTAAACGCCCCGTCTTTATTTCAAATTAAAAACCCGGGTCTCCGGAATATTTTGTTTCATCTAAGAACAGATTTCAAAAGCCCCGTTTTAATCAAATAAAAAATTTATATTATTTTAGGAGGCAGCCCGCCAGGCCCGAAAGCCCGGCCGGCCACCTCCAAAACCCTAAATCTAATCTACCTAACCTAAACCCTAACCTACATAACCCCTCTTCTCTCCTCCCACCCGCCTCCCTCCCTCTCTCTACCTACCCCGCGCGGGTCCCGCTCCCGCCGCCACCTACCGCCTGGGCCCGATCCCCATGCGTCGTGTCCCTCCCTCTCGCGTGCATCTCCTTACCCAGCGCGCAACCCCTCCACCTTATCGCTATCGAGTCGACCGACACGCATGCCTCGCTCCCACCTACCGCCCACGCTCACCCTGGCCACACCACCCTGTTCGCACCCTGCCCCACCTCCATCCTCCTCCCGCACGTGTTCCCCTACCCCCGTCTCTCTCTCCCTCCCCCACCTTCCCGTCCATGATCCCCGCCACCTGGAGCTCCCCTTCTGCCGCCCCGGCTCGAGCCCTTCCCTCAACCTCACCATGCTGCTCGCCCCTCGTCCTCGGCCTCAAGGTCGCCAAGACCGACACCTCTGCCTTGAGCTCGCTGACCCTACCTCTACCCCGCATCACCGTTGCGTCATCTCCTCGTCGCTCCGGGCCCTCCTCACCGGTGCTTCCCTGCAAGCCCCTACCGCCGCCCCTCTCTGTGTAGTGTACGCCACCGGCAGAGCTCTGCCCGCGCCGCCTCGGCCGTGGCTGTCCTCCATCTCTCCGTCCAGCCGCCGCCATGGCCTCACCGTATCCCCAACCGGAGATCCGCAGCCGCCGCCAGCGACTCCTGCCCGCCGCGCCTCCTCTCTGGGCTGCCTAGCGCCGCTGCCGCGCCAGGACCCCGCCCTCCGGAACTTCTCCCCGAGTCCCTGTGCCAAGTCCTCCGCCGCCAGCGTGCGCCACCTCTCTGGCCTCGCAGCACCACAGTCGCCGCCCTCTGCTTTTCCCTACCGAGGCCACCCACAACTCCGCCCCGCCACAACCGCTTTTCCGCCGCAGCAAGCCGCACGTCCTTGCAAGGTCGCCTTCTGCGCGTGAGGTTTTCTACTGCCACCTGCTTGTCTCTATCCTGGGTCTGACTGACCCATCTTGTCCCGCCTATTTTTCTCTATCCTGAAGAGGTGCGTGAAGGAGTATGTCTGCATCGGGTATGTTCCGCCCAAGAACGACTACCATCAAGACCGATGCTGAACCAAGCTCTTCCGGACCCGAAGACCCCGTTCCCGGAGGCGAAGTCCGAACCCAACGACAACCAAGCTCTTCTTCCTGGAACGACAAGTGCTTCTACACGGATCCGATGGTCGAGACTCCGAAGACCGATCTCGCCGAGCCCGAACCCCATCGAACCCTCGGAACCCCAAGATCTTCGGACCTTGATGTGTGACCCCTATCTTATCCCTATTTTATAATATATAATATCAATCTATTGCATTTAAATTGTTCATGCATGCATATCTGTCTGTGGTTTGGGGGCATTATGCCGATTCACCTCATAATTAAATATGGAGTCTATATGTGGAATACTTCTGTCTTATTCCGGACTCCATTTAAATTGGTGTAGCGACCCGATGCCATGTTTCGCCTTGTTAAGCCAACATTTAAAATGCAGGGTATCTAAACAACATGAACCACTTAATTAAGTGTCGGGACCCCGGTTCCGCTTAATACTTCCTAATTGCATCGCACTTTAGCCATGCCATGCATCATACCATGAACATGCCGATTCTTCTGTCGTAGTATTAAATATTGAATCCGGTGTTTCTGCTAGTGTTTGCTTCTTCACGGATTAAGCCGATGAGTTGATGCGAGTGTCGACAAGTTCTCTGGATATGATCCGTCGGCAGTGTTTCCCAGGCGAGCATCTCTTCCCCTTCTACCTATTTTGCATTTATAGTCTTTATTTCCTCCTGTTGATCTATTGCTATCCATGTCGCGATGCTTTAGTTTCCGTGCACCAGTTATATCCCGTGCAGCCTCTATATTGCCATGGACACCTCCTAATACCTGTTGTTTGGTAGATAGCTGGCCTTGCGAGTCGTAGTTGCTTGCTTAGGTGCGATCTCGTGTTGTTGAGTACCACAGTTGTTGGAATGCTGGCAGATGTTTATGGTGGAGATGATCATGACTTTAAATACAACTATTAAAATGCTAGATATAACTAATGTAGAGGTATCGGTGGGCAATAGATGTTATTTGGTTCTTCCACGCTCACTTGTGTCCCGTAGGACCCCGAGTACTTGATACCTGTTCCTTGACTATTCGCACTATCCACATCCGGGAGACCCTATGGGACCCCCCTGAGCCAGAGCTTGATTCATTTCTATTTCTTGGGGCCACAACTAGTTTGGGTTTTATTACTATCCTGTACTTATGCCATGTTACTACTTTATTTAAGATTATGCGTGGAGCACCTGTACTGTTTTGGATCGCGCCACGTTTTCACAGTATTGACAACCCCAGCCACACTTTCGGGTTCCCAGTCATTTACAGCCGTCGTCGCAAACCCTGGGTCCGTTCCGGAGCCGGCCAACTTCGTTGCGGGTAGCTTAGTGGGGTGGCCCCCTAAAATATTTATGAATCCTGTGATTGCTTTGTCGTGAAAGCCTCGTTGGGTTTTGAGTTGGTTTTTCCGAGGTTGATCGAGTGTGTGTTGCTATTTGTGCACCCCTGCAGGGTAAAACTTTCTGTAAGCCGTGTCCGCGGTTATGGATGACTTGGAGCACAGTATCTCGATCATAGACAAGCATAACTAAAGTAGTGCTATAAATTTGACTTAATATGTGACTAGTAATCAAATTCAACTATCACGGAATAGATATTAAAAATGCCAACAACTGGTGGATCTGTGGTGATCGGTGTCATACTATACCTGCCTAGTACGTATTACAACTCCAATGGAATGTGATAAAAGTGCCAACAACTGCTGGGTTTTGGGATTCCTCAGGACAATTATATCCGACTAGTAAATGTTCCAACTATAACGGAATGGTGATTAAAACTGCCCACTACTTATGCTTCAAGATGACTCATGCTATCTATATCTGATTAGTAAGTGCTGCAACTATAACGGAATGCATTAAAACTACCAACTGTGTGGGTTCCTTGGTCCAACTTCCTCGTTTGGTCTCGAGGGGGAATACCAGGATGGGTATGTTTGGTGTTAGTATTAGGTTGGTCCCGAATAGGTCTTTCTTATCCCTCTCTACTAGCCGTCAGTTGAACTGAGTCTCTATAGGTTGTTTAGTGCTGCTGCGCTACCGCTTCAGTCCACCATACTTGTGTAGGCGAGAGCCGCCGAATTCTAGCCTCGCCGTGTACTGGCCTCAGTACTGACGCTCCTCTTTTTCCTCTGCCCTTTGTCGGCACCCCTTTTGTTTTAGCAGGTTTGAGATCGACGTCGTTAGCAGGGTTACCCTTCCGGCTTGGCCTAGGCAGGGTTATGGACACCATTGGTTATTCTTCAGGGTTGTTAGCCCCATTTGCATCTTGTCCGTACTCGGACGTGGTATCGTTTTCAAGGTGTTTTGGGTCTTTGTAGTGTATATCTGTATTCTTGACTCATGGAGTCGTGATGTATATATATTTGTTATGTGGGTCCCATCGAGGGCTGTTGTGTAATGGTATTACTTCGTTTTCCACCCGCACGAAAGTGCCTTGTGGGTTGTCTTGAATCATTTCTATGCGGGTTTTGGCGGAAAGGGCTAAAACTTGCATAGGGCCGATTCGAGGGTGTTACAGAGTGGTATCAGAGCCCAGCAGTTGCGATACCCCACAAGTCCAGCCTGTAGGATAACCTAGCTAACGGCCGAAGTAGAGTGTCAAAACTATTTTGCAAAAATCGGTTGGATAGATCTGATTAGGATAGCTTTTACTCCTCACCCCTCTGCTATTCTCCTCTTACCTCCACGTGTTTTGATTCTACTCTCTTATCTTTTCGTCGAGTCCAGGAATTCTCGTGGTTGGGTTTCTGTCGTACCTTCAGGGTTCGCTTCCTTCTTTGGTAACAGTGCTTCTACATCCGGACTCCATGCTATCTGAGGAATCCTCCATCTGTTGGACTTCTCTTTGTTCCCTCTCGTGCCTTCCGGTGTTTCCCGACGCGACGACATCATCTACGCCAGATCCGATGCAGAGCATGCATCACTCCTTTGTTCCGAACCTCGCTTGACGAGATCTTTAGTCTGATTCCGAGAATGGTTGCACGTTTTTCTACTGATTGTGCGGAGTAATAGTTTGGGAGCGTGATGGATTGCCCCCCATGCCGACTACTCAATCTATTTGCTCTCGTACATTGTAGTGGATGAGAATGCATCGTTTCTCTCTTTCTGTTGAAGTTAGTGGTGGCTTTATTTGTTGATACCTCTACCTTCGCCTTTGTTCCAGAGTGTTCTCTCGACGATCACAGACAACGACCTCTTGTTAGTGGTGTCGCGAGGATCTACACGAAGCGAGAAGATTCAGATCACCGACCTTCTCCCTGGTACCATGAGGCGGATCTCGAGGGCGAGATCCATTGTTAGTGGTGTCGAATTGTGGCATCCCGCTAAAACCACTACTAGAAAATCACTGTGTTTTTGTGTCGCGCATCATCATAACTGCATGCTCATGTCATCATGCCAGATTGCATTTGAGCATCGTCATCATCATGCATGGTTTGTTTAAAAACTATTTCCGAAAAGTCTGGTTTTGTTTTCTAAACGCCCCGTCTTTATTTCAAATTAAAAACCCGGGTCTCCAGAATATTTTGTTTTGTCTAAGAACAGATTTCAAAAGCCCCGTTTAAATCAAATAAATTTTTTACTCCCTCCGACCCATATTACTTGACTCGAACTTATCTAAATACGGATGTATCTAGTACTAAAACTTGTCTCGCTACATTCGTATCTAGAAAAATCTAAGTCATCTAATATGGGTCGGAGGGAGTATATTATTTTAGGAGGCAGCCCGCCAGGCCCGAAAGCACGGCCGGCCACCTCCAAAACCCTAAATCTAATCTACCTAACCTAAACCCTAACCTACCTAACCCCTCCTCTCTCCTCCCACCCGCCTCCCTCCCTCTCTCTACCTACCCCGCGCGGGTCCCGCTCCCACCGCCACCTACCGCCTGGGCCCGATCCCCATGCGACGTGTCCCTCCCTCTCGTGTGCATCTCCTTACCCAGCGCGCAACCACTCCACCTTATCGCTATCGAGTCGACCGACACGCATGCCTCGCTCCCACCTACCGCCCACGCTCACCCTGGCCACACCATCCTGTTCGCACCCTGCCCCACCTCCATCCTCCTCCCGCACGTGTTCCCCTACCCCCGTCTCTCTCTCCCTCCCCCACCTTCCCGTCCATGATCCCCGCCACCTGGAGCTCCCCTTCTGCCGCCCCGGCTCGAGCCCTTCCCTCAACCTCACCATGCTGCTCGCCCCTCGTCCTCGGCCTCAAGGTCGCCAAGACCGACACCTCTGCCTTGAGCTCGCTGACCCTACCTCTACCCCGCATCACCGTTGCGTCATCTCCTCGTCGCTCCGGGCCCTCCTCACCGGTGCTTCCCTGCAAGCCCCTACCGCCGCCCCTCTCTGTGTAGTGTACGCCACCGGCAGAGCTCTGCCCGCGCCGCCTCGGCCGTGGCTCTCCTCCATCTCTCCGTCCAGCCTGCCGCCATGGCGAGCCTCGCCGTATCCCCAACTGGAGAGCCGCAGCCGCCGCCAGCGACTCCTGCCCGCCGTGCCTCCACTCTGGGCCGCCTAGCGCCGCCGCCGCGCCAGGACCCCGCCCTCCGGAACTTCTCCCCGAGTCCCTGTGCCAAGTCCTCCGCCGCCAGCGTGCACCACCTCTCTGGCCTCGCAGCACCACGGTCGCCGCCCTCTGCTTTTCCCTACCGAGGCCGCCCACAACTCTGCCCCGCCGCAACCGCTTTTCCGCCGCAGTAAGCCGCACGTCCTTGCAAGGTCGCCTTCTGCGCGTGAGGTTTTCTACTGCCACCTGCTTGTCTCTATCCTGGGTCTGACTGACCCATCTTGTCCTTCCTGTTTTTCTCTATCCTGAAGAGGTGCGCGAAGGAGTATGTCTGCATCGGGTATGTTCCGCCCAAGAACGACTACCATCAAGACCAATGCTGAACCAAGCTCTTCCGGACCCGAAGACCCCGTTCCCGGAGGCGAAGTCCGAACCCAGCGACAACCAAGCTCTTCTTCCTGGAACGACAAGTGCTTCTACACGGATCCGATGGTCGAGACTCCGAAGACCGATCTCGCCGAGCCCGAACCCCATCGAACCCTCGGAACCCCAAGATCTTCAGACCTTGATGTGTGACCCCTATCTTATCCCTATTTTTATAATATATAATATCAATCTATTGCATTTAAATTGTTCATGCTTGCATATCTGTCTGTGGTTTGGGGGAATTATGCCGATTCACCTCATAATTAAATATGGAGCTATATGTGGAATACTTCTGTCTTATTCCGGACTCCATTTAAATTGGTGTAGCGAACCGATGCCATGTTTCGCCTTGTTAAGCCAACATTTAAAATGCAGGGTATCTAAACAACATGAACCACTTATTAAGTGTCGGGACCCCGGTTCCGCTTAATACTGCCTAATTGCATCGCACTTTAGCCATGCCATGCATCATACCATGAACATGCCGATTCTTCTGTCGTAGTATTAAATATTGAATCCGGTGTTTCTGCTAGTGTTTGCTTCTTCACGGACTAAGCCGATGAGTTGATGCGAGTGTCGACAAGTTCTCTGGATATGATCCGTCGGCAGTGTTTCCCAGGCGAGCATCTCTTCCCCTTCTACCTATTTTGCAATTATAGTCTTTATTTCCTCCTGTTGATCTATTGCTATCCGTGTCGCGATGCTTTAGTTTCCGTGCACCAGTTATATCCCGTGCAGCCTCTATACTGCCATGGACACCTCCTAATACCTGTTGTTTGGTAGATAGCTGGCCTTGCGAGTCGTAGTTGCTTGCTCAGGTGCGATCTCGTGTTGTTGAGTACCACAGTTGTTGGAATGCTGGCAGATGTTTATGGTGGAGATGATCATGACTTTAAATACAACTATTAAAATGCTAGATATAACTAATGCAGAGGCATCGGTGGGCAATAGATGTTATTTGGTTCTCCATGCTCACTTGTGTCCAGTAGGACCCCGAGTACTTGATACCTATTCCTTGACTATTCGCACTATCCACATCCGGGAGACCCTATGGGATCCCCTGAGCCAGAGCTTGATTCATTTATATTTCTTGGGGCCACAACTAGTTTGGGGTTTTATTACTACCCTTTACTTATGCCATGTTACTGCTTTATTTAAGATTGTGCGTGGAGCACCTGTACTGTTTTGGATCGCGCCACGTTTTCGCGGTATCGACAAGGCCAACCACACTTTCGGGTTCCCAGTCGTTTACAGCCGTCGTTACAAACCCTGGGTCCGTTTCGGAGCCGGCCAACTTCGTTGGGGTAGCTTAGTGGGGTGGCCCCCTGAAATATTTATGAATCCTGTGATTGCTTTGTCATGAAAGCCTCGTTGGGTTTTGAGTTGGTTTTTCCGAGGTTGATCGAGTGTGTGTTGCTATTTGTGCACCCCTGCAGGGTAAAATTTTCTGAAAGCTGTGTCCGCGGTTATGGACGACTTGGAGCACAGTATCTCGATCATAGACAAGCATAACTAAAGTAGTGCTATAAATTTGACTTAATATGTGACTAGTAATCAAATTCAACTATCATGGAATGGATATTAAAAATGCCAACAACTGGTGGATCTGTGGTGATCGGTGTCATACTATACCTGCCTAGTAAGTATTACAACTCCAAAGGAATGTGATAAAAGTGCCAACAACTGCTGGGTTTTGGGATTCCTCAGGACAATTATATCTGACTAGTAAATGTTCCAACTATAACGGAATGGTGATTAAAACTGCCCACTACTTATGCTTCAGGATGACTCATGCTATCTATATCTGATTAGTAAGTGCTGCAACTATAACGGAATGCATTAAAACTGCCAACTGTGTGGGTTCCTTGGTCCGACTTCCTCGTTTGGTCTCGAGGGGGAATACCAGGATGGGTATGTTTGGTGTTAGTATCAGGTTGGTCCCGAATAGGTCTTTCTTATCCCTCTCTACTAGCCGTCAGTTGAACTGAGTCTCTATAGGTTGTTTAGTGCTGCTATGCTGCCGCTTCAGTCCAGCATACATGTGTAGGCGAGAGCCGCCGAATTCTAGCCTCGCCGTGTACTGGCCTCAGTACTGACGCTCCTCTTTTTCCTCTGCCCTTTGTCGGCACCCCTTTTGTTTTAGCAGGTTTGAGATCGACATCGTTAGCAGGGTTACCCTTCCGGCTTGGCCTGGGCAGGGTTATGGATGCCATTGGTTATTCTTCAGGGCTCTTAGCCCCATTTGCATCTTGTCCGTACTCGGACGTGGTATTGTTTTCAAGGTGTTTTGGGTCTTTGTAGTGTATATCTGTATTCTTGACTCATGGAGCCGTGCTGTATATATATCTGTTATGTGGGTCCCATCGAGGACTGTTGTGTAATGGTATTACTTCGTTTTCCACCCGCACAAAAGTGCCTGGTGGGCGTCCTTGAATCGTTTCTATGCGGGTTTTGGCGGAAAGGGCTAAAACTTGCATAGGGCCGATTCAAGGGTGTTACAATTCTCGTTCGCAATCCGGATATGTGTTTGTGATAAACGGAGGGGCTGTGAGCTGGAAAAGTTCCAAGCAAGAAATGGTGTGCGTCTACGACAGAGGCTGAGTATATTGCTGCCTCGGAGGCGGCAAAAGTAGCCGTTTGGATGAGGAATTTCCTCATGGATCTTGGTGTGGTTCAGGGCTCGTCCAATCCGTTAGACGTGTATTGTGACAACAATGGTGCTATTGCACAAGCCAAGGAACCTAGACAACACCAGAAGAACAAACATATACTCATGCGGTACCACCTTATTCGCTAGTTCGTGGATCAAGGTGATATCAAGTTATGTAAGGTACACACGGATGCAAACATTGCAGATCCGTTAACAAAGCCACTTTCCACAGCCGAAGCATGAGGCGCATCTGAGAGCAATGGGCATTAGATACCTAGACATGTGATGTCGGAAGATTGACTCTAGTGCAAGTGGGAGACTGCTGGGAATATGCCCTAGAGGCAATTATGTATGATGATATTCCTGTGTATTCATAAGGTTATGGTCCATGTACGAACTGCTGATATGTATCATCGAATATGTGATTTGATTGTGGAACTACATATTCATGTTGTTCATACTAATTGTCCTTGGTCATTGAGGTTGTGCCGGACACACAACTTAGACCAATGTGAAAGTCGGCAGATGACTAGGTTCCACTTGTCATGGGCATGGAGATGTTATTCCGGCTTACACAAATTCGGCTAAAGAGTTTAGCGAGTCGGACTGACCCATATTGAGATGCAATGAACAAGTCGTCATTTGATGTCTCAATCAATGTAATCCTTAGACCTGAGGTTATTGCACAATCCGAGTTGAGGATCTCCGACTTAGGTTCTGTCAAACGTTGTTCCGTCCTTGGGCAGTTATAAAGGCGGAGTTCGGGTCGACTGAGAATCAAGCTGCGTGATGTGAATAACCAAGGCGGAGTTCGGGTCCCCTCCATCTGGAGAGATATTCTCTCAACCCTCTCGGAAGATATGATTAGGAAAGCATGGCCATGCACGCCACGGTTAAGTGTTAACCGAGGCAGCCGACTAAGCGTTAGTCGGATGAATCACTTATCTCGGATCGAGAAAGAGAGTCGGACTATTTAAGGGATGACGATCATTCTCCTATAGTCCGACAAGGTATATCGTGAGGCAAAAGGGACTCAGACGAAAGTCGCATTGGAAGGTATGTCGTCATGACTTATTGGTACTTGGGAGTTGGCATGTTCTGCTAGGAGCCGCTACCAACTGATCGATCACGAGTGAGACTCGGAATCATGTCCGGGTTACCATGAGCCTATCGGGTCACACACTTAAGAGCGGGAGCAGGTTTGGGTTAGACCCAAACAGGAAACCTATTTGGGTTGGACCCAAATAGAGATATGGACTTAGTCAGCAAGTGAGACTTGTAGTGGCTAATATAGGCCTTTTTAGTGAATGGGCCACAAGTGAGTGGAGCCCACTTTCACTCCCTATATAAGCTGGGGCGCAGGTGCTTAGAGCACAAGGTTAGGTCACTCCATGTGTTGGAAACCCTAGCCCCAGTCCGTCCTGTCGCCGCCGTACCGGATCTAGCAGTCCATCACCGGCGCTCCTCCTTGTACGTGTGGATACCGGCGGAGGTGCTGTACGTTCAGCACTTCGACGATCCTGAAGAAAGAATGGATCGTGGATCGTGGAACCGGGACGGATCGCGAGGACTGCACTGCATCAAGCGACGTGCTTCATCAATTCCGCAACTGCGCGTCTAGTGGTAATCCTCGTGGACTTCTACCTGAGCTGGATCTTGGGATCACCGCGTAGGGAAAAGTTTTGTTTATCTCTACGTGGCTCAACACCGCCTTTATAACTGCCCAGTGACGAACAACGTTTGACAGAACCTAAGTCGGTGATCGTCAACTCGGATTGTGCAATAACCTTAGGTCTAAGGATTACATTGATTGAGATATGCAAATGACGACTTGTTCGTTGCATATCAATATGGGTTAGTCCGACTTGCTAAACTCTTTAGCCGAATCCATTTAAGTCGGAATAGCATCTCCATGCCCATGACAAGTGGAACCTAGTGATCTGCCGACTTTCACATTGGTCTAAGTTGTGTGTCCAGCACAACCTCAATGACCAAGGAAAATTAGCAGGAACAACATGAATATATAGTTCCACAATTGAATCACATATTCGATGATACATATGAGTAGTTCATACATGGACTATAACTTTATGAATACATTAAGAAATATCATCAACCATGATTGCCTCTAGGGCATTTTCCCAACAAGAGAAGCTCCGCGATTTTTTCCTGCCCATGGACGTGGAAACGGTCCTGCAGATCCCACTGAGCCATCATCAGCACGTCGATTTATAGGTGTGGCACTACGACGCAAGGGTGTCTTCTAGGTCAGATCGTACATGATGCTGGTTTGGACCAGGGAGAAGAGGGAGGCATGGCTAGAGAGCATATCGGGCGCCTCCAATGGACAGAGGGTTTAGAAACAATGGGGAGCACTCTAGAAGACACAAGTACCATCAAAGATATGTGTTTCCTTGTGGCGTTTGGCAAAGATATCTATACCTACGAACGATGTGCGCCATCATCGGTACATGGTCGAGGATGATCATTATCTGATTTGTGGCACTGTGGATTCATGGCAGCATGCCCTTTTCTAGTCCTCCTAAATCCTTCTTCACCCGTCCGAATACAAGAAGGCCAAATTCTACGATTTAATATTGGAAGTTTAGGATTAAGATTATGTGTCTATTGCCTTGGTGTTTTCTGGGGAAAAGATTATTTGCTTTTCACAATGCGGTACTCACAAATACCCGTTCATAATATTTCAAGTATGTGCTTAGATCGTACAATCACATGTCTAAAGGTCTGTGTAGAATTATGAAGAAAAATAATCAAGACACTAGTAATACACACATATATTTCGTTACAACATAATCTCGTGAATAGAAAAGGTAGCACATGTTATCTTATGGGTAACCAATGAGCGCCTTGTTGGACTTTGAGGAATACATCATCTAGGCATAGTGGTGCCCGAATCTCGGGAGAGAAAGGGAGAAGTTGGGACTAATAATGGCATTGATCCTTTTTGGTAAAAGAAGTTTTGTTGATTTATATGTCTACATCCATAGGATTTCATAGGAGGATAAGCATTACCTCCAGGAGCGAGTAGAGCGTTCCTCTAGGGTTTTCCTAGGGTTCCCAAAGTCCTCACACGGCGATCACGTGAGTCCTGTATTTTCTCAATCGAAATCTTCCGTCGATCGTCATCAAGGATGGCCGATCAGCAAAGTAAGGCGGCGGGACTTGGTTCCGAGGTACCGCCGGTAGGATATCCAAAGTAAAAGGATGCACCGTCGGCAAAAGCTGATGAGAGGGCATCGAGTTCATGGCAGTTTGGTCTAGAGAAGGAGCTGGAGGATCGTTTTGATGGCATGAATCTGCATGGGTAGGAGGAATCAGATCTATACTTCTCATAGCAGATTGAGGAACTAATTGGGGATGTTCATTGGTTAGCAATTTTTAGAGTTCATACTTCCAAACTCTTTAGCCATGCGGCAATGTTTAAACGGATGAGAAACGCATGGCCTTCAGCAAAGGATGTCACGTTCAAACCTAAAGGGGCAAATCTTTTTCTTGCTCAATTTCAATGCTTGGGAGATTGGAACCGAGTGATAGAAGAGGGACCCTGGCTGTTTCGTGGTGCAACCATTGTAATGGCTGAATATGATGGCTTATCCAATGTGGAGGATTACAATCTTGATAGGATTCTGGTGTGGTATAGGATCCAAGGAATCCCTGAAGGTCTGATGAAGAAGAAAGAGTTAGCAGAAAAAGTGGCGAAGAAAGTTGGAGAACCTCCATTCATAGTAATTGTTAAGGAGGCGGTAATAAATTCTACAAAGTACCTAAGAGTAAGGGTGAATGTTGTGCTGAGTAAGCCTCTGGTACGCTTTGCACCCATTAATCTGAAGGAAAGGAAGAAGTTTCCGGTTTAGTATGAGAAGCTCCCAGATTTTTATTATTTTTGTGGATTGATTGGCCACGTTGTCTCTGAATGTGGAGATGGTACTCATGCTATGAGCGACTGTTATTGGGGAGATTGGCTGGCTATGAAGTTTGAACCAAGCGGTGTCCCGTTTACTAGCCATGGAGGTGGGAGGAGAGGTGGTTTTGCTGGTCGTGGCCGAGGTAGAGGGGTGCCACCAGGAGAACCAAATGAGTATGAAGTGGAGGACATGGAGTTGGGCACAGGGGGCATTGATTCAGGGTGTGCTACAAAAAGGACATTATGGGGAATAGATAGCAATGTCGCTGACCATGGTACTATGGCAAGTGCGGCGGATGGACATGTGGCTTCTACTGTTCTTATGATTGAGAATTCTGTTGGTAAAACTGCAAATGATATTCTATCTACTCTACAGAAAGTCCAACAGCCAAAGAGGTATAAGGCGGTAAGTGGTGATGGTACTGGGATTGACGAGGATATGATATCGGTGACCTCCCTCAAGGAGGATCGTCGGGAACAATGAAAACATCAAGATGGAACTGCAAAGGAATGAAAACTTCCTCGGCGGTTCTTGCGCTTCTGGATTTCTAGAGGCAAATAAACCAAGATATTCTTTTTCTGTCAGAGACACATCTAGGAAAAGCTAAGGCAGAAAACTCACAAGGAAAATGAAATTCGAGGGGTTTCCCTTTCATGAAAGCAATGTAAGGAGTGGTGGTTTGATTTTTATGTGGAAAAAGGAGGTGAAGATTGTTCCCAAGGACATTATAGCTAATTATATTGATGTAATTGTTGAGGGGGACAATAAGTGGCGTCTAACTGGTTTTTATGGAGAGCCAAAATGGGAGGATAAACACAAGTCTTGGGCATATTTGCGTGATCTACATGGTCGTATGAATATGCCATGGATGGTACTTGGTGATTTTAATGACATTTTGTATGCTTCGGAAAAGGAAGGGGGTGATCCTAGAGCGACTAGATACATGCAAGCATTTCAAGACTGCCTGACTTCTTGTGCGCTGGAGGATTTGGGATATACAGGAGACAAATTCACGTGGAGAAGAGGTAAATTAAGGGAGAGACTCGATAGATTAGTAGCTAATGGAGCTTGGCACACTATCTTTCCGAATTCAGTGGTGATAAATGAGGGACCTACAAAAAGCGATCATTGGCCCATCACCATGGATATGGATTACCTCTTAGGTACTCATACTCCTAATGGTCCAAAACTCTATCGTTTTGAAGCTCAATGGATAGAGGAGGATCATATGGAGGAACTTGTTCTTTCTGCATGGCAGGAGGCTAAAGATTCGATAAGCGAACCAACTCTGATGCAGAAGAAAACTGGGTCCATGAGGAATTGTCTGCATGGGACCGACGTGAGTTGAAAGGACTATGGAAAAGAATCGAGATACTAAAAAAAAGACTTGAAGATATAAGGAGAGGACCGATGGATGATGAATCACTGTCGGCACAAACAAACCTTTTAATTCAAATTGAAGCTTTGGTGGAACAAGAGGAGGTCCATTAGGTTCAAAGAGGAAGGGAAAATTGGCTCAAATATGGGGACAATAACACCAATTTCTTTCACAACTTTGATAGTGCGAGGAGGAAGAAAAATTACAATCAAATATTTGGTCGATGATGCGGGCATGAAATGGGAGGATCCTGATGGTATGAGTAACCTAATTAAATTTTACTTTGAAGGGGTCGGAAGTTCAGGAACCTAGTGCTTAGGTTCTTGACAAAGTGAAACCAAATGTCACATAGGATATGAACAATGGCCTCCTTGCACCATTTACAACAGAGGAAGTTAAAAAGGCCCTATTCCAAATTGGAGACTTTAAAGCACCGGGACCGGATGGTCTGCACACAATCTTCTATAAAAGGTTCTGGCCAATGCTCGGAGATGATTTAATGAAGGAGGTTTTAGAAGCTCTTAATTCAGGTATTATACCTACGGGATGGAATGATACAATGGTGGTGCTTATTACTAAGGTAAACAATCCTGCAAAAATCACTAAGTATCGCCCTATTAGCCTATGGTGTATAAGGTTATTTAAAAAATGCTAGCTAATAGGCTTAAAGTGATCCTTCCTGATATTATTGGAGAAAACCAAAGTTCTTTTGTTCCAGGGCGTCTTATCACTAATAATATCTTGTTGGCCTATGAATGTGTCCACTCTATCAAAAAGAATATTGGTAAGAAGGGATTATGTGCGGTAAAATTGGATATGCATAAAGGTTATGACAAAGTGGAGTGGTGTTTCTTGGAGAAGATGATGTTGAAATTGGGTTTAGACCAGAGATGGGTGACTTTAATTATGTCGGCTGTTTCATCAGTGAGATATTTAGTGCGGTTTAATTCTACTACAATAGATTCTTTTACCCCTTGATACATTGTAAATGTATCTATAATTTTTGATGTTCCATGCTTGGTTTTATCAACTTTCTTGTGTTTTGTTCCAACTTTGGAGTACTTTTCATATGATTTCTTAGACTAACCTATTAACAAGAGCCACAGTGCCAGCTGCCTGTTTTCTGCTGTTTTTGGTTCCAGGAAAGTCAGAAAATGAATATTCTCGGAATTGGACGGGACAAAAGCCAAAGTGCCTATTTTTCCGGATGTCATCAAGTGCCAGAATACGAGACGGAGAGGGGCCAGAGGGCGGCCACACCACCTGGCCGCGCGGCCAGGCCTGGCCCGCGCCAGGGGGTGGTGTGGCCAGCCCAGGCACCCCCTCGGCCTTCCCTTCCGACTATAAGATGCCCTCGGGACGTAAACCGTAAGGACCCGATCAAAAATCAACGAAAGAGTCTGTAGCCGCCGTCATCTCCATCCCTAGATCGGGAGGGATCTGAAGCTCTTCCCGACACCCTGCCAGAGAGGGGAATTCACCCTGGAGGCCTTCTTCATCACCATGCAAGCCTCTGGTGTGATGCGTGAGTAGTTCATCCTTGGACTACGGATCCATGTAGTAGCTAGATGGCTGGTTCTCCTCCTTTGTGCTTTCATGTTTAGATCTTGTGAGCTCCATTCATGATCAAGATCATCTAGTTGTAATCTTACATGTTGTGTTTGCGGGGATCCGATGGATATTGAGATGCTATTTCAGATTGATTATTGATTCTATCATGTCTTTGTTATTTGTGATCTTGCATGCTTTCCGTTGTTAGTAGCTATCTTGGCCAACTAGATGCTATCAACTCCAAGAGTTAGTATTTATGTTCGATAGTGGGTTCATGCATCTGGTAAAATGGGGAAGTGACAGAAATCTCTAAGGTACTACATGTGCTGTTGCTACTAGGGAGAAAACAACAATCATTTGTTCATAGAACAATCGTATTGTTTACTTTACACGCAGTTCGTAAAGCAATAATCTGTTGCTTGCAACTTAATGCTGGAGGGGGTTCAGATGATAACCTAAAGGTGGATTATTAGTCATAGATGCGGTTGGATGGCGGTCTATGTATAATGTTGTAATGCCCAATCAAGTCTTAAAGGAGTCAAGATGATTAGTATATGCATGTATTGCTTTCTCGATGTTTGTCAATTGCCCCGCTGTAATTTGTTCACCCAGCATGTTTCTATCTTAAGGAGAGCCACCTCTAGTGAACTATGGATCCCGGTCCTTTGTCTTTACATACAATCTACAATCTTTTACTTCTTCGTGTTTACTTTCTGCAAACTTTTACTTCTTTCCATTCGATACGTTTAATCCTTTGTTTTCCGCAAAACACGGTGAGATTGACAACCTCATCGCAAGTTGGGGACAAAGTTCAGTGGTTGTGTTGTGCAGGTCTCCACGTTGCTACTAGCACCGGTAGTGCGCCCTGCCAAAGCTCATCTAGTAACACCTTTGGGGTGTTTCCTTGCTCCTACTGGTTCGATTAAACCTTGGTTTCATAACTGAGGGAAACTTGCTGCTGTGCTCATCATACCTTCCTCTTGGGGTTCCCAACGAGCTCTACATCAACACCGCCATCAAGCATTTTTTTGGGCATCGTGCATTGAGCCATCACCCCTACACGGGGTATCCGACAGCGCGACCCACTGTCACCATATATTTTTCTTATTTGCGCTGAGGCGCTCTCGTCTGATCTTACACGTGTGGCATATACTGATGAACTTGTTGGTGTTAAGGTATGTCGGGATGCTCCTATTGTTACACATCTATTATTTGCAGATGACTCTTTAATCCTTATGGAAGCAAATGAGAGAAATGCTATGGTATTGAAACAGATACTTGATATATATTGTGATAGTTCGAGGCAAATGGTGAGTGATGCAAAGTCAAGTATTTATTTTAGTCCTAACACTTCTGTTGATGAGAAGGTGCTGGTTTGTGAGAGGCTGAATATAGTTACAGAATCCCTTAATGATCAATATCTAGGGTTACCTTCTATGGTGGGGGTGGACAAGAGTGACTGCTTCCAACATCTTATTGAGAAGGTTTTGGCTAGAATCAATGGTTGGAAGGAAAAGCTGCTCTCTATGGGTGGAAAGGAAGTTCTCCTTAAAGCAGTCGCACAAGCTATGCCTATGTTTGCGATGACAGTATTCAAAATTCCGAAAAACATACGTAAAGGAATTACTGATGCTATTTCACAGCTATGGTGGGGTGATGATGATGACCACAAAAGGATGCATTGGTTAGCATGGTGGAAGATGTGCATTCCTAAAGGAAGAGGTGGTATAGGCTTTACGGATCTACATACCTTTAATTTGGCAATGTTAGCAAAGTAGTGTTGGAGATTACTGGAGAAACCAGAGTCTCTTTGCTCAAGAGTTCCTAGAGCGATATATTACCAAGAGGGGAATTTGTTAAAAGCAAAATTAAAACCAGGAAGTTCTTTTACTTGGCAAAGCGTTATGGATGGTTTGGAGAGTTTCAAAAGAAGATATATTTGGAGAATCAGTGATGGAAGCGAAGATAATATTTGGGAGGATGCCTGGATCCCTAATAGTCCGACGCGTAAGCTTGTAACTCTCCGTGGAAATATCCTAATTAGTAAAGAAAGTGATCTTTTTAGCCCAGTCACTAGATTATGGGATGAAGAATTTATTCATAACCTATTTTGGGGTGTGGATGTGGCCAGAATTATGGAGATTCCGATTTCTCCTCACGGTATGGAAGACTTTATAGCTTGGCACCACACAAATAATGGCATTTTTCTGTTAGGTATGCTTATCATGCTGAGTGGGATTATCGATTTGGTTGAAATGAGAGGAGGGTTCTAGGATTGGAAAGATCAAAAATTAGCCCTGTTTGGAAGAAGTTATGGAAATTAAATATCCCCTCTAAGATTAAAATCTTTGGTTGGAGAGCTATGCATGGTCTTATTCCTTACTTTGGAATTTTGGCAAATAGATACATAACGCCGAATAGTGGATGTCCTGTTTGTTTAGTAGGCTGTGAAGATATTATGCATACTCTTTTCACTTGTGCACGAGCTAAAATTATTTGGGAAAAATTGGGTATTCAAAGCATAGTTGACCAAGCAACAAGTATTGATAGAGCTAGAGCGGTAGCGCCGGAACACATTATCTGTACTCAGGGTGCTTGGGACCCTTTAGGTGGTATTGGCCTTCCTGGGCTTGTATTAACAGGAGCTTGGTATATTTGGTGGTAAAGACGCCAATTGGTTCATGGTGAAGAAGTGCAAACGCCCCAATGTTCAACAATGTCAATTGGTGCGTTAGAAACAAACTATTGGCAGGCTCGTAAGAAACCTGTCAAGCAAAGTGCGACATCTTGGAACTGCCCTCCTGAAGGAGAAGTGAAAGTGAATGTTGATGCAGCGTATAGTGTCGATGAAGGACAAGGAAGTGCTGACGTGATTATTCGAGACTACAAAGGTAAGTTTATTGCTGCTTCTACAAAATACTACCTTTCGTGGCTGATTCGATGATGGCTGAGGCCTATGTAATCTGAGAACGGCTCCTAGTTGCATAGAATATGGGATACAATCGGTTCATTATTCAATCTGGTAATGTTGAGGTGGTTGATACTATGAAAGAAGGGGGATTCTCTGCGCATCTGCTGCTGCTATCTTGTATGATTGCAACATTTTGTTTTTAGGGTTTGCTAATGTGATCTTTGAGAACTGTCTAAGAGAGGCCAACTCAGTGGCGCATGAGCTTGCTAAACTTAGCTTCCATTCTTCTAGCTCTTGTACTTGGGACGATGATCCCTCTAGTTTTATTTTCCCACCTTTGATAAACGATGTAAGTGTCTTTAACACCATGTAAGTGTTGGTTGTGAGGCTGCAATTTCCAGACGCACTCTTTTTCCTTACCAGTGTACCCAAGGGGACTGGAAGGTTTTAATGAGGCGGCTTACAAACCTAATATATAATAGTTTTAAAAAAGGATTTCATAGGAGGATGAGTCACGGTGCATGAAACCAGTGGCTGGCCCAGGATTTTACGCAAGGGTATGCTGCACCGTATTTTTGGCGCACAATTAATTATAATAAATTTAATAATTGAATAAAAAATTGTAAAACTGTAAAATTGCAACATATACAAAACAATAGTAACATGTAATACTGCCTCCATCCAGTTAAAAGGGCACGTATTAAAAATCATGCAATCTCAAAATTCTTGCACCTCCTAGGCAGATAAGTATTTAATTTTAGAGGTAGAGCCAATAAATGGATTAGTGAGAGCCAAATTGGATAGTCACAGTGGGGAGTATCATATAGTATTATCATGCATATGATACTCTCAAAAAATGCATATGATACTAGTATATGATACCATCTCCACAATGTTGTGTACATGTAGTAGTACCATCGTCTTAGTGCATTTATTGTTTTGTAGATTCTCAATGTAAAAATTGTGTACAAGATTTACTTGAGGTTAGTTTTTCTAGTTCTACATACTATGATACCTTATCTACCTATGATATCAACACATTCTCTTTCATTATTAATTGCAATGATACATAAATATTTTGCATGCATGTAATACATGATACCACCTATGATATCCCCATTGGGCTAGTCTTAGCCCCAATCAAAGGAAGCCAGGGTTCAGAGATTTTTGTATATGCCCTTTAAACCAGGACTAAGAAGTACAAATATTAATCCCATCTGCACTGGGCAACACAAACGGTCCGAACGCGTCCGAATCGGTCTGCATGGACTGCCACAGCTGCGCGCCAGCTAGAGGCGCGACCCATCTGGAACGACTCACGCGAACCAACCCATCCATGCACCAAATTTGGACTAGGGTTGTGTCAGCCTAGATAATGCACTTGTCCTCCCATGTCCTCCTTTCACCTTGGCGGTCCATCCCGCTCATGGCACACAAACCACTCCACTCCTCCCTCCAAAACCGCTCTCCAAAATTTCCACTGGCGGGAGCGGGAGCGGAGGCGATGGATCCCGCCGCCACGACAAATGCTACGCCCTTCGGCAGTCCCGTCGCCAAGAAGCACGACCGGTCGAAAAAGCTGGCCAAGGATATGATGGCAGAGGATCGGAAAGATGAGTTAGAGAAGCGCGCTAGCCGGTGGGAAGATGCGAAAGCTTGGGCCATCGCTACCAGGCTCAATGTGGAGCTCCCAGAGGAGAACAAGTGTGTCCTCGTGATACGTTGTAAACGTATCTATAATTTTTGATGTTCCATGCTTGTTTTATATCTACTTTCTCATGTTTTGTCCACACTTTGGAGTATTTTTACACATTTTCTGGAACTAACCTATTAACAAGATGACACAGTGCTAGTTGTCTGTTTTCTGCTGTTCTTGGTTTCAGAAAAGCTAGCGAGGAAACATTCTCGGAATTGGACCAGACAAAAGCCAAAGTCAATATTTTACCAGAAGCAACACGGAGTCCGGAGGGGAGAAGAAGAGGGGAACCAAGGCGGCCACACCCTAGGGTGGCGCGGCCAGCCCTAGGCGCACCACCACCTGGTGTCGGCCCCCTGGTACTCCACCGACCTTGCCCCTTCACCAATAAAAGTCTCCTGGGATGAAAACCCTAAGTACCCAATCAAAATTCCATGAACGAGTCTGTAGCCGCCGTTATCTCCATCCCTAGACCGAGAGGGATCTGAAGCTCTTCCCGGCACCCTGTCGAAGGGGAGAGATCACCCTGGAGGCCTTCTTCATCACCATGATTGCCTCCGGTGTGATGCATGAGTAGTTCATCCCTGGACTACGGGTCCATGTAGTATCTAGATGGTTGGTTCTCCTCCTTTGTGCTACCATGTTTAGATCTTGTGAGCTCCGTTCATGATCAAGATCATCTATTTGTAATCTTACATGTTGTCTTTGCGGGGATCCGATGGATATTGAGATGTTATTTCAGATTTATTATTGATTCTATCATGTCTATGTTATTTGTGATATTGCATGCTTTCCGTTGTTAGTAGCTATCTTGGTCGAGTAGATGCTAGCAACTCCAAGAGGGAGTATTTATGCTCGATAGTGGGTTCATGCCTCTAGGAATCTAGGGAAGTGACAGAAATCTCTAAGGTACTAGATGTGTTGTTGCTACTAGGGAGAAAACAACAATCATTTATTCATAGAACAATCGTATTGTTTACTTTACACACTTTGCTTAATGCAATAATCTGTTGCTTGCAACTTAATACTGGAGGGGGTTCGGATGATAACCTGAAGGTGGATTATTAGTCATAGATGCAGTTGGATTACGGTCTATGTATAATGTTGTAATGCCCAATCAAATCTCGTAGGAGTCAAGATGATTAGTATATGCATGTATGCTTTCTCGATGTTTGTCAATTGCCCCGCTCTAATTTGTTCACCCAACATGTCATCTATCTTAAGGAGAATCACCTCTAGTGAACTATGGACCCCGGTCTATTCTTTTACCATCAATCTACAATCTATTTACTGTTTTTTGTTTACTTTCTGCAAGCAATTACTATCTTCCACACAATACGTTTAATCCTTTGTTTTCAGCAAAACTAGTGAGATTTACAACCTCACTGTAAGTTGGGGGCAAAGTTCTGTGGTTGTGTTGTGCAGGATTCCAAGTTGGAAACAACACCTTGGAGGTGTTTCCTTGCTCCTACTGGTTCAATAACCTTGGTTTCATAACTGAGGTAAAACTTGTTGATGTTCTCATCATACCTTCCTCTTGGGGTTCCCCAACGAGCTCGATACATTTTGAGCCATCAAGCACCTTTTCGGGGCATCAAGGACATCTTCACAAGGGGAGTCTCTCATAACCAATATCTTTACTTTGTTGTTTTTGTTTTTCTTAGTTTATTTCTATTTTGTTTGCATGTTTCTTTTATCTAAAACACAAAAAATTAGTTGTACTAGTTTGCTTTTTCATATCAAAAACACAAAAAAATATTTATTTCCAGTTGCTATTATGTCTAGCATTGCTCCAATCACTTTGTCACCCGAGGAAATGATTTTTACTTTCAAACAAAGAATTGAAGAGAGTTTCAAAGAAGCTTGGTCTAAAATCTCTGATTAACATGCAAAAACTGAGCCTAAAATGACTCTAAGCTTGTTTCTTAGCAATTTTTATTTTGGAACTGCTCTTTGCTATAGATATGCTTTGGATGCTGTAGTAGGAGGAGATTTCCTCCAATGCAATGAGGGCTAATCTTTTAATGCCATAAAAAAGTTGGTTGCAACATATGACTTTCCTAGCAAATCTGATTCCTCCATTATAAACATTATGGCTAGATTGAACACTCTTGAGACCAACACAGCTAGTCTAAAAGAATGTTATAACATGCTTAGAGAGCATCATGAATACGTTCCAATAAATTCTGAATCTTCAAAATGGCTTCCTACAGTAAAAGTAATTATAAATAATGAAACTTTTTATGCTCGTTGTGATATCATGTCTAAATTCTATCTCATGCCTAAAGATATATATGAATCTTTGAGTCTTTGGGGACTTTCTGCAGGGGGAGACGAAATATCTCTTACTAATAATGCCACAATATTACTGTTGGGTCCGCAGCATAGAAAACAAAAAATTTCCTACGATGAGAACTACACGCCAAGATCTATCTACTAGGTACAAAGCAACGGGTGGACATACATCCAACGAGAACTTACCCTCGAAGACAACGAGTTTTGTTAACGAGTAGGAACTCGTGGTTGATGTAGTCGTACACTTGCCGATCTCAAGATCATGAGGAAGTCCGAGCGCCACAACTCAGCAGCGCATCCGTACCCGCACACACGTTCAAGCCACCGGACAACCTCCACCTCCTCGCTCCAGCAATCCAGCGGAAGCAGCAACTCCTTCTAGACGAAATTCCACCGGGAACATATATCTCGCTAATCCGAGACCGTGGGGGAATAATTCTAGAGGGGGAGAGAGATCCTTCACAAGGAGGTGTGAGGAAGAAGGAGGGAGGGGTGGCCTTTTATAGGAGGAGGAGGTGCCCCTCCCCATGGCCGGCGCCTCAAGGGGGTGCCCCTTCGCCTCCTCCATTCATGTGGTGGTAACCCCTCCACATTAAAATGCCTTCACATTCCCTTTTAAAGTCCCCACTTTAAATGCATTAAAATTCTCCAAGTTTAATGCTCTCTCATTTAATAAAACTCTTTTATTAAATTCATTCAGAATTTTGTTAATTAATTTAATTAACAAACATTCACATATAACCCCTTGCAATATTTCAATATCACATGCAGAACCACTTTCTGCAATTTCACCCGAAACAATTTCCGGTTTCTATCGAAACAATTCCTGCGCTTTGCAATTCTTTCGTCTGAAACATATGTGCTCCAAAATGGTGTCTGGTAACTCTTAAGTGTGTCACCCTACGGTTCGCGAATAATGCAGACATGATTGAGACTCCTCTCAGATCAATAATCAGAAGCGGGACCTGGAGATCCGTACTGACTCCCACATATTCAACGATGACTTCTATGATCGTGAGAACCTTTAACGCTTGTAATTTAATCCCTTTGTCTCATGATATAATACATGTCTGAGATTCGATCATCGGTATACAAATACCTAGTTTGATCTCGTTACCGACATGCACTCTTTTCTCGTTCCCGTGATATAACATTCTAGTGATCACATCACTTGCTTGCAAGCTATCTCAATGTGATATCACCGAGAGGGCCCAGAGTATATCTATCCATCATCGGGATTGAAAAATTCCACCCTTGATCCATGAGCCTCAATATAACACCTTCGTAGTACTGAACCCATCTTTATAGTCACCCTGTTACGGTGTGACGTTTGATGTTATCAAGATACTCTTTAGGTGTTAGCAATTAACATGATCTCATGGTCTAAGGATAAATATTACTTCGTATGATGTTATAGCAATATAAACATAATGACTTGATTGTAATGCTATACTTCGGATGAATATTCATCACATCATTTCAGAAATGATGTGACCTTGTTATTAACAACATCCAATGTCTATGATCAGGAAACCTTGATCATCTTGTTAATCAACAAGCTAGTCTATAAGAGAGGCATAACTAGGAACCCTTTTTTTTATTAAACACACATGTATTGATGTTTCCGATCAATACAATTCTAGCATGCAAAATAAACATCTATCATATATAAGGAATACATAATAACAACTTTATTATTTCCTCTCAGGGCATATTTCCTTCAATTACCCATTGGAATAGCAGAAGGAGTGTTTACAAAGATTCTAGCGAAAAGTGGTGTCTACTGATTATCTTGTTATTGAATGTGTAGGAAAAGGACAAATTACACTTGGAAGATCCCTGCTAAAACTCCTTGGAGCAATAATAGATGCGGAAAAGGGCATCATGCATTTTTCTTCTCCACCAAACAATCATACGTTCCCCAAGGATAAGAATAAAGGTAAGAGAGGTAAGGGAAAGAAATTTGGTTCTAATGCTTCTTCATTTGAGAATACTTGATTCTTTTCTTGCCTCTTATGCCTAGCTCAAAGGCGTTAAAGAAAAGCACTTATGGGGAGATAACCCAAATTTCATTAGGAGTCTTTTTGTTGAGTCTTGGAAGTTATTGCTTCAGTAATAACCTCTCCTTATCATTTTTGTGTGGTTTTTGTGCCAAGATTAACCTCTAATGAGAGAGAAGTAAGACTTGGGAAAGTTGTTATCTCGAAACAGTTTTTTGTGCTTCGCTGTAAAAATTTGTGAAAAATCTCTGTACGTCAGAATGAGCTGTAATGTTTTGTGCTTCTACCCCAGGTTATTATCTAACTTTCGTTAGTTCAACAATTTTCGATTTGAGCAACAAAAGGTCTTCGAAAAAATCGGTTTTTACCTGCTGGTCTGTTTTGACAGATTTCTGTCGTTATTTGCACTCGCCTCTTAATCTCTTTCTCTTTGAGTTCTCTTTGATCACTTGAACTTTTTTAAAGGAAGTGCTACAGTAGCTTGTGTTATAATGGAAGTTTTACTTATGTTGGAACTGAACCAAAAGACTTATTATCTTGAGTACACTAATGTTGCTAATGAATATTGTGTGAAGTTTTGTATGAAGGAAATTGTAAAGTGTAGGGAAGAGTAATGTGATAAGATGAAGATGGACAAAAGCTCAAGCTTGGGGATGCCACCCGTGTCACCCCAAGAAATATTCAAGAAGTACAAGCGTCAAAGCTTGGGGATGCCCAAGGCATCCCCTTCTTCACCAATAAAAATCTCAGGTTTCTTCCAAACACTTCATTTTTATTGTTTCATGCACAGTTCTGTTGTTCTTGGAGCGTCTTCGTTCTTGTATTTAGTTTTCATTTGATTATTTTGCTTAAATAAATTGGTTGGACCCCCACATTCATACATTAGTTTTCAAATATGTTGATTTGGATTGGAAAAGAGTAGGAAAGTTCATGCTTAAGTGGTATAAAAGGAAGCTTGTTTTAAACTATGACTTAGACTTTATCATGCCATGCTTGATATTGTTTTGGCTTTATTCTTAGTGATTATTGAAGGAGATATGCATTAGAGGCAAATAATAAATAGGTTTTTATTGTCATATCTCAATTAGTTTATAATAGTTTCATATTGTGCTATAACTGTGCCAAGTAGAAACATTGGTATAGGTGTAGTATGAAACAACCAAGTCCCTAGTAGCATCTATTTATACTAGTTCGTTGGTCATGAGGATGATCTGGGTTTCAAGATCATGGGCATTTATGCAGACTGACAACGGGATCATATCATTGGAGAATGATGTAATTGGACATTCCTCGAAGGATTGCAACATTATCAAGTCATATAGTTCATTGTTGCAACATCTATACCTAGACTCCTCCTTAGACCGTGAGCTCATATTACTCACTGTTTCCCGAGGCTGCTTAGACTGCATCAAGCGCCACTTGGTAATACAGTGGTTATAAAGGTGTACGTTGGGTATTCCGAAGAAATAGTAGATGACATGTGACTGCAAGACCGGGATTTGTTCACCCACATGATGGGTAAAGATACATACGGCCGGCTTGGTGAGATTACATCCATAAATGTTGCAACATGTGACTAGGTCACGGGGATGTAATATCATGGTAACAAGAAAACATAACTTATTGTGAACGATATTGAACAAGGTATGGGATACTAAGGATCGGATCTCGGACAAGTTGTATCGAGAAACAAAAGGAAGATGATGCTACATTTAGCGGTTCAAACGACATTGTCATCAGGAATGCATAGGGGTCACATGGATATCCCTGGTCCCTCTGTTGATCATTGATACAGATCATGTCTAGAGCATTCCCGAGCCGTGAGAGGATACACTTAAGGGTATGATGAGAGCGATCATTCGTAAGACAGAATCACAGTAGAGAAAGAGAGAAAGCCGGAATTGTTCCACAGAGAGATCCGAAGTTGTTCGGAGAAAGAATAAAGGACTGGAATCATTCTGGGAAAGATCCGAAGTCGTTCAGAGGAAATCGAAAGGGAACCGAAAGGTGTTTTGAGTCAAGACGGATTTTGTAATATGTATTTACATATTAATTAATGTAATTAATATTAAATATAATATTAAAATCTAATTTGAAGGGGTATTCCACTAATAGGCCAAACTTCCTAGGGAAAAGGGCCCATGAGGGAAAACCAAAGGAGGGACGGGCTAAGGGCCAAGGCACAGGCACCTCAAGGGGGCCCACTCGACCAGCCTAGGGCTATGCACGGGGTGGGGCCCACCCCTGGCCAGCTGGCCCATGAGGCCCATGTGCCTCCCCCTCTCTCCCTTGAATAGTCCCACATGGGAAACCCAAAGGGGAGGGCACACCCCCTCCCCCTATATAAAGGGGTGCCCATGGGTGGGATTAAACACACCAAAAATTTGAGAAGTCCTTTGGTTGACTTTGTCCCTCCCTCTCTCTATATCTTGTGACCATGGCCCCAAGTCTGGGCTGTGCGAACAAGTCACACCTGCAGTACGCCATTGCGCTGCAGGGATTCCTAGCCGGATATCAACTTCTGCACTCCCGGTGGGATCGGGGAGCCGGAGGTCTCATCGTGCACTGGATGTGTACGAAGACACGAGGCGCAACACTTCGGGCGCTTAAATGTCTTGAGCCTGAGCTGTTGCACGATGAAGATGTAGAAGGAACAAGGGGTGACCTACGAGGAGCTTCACGACCTTGAGGTCAGCTACGAGTACGACTACTTCAACCATGTTCCCCGCGGAACATTAATCGTGTATGGTCTACAAGGGTATGTATTCTCTACGCTCCAGCCGTTACCGCATTACTACATAGATAGATCCTAGTCAAGTTTTGGGGTTACATCTTAGGAATTTTTTTGTTTTCTACTGTGATCCCCCATAGTGGTATCAGAGATGATCTATGTGTAGGAATGATGTACGGCCAGTACGCACAAGTTTTGTGCGGGCATTAATCCCTTAGTTGTTACCTTCTAACGTGTACTTGTTTATATCGCGGTATTGTTTGATGAAGCGGCCCGGACCGACCTTACGCGTATTCGTACGCGAGACTGGTTCCACGCTCAACATACGGCTTGTACCGTATAAGTGGCTAGCGGGTGTCTGTCTCTCATTCGATAGTTCATATAACATTTACAACGGAGGGCCCCAAAAGGGGTGTAATAGAGACAACTGTCGAATCCATGTTGTGGTTGGAAAGTTCATAGTTTAGAAACGGTTCTATTGCAAAAGCCCTAACAACCATGTAAAACTTGCAATAGATAAAGTAGAGGCGTCTAACTTTATTTTGCAGATGGGCATGTGATTATGATATGGCAATGGTCGTTACAAAGGTAAAGTGGTTTACTTTTCTGTTACTAAGTAGTATAGTAATAGTCATCGTTCTGATGGATGACCTGGTGGAGGCGTCATGGACTTGGCGTCAAACCAAGGGCAAGATGGAGATCATGCCAGAGAGCTCGATGGAGATCAAGGCGCAAGAAGGACCATATCATATCACATTATACATATGATGTTGATACCTGTTTTACATCTTATTGTGTGCTAGTATTTAGATACTCAACGGTAGCAAATAAGATAATCCCTATTTAATTCCAATATTCTGTGTTCCCCTTGTGTGTGCACCACCAAGAAAGTTCTTCAGTATGAGGCGCCCTGCGGTGAGTAGGGGTTAGACATATCTACGTTCGCATATAGTGGATTTAAGCCATGTTGCATAGCGAATACACACAAGTTAGATTTGGCGAGCCTAGCACGCCATAGAAGCGTGGCCTCGGAACACAAGAGATCGAAAGATCGAGCATGAGTCACATGGATGATGTGATAGGCATTGCTGAATGCCTACCTTTGATAATGCACTAATGGCTGTGTAACACGGGGGAGGTGCAGAGGATAGGGATCATGCGATCACTAAAGTTGTCCAGGGGATGACAATTTTAGTGGAGACCAATTATAAATTGATCTCTTATTATAAACTTAGTCTAGATGTCTATTTGCAAATATCTTAGTAGACCTTGGCCTATCCCATTGAGGTCCTTTGCGACCATGGGAATATATTGCTTAATTTGGAACTTAGCAAAAGGGTCCAACTTCATAGATTAATACCCATGCCTGAGGTATATCCTCGTAAAAGGTGATCTTCTCTTATTGATACAATAACCATTAGGAGATAATTCTATGACTCAAGAATGTTTGTGTTTTCTCCACAATCATCCAATAAGCCATTCTCCATTCGATGGAGAGTAGGGCTACATTTTGTATTCTACAGAATAAGGCACATAGAGTATGAGCCATTGGATGAGTTTTCCTCCATCATGGATGAAAAGAGATTGTTTGGAAAAACACTTAGCGATCTTGCATTAGAGTTGAGAACTCTTGGACGGGCTTTATTGCAATGGAGGTCATGTATGAAAAGGTATATGTAAGATATACAAGTTATAAATGTGGTTCTTGCAAAACTCATTGCCGTTTGCAAAGTATTTGATACTTGTCCTGTTTTGTGAAAACGGGAGGATCAGCTTGAGAATTGCTGGTTTTGAGGCAACGTGACTTGATGACGGCAAGCAAAACAGTTGATGGCCGACATCACCTCTTTCCTCAAAGTTTGTCATTTGGATTAGTGGACTTGAATATAATTTGTAATCCTTGTTTGTGCGTCTTTCTTATGGTGAGACGATTATTCATATGAACAAGTTACAAACCAGTTTGTACTATTCTTATGAATAATACCGTTATGGTCACATTACGATTAAAAACAAGTTATTCTCATCACTATGTTAATGATAATAGTTTAAACATTTATAGAGGATTAGAATGCTAAAAGATATCCAAAGTTTAATAATGAAATGACACTATAGTTTAAGTCATTTTGGTTATTGCAGGTTCTTTATGAAAGATTGGGGTCCTATATGCTTAATCTAGAGACTTTGCAAAACCATGCCTCTTGGGCAGAATGACTAAAACTTCGCATTCTGGTAAAACGGTGATATGCAAAGAAATGTTGAATCTTATACATAGGATGTATCGTATTTTCAACAAGTAGTGGAAATCATTAGTTAATTGTGGACTTAAGTGAATAAGCATATTTACTTAATGAAACATAAGTTTGAAATGATTTGAATTGTTCAAATGAGTTCATAACTAAATGGGATATTGAATTAACTGAATTAACAAGTCTCTTCTATTTGATCGACATGACTAAGGTATTCAAGTTAAGTTTAGCATAAAAGGAACTTGTGAAAGATATTTCACAAATTATGATAATTAGACGAATTCAAACTATGTTGAAATGTCTAAACATCATAATCATTATACATTAAGATACATATGGTATAATATTATCCCTTATCAGGGTATAGTTGTCGTTTAGAGTTAAAGATCGAAATAACACTCATTTGAAATACAAAGGAACATCCAAAAGATTCGTGGAAACAACACCATAAGTGTTATGGAAAGTTCGAGTTTCTGGAGATTTTGACAAGTCGAAATCATGGCGAATAAACAAGTCTTTGTAGAGCATTCTTAGGAAGCTATGAATGCATCTTCCACAAAAGGGGCAAAACTGTTGTTGTCCAAAGTTGATGTGTCTTGATGAAGATACAGGTGGAAGAAAGTAAAAGATCAAAACAAGGTATTTGACCTTACCTCCGGATTGTTGAGTGGCGCAACGAAATTTGTTTCGTGAATCCAAACTCTACATATAGAGGATAAACCAATGATAATGATCATAAAGTTTCAGTGAATACTTTTACTAAAGAAAGTAGGATTTAACTATATATTCTACAAGTTTGTGGAATTATATTATTGATTCACTTGTCATGTTTTGAACAAGACATACCTACGAATTACAAAGAAGCGTGATGAACCTGAGTGCGAGAAATGACTAGGAGTCATAAAAATCCTATATTAAGTTAAATTTAAGATTGCAAAGAAACATGTTACTTGATCTTATTAAAGTAAAGAAGTTTACTTGATATTTCTGAATGACTGCAAAGTCATAAGAAGGAAATGAAACTTAATGAATGACAAAAAGCTCGATTTGTCACAAGTTTGGACAAATTCAAGGAGTTGACTACAACAGTAGTGATGCTTAAGTCTTTTGGATTTACACTAGAAATATATGGATACTGAAGTCTCGTAATTGGAATTCTCAAATTGACAATGATCAAAGAATTTTGGAATGTCCAAGATTATCGAGAGGACCTGGCTTTGAGTGGGAGCAAATCAGCTTGGCTAATTCATAATATGTAGCTGACATATTTTGAGTGGGAGCTAAGTGAAATCCTTGGATCTCAAACATGAATGTCATATTTGAGTGGGAGCGTGAAATCATTCTAGGATATGTGGACAACATATGTGAATGATGTGATTGGTGTTAATAATATTTAAGTTAGATAAATAAGGATGAAGTGTAAGTTATTAAACAATAAGATCTATCAAGATAGATTAGTGAGTTTAATAAACACTGAATGACGAAGCTTCCTGGACTTGACTCTGAAAGATGTTCAGAATGTCCTAAGCAAGATTCTGAAGAAGTTCAGAATGAAACGAGGTGAGAAATTAGTTCTTACATATGAAGCATTGAGTTAGTATGGCAACTATGGTTGAAAGAAAGATATGCGTTGCATCTCCTATGCCTCAGTCATAGGTTCTTCCATATAACCATGTTGCATACTCGACGTAATATGACCCGAGGTTCTGGTTGGTAGGACAAAGTCTTAACTATAAGAACGTGTCTTTAAGTGATTCCTGAGTTGATCACTGAACCAGAATTACGTTTGTACTTAAGTAGCAAGAAACAATGTAAGTGGCATGATTGCATTTCATGCACTGGGATCTACATAGATATAGAAGTATAAAAGCTTCATCTGATGTGATGTATAATGGTGTGGCAGGGGTAGTTCGCTTTTAACGTAGAATGATATTTGTCCCAGGGCCCAGTGCCCATGAGAAAGCCCTCGAGGTTGATCTAAAGTCACTGTAAGCTCCTGGAATCCGGCCTCGTTCTGCTGCCATGACTATAGTATATCCACAAAAGATAGCAAAGTGTGTTTCGAAGTTTTAGATGACAACGGTGAAAATGACCGTCATCATAAACACTAGAAACAAAGTCTCACTTTATATCCATACAAATGCTTCGACCCATTATACGATAATGGTGTGAATGTCAAAGTTAGGAAGACATTACCGATTTGCAAAATACATAATGATCTGGTAAAAAAGAACATGGGCATGACGTTCCCATGAGCATGCATGATCTGTAAACGCATATGGTATATGGTTTATACGAGTAAAATGCCAGCTGGATTATTTGTACTCTAGTGCAAGTGGGAGACTGAAGGAGATATTCCCTAGAGGCAAATAATAAATAGGTTTTTATTGTAATATCTCAATTAGTTTATTGAAACAACCAAGTCCCTAGTAGGCTCTATTTAAACTAGTTCGTTGGTCATGAGGATGATCTGGGTTTCAAGATCATGGGCATTTATGCCGACTGACAACGGGATCATATCATTGGAGAATGATGTGATTGGACATTCCTCGAAGGATTGCAACACGATTAAGTCATATAGTTCATTGTTGCAACATCTATACCTAGACTCCTTCTCCTTAGACCGTGAGCTCATATTACTCACTGTTTCCTGAAGCTGCTTAGACTGCATCAAGCGCCACTTGGTAATACAGTGGTTATAAAGGTGTATGTTAGGTATTCCAAAGGAACAGTAGATGAAATGTGACTACAAGACCTGGATTAGTTCACCCCCATGACGGGTAAAGATACATACGGCCGGCTTGGTGAGATTACATCCATAAATGTTGCAACATGTGACTAGGTCACAGGGATGTAATATCACGGTAACAAGAAAACAGAACTTGTTGTGAACGAGATTGAACAAGATATGTGATACCAATGATCAGATCTCGGACAAGTTGTATCGATAAACAAAAGGAAGAGGATGCTACATTTAGCGGTTCAAACGACATTGTCATCAGGAATGCATAGGGGTCACATGGATATCCATATTCCCTATGTTGATCATTGATACAGATCATGTCTAGAGCATTCCCGAGCCGTGAGATGATACACTTAAGGGTATGATGAGAACGATCATTCGTAAGACGGAATCACAGAAGAGAAAGAGAGAAAGCTGGAATTGTTCCACAAAGAGATCCAAAGTTGTTCGGAGAAAGAATAAAGGACTGGAATCATTCTGGGAAAGATCTGAAGTCGTTCGGAGGAAATCGAAAGGGAACCGAAAGGTGTTTCGGGTCAACATGGATTTTGTAATATGTATTTAGATATTAATTAATGCAATTAATATTAAATATAATATTAAAATCTAATTTGAAGGGGTATTCCACTAATGGGCCAAACTTCCTAGGGAAAAAGGGCCCATGAGGGAAAACCAAAGGAGGGAAGGGCCAAGGGCCAAAGGGCCAAGGCCTAGGCGCCTCAAGGGGGCCCACCCGGCCAGCCTAGGGCTGTGCGCGGGGTGGGGCCCACCCCTGGCCGGCTGGCCCATGAGGCCCATGCGCCTCCCCCTCTCTCCCTTGAATAGTCCCAGATGGGAAACCCAAAGGGAAGGGCGCACCCACTCCCCCTATATAAAGGGGTGCCCATGGGTGGGATTGAACACACCAACAATTTGAGAAGTCCTTTGGTTGACTTTATCCCTCCCTCTCTCTATATCTTGTGACCATGGCCCCAAGTCCGGGCTGTGCCAACACGGCACACCTGCAGTATGCCGTTGCGCTGCAGTGATTCCTAGCCGAATATCAACTTCCGCACTCCCGGCGGGATCGGGTAGCCAGAGGTCTCATCGTGCACCGGATGTGTACAAAGACACGAGGCGCAACACTTGGGGCGCTTAAATGTCGTGAGCCGGAGCTGTTGCACGATGAAGATGAAGAAGGAGCAAGGGGTGACCTACGAGGAGCTTCGCGACCTTGAGGTCGGCTATGAGTACGACTACTTCAACCACGTTCCCTGCGGAACGTTAACCGCGTACGGTCTACAAGGGTATGTATTCTCTATGCTCCGTCCGTTACCGCATTACTACATAGATAGATCCTAGGCAAGTTTTGGGGTTACATCGTAGGAATTTTTGTTTTCTGCTGCGATCCCCCACAATTATTGCTATAGCATGACTTGTTACAAACAATTGCTTAATGTGCCTTGAAAGAATCATGTGTTGTTTTAGCATATAAAAGCATAATATTGTGGTATTCTCCTTTGATGCTTTATTTGTGTTGACTTGGCGCATGCTCACACCATGTTAAGACTATACCAAGTCACCATAGCCTCTATGATCATTTAGTTTTTGACTTGTAATATCACTTTATGCTTTAATTAATAATGTTGTGTTGCTTTGCATGATAATGATCATTATTGCTCTCTTAGTTGGTCGCTCCCAGTCTTTTGCTAGCCTCCATACCAAGTATGAGTTCTACTCATGCATCCAACTCCAAATAAAACCAAGTTATTCCAAAGAGGCCACCATACGTGCCTATTAGCATTTGCTATTCCAAGTATATTCATGTTTTTATCTACCTTCCAAATTAAACTTGTTGTGTGAAAATTAGTGATTAAAACTCTCACAAACTTGATGGCACACTTTACTTTTATTGCACTTAATAAACTTGAACCATTGTGCCTATCTATGTCGTATATGCTTGTGCTTTATAAGTTATGAATTAGCAGAACCATGTTACCATGGGGAACGTTTTCAACATTGCACTTTATTTGGTTGATATCATGTTCTTTGGCTTATGGATCTCGACGGTGTGAAATAAAAGGGAAGCTTGTAAGCTCATGGAGTTTGTATATGTGTTAGAGAAACGCCTGGGCCGCTAGCCTAAGCCATGCATAATCATGGTGGAAACTTGCAGCATAACCATAGTGAGTAATCTGTGAAGCATCCTTAATAAAAACATATGCAAATAGCAAATAAAAAGATCGTTGAGATGCTCATTGTCTGCTTGCCTTGTCATTTTGATATGGGAATGCTTCCATATCATCGGGCAAGGGGTACCCCGTCGGCGGTTCTCTATGATACACATGTACTTACAATGACAAGAACTTACTCGTGACTAAAGTTGAGTAGCATGAGGTTCGGTCTTTGTGAGTAAGGGGCATGAGATTTCAACTTATAACTTGTCAAGCATATCCTCATATTTGTTCACTTTAACCTTAATCACCTAAAGATGCTTATGATAGGGGAATGAGAGCTGAAAGCTAATAAGTACCATAATTTTTGGAAGCTCTTTATGAGAATTGAATCCCTGCTTCCTTCTATGAAGGGCCTTTCTTTTACTTTTATGATTGAGTCTCCATCTTCTATCTTTATGCACCTATTGAAAGAGCATAGTTTTCATTCTTAGTTTAATGTGTATTGTCCCAAAACTTGTTGATTGGTTCCTAACTTTGATATTGCTTGTTCTTAAACTATTTGTATCTAGTCACCCTTATGAACTTTGAAGGTGTCCTATGCATTTATGTTTTGCTACACTATGAGGGACAAGATGAATGTCATTCTCATTATGCTTTCTATATGTGAAACAAACAAACGACTTTCAAAAGCATTGTTATTTATGAATCTTTTGTTTGTACATTTTCATGTTACAACATAGTTGCGATGTATTATTGTTAGAACTATTTCTTTCATGCTATGTTAAAGTAATATGATCCCAGCTATCAATGTTTTACAAATACCTTGATCAAGATTATGATGGTGCATGTCACCTCAAAAATTATTCTTTTTTATCACTTAGCTACTCGAGGACGAGCAGGAGTTAAGCTTGGGGATGTTGATACGTTGTAAACGTATCTATTATTTTTGATGTTCCATGCTTGTTTTATATCTACTTTATCATGTTTTTTCCACACTTTGGAGTATTTTTACACATTTTCTAGAACTAACCTATTAACAAGATGCCACGGTGCTAGTTGCCTGTTTTTACCTGTTTTTGGTTTCAGAAAAGCTATTAAGGAAATATTCTCGAAATTGGACCAAACAAAAGCCAAAGTCAATATTTTACCCGAAGCAACACGGCGTCCAGAGGAGAGACGAAGAGGGGAACCAGGGCGACCACGCCCTAGGGTGGCGCAGCCAGCCCTAGGCGCACTGCCACCTGGTGTGGGCCCCCTGGTACTCCACCGACCTTGCCCCTTCTCCTATAAAAGTCTCCCGGGACGAAAACCCTAAGTGTACCCGATCAAAATTCCACGAAAGAGTCTGTAGCCACTATCATCTCCATCCCTGGATCGAGAGGGATCTGAAGCTCTTCCCGGCACCCTGCCGGAGGGGAGAGATCACCTTGGAGGCCTTCTTCATCACCATGATTGCCTTTGGTGTGATGCGTGAGTAGTTCATCCTTGGACTATGGGTCCATGTAGTAGCTATATAGTTGGTTCTCCTCCTTTGTGCTACCATGTTTAGATCTTGTGAGCTCCGTTCATGATCAAGATCATCTATTTGTAATCTTACATGTTGTGTTTGTGGGGATCCGATGGATATTGAGATGCTATTTCAGATTGATTATTGATTCAGTCATGTCTATGTTATTTGTGATCTTGCATGCTTTCCGTTATTAGTAGCTATCTTGGCCGAGTAATTGCTAGCAACTCCAAGAGGGAGTTTTTATGCTTGATAGTGGGTTCATGCCTCTAGGAATCTAGGGAAGTGACATAAACATCTAAGGTACTAGATGTGTTGTTGCTACTAGGGAGAAAACAACAATCCTTTGTTCATAAATCGTATTGTTCACTTTACACACTTTGCTTAATGCAATTATCTGTTGCTTGCAACTTAATACTGGAGGGGGTTCGGATGATAACCTGAAGGTGGATTATTAGCCATAGATGCAGTTGGATTACGGTCTCTGTATAATGTTGTAATGCCCAATCAAATCTCGTAGGAGTCAAGATTATTAGTATATGCATGTATGCTTTCTCGATGTTTGTCAGTTGCCCCGCTGTAATTTGTTCACCCAACATGTCATCTATCTTAAGGAGAATCACCTCTAGTGAACTATGGACCCATCACCTCGCCTGTAGGAGCCATCACCTCGCCACGCAAGCCAGGGCCAACGTCGACGAGCTGGTAGCGAACACCACCAAGCAGGTCATCATCCTCGTGAAGCAGGGGGCACCGACCGCCACTTTTGGTGTTACCGTCATTGTTCCCGGCCTGGCCATGGTCGGTGCATCCTCTGCCTACTCGGTCACTTCCAAGCTGAGCGGCCGGCAACCAGTTCATCCCAAGATGCCTAGTCTGCACACACCGTCACTTGGCAGCCATGGGAGGAACGTGGTCGCGCTCTCCTGATTCGTCTGTCTAGCATTGTCGGAGATGGAAGACCTCGCGATCGACCTCAACCGCACTCCCACGAACATGGACACAACCCTAGAGGCGTCGAAGAAGCGGCAGGCCATCTCCGCCGGGGACATGCCGACGCCAGTCAACCTGTTTGACAGAAGGGATGACCAGCAGCCATTCGCCAACAATGTCGTATGGTCGCAACATTTCTTTACCAGTTCCAGTAGCCTATGTTCGCCGCTTTATCATGGCCAATTTGTGTGTAGGATTTCATGGCCAACGATGGCAAGGACATCATGCATGCCATGATCAATGAGGGCGACGACGACTATGGCGAGGACGAAGAGACCCAACAAGAGGCTCAACAACATGCCTACAACATTGAGGATGAAGCATTGTTTGGAAATGATGGCACTTCCATAGGCGAGGGGGTCATAGCCGCGTCGTTGGCCGCTACACTTGCGGCGTCACTTGTCGATGGCAAGAAGTTGAGCCAACAAACCACGAGCTACACCGTCGACAAGGGAAAGATCCTATGCCAGGCTTGGATGGAGATTTCACAAGATGCACTATGCGGCGCCGAGCAAAAGGGCTTTGCCTATTGGAAAAGGGTGGGCAAGTTCTTCCATGAGCATAGGAAGTTCGGGAAAACGCCTTCTATAGTGATCGAAATGATTTCTCCCTCTCCAAGCGATGGGGAACCATACATGCCGAGTGTAGCAAGTTCCAAGGATCGTACGAGACAGTGACGGAAAGGACAATAAGCGGCATCTTGTCGGTTGACATGGTAAAAACTCTTCCTATCTTTGTCAATGTGTAGCATATGCAGTGAGCCATTGTTGGCATCCATATGTGTAGATCATGAATGCGATGGAGCACTTCAAGAAGGTGAATGTCAACAAGGCCTTCACATTGACCCATTGTTGGACGTTGATCAACGACACCAAAAAAGGGAGCTCAGCTATGCCCTTTGGAAAGAACTTGACGCAAAGAAGAAGGGAAATGCTTCGACGGGCGGTGTTGTCGACCTAGAAGACAAAAATGGCGAATGCGTAGGCAATCCTGTAGGTGACGGGACTGTCGCCCATGCCCGCCAGCCTAGAGGTCACAAGGCTACGAAGGCCGACATCGTACGGCATGCTGCTGGGTCCTTGGCCTTCCAGGAGACCTTGAGGCAGCTCCTGGAGAAGGGAGAGGCCATCGCCGAGAGGGAGGAGAGACGGCGCAAAGAGAAAGAGGCCACCGTCAAGACCTTTGTCGAGCTCTAGATGATGTCTATTGAGGTGGAGGAGGCCAACGCTAAGGCTAGGCTAATGGATATTGAGGCCAAGGAAAAGCCATGGAGGCCGAGGCCAAGGCCAAGGGGGTCGAAGCCAAGGCCAAGGAGGCCGAGGCCAGGTCTATGGTGTTGGAGGTAGAGGCTAAGGAGGCTGATACGTCCATTTTGCATCACTATTCTATGTCTTAATTCACTATTATTCATTGATATATTTCGTATTCAGAGGTGATACTTATGTTATTTCATCTATTTTTGTATGGTTGATGACTTTTGGAGCATGGACCGCTGCAGTCAGGTGATGGGAAAGGTGCTGTTTGGAGGCAAAATTCGCGAAGATCAAAAAATCCGGGAAAATATACGGAAAATCCTATTTTTCTAGAAGACTAAGGATGCCAGAAGATGGAGTGGAGGTGGGCCATAGGGGGCCCACACCACCCCATGGCGCGGGCAGGCCTAGGCCGCGCCTGGAGGTGATGTGGCCGCCCTGGCCCACTCCAGCCTCTCTCCTCTGGCGTATATCATCCCCACAAAACCTAAGACTCGGGGAGCGACCACAGAAAGATTCCACCGCCTCTGCGGGTCGGAAAACACCGAGAGAGAAAGATCTCTCCGGCAGACAGATTTCTGCCGGGGGAATTCCTTCCCGGAGAGGGGAGATCATCGCCATCAACACCACCATCAAGCTGGACTTCATAGGGATCATCATCATCATCACCACCATCATCACCATCAGCACACTCATCACCATCTCCATATTGCTGTAACAATTGAGTTGAATCTTGCATAGTTTATAGGGGAAACTTTCCCGGTGTTGATTACTCTTTGTAGTTGATGCTATTGAGTGAACCATTGAATTATTGTTTATGTTCAGATTGTTATACATCATTATTCCATCTCTGATCATGATCCATATGATGTCTTGTGAGTAGTTCGTTTTGTTCTTGAGGACATGGGAGAAGTCTTGTTGTTAGTAGTGGAGTTGCGTTGAGAAAGATTCAATAGATTGTTATTTAAGTTGTGGTGTACTTCTTCTAGTGGTGTCATGTGAACGTCGACTACATGACACTTCACCTATATGGGCCTAGGGGAATGCATTGTGTATTTGGCTACTAATCGTAGGGGTTGCCGGAGTGACAGAAACCTGAACCCCCGTTAGAAAATCATTGCACAAGGGATGTAAGGGTCTTGGAGTTTAAAGTTGTGGTTAGGTTTCTACCTTAATTACTTTCTTGTACTTACGGATGTTTGCAATGGGTATAATAACAAGTATGTATTAGTCTTGGATGGGGCGGTACATTAGCACAGGTTCACCCACACAACACTTAGCAAGCTAAAGAAGATTAATCGATTATATGAAGCGAAAGCACTTGACAGTCTTCCCATGTGTCCTCGAGAACGTTTGGTCATCTATAGAAATACAACCGCCTTGTCCTTTGTTGCATAAAGGATTGGGCCACTTGCTGCATTTATTCCTACTGTCTTTTGTTTACTCGTACTTTGTTTAGTTGCTTTATCGAAAACCCCTAAAAATCCATTTGCTAAGTATTTGCAGAGAATTCCTGATCCATACCACTAGCCAGCACCTTCTGCTCCTCGTTGGGTTCGACACTCTTACTGATCGAAAATACTAGGATACACCCCCTATACTTATGGGTCATCAAGACTATTTTCTGGCGCCTATGCCGGGGAGTGAAGCGCTATTGGAGAGTGGAACTGGTAAAGGAAACTTCTACTGTGAGTATTGTTTACTTCTGCTAGTTGCTTTATTTTCGTTATGGATAATTCACTGAGTTTCTTATTTGGTAATGCTACTACCACTTCTAAGGTAGTAGATAAGCCACCACCTGCTGAGAATGATGTTTTCAAAATACCTACAAGAATTATTGATCGTGTTATGGATAACTACTATGTTGGGGATGGAACTGTCCATCCCGGTGATCATTTACTCTTTATACACGAATTATGCGGGTTGTTCAAGTGTGCAGGTATTAATACAGATCAAGTTAAGAAGAAGTTATTCTCATTATCACTGAAAGTAAGAGCTGGGGAATGGTATGCTGAAGAATGGTCAATCTCTGGAATGGGAGGAAATAGTGCCTCTCTTTTATTCAAAGTTTTATCCTCCTACTGATATTCATAAAGATCGGAATCAAATATACAACTTTTGGCCTCTTGATGGAGAGAGTACAACTCAAGCTTGGGGGAGATTGAAGTTACTGATGCTCAAATATCACATTCATGAGCTCCCCAACAATATTATTATCAACAACTTTTATGCAAGGCTCCCTCTACATGATAAAGATTTATTGGATGCTTCTTGTGTTGGATCATTCACTCGCATGGAAGAAGAAGTTAAATGGGATCTTCTGGACCGCATTCAAGAAAATGCTGAAGCTTGGGAGAATGAAAAAGGTAGAAAGTCAGGTATAAATTATGATTATGAATGCATAGAATCTTTTATGGGAACTGATGACTTTCAAAATATTAAAAATGCTTATGGTCTAGACTCTCAATCTATTGCTTCTTATTTTAAGGCTTTTGCTTCCTACATTGAAGTGCCTAAAAAGAAGTGGAATAAGTATCATGAACCTTATAAAGATGTTGCTAAGAGTGTTCCTGCAAGAAATACTGAAGTTTATACTGCTAATCATGTTTTACCTAAACCTTATATTGAGAAAATACCTTTCCCAGTTAAGATAAAGGAACATTCTATGATAGCTAGTATGGTTAATGAAAGTACAAGTAAAGCTGTTGAACCTGATAAACAAATGGTTGATGAACCTATAATAGCAAATGTGAAAGACTTTGTCACTAAGTATGAGGAAGAGGGCACACTATCCTTTGTAAGGATACCTCTAATACTGTTTCACAAAGTAGTGTTTTGAGAGCTAATATTCCCGTGTTTTCTGTTAGAATAAGTGATCATTGCTATGATGGTCCTTGTGATAGCTATATTGTTAAGTTTATGCATGATACTGAAAGTTACTATGATAGAGGGAAAAGTGTTCTTATGCATCTCAATAATATCAAGTTTCCTCGCTTTATGCTGAAAGTTTTTATGTTGCGCTTCTTTTGCCATCTTATGCAAGTTGTCTCTGGTTTCAATAACTTGTTTGTTTACAAAATCCCCTTGCATAGGAAGTGGGTTAGACTTAAATGTGTGTGTGTTTTTGCTTCTTAATGCTCTCTTTCACTTCAATTCATATCCCTATGAGAGCTTCTTCAAAATTATCATGCCCATCTTAATGGCTATAAAGAAAGAGCTTTAAGGGAGACAACCCAATTTGTTTTTGCTTTTAGTTTGTTTTTATTTCTTTGAGTCTTGGAAGTCATTACTTCAGTAATAACCGCTCCTTATCCGTTTTGTTTGGTTTTAGTGTCAAGATCAACCTCTAATGAGAGAGAAGTAATATTTGGGGAAGTTGCAGTCCCGAAACATATTTTTGTGCTTCACCATAAAAATTCGTGAGAGATCTCTGTATGTCGGATTGAGCTGAATTTTTTTTTTCTTCTGCCCCAGGTTGTTATTTAACTTTCGTTAGATTTGCACTTTTTGATTTGAGCAACAGAAGGTTTTTGAAAAAATTGATCTTTACCTGATGGTCTGTTTTGACAGATTTTGCCAATCTTGCACTTGCTTCTTTATTCGATTTCCTTCTTGAATTCTTTTTGGGTCTTCAGAAGGATTTGCTACAGTAGCTTTTGTTTTGATGGCTTCCAGTTGAAGTTGGACTCAAAAGGTTTTATCACTTCACTTATACTAATGTTGCTAATGAGAACTGTGTGAAGTTTTGTGTGAAAGAAATTTCCAGAAAGTGGAGATAATGGTGTAATAAGGAAGAGAAGGGTTTTATGACTCAAGTAATAAGTATATAAAGATAAAGATATCGATATTATTCAAGTGATGACTCCAGAAGAATCTACTAGATACCAAATTCAGAGACCTGCAGAGTCCGTTTCCAACTAGATAACAGTTCTGGTAAGAAAAGTTCCACGAAAATACAATCCAACTATATTTTTTGCAGTTGTCAGTTAATATGGAAAGCTACGAAGCGAAAAAGGGACAGAAACGGAGCCAGGGTGGCTCACACCATCCTGTGGCGCGAGCCCACCCCTGGCCGCGCCATCAGGTGGTGAGTCCACCCCGGACTCCGCCTCCGACTCGTTTTCTCCCAGTACCTTCCTTTTTGATATGAAACTTCGTAATATATAACACCCCGAATCCCCCGAGGTTCGTATATCGTGTTTTTGTTTCGATCTGTTTCTGCCAGGACATACTCTTTGAAGGTTTAGAAGCACAATGGTGTCTGCCAAGGATAAAGGGAAGAAGCCTATGGAGGAAGACCTCCAAGACCCCAAGCAGGGGCCGGTACCTTTTGTTACTTGCCCTGCATCAACGGAAGCTCTACGAGTCACTAAGGAGTTATTTAATAAGTACCGAGACTTGCAGAGGGAGGTGGACATGCTTCAATGGGAGAATAATAGGCTTCGCAAGATGCTGGAAGATTACCTCACGTCAACTAAGAAAATATTACCACCACCACCTAAGGAGTAATCCGTCATCAGGTTTGGCATCCCCTTGGTTTGTTCCAAGCTTGGGGCAGTGCCGCGGTATCATATCACTATCTTCTATCTTTTTACCTTATTAGTAGAATCATATCATGAATAGAGGAGTTATTATGTAGTATGGTTTGCATTATGGAAGTGTCCCCTCTCTCGTTAGATTTGTATCCCTTGGTGTGAGTTTCCGTTATGGAAAATTAATGAGAAGTTCTATCATTCACCCTTTTTGCATAGCTTATGTTAGTTTTCAATTCGCGGTTATATGATTGATCTTGTTGTTAGTATTGGTAGCACTTTGGGATCATTGAGTTAATTTAGTTGGTTTTGGCAAACCTGGCTCGGTCAGTAGCAACACCTTTTTGAGAGTTGAAAATAAAAAGATAGAAGTACTCTAAAGAGAAAAATAATTTCATCATCTTTCTTTCTTGATTTGCTCATAAGTCTAGTATTCTCTAGTTAAGATCTTTTGTGCTTTCAAGGAAGACTGCATGTTTGTCTTTATCACTTGTATGTTTGGTTGTTTCCTTCAACTCTTGTACTTGCTACCCAGCCTTGCTAGCCAAAAACCTATACTGAGAGGGATTTCTTCTCGTGCATCCACTCCTTTAAACCAAAACCTTTTCCATTTGCGTCCACCATACCTACCTAATAGCATTATTGCTATTCCAAGTAAATACTTGTTTTGTCTACCTCCCAAATTAAACTTGTTATGCGAAAATTAGTGATTAAAGCTCTCACGAACTTGATGGCACACTTTACTTTCTTGCATCTAATAAACCTGAACCATTGTGAACTCTCCATGAAAGTTATATGCTTGCAAATTATAGGCTGGGGATTAGCAGAACCGTGCTGTCACGGGGAACGCTTTCAACACTTGTAAATATATACCCAGTTGATACCTTGCTCTTTTGTTTGCGAATGTCGTCGGTGTGAAAAAAAAGGGAGCTTGTAAGTCCATGGAGTTATGTATGTGTGTTAGAGAAATGCCTGGGCCGTTGGTCTAGTCCATGCTGACATGGTAGAAACCTGCAGCGTAACCATAATGATATCTATGAAGCATTCTTCTTATAAAAAAAAGAGAGAGATAGCTATTGAGAAAAAGGGAAAAAAAGAGAGATACTATGAAAAGAGGAAAGAGAGAAAAAAGCACCATTTCCCATGGTAAATAAGAAGATTGTTGAGATACTCATTGTTTGCTTGCCTTGTCATTTTGATATAGGGAGTATCATTAGGCAAGGGGTACCCCGTTGGCGATTCTCAATGATACGCACATACTTACGATGACAAGAACTTACCGGTAACTAAAGTTGAGTAGCATGAGGAGCGGCCCTCGTACTCAAGGGACTTGGGATTTTCAGTTTATAGTTTGTCAAGCATATAACTCAGATTGGACCCCACTTTCACCTTAATCACCTAAAGATGCCTATGATAGGGGCAATGAGAGCTGAAAGCTAGTAAGTATCATAATTTTTGGGAGCTCTTTATGAGACTTGTAATCCCTGCTTCCCTCTTTAAAAGGCCTTTCTTTTATTTTGTAGTTGAGTCAGTAAACATATTCCCTTCTATCTCAGCAAGTATTTTGAGTTGATGTGTTTCATTCATTCATATGATGATTTATTCAACCATGTTTCTTACGTTCCTTGTTTTGCACATTGCTCTTATCCTGATGTTTATTACTTTGAAAGCTATCATTGAAAAACTAGCTATTTGTGAACTCCAGCAAATTATCAACTATTCTTCGACCAAGAGCTAAGTTTGCCATTACCAATTCTGATTTACTCTATGTATCTTTATTGTGTTTCCTTTACTCATTACAAGTTGAGTTATATAATAGTGATTTGTCTTCTATTATGATCTATGTATTTGATGAATGTGATGCTTCTTGTCCGTATTCTTTTATCGACTCTTCACTCCATAAACCTGAGGTCATGTTTATTGAGCTCAGTTTCGCTTGGGGACAAGCGAAGTCTAAGCTTGGGGGGAGTTGATACGTCCATTTTGCATCACTATTCTATGTCTTAATTCACTATTATTCATTGATATATTTCGTATTCAGAGGTGATACTTATGTTATTTCATCTATTTTTGTATGGTTGATGACTTTTGGAGCATGGACCGCTGCAGTCAGGTGATGGGAAAGGTGCTGTTTGGAGGCAAAATTCGCGAAGATCAAAAAATCCGGGAAAATATACGGAAAATCCTATTTTTCTAGAAGACTAAGGATGCCAGAAGATGGAGTGGAGGTGGGCCATAGGGGGCCCACACCACCCCATGGCGCGGGCAGGCCTAGGCCGCGCCTGGAGGTGATGTGGCCGCCCTGGCCCACTCCAGCCTCTCTCCTCTGGCGTATATCATCCCCACAAAACCTAAGACTCGGGGAGCGACCACAGAAAGATTCCACCGCCTCTGCGGGTCGGAAAACACCGAGAGAGAAAGATCTCTCCGGCAGACAGATTTCTGCCGGGGGAATTCCTTCCCGGAGAGGGGAGATCATCGCCATCAACACCACCACCAAGCTGGACTTCATAGGGATCATCATCATCATCACCACCATCATCACCATCAGCACACTCATCACCATCTCCATATTGCTGTAACAATTGAGTTGAATCTTGCATAGTTTATAGGGGAAACTTTCCCGGTGTTGATTACTCTTTGTAGTTGATGCTATTGAGTGAACCATTGAATTATTGTTTATGTTCAGATTGTTATACATCATTATTCCATCTCTGATCATGATCCATATGATGTCTTGTGAGTAGTTCGTTTTGTTCTTGAGGACATGGGAGAAGTCTTGTTGTTAGTAGTGGAGTTGCGTTGAGAAAGATTCAATAGATTGTTATTTAAGTTGTGGTGTACTTCTTCTAGTGGTGTCATGTGAACGTCGACTACATGACACTTCACCTATATGGGCCTAGGGGAATGCATTGTGTATTTGGCTACTAATCGTAGGGGTTGCCGGAGTGACAGAAACCTGAACCCCCGTTAGAAAATCATTGCACAAGGGATGTAAGGGTCTTGGAGTTTAAAGTTGTGGTTAGGTTTCTACCTTAATTACTTTCTTGTACTTACGGATGTTTGCAATGGGTATAATAACAAGTATGTATTAGTCTTGGATGGGGCGGTACATTAGCACAGGTTCACCCACACAACACTTAGCAAGCTAAAGAAGATTAATCGATTATATGAAGCGAAAGCACTTGACAGTCTTCCCATGTGTCCTCGAGAACGTTTGGTCATCTATAGAAATACAACCGGCTTGTCATTTGCTGCATAAAGGATTGGGCCACTTGCTGCATTTATTCCTACTGTCTTTTGTTTACTCGTACTTTGTTTATTTGCTTTATCGAAAACCCCTAAAAAAATCCGTTTGCTAAGTATTTGCAGAGAATTCCTGATCCATACCACTAGCCAGCACCTTCTGCTCCTCGTTGGGTTCGACACTCTTACTTATCGAAAATACCGCGATACACCCCCTATACTTGTGGGTCATCAAAGGCCGAAGCCAAGTTTATGGCCGAGGAGAATGTCATCATGCTCACTGACCTGGATACCATCACCGACCCCGATCACAGGGCTTGGATCGAGAGGAAGCAGCAGATCATCCGAGACCGCGATGCTTGAAGGGCAATGGCAACGTGAATGCCACTTTTTGGGAGGAACTTGCCACTTTTTGGACATAGTGTATGACATTGCCCATTTTGCACATTTCAGATCAACTGGCCACTTGTTGGCGATGCCCAAAGGGCAATGACGCACGTCTGCCATATTATTTGCTTGTCAATTTGTGTATTTGTATTTTATTTGAGCTGATTGGCAAAAGGTTGACCAAATTGATCGGCGATGGCGCCAACTGCCAGAGCGAACAGATGGTTCCCGCCGCTGGGCACGGTTGGCCGGATCACGGCTCAAAACTTCTACGTCCGATCCATCCGGAACAAAACGGATGTTTTGAGTCGTATGTTTGGGTCAGCCCGGTGGAGATGCCCAAATGTCATAAACTGAAGTCAGGACGGGGTGGAGCTATATGTTGACGATGGTTTAGGGTTCATAGAAATTGAATGTTAAAAATTGAATTAAAAACTTGAGAAGAGTATGTCGACGAAGCCACGAGCCCACCACGTGGTTAAGGACGGTGGATGCCCAAGTCACACTTAACAGCCCACGGGTTCACAAAAGACTGAAAAAATATATTTTTTCTTGTGCAGCGGAGAGAGTGCAGTACAGTTTTCAGCTTTCTGGTACCGCGACGTCTTGTCGCCGCCCCGTTTCGTTGGAAACCAAGTCCCAAACCGGCGGCTCGCTCTCTGTTTTCCCCAAGGCCGCTCCTCCGTTTCGCCGCCTGTTTGCCGCCTCTGATCGCGTATAAAAAACAGCCTCTCCCTCCCCACGGGAGATCACCGACGAGTCGACATCCACATCGACATTAGCTGTAAACCAAGCGCTCAGCGAGAGAAAGCGAGCAGGCAAGGGCAGGTGGTAAGCGGCTGCGATGGCGTCGGCGGCGAGCAGGAAGGCGCCGTCGCTGGTGGTGGCGGCGAGCGTGGGCGCCGTGGAGGCGCTCAAGGACCAGGCGGGCCTCTGCCGCTGGGGCTACCCGATCCGCACGCTCTACCGGAGCGCCGCCGCCGCGTCCGCGCCCAGCGTCGGCGCGCTCTCCGCCTCGCTCCGCGAAGCCCGGCCGGCGTCGGCGTCGGCGGAGGACACGAAGCTGCGCAAGGCACACCACCTCGTCTGCTGGGGGCCCAACTGATCAACGCCTCCTCCTCCCGCCGTAGTAGATATAGCTAGCGTACCTGATGGAATTGATTCTGATGATGGATCTCTGAACGGTGTCTCGCCAGAGAAAGCAGAGGCGTCAGTGCGTGCAGCGCCGGTGAACCGCTCCTGCGGCCACAGGCCCGACGGTTCATCAACGCTGCACTCAATGGTGCCTTTGCGTCTCTCTCCCCTCTTCGTCTTGCGGCTTGCTCCTAGTCGTAGCTGGCCTGGCTAGCTTAGCTCTTGATGGAACAACAGATCCACTTTTGTAGTACTAGGAGGTGAGCGAGGCGATGGCGCCGGTTGTACTGCTCTCTGGAGAACGTTGTTGTACTACTACCATATGGGCAGCATCTCACTCTCCGATCGTACCGCATGCTCATGCCCTGCTCGGCTACTTTTCTTACTATCATCTGATGAATCTTCAATCGGTCAGAGATCTACGAGCTGGATCAGGCCGGCGATGGCCTTCTGGGCAAATGCGTACTGCGTACGGGCCTACGGGGTGACCGTAAATCATCACTAGCAAAACGTAAACTGGCAGCAAAATCAAATGGACGAAGCAAATACAGAGTTGTACGAACTGTACTACTAGACTGAAACGGTACCACGAGCAGTACCAGATCGGGTGGCACTGGCAGTACAGTAGTGTACTACTCGTGGTCTCGAGAGGCGTCTTCACACCATTTTTTTCACGGAAAAAAGCTGCAATTAGAAGGTGGGTTCAAAAATAACAATCAGGCCCTTTGCATCTGTAGTCCTAACCTAGCATCTGAAGAAAAGATTTGGACATTTGCAAAAAGGACCTCGAAGAGAAAACAGAAATAGCAATCAAGCCATCGGTCTTCTTGATCCTCTCCACCGCGGGTGGGTCTCGATCGCCGGTCTCCTAGTCGTGGCCGGGGACGAACCACTTGGCAAGGAAGAGGAGGGAATTCCGGCGAGAGACACGGAACAAGGCCTCCATTAGAGGTTGCACAAATAGGTTACCTTTCAACCAGAAGAGGCAGAGGCCAGACAGAGCACGCCGCCGTCTTCGGACCTATGCGATTGATCTCCAACAAACGCAACTTGAGGAGGAGCACGAACGAGGCGACGTTGGCTCATCGTTGTCTTGGCACCATCACCTTTGATGGCTGAGACGCGTCGGCGAGGACGGCATCCACCCGACCTGTAGTTCCAGACAAACACCCCTCCAACAGGAGCAAACCGCCAGATTGAAGCCGGGAACGGCACGCCGCTTCTTCCTCCCTCACCTCCACGGCCGGCCGAGGGGGAAACGACGGCACTACCTGTCAGGCCACGACGCAGCTCCTCCTCGCCTCCACGACTGCCAGGAGCAACACCGTAGCACCATCTCCACCAATCTACAACAGATAACCAGACGCTTATTGATTTCATAGGGGTTCACCGGAACATGGATCCTCATCCTCTTCCACCATGGAAAAAAGAGGAGGAAACCCTCCGACGACCTCATGGCGCCGCACTAGAGCACCATCATGGGAAAATCACCCTAGACAGTAGCGGAGTTAGAGAATATAGCACCAAGGTGCCTACTAGTGCCAAAATTGAGAAAATACATATTTTGTGGGTGCACATATGGTGAAAATTTGTTGTTTTACAAATAAATTGTTTTCTACCCGGTATCGGGTGCAACCCTTGGCTCCAAGTAGATTCGTGATGGTGCTCTAGTGCAACCCCTTGGCTTCCAGATCCACTAACCACGGAGTGAATCCTCTTTGTCCCCTCGCATCCACGGTCGGTCAGAGGGAGAAGAAGAATCATTCCACAATAATGTTATTGGGAGGTGTGGTGGTCGTCATCACCAGCTCCAGGTCTGACCAGAGAAGCTCGAGCTCGGCAAGGGCAACCCTAAACTCCAGATCTTGCTGTGAGACCTAGGAGATCCAACACTGATGGGCACAAGGCCCACTACCGACATATCACCGCTACATCTAGCGCTAGCTGCTCCGGCGCCACCTCCCGTCCAACTCTAGCCGGCTACTTCGGTGCAGAGGACCCTAGAGGGGCTCGGTCTATGGTGGGGAGCGCTTAGGAACAGGAGGGAGTAGGGGAGCGAGGGGAGCAATAATGCGTCTCCTCACAAACACTTGATTGCTTACTTCTTGATACCATTTGGGAACCTGCAGATTACTTCCAAATTTCATTTTTCTTCCTGCAGCAAGCCCGGAAACGCATCATTTTCATTGAGAAGAAAGGGCTAAGATAGGGACCAACTTTTTTTACAAGATTTCCAAAATACGTGAGCATCTCCACCTCCCCCCCTATGGCGTCCGACAACAACATTTTGCAAACCGTATGAGGGGTGTCGGCGATGTCTCGGCTATCCGGGGACACCAGGTCCCAGTCGCGCCCCATATGAATTTTACTTCATTGAAACTTGTGATTTTTTACAAGTAAAATAAAGTAAATTGGATCCTAAATCTAGATGACTAGGCAGCGGTAGAAGCTGGTGTAGTCCCGTCAGTATCATCATTGTCGCTCGTCCTTCAGTATGCTGCAACCCTCCATGTTGTCCCTAGGCCACCCACTGGGGCTGGCCTCATTGTGGCAAAGGTGAGGTCGATGAAGTTCCCCATGTGACGCGCTCCACCGCCTTCCTGGTCGCCTCGGCCATCGATCAGTCCATGACAAACTCACCCATCGCTGACAAGCACCATCTCGTATTGGAGGGCTTTGTTCGTACCAGTGCTCGTTAAACACTCCAGATGCCTCCTTCGTGGCCTCTTTGACTTGGGGAGATTAACAACTTGTGATTCCTCATTAATTGGCCTAGATTTTGTCATAAACATGTATATTTCTACAAGGAGAAAAATTAAAGAAATGATTTGCACATCTGTACAATAATTAGATATTAGTGATAGGGTTAGAGAGATATTTCATCAATTACTTGACTAGTGTGAAGGTTAAACATAGAGAAAATGGTTTTGTTTCACGTTCATCAACTTCCACAAGCTTAAATATTGATCGTTCTCGAGCAAGAAAACAAAATCATAAGGAACTAAGCATTTAAACTAAAACAACGAGAAAGCAAGATCACTTACATACCGTGGTAAGTGTGCTCACCACTTGTTTAATATAAAAGTTTAGCATAGAAAGAGTAGCGAAAAGAATATCATACATGCTTTCTTAAGTCAAGACGATCACCATAAAGATTTCATCAACATGGACAACTAGATGAATAAATAGTTATTCCAATTCCTCTAGTTAACTCTCAGCTTGTCAATAAACACCGTAAGATTTATATTAACGATTAAGAGTGAGATATCATGTCAAAAGAAGCATAGCTTGTAAAGTATTTTTTTATGTTCACGAGTTTACGCTATTTGTTAGAGATGCTCTAAGCCAGCTAGAAGATGTGCAAACCATGCCTCTTTCGGGCTATGCTCACAGAACACGACTAAAATCTGGCAAAAAATCTTTTACTCCTCCGATCCGTATTAGTTGACTTAGATTTGTCTACATATGAATGTATTGAGACAAGTTTTAGTATAGATACTCCGTATTTAGATAAATTCGAGTTTAGATAAATTCAATTTTAGATAAATTCGAGTCAATTAATATGGGTCGGAGGGAGTATTTTATTTTTGAGCTGAAAATCTTGCGGATGACATTCTTAGTAGAGCACCATTGCTGGTTCAGCTGAGTGTCCTCCGATTACAACCTAGGGACTAGGGAGAGCGGTATAGCGCAAGAAACAAACCACCCTGAAGACGAAGGGCAATAGTTTCTGACGTTGGAAGAGCATCTCCACTTGGGATCCTCAAAGCCCCCCCCCCCAAGGCTTATGAGGGCTGCCGGCGCCAAAAAACGCGCCCAGCCGTGGCCCTCATTTCAAAATTTCCGTCGACGCGGCCCAATTATTTAGGCGGCGGCCCCAGGCGAAACCCAATATACAGGGAGGCAAGCGGGGGCGCCGGCGCGTCGAGAAAACGTTGCGGGCCAGCCTTGTCGGTGACAAACGGCCAGAAATCGTGTCCTATACCCTCTCGACCACCCGACCCCCTGGCGGCCGCCGCGACCACGCCTACCTCGCCGTCGGGAACCCGCCTCTGGTAGCACTCCCCACCGCCCAATAAACCCCTCCACAGCTCGAAACACCCACGCCGCCTCTTCCTCCGTCGTCCTTACGTCCAACCACCGGCCGACGAACCTCTGCTCCCACCCGACTTCCTCCCTGCACACAAGGTGTTCGACCATTTGCTAAGGCGATGGACTCGGACGACTGATACGTTGCAAATATATCTATAATTTTTGATATTCCATGCTTGGTTTTATCTACTTTCTTATGTTTTGTCCACACTTTGGAGTACTTCTCATATGATTTCTTGGACTAACCTATTAACAAGAGCCATAGTGCCAGCTGCCTATTTTCTGTTGTTTTTGGTTGTAGCATCCCAATTGTCTAACAATTGCAATGCTACATGGTCTAGTAATATAATTGCTACTTACATATAATTGTTGCATCATAATTATATCATGCTCATGTCATCATGCCACATTGCATTTGAGGATCATATAAAACCCTTCTTCTTTTGGTTCTTATCTCATATGCATTATTAATTGTATTTGCCTCTTGATATATTGTATTTGGTTCTTGATAAGTGTTTGATGCCCAAGTTGAGTTGGGGGCATATCTTTTATTAACTCCACCACCTTTCTTGTCACCACCCTATAATCCCAGCATCCAACTATATGTGAGCTTTGCATTTCATTTGGTTTTACCTCTAGCTCATGTGGGTTGGGATGGATCCACTTCTAATTCCACATGCATATATGCATCATGTTGTTTTCACATTATTGATATGTGGGGCCACCTTTGCATGCTTTGTGAGTGGAACCCTTTTCAAGCCTCCATATGGATTGTTTTGAATGTATGCTTATGTTGGAATATTTTTGGGGCTATTATTCATCTAGTGGAACATACACACTAGCATGTCTAAATTATATTCAAATATGAGCATATGCCATCTACTCCACATGGAACATCCACCTTATTTCTTTTGGCTTGGCCTTAATTCCATATTGTGGGATGCATGTGAATAAATGCCATGGGGCTTTATCTTTGTTTTCACAAGATTAAACATGGCATCTATTGATTATGCATGGGCCATGCAAGATCACCACCATCCTTTTCTCCTTTCGTTTTTCTTTGATTTTTGAGTGGAGCATGGATCTTTGGGGATCATGTCAAGTAAGCTCTATTCTTTTGCTCTTACTCAACCCTCACCATCTTGTTTTTCCTCTCCTTGCCATGTGCATCACAAACCTCACCCCTCCCTCTTGCTCGATCTTGTTTTGATCATGTCAAACCCTACCCTCTCCTTACCATTCCCCCCATTCTTGCATGCTCTTATGGGATTATATCCAACCCTCGCTCTACCCCTTGATAACCATACCACCTCATGTCACCCTCATGTTTTGGCTCATGAGAAAAAAAAAACCTACCCCTACCCTCTCTCCCTAATCCCTCTCTCTAACCCTAACCCCACCACCTTACCTCACCATTCCGAGGCACCACCCCCAGCCCTAGTCTACCCCTGGCTCGACCTAACCCATGCAGCCCAACCCTAGCTCCATGCCACCCCGAGCCTCCCCCTCGTTTTCTCTCTCTCTCTCTCGCTGCACACCGACCCCACACCCGAGCCAGCCCTCTCTGACCTCGCCCTGGCCCCACCTGCAGCCCTTGTCCCCTGCTCGAGCCGTGCCTAGCACGTGAGCAGCCGGGAGAGGAGAAAAGGTGGCCGAGCCACCTTTTTCCCCACTGTGCCCCCATGTGCGGCCTCTCTCCTCTCCCCCGTTCTTATCTAACCCCCCTCCTTTTCCCTGCCGTGCCCTAGACCTTTCCCCGGCCTCTGCGCCATAGCTTCCCCTTCTCCCTTGTCACATCTCCTCCGTCGCCGTCCACCGTCGACATCTCCTCTTCCACCACCATACAGTAGGCGGGCGTGCCGTCAAGGCTGTCGTGGAAGCTCAGCGAGGCTCTGGCGCCGTCCCTATGCATAGGAGCGAGGAGGAGGACGCCTTGTGCCGCCGATCGTCGACGCGCCTAAGAAAACCCTAGCCCCACCAGCCGTCTGCATCGTCGGCAATCCGCCGCTCCCCGGCCCGATCCAACTCCTCCAACCCCACCACGGTGAGCCCCCGAAAACCCCAGACAACCTCCCGCTCGTCTTTGCTTCCTGTACGCGCCAAACCGGCGGACGAACGCCTTATGTGCAGCGCGCTCGCCGTCGTCAAGGTCCGTCCTCTCGCCGTTTTTGCCGTATCTGGCCGTGCCTGCGTTTCCTCTCACCAAACCAGCCCCACCGCAGCGGTAGCCGCCGCCGTGCGTAAGCGCCAGGTCACAGGATCGATCCCCCGTTCCGCCAGCCGCGCGTTCTCTGTTAGTTTTGTCAGACAAATAGAGGAAGAAAAACAGTGTCGTGGGCACTTTTGCATATAACCCCTGCGCCTTTTTGTTTTCTTAAGCCGCGCTCCACCCTAGGCCACCTGTCTGCCTCAGTGCAAATCTTACGGAGAGGCCCCTGGATATAATGCGCCAGCACGAGCAAGCCCATGTCCCTGCCGCGTGGCACGCCCTGGCTGGACCGCGCGCGCAGTGGCCCCGTGGCAGCCGTGGCCCGCTTGTCAGCGGCTGTGGCTAGCTAGACGAGCGGTAAGAAAAGTAGATCGCGCACAGTTTGCACCAGCTCAGCCCAGGCCCCACCTGTCGGCGACGTGGGCTAGCTTCGGATGCGTATAAAAAGTCTGTGACCCTTTTTCGGTTTAATAAAAATGTTTTCAGAAATGTTTAATATGATTTTAACTCCAGAAATTAATAACTTATAATTGGTAATTCCAAATTTGACAAATAATATATGTTTTTGAATCAGAAAAATGTGAGGATTTCAAATCTGCCATCCAAATTAATGTTTGACTAATTTAAATTTTCGAAATTATTTAAATGTAATAAAAATGCCTTTTCTTCATTAATTAATAACTTTAAATCTACAACTCCAAATTTAATAAATAATACATCTAAATCGATCAGCACGATGAGCCTGTTCTAACTATGCATTCCATGTTCTGAATTGTAGCATGCATCATATAAATATTAAGTGGACATCAAGTGTTATGGGAGCAAAACATGACTAAAACCTAATAAAATGCTTTATTCTTGTACCCCACACCTCACCCATGCCATGCTACATTATTGCCAAGTAAATTGTGCACCATTCATCATGGCATGCTTGTTTGCTTGTCGCATTTTATTTATATGCTTGTGCACTTTATTTATGTTAGCCCTTGTTTGTTTGGTTCTTCTTTAAATAGACGCCGAGCAGGGGAAATATCAGGAATCCCAAGAGTACTACCCAGATCCGTCTCTCGCTTCAACTGAGCTGCCAGGCAAGCAGTACCACATGCTTGCATACATATAGTACCTATTGCCTCTATCTTATTCTTGCATCATTGAGTCGCGATTGCATTAAATGGAATCCCAAGTACTGCATAGCCTTTACTTTTAAACCCCACCCAAACTTGTTCCTCCATCCCATGAGCTATTACTACAGGAGTTGTTTGAGCCATGCGAGTCGTAGAACAGCATGTGTAGGGTATGTGAGTGTCTGATGGATAACGAGGTACCTAAACAACTTAACCGGAGTAGTAATGGGATAACTAATGAAAGAGGCACCGGTGGGCAATATCTGCTATTTGGTTTTTCATGCTCACTTGTGTCCCATAGGACCCTGAGTACTTGATTCCTGTTCCTTGACTATTCACACTATCCACATCTAGGAGGCCCTGGACCCCCCTGAGCCAGAGGTTGATTCATTTCTATTTCTTGGGGCCACAAACTAGTTTGGGGTTTTATTAATATCATGTACTTATGCCATGCTTTACTGTTTTATTTACGATTGTGCGCAGAGCACCTGTACTGTTTTGGATCATGACACGTTTTCGCTGTATCGACAAGCCCAGTCACACTTTCGGGTTCCCAGTCGTTTACCGCCGTCCACACAAACCCTGGATCCGTTGCGGAGCCGGCCAACTTCATTGCGGGTAGCTTAGTGGGGTGGCCCCCTGAAATATTTTATGAATCCTGTGATCGCTTTGTCGTGAATGTCTCGTTGGGTTTTGAGTTGGTTTTTCTGAGGTTGATCGAGTGTGTGTTGCTATTTGTGCACCCCTGCAGGGTAAATCTTTCTGAAATCCGTGTCCACGGTTATGGACGACTTGGAGCACAGTTTCTCGATCATAGACAAGTATAACTAAATTACCGCTTTAAATTTGACTAAATACCTGACTTGTAAATAGTGCAATACTCATGGAATGGTTAATAAAACTGCCAACATATGGGTTATTCGTCCGCTTTCTCGTTGGTAAGCGAGAAAGAGGATGGATCTATTACTTTATACTGTTATAATTGTTGTTACTAATTAACGGACATCCGTCTATCATTGGTTAGGCGGATGGTTAGCGAGTATCTATAGAATTGTTAGTTATTATCTTTTGCTGCAATTGCGTCACCCCAGGTATATGTCCCCTTTAGAGGCATAAAGACTTGCTGAGTACCCCTAGGGTCTCACACGATAATTTGTTTGATTCAGATGAACAGGTGTATTCGCAAGATGGATACTGGGTGGAGGAGACAGATGATGTTGGCAACGATCACTCGGTGTAGAGATTCTGGGGATGGGGATCCGCGAGATCTATGGGCGGGATGTGTTTATTTATGTGGCATCTTATGCTGATTTGCTTCTTGTCCGTACTCGGATCTTGTTTCCCGCTTCTGCTTGATACTTTGATGTTTGATGTATGAGGAGCTATCCTAAACTATTATCTCTATCTAGGATATTTGGATCTTGCCGTATGGCGTTGCAATATTTCTATTTCTTTTAGATGGAATGGCTCTGAGAACTGTTGTAAGGTAGCTTGCATACATACTCACTTGTGTATGTATTTGGTCTCTTCGCCTGTTGCCTACGCCGCTCGCTCTTGTCCCGATGTCTTGGAAGTGGTTAGGACGGCCGACGGGTCTACACGTGGGCGGTCCCCTGGGCCCCCGCTGTACTATTTTAACCACTTCCGTTTCATCCAGGCTTGAACTTAGAGTGTAGGGTCCGAGGTTGTTACAATTGGTATCAGAGCCATCCCGCCCTTCAGGGTCTCAGCTAAATGGTCATTGTCAGTCTAGCAAATATTTTTGGTAGCTATGTATAGTAGGGAAATACAAAAACGTGAGAGTAGGACTGCTTCCATTTTTCTTCTTACCCACCCACCCACCCTTTTCTGGTAAGGAAGTGTAACGTTTTCAATCCTCTTCTAAAAATTCAAACTAGGATTCACGTGTTCGGGGTTCCGTAGTACCATAGGTTGTGTGAGTGCGTGTGTGTGTGTAATTCCTTGTCTATCTGTTGCATCCAACTTGTTGTCGCTATCTGCCTTTTGGTTATCAACTGTTGGTACATTCCAAACCGACAGGCTTTTGTAAACCGACGTGATCTATCCGACTCCTTGTTAACTGGCGCAATCTTGTTAAGGGTGTTCTTCCTTCCAGCATGCTTTCACATGATGTGGAGTTGCTAATCACTATCTGCTAAGTAGTTTTGTGCATCTATTGGCATTTTAATGCCGAAAAATGCAGAAATTTTTTCTTTGATACATCTGTGTTTCCACACTCCTCTTCAGTAGTGTGTGAAACATTATCTATCTTCCTTTTATTAGCATGTTCATGCTAACTCATTCTGTGTCACCGGCGCTTAATCCTGGAGTTTTACTTCATCAGCAATTCTTCTGGGCTAAATACATAACATGTGTCGATCCGATGCTTGTGATCGTAATTTGGTTCTCGGCAAAGCTATATGACACTTATCATGAGTGGAGTATGGTCAATGCTATCAATTGCATCCTCCAAATGATGGTGGTTATCTCCTGTGATTTTGAGTTATACCGTGATCATATCTTTATCATATTCAAGTATCTTTTCCAATCCGGAGTTTTTCTTAAAGGCCCTACGGTGGTCTATCATCTGTTCATCGTGTTGCACATCTTTTTGAACTCCAGATCTGCATAATTCTCCTAGATACGAGGGAATTGCATCTTTTCGCCTCTGATAGCTTTGCTTAAGGTATGAGCTATCATCGTTTCTTATCCAAGATCTCTTTATCTTTGTAACCGGTGATCCGATCGACGATGTGAACCAGTTGGCTTTTCTTGTTCTCTTCCGAAGGACCAGACAATCTATTCTGCCAGTGCATCTCTTTCAACATGAATCCTTGCTCATAATGTTGATCTTTCAAAGAGCGTTGAGCTTAGGAAGTGTCTCGAGCACTTGTTTCGTTTCTTCCGCCTCTTGAACTTGATATTCTTGGAATATCTTGTTAATCTGTGGTGGTATATCTTGATGATATGCTTGCCTATTCTATATCAATGGAAGAACATGGAAGGGCATTTGTGTCTCTTTCGCTCAAGCTTCGTGAACATTGCCTGTGTGCAAAGTTCTCAAAGTGTAAATTCTGGCTTCTTGAAGTCACATATCTCGACCACGTCTTTCTGCTAAATACATCGCTTCAATTCTGGAATCAGCAAGCCCATTGGTAATTCCATCCTCCATCTTCAACCAATCCGGAGTTTTTCCTTGTTGGCAAGTTACCATCATCGTTCCGCTAAAGCTTTTCCTCAAGACTGCTAAATCTCTCGCAATCATTTCAAGAAGAACATGGAGTTCTTTTCACCTCTGTCTCGTCAAGTAATCTTTTGAAACCCTCTCGTTCTATCGTTATGCTCAATCCACCGGAGGTCATGAAGACTTTTCAGATCTTTTGTAATCCTTTTGTTCAAGTGGGTGCTATCTTTTTCTTTATCTGTTGAATCTTGTAGTTGTCTCCGTAATCTTCCTTCATATCTTTCCGGTGGCTTGGTACTTCCGACATGAAGACAACATCATCACCTGTACCTATCGTTGAATTCGGTGAATCGTTTGCATCTATCCTTGTTTCCTAACGGAGTTCCGTGGGTTCTTGTCAAGATCTTCAGTCTGTGTTCGAAAGTTGGGTTGCATGGTTTTCTTATTCATGTACAGAGTAATGCTTTGAGTGCGGGATGGAGTCATGACCATACCACTACTTTTATCATTCGCTTTTGTACTATGGATTGGCGGATTAATGCAATTCCACTCAAACCACGGAAGTTAGAAGTGGCCTTTATCCCACGATACTTTTACTTCCGCCCTTGTCTTTCCGAAGTGCTCTCTCGAAGAAACAATCAATAATCTCTTGTTGGTGATCTTGTCTATTCTACATGGAGCAAATCTTTAATTATCTGGTGGAAGAAAATGCTTTTACCTTCTCAGTTACTCTTCATTCTACCGGAGCACCACATTGTCAAACAAGATGGAAGGAAATTATCTCTCTCTTTGTTTCATCAATTCTTTTTCTGTGGTAAAGCCAATTATGGTCGATGCCATCAACCGCAAAACCTTTTCCACATTCTACTTCTTCTAAGGATTCTACCATAACCTAGCATTTCCTCTTTCTCTTGAAGTTATATCCGTGCACCTCAATTGCGTGATCCTTTGGTTCTTACCGGCGCAACAAGAATCTAATCCGACAATGTCTAACTCAAATCTTTCCGTTGTTGGCAAGGAACTTTATTGTATGAAGGCAATAATGTTTTCCTCAATCTTCATTTCTTAAATCCGAGGGAAGAAACAATGCTATTGTCATAGTGGTCCATATCCTCTCCAAAGTAGGCCTTTTCTTCCAGCGAGACAAAGATTCATCTTCGCTTGCACCTGTTGATCTCTAATCCTAACGATGTGTCTTTTCTTCTACATGATACATCGTTCCTCCTAATTCTTTCAACAAGTGTTCCTATTCTTTTATCATGTTTCTCGAGAAAACTGGAGCTATGTTCATCCTATCCTTCTTGTCTCACGACAATCCTTCAATTCTTCTAACCCTTTGTTTCTCAAGCAAAACGCAAGACCCGCAACAAGTCTAGCAAGTTTTGCAAGGTAATGGTTGCACCATTCCGTTGTTCATCAACTTGGGAACGTGAGAGTCACCTTCGTTCCGAACACCCGCCTCTCCTCGTGTCTTTTTCTTTTTCCTAGGAATCTCGGGGCGAGATTCTTGTTTAGTGGGGGAGAGTTGTAGCATCCCAATTGTCTAACAATGGCAATGCTACATGGTCTAGTAATATAATTGCTACTTACATATAATTATTGCATCATAATTATATCATGCTCATGTCATCATGCCACATTGAATTTGAGCATCATATAAAACCCTTCTTCTTTTGGTTCTTATCTCATATGCATTATTAATTGTATTTGCCTCTTGATATATTGTATTTGGTTCTTGATAAGTGCTTGATGCCCAAGTTGAGTTGGGGGCATATCTTTTATTAACTCCACCACCTTTCTTGTCACCACCCTATAATCCCACCATCCAACTATATGTGAGCTTTGCATTTCATTTGGTTTTACCTCTAGCTCATGTGGGTTGGGATGGATCCACTTCTAATTCCACATGCATATATGCATCATGTTGTTTTCACATTATTGATATGTGGGGCCACCTTTGCATGCTTTGTGAGTGGAACCCTTTTCAAGCCTCCATATGGATTGTTTTGAATGTATGCTTATGTTGGAATATTTTTGGGGCTATTATTCATCTAGTGGAACATACACACTAGCATGTCTAAATTATATTCAAATATGAGCATATGCCATCTACTCCACATGGAACATCCACCTTATTTCTTTTGGCTTGGCTTTAATTCCATATTGTGGGATGCATGTGAATAAATGCCATGGGGCTTTATCTTTGTTTTCACAAGATTAAACATGGCATCTATTGATTATGCATGGGCCATGCAAGATCACCACCATCCTTTTCTCCTTTGGTTTTTCTTTGATTTTTGAGTGGAGCATGGATCTTTGGGGATCATGTCAAGTAAGCTCTATTCTTTTGCTCTTACTCAACCCTCACCATCTTGCTTTCCCTCTCCTTGCCATGTGCATCACAAACCTCACCCCTCCCTCTTGCTCCATCTTGTTTTGATCATGTCAAACCCTACCCTCTCCTTACCATTCCCCCCATTCTTGCAAGCTCTTATGGGATCATATCCAACCCTAGCTCTACCCCTTGATAACCATACCACCTCATGTCACCCTCATGTTTTGGCTCATGAGAAAAAAAACCCTACCCCTACCCTCTCTCCCTAATCCCTCTCTCTAACCCTAACCCCACCACCTTACCTCACCATGCCGAGGCTCCACCCCCAGCCCTAGTCTACCCCTGGCTCGACCTAACCCATGCCATCTACCCCTCTAAACCCTAACCTAACCCGAGCCCAACCCTAGATCCATGCCACCCCAAGCCTCCCCCTCGTTTTCTCTCTGTCTCTCTCGCTGCACACCGACCCCACACCCGAGCCAACCCTCTCTGACCTCGCCCTGGCCCCACCTGTAGCCCCTGTCCCCTGCTCGAGCCGTGCCTAGCACGTGAGCAGCCGGGAGAGGAGAAAAGGTGGCCGAGCCACCTTTTTCCCCACCGTGCCCCCATGTGCGGCCTCTCTCCTCTCCCCCGTTCTTATCTAACCCCCTCCTTCTCCCTGCCATGCACCAGACCTTTCCCCGGCCTCTGCGCCGCAGCTTCCCCTTCTCCCCTGTCACATCTCCTCTGTCACCGTCCACCGTCGGCATCTCCTCTTCCACCACCATACAGTAGGCGGGCGTGGCGTCGAGGCTATCGTGGACGCTTAGCGAGGCTCTGGCGCCGTCCCTGTGCACAGGAGCGAGGAGGAGGATGCCATGTGCTGCCGATCGCCGACGCGCCCGAGAAAACCCTAGCCCCACCGGCCGTCTGCATCACCGGCAATCCGCCGCTCCCCCGCCCGATCCAACTCCTCCAACCCCACCGCGGTGAGCCCCCGAAAACCCCAGACAACCTCCCGCTCGTCTTTGCTTCCTGTACGCGCCAAACCGCCGGACGAACACCTTCTGTGCAACGCGCTCGCCGTTGTCAAGGACCGTCCTCTCGCCGTTTTTGCCGTATCTGGCCGCGCCTGCGTTTCCTCTCACCAAACCAGCCCCACCGGAGCGGTAGCCGCCGCCGTGCGCAAGCGCCAGGTCACGGGATCGATCCCCTGTCCCGCCAGCCGCGCGTTCTCTGTCAGTTTTGTCAGACAAACAGAGGAAGAAAAACAGTGTCGCGGTCACTTTTGCATATAACCCCTGCACCTTTTTGTTTTCTTAACCCGCGCTCCACCCTGGGCCACCTGTCTGCCTCGATGCAAATCTTACAGAGAGGCCCCTGGATATAATGCGCCAGCACGAGGAAGCCCCTATCCCTGCCGTGTGGCACGCCCTGGCTGGACCGCACGCGCAGTGGCCCCGTGGCAGCCGTGGCCCGCTTGTCAACGGCTGTAGCTAGCTAGACGAGCGGTAGGAAAAGTAGACCACGCGCAGTTTGCGCCAGCTCAGCCTAGGCCCCACCTTTCGGCGACGTTGGCTAGCTTCGGATGCGTATAAAAAGTCTGTGACCCTTTTTCGGTTTAATAAAAATGTTTTCAGAAATGTTTAATATGATTTTAACTCCAGAAATTAATAACCTATAATTGATAATTCCAAATTTGACAAATAATATATGTTTTTGAATCAGAAAAATGTGAGGATTTCAAATCTGCCATCCAAATTAATGTTTGACTAATTTAAATTTTCGAAATTGTTTAAATGTAATAAAAATGCATTTTCTTAATTAATTAATAACTTTAAATCTATAACTCCAAATTTAATAAATAATACGTCTAAATCGATCAGCGCGACGAGCCCGTTCTAACTATGCATTCCATGTTCTGAATTGCAGCATGCATCATTAAATATTAAGTGGACAGAAAGTGTTATGGGAGCAAAACATGACTAAAACCTAATAAAATGCTTTATTCTTGTACCCCACACCTCACCCATGCCATGCTACATTATTGCCATGTAAATTGTGCACCATTCATCATGGCATGCTTGTTTGCTTGTCGCATTTTATTTATATGCTTGTGCACTTTATTTATGTTGGCCCTTGTTTGTTTGATTCTTCTTTGAATAGACGCCGAGCAGGGGAAATATCAGGAATCCCAGGAGTACTACCCAGATCCGTCTCTCGCTTCAACTGAGCTGCCAGGCAAGCACTACCACATGCTTGCATACATATCGTACATATTGCCTCTATCTTATTCTTGCATCATTGAGTCGCGATTGCATTAAATGTAATCACAAGTACTACATAGCCTTTACTTTTAAACCACACCGAAACTTGTTCCTCCATCCCATGAGCCATTACTACAGGAGTTGTTTGAGCCATGCGAGTCGTAGAACAGCATGTGTAGGGTATGTGAGTGTCTGATGGATAATGGGGTACCTAAACAACTTAATCGGAGTAGTAATGGGATAACTAATGAAAGAGGCACCGGTGGGCAATATCTGCTATTTGGTTTTTCATGCTCACTTGTGTCCCGTAGGACCCCGAGTACTTGATTCTTGTTCCTTGACTATTCGCACTATCCACATCTGGGAGGCTGTGGACCCCCCTGAGCCAGAGGTTGATTCATTTCTATTTCTTGGGGCCACAAACTAGTTTGGGGTTTTATTACTATCCTGTACTTATGCCATGCTCTACTGTTTTATTTATGATTGTGCGTGGAGCACCTGTACTGTTTTGGATCATGACACGTTTTCGCTGTATCGACAAGCCCAGTCACACTTTCGGGTTCCCAGTCGTTTACCGCCGTCCACACAAACCCTGAGTCCGTTCCGGAGCCGGCCAACTTCGTTGCGGGTAGCTTAGTGGGGTGGCCCCCTGAAATATTTTATGAATCCTGTGATCGCTTTGTCGTGAATGTCTCGTTGGGTTTTGAGTTGGTTTTTCCGAGGTTGATCGAGTGTGTGTTGCTGTTTGTGCACCCCTGCAAGGTAAATCTTTCTGAAAGCTGTGTTCGCGGTTATGGACGACTTGGAGCACAGTTTCTCGATCATAGACAAGTATAACTAAATTACCGCTTTAAATTTGACTAAATACCTGACTAGTAAATAGTGCAATACTCATGGAATGGTTAATAAAACTGCCAACGGATGGGTTGTTCGTCCGCTTTCTCGTTGGTAAGTGAGAAGGAGGATGGATCTGTTACTTTATACTGTTATAACTGTTGTTACTAATTAACGGACATCCGTCTATCATTGGTTAGGCGGATGGTTAGCGAGTATCTATAGACTTGTTAGTTATTATCTTTTGCTGCAATTGCGTCACCCCAGGTATATGTCCCCTTTAGAGGCATAAAGACTTGCTGAGTACCCCTAGGGTCTCACACGATAATTTGTTTGATTCAGATGAACAGGTGTATTCGCAAGATGGATATTGGGTGGAGGAGACAGATGATGTTGGCAACGATCACTCGGTGTAGAGATTCTGGGGATGGGGATCCGCGAGATCTGTGAGCGGGATGTGTTTATTTATGTGGCATCTTATGCCGATTTGCTTCTTGTCCGTACTCGGATCTTGTTTCCCGCTTCTGCTTGATACTCTGATGTTTGATGTATGAGGAGCTATCCTAAACTATTATCTCTATCTAGGATATTTGGATCTTGCCGTATGGCATTGCAATATTTCTATTTCTTTTAGATGGAATGGCTCTGAGAACTGTTGTAAGGTAGCTTGCATACATACTCACTTGTGTATGTATTTGATCTCTTCACCTGTTGCCTACGCCGCTCGCTCTTGTCCCGATGTCTTGGAAGTGGTTAGGACGGCCGATGGGTCTACACGTGGGCGGTCCCCTGGGCCCCCGCTGTACTATTTTAACCACTTCCATTTTATCCAGGCTTGAACTTAGAGCGTAGGGTCCGAGGTTGTTACATTGGTTCCAGGAAAGTCAGAAAATGAATATTCTCGGAATTGGACGGGACAAAAGCCAAAGTCATTATTTTACCGAGGGACACCTAGAGCCAGAATACGAGACGGAGAGGGGCTGGGGCCCAGCCACGCCACCTGGCCGCGCGGGCTGGGCCTGGCCACGCAAGGGGGTGGTCTGGCCGCCCCAGACACCCCCTCGGTCTCCCTCTTCGCCTATATGATGCCTTCTGACCTAAAAACTCAGGGGGGTTCGACGTTTTTCGAGAAAGAGTTCCGCTCCGCCGCCACCACCAGATTCCACGATTCAAAACCAGAAACTCTGTTCTGGCACCCTGTCGGGACGGGGAATTGGAGGAGATCATCGCCATCATCATCACCATCGACCATCCATGTTTCCCCCATCTATGAGTAATCCCCTGCTGTAGGCTATGGGGATGGTAGGGATTGGATGAGATCGTTCATGTAATGGCATCGGATTGTTAGGGCATGGTGCCTAGTATCTTATATTAGTGCTTTTTGTCTTTGTTGCAACTTGTTATGCTTAATGCTTGTCACTAGGGCCCGAGTGCCATGATTTTAGATCTAAACATGTTATTGATTGATTATGATAGTATTGTTTATGGTCTTACTTACAAGTTGTATACACACGTTGTTGTCTGAAATCAATGGCCCCAAAGTGACAGAAATCGGGATAACCAGAGGGAATAGCTTTGATGTGAGGATCACATGTGTTCACAGAGTGTTAATGCTTTGCTCCGGTGCTCTATTAAAAGGAGCACCTTAATTGCCAGTAGTTCCCTTGAGGCCCCGCTGCAAACGGGCTGGCGGGACAAAAGATGTTGTGCAAGTTCTCATTGCGAGCATGTATGACTATATATGGGAAACATGCCTAGGATTATCTAGTACTTGGATGCTTTATCTTATTTATCTGCAATTGCCATATGTTCTGATTGCCATGTGAATTGTCTTGTCCATGCAATGTCCGTCCGTCCATCCCTATGCCTACCGCGCTCTAATCCTACTGTTTACTGCTATCGTTACTACTGTCTTTACTTTACTACTGCTGTTACTTCACTATTCCTACTACACAACTGTTGCTACTGATAAACTGCTGTGAGCAAGAATGTTTCCAAGTGCAGCTGAATTGACAACTCAGTTGTTAAGTCTTATAAATATTCTTTCACTCCCCTTGTGTCGAATCAATAAATTGGGTTTCACTTCCCTCGAAAATACTGCGATACACCCCCTATACTTGTGGGTCATCAAGACTATTTTCTAGCGCTGTTACATGGGAGCATAGCTTTATTTATCAAGTTCACTTGAAATCACTATTGTTCAAGCATAATCATAACCAATCTCTTTACTTTGTTATTTTTGTTTTGCTTAGTTTATTTCCACTTTGCTTGCTTGTTTCTTTATCAAAAATACAAAACAAATAGTTCCTACTCTAGTTGTTATTTTCGTTGGTCTGTTATTGTCTTGCTTTATCATGATTTCTATTAATGGTTGTTTTCTTTGAAACTGAATCTTATTGGCAAGGTGGGTTCACGGGAAATCAAAAATATTATTATAAGGAACACCGCTTGTCACAAAAAGGGAAACATTTATGGGAACAAATTGATAAATTGTATACCATTGCTAGAAACGTGTGCTCTACTTATAATGTTACTTATTTCTTTGATAAATCTTGTTACTGTAAGAGGTATAAATACCTCCCTTTTCAATGTGAGTATAATGATAATGTTACCATATCTTCTTATGTTAAAGGAAATTATGACTTTTATGATGTGGAACAAATTGAAGAATTTATTGCTTGGAAGGGTGCATTTGAACTTGCTAGTTTGCTTGAAAATATTGACGATTCACCTTATAAATAAGAGGTTTATGATATACTTAGATTTGCTTTGATAATTACAAGGAAGAAAATGGCTATATTCTTGAATATATTAATAGATGCTTTCCACAAATGGAAGAGACTAATTCCTTGCAGGATCCTATGGAAGAAGAAGTTGATGAACCTGAAAGCTCATTAGATGAAAAAGAGGAGGAGAGCGATGAACAAAAGGAGGAAGAATGGATTAGCTACCCATCCATTACATTATTTGATTATCCCCCACGCTTACCAAAGGAGGATGAATGTTATGCTCATGTTATCTATGATAATCCTTTATTTGTGTTTAACTTTGATTTGCATGGTACTAAAGAGTTTTGCTTAGAAAATGTTTATGATAAAGCCCTAGACGATGGTCCTATATTGAATGATCAGCCATCTTGTTATAGAATTGTTAAAAGTGGGTTTGAAGGTTTTAATCCCACTATTTTTGAGATTGATAAAAATTATGTGCTTGTAGATCATGAAAAGCATGTTTTATGTGATAGTTATATTGTTGAGTTTATTCATGAGGCTACTGAAAATTATTATGAGAGAGGAAAATATGGTTGTAGAAGTTTTCATGGCATTGACACACCTCTCTATGTGCTGAAAGTTTTGAAGTTACTCTTGTTTTATCTTCCTATGCCTGTCACTTTGTTCTTTGCGAATTTATTTGCATACAAGATTCCTATGAATAGGAAATGGGTTAGACTTAAATGTGTTTGCTCCTTGATGCTCTCTTTTACTTCAATTCACATTTCTTATGTGAGCATCCTCTCAAACTATCATGCCTAACTTAAAGGCATTAAAGAAAAGTACTTATTGGAAGATAACCCAAAAGTTTTATATGAGTCTTAGAAGTTATTACTTCAGTAATAACCGCTCCTTATCCTTTTTATTTGCTTTTTGTGCCAAGAGTAACCTCTAATGAGAGAGAAGTAATGATTGGAAAAGTTGCTGTACCGAAACAGATTTATGTGCTTCACTATAAAAATTCGTGTAAAATCTCTGTACGTACTTTTGAAGCGTGAATTATTTTTCTTCTGCCCCAGGTTGTTATCTAACTTTCGTTAGTTCAACACTTTTTTATTTGAGCAACATAAGGTCTTCGAAAAAATTCGTATTTACCTGCTGGTCTGTTTTGACAGATTTCTGCCATTTTCTGCATTTGCTTCTTGTTGGTTCCTTTTTGAGTTCTTTTGGGGAATTGAGATTTTTGAGGGAAGTGCCACAGTAGCTAGTATTTTAATGGAAGTTTTATTGGTGTTGAAACTAAACCCAAAGACTTATTATCTTGAGTGCACTAATGTTGCTAATAAAGCTTGTGTGAAGTTTTCTATGAAGAAAACAATTTAGGTGTATGGAAGGAATGAGTAATGAGATGAAGGATAGACTAAAGTTCAAGATTCGGGATGCCACACGTGTCACCCCAAAAAATATCCAAGAAGTATAAGTGTTAAAGCTTGGGGATGCCTTGGGCATCCCCTCTTCATCAACAAAAATCCCAGGTTTCTTCCAAACGCTTCATTTTTATTGTTTCATGCATAGTTGTGTTGTTCTTGGAGCGTCTTTTTTTTTGTTTTCATTTTGTTTTTTCGTTTGCTTGGATTGCTTAGTTTGCTGAATAAATTGGTTGGACCCCCTCTTTCATACATTGGTTTTCAAATAGTTTGGTTTGGATTGGAAAAGAGTAGGAAAGTTCATGCTTAAGTGGTAAAGAGAGCTTGTTTTTGACTATGGCATATGCTTTGTCATGCCATGCTTGATATTGTTTTGGCTTTATGTTTAGTATTATTTGTTGTAGCATGACTTGTTATAAACAATTGAGATTGATTAATGTGCCTTGGAAGGATCATGCGTTGTTTTAGCATATTAAAGCATAGTATTGTGGCATTATCCTTTGATGCTTTATTTGAGTTGACTTGGCGCATGCTCACACCATGTTATGACTATCCCAAGTCACTATACGCCTTTATGATCTTTTAGTTTTCAACTTGTAGTATCATTTTATGCTTTGATCAATGATGTTTTGTCGCTCTGCATGATTATGGCCATTATTGCTCTCTTAGTTTGTCGCTCCCAATCTTTTGCTAGCCTCCGTAACTAAGTATGAGTTCCACTCATGCATCCAACTCCTTAAACCAAGTTATTCCAAAGAGTCCACCATACCTACCTACTAGCATATGTTATTCCAAGTATATTCATGTTTTTGTCTACTTTCCAAATTAAGCTTGGGGATGTTGATACGTTGCAAACGTATCTATAATTTTTGATGTTTCATGCTTGGTTTTATCTACTTTTTTATGTTTTGTACACACTTTGGAGTACTTTTCATATGATTTCTTGGACTAACCTATTAACAAGAGCCACAGTGTCAGCTGCCTATTTTCTGTTGTTTTTGGTTCCAGGGAAGTCAGAAATGAATATTCTCGGAATTGGACGGGACAAAAGCCAAAGTCATTATTTTACCGAGAGACACCTGGAGCCAGAATACGAGACGGAGAGGGGCTGGGGCCCAGCCACACCACCTGGTCGTGCGGGCTGGGCCTGGCCACGCTAGGGGGTGGTCTGGCCGCCCAGACACCCCCTCGGTCTCCCTCTTCGCCTATAATGTACCTTCTGACCTAAAAACTCAGGGGGTTCGACGTTTTTCCAAAAAGAGTTCCGCTCCGCCGCCACCACCAGATTCCACGATTTAGAACCAGAAACTCCGTTCTGGCACCCTGCCGGGACGGGGAATTGGAGGAGATCATCACCATCATCATCACCATCGGTTCTCCATCGACCATCTATGTTTCCCCCATCTATGAGTGAGTAATCCTCCGTTGTAGGCTATGGGGATGGTAGGGATTGGATGAGATCGTTCATGTAATGGCATCGGATTGTTAGGGCATGGTGCCTAGTATCTTCTATTAGTGCTTTTTGTCTTTGTTGCAACTTTTTATGCTTAATGCTTGTCACTAGGGCCCGAGTGCCGTGATTTCACATCTGAACATGTTATTGATTCATTATGATAGTATTATTTATGGTCTTACCTGCAAGTTGTATACACACGTTGTCCGGAACCAATGGCCCCAAAGTGACAGAAATCGGGATAACCGGAGGGAATGGCTTTGATGTGAGGATCACATGTGTTCACAGAGTGTTAATGCTTTGCTCCGGTGCTCTATTAAAAGGATCACCTTAATTGCCAGTAGTTCCCTTGAGGCCCCGCTGCAAACAGGCTGGCAGGACAAAAGATGTTGTGCAAGTTCTCATTGCGAGCACATATGACTATATATGGGACACATGCCTAGGATTATCTAGTACTTGGATGCTTTATCTTATTTATCTGCAATTGCCCTATGTTCTGATTGCCATGTGAATTGTCTTGTCCATGCAACGCCCATCCATCCATCCCTATGTCTATCGCGCTCTAATCATACTGTTTGCTGCTATCGTTACTACTGTCTTTACTTTACTACTGTTGTTACTAGGCCCTAGCTGTTACTTCACTATTCCTACTACAAAACTGTTGCTACTGATAAACTGTTGTGAGCAAGATTGTTTCCAAGTGTAGCTGAATGGACAACTTAGTTGTTAAGGCTTATAAATATTCTTTGGCTCCCCTTGTGTCGAATCAATAAATTGGGTTTCACTTCCCTCGAAAATACTACGATACACCCCATATACTTGTGAGTCATCAACGACAAGGAGGTCATGGCCGCTCTAATGGATGAGGAGGTCGCTGCGATCAATATAGCGGCGACCGGGGACGACGAGCACCTGTCTATCCTCCTCGCCCTCATGTCCATGATCATCGAGGAGGACAAGCCGATCCGCGGTGGCTCGGTGCCTGGACGCCGCAAGAGAAAGCCGAGGCCGAGGGTACTGCATGTTGTATGCAGACTACTTCGCTGATGATCTAGTGCACGGCGATGTCACATTCCGCCGTCGTTTCAGGATGAGCAGGAAGTTCTTCCTCAAGATCGTCGAGAAGCTGAGGGAGTTTGATGACTACTTCAAGCTAAAGAGGGACGTTGTCGGTACGCTTGGCTTCTCCACTATCCAGAAATGCACAGTTGCCCTTCAGATGCTAGCATATGGAATGCCCGGAGACACACAGGACGACTATATGCGCATGGCCGAGTCCACGACCATTGATTGCATGTATAGGTTTTGCAGGGCAATTATGGCGGTGTTTGGCGACACATATCTGCGCACACCCAGTGAAAGCGACACTGCTCATCTGCTGGCACAGAATGTAGACAGAGGGTTCCCTGGGATGCTTGGAAGCATCGACTGTATGCACTGAGCATGGAAGAACTGTCCGTTTGCAAACCATGGCATGTACAAGGGTCACAAAGGAGCATGCGGTGTGGTTCTTGAGGCAGTGGCTGATATGGATCTCTGGATTTGGCATGCTTTTTTCGGGATGGCAGGATCTCACAATGACATTAACGTGCTCCAGTGCTCGGATGTATTTGCCAAGTTTGTTTCAGGCAATTCTCCTCCTGTGGCTTATGAGATCAATGGCCACCAATATGACAAGGGCTACTATCTGGCTGATGGCATCTATCCAAAGTGGTCAACATTTGTCAAGACCATTTCAAATGCAGTGCCTGGAGGGAAGAAAGCTTGGTTTGCTCAATTCCAGGAGGCTTGCAGGAAAGATGTGGAGAGGGCATTTGGTGTGCTGCAAGCTCGATTTGCCATTGTTCGGTATCCTGCGCTTACATGGTCCAAGGATCAGATGTGGGAGGTCCTGACTGCTTGTATCATCTTGCACAACATGATCATCGAGAGCGATGGGAGAACCCAGTGTTCGACACTCAACCATACTATCGACAGGGTCCTCTTGCAGATGTTGATCATCAGGTGCCTACTGCCTTTGCCTCTTTCCTGGCCAAGCGTCAAGAACTTCGAGACTCCAACACTCATCACCAGCTGCAAAATGATTTGATCGAGCATTTGTGGAACCTAAAAACAGCTCTCTAGTTTGTTGGCCATTGTGATTCAAACTTGTTTAATTTGTGTGGTGTGTTAAACATAATTTATTTTTGTACTATGTTGAACTTGTTGAATAATTGTGTTAAATTTGTGTTCCAATTTGTTTGATTGCTTGTGTTGAAATAATTCAGAAAAATAAAAAAACATGGCCGTCCCCCCTCCCCTCCCCCGGGCCCAGCCACGCCAGAGCCCGTATGGGGTGGAGATGCTCTGATATCCTGAACATGGCCGATGGGATGGATCATTCGATGCTGCTACAAGAAACTGATGTTATCAGTTATCACAGCTCCAGCTCCAGTAGTGTCATTCACTTGAGTCCACATCAAAATATGAATCAATATTCAGTTTGAGAAACTCAAGCATGTGACCGATCCACCCGTGTCTTTTAATTCTCCGATTCTTCTCCCGAGCATTTCCCATGTTTGCAACAATGGGATTGTTGTTGATCGATCAGTGTAACTACCTCGGTGAATTACGCCCTTAGTTGCATGCCTGGATGAGCGAAAGTGGTTAAAATAGTACGATGGGCCCCGAGGCCACTCACGGTAGACCTTTCGGCCATCCTAACCACTTTCAGAATATCGGGACAAGAACGAGCGGCGTAATCGGTAGGCAAAGGGATCAACTACATACACAAGTGAGTATGTATGCAAGCCACATACAACAGTCCTCAGAGCCATTCCATCTAAAAGAAATAAAAATATTGCAACGCCATACGGCAAGATTCAAATATCCTAGATAGAGATAATATTTTAGGATAGCTCCTCATACATCAAACATCAGAGTATCAGGCGGAAGCGGAAAACAAGGTCCGAGTACGGATAAGAAGCAAATCAGCATAAGATGCCACATAAATAAACACATCCCGCCCACAGATCTCCCGGATCCCCGTTCCCGGAATCTCTACACCGAATGATCGTTGCCAACATCATCTGTCTCCTCCACCCAGTATCCATCTTGCGGGTACACCTGTTCATCTGAATCAAACAATTTATCGTGTGAGACCCTAGGGGTACTCAGCAAGTCTTTATGCCACTAAAGGCGACACAACCTGGGGTGACGCCATTGCAGCCAAAGATAATAACTAACAAGACTATAGATACTCGCTAACCATCCACCTAACCAATGATAGACGGATGTCCGTGAATTTAGAACAACAGTTATAACAGTATAATTAACAGATCCATCCTCCTCCTCGCTTACCAACGAGGAAGCGGACGAACAACCCCCATCCGTTGGCAGTTTTATTAACCATTCCCTGAGTATTGCACTATTTACTAGTCAGATACTTAGTCAATTTAAAAGCGGCACTTTAGTTAGACTTGTCTATGATCGAGAAACTGTGCTCCAAGTCGTCCATAACCGCGGACACGGCTTTCAGAAAGATTTACCCTGCAGGGATGCACAAATAGCAACACACACCCGATCAACCTCGAAAAAACCAACTCAAAACCCAACGAGGCATTCACGACAAAGCGATCATAGGATTCAGAAATATTTCAGGGGGGCACCCCATTAAGCTACCCGCAACGAAGCTAGCTGACTCCGAGACGGACTCAAGGTTTGCGCGAATGGCTATAAACGACTGGGAACCCGAAAGTGTGACTGGGCTTGTCGATACCGCGAAAACACTCCGTATCCAAAACAGTACAGGTGCTCCACGCACAATATTAAATAACACAGTAAGCATGGCATAAGTACGGAATAGTAACAAAGCCCCAAACCACTTGTGGCCCCAAGAAATAAGAATGAATCAAGCTCTGGCTCAGGGGGTCAAGGAACAGGAATCAAGTACTCGGGGTCCTACGGGACACAAGTGAGCATGAAAAACCAAATAGCAGATATTGCTCACCGGTGCCTCTTTCATTAGTTATCCCATTACTACTCAGGTTATGTTGTTTAGGTACCTCGTTATCCATCAGACACTCACATACCCTACACATGTTTTTCTACGACTCGCATGGCTCAAACAACTCCTGTAGTAATGGCTCATGGGATAGAGGAACAAGCTTCGGTGGGGTTTAAAAGTAAAGGCGATGCAATACTTGGGATTCAATTTAATGCAATCGCGACTCAATGATGCAAGAATAAGATAGAGGCAATAGGTACTATATGTATGCAAGCATGTGGTAGTGCTTGCGTGGCAGCTCAGTTGAAGCGAGAGATGGATCTGGGTAGTACTCCTCTGATTCCTGATAATTCTCCTACTGGGCGTCTATTCGAAGAAGAACCAAACAAAGAAAGGACAATATAAATAAAGTGCACAAGCATAAGAATTAAGATGCGACAAGCAAACAAGCATGCCATGATGAATGATGCTCAATTTACATGGCATTAAAGTGGCATGGCCAGGGTGAGGTGTGGTACAAGAATAAAGCATTTTATTAATTATTTAACCAAGTTTTATTACCATAAACAATTCTGATTTTAATAATGACATGATGGATGCTTCAATTCAGAACAAGGAGTGCATAGATAGAACGGGCTCGTCGCGCTGATCGATTTGGACATATTATTTGTCAAATTTGGAGTTGTAGAATTAATGTTATTAATTTATTAAGAAAAGGGCATTTTATTTGTAATTTTAATCATCTCGAAATTTTAAAGTGCTCAACTAATATTTTGAATGGCATATTTGAATTCCTCACATTTTTCTGATTCAAAAACATATATCATTTGTATTATTTGGATTTATAATTTAAAAGTTATTTAAAATCTGATTTGAATTTGAATTTAAACAATTTTGAATTTGTTTTGTTAAAACAGCTGAGCAGGAAAACTTTTTACACCCAGAAAAACTCAACCCAAGTCGCTGACGGGTGGGCCGCTGCTGACTGGGCAAGATCCGTGCGCAAAGCTTTTTACACCGCGGGTTTTCCTAGCCACTGAGACTGCCAGGTGGGACCAGCGGCTAGGGGCCCACGTGCCAGTGGCTGATCCCGCAGAGAATGACAGGCGGGGACGTGCTGGAGCGTGGGTTGAGGGTTATGAAACCCAGGGTGCCTTTTTGTTAAATGACCACAGTGACTGGCAGGTGGGCTCGCGAGGAGCGCGGGTTGAGCGGTAAAAAGTTTGGAGGGGGAATTTGCAAAGCGCGCAGCGACACTGTGGATCTTCTCCGCGTTCTGACGAGGCTGGCGGCGGTGAGGCGCGGGGGATCGAACCGGGGACCTGGGGCTCGCGCGCGGAGGTGGTAGCCGCTGCGGTAGGCTGTGGGTGTTGACAGGAGGGAGTAGAGCGGCTAGGTGAGCGGTACGCGACGCTGAGGCGTGCAGACGCTCGCGAACGCTGGCGCGCAGAGTGCGTATGACTAAACGATCGGCGCGACCAAGGCACAGTGGCGACGGCGAGGATGTCTGGGAGTGACGGAAGCTCACCGAGGGTTGGTCGGAGGGGTCAGATCGAGGCGGGGAGCTATTGATCGGCGAGGTTGTAGACGAACGGCGACGCTAGTGTTTCGGTGGTCGCGTCGGTGTGCAGCGTGTTCTGGCCTTCTCCTCCTCGCTGGCGCGTACGGGACGACGCAACGGAGCCTCCTCGACTTCCTCGACTACCTCCACGTCGCGCTCGCCTGATGGAGCGAGGAAACAGCGGTGGTGCTGATGGTGGCCGGCGAGAGGGAAGATGGTGGCAAGGAAAAGAGGGGGGTCGGAGCAGCGGCTCGGGGTAGATCTGGGAGAGGCAGAGGGGTTGCGAGAGAGGTAGGTAATAGAGAGAGAGGAGGGTGCCGTGGGGAATCAGTATAGAGGAGAAAGAAAAGGGTGGCTCAGGTGCCACCTTTCCTCCTTGTCCTTCTCGAGCATGGGCTCGGCGTGGGAGGCCAGGGCAGGCACGGTAGGCTGCCAGGTGGGGACGGCGTGGCTGTGGGGCTGGCTCGGTGTGGGGTCTGCTGAGCATGGAGAGAGGGAGAGAAAAGAGAGAGGGAGGCTCAGGTTAGCTAGCCTCGGCTAGGGTTTAGGCTTGGGAGAGAGAGGACTAGCGGGGTGGGGCCTACCTGGCAGGGAGGAAGAAAGAAAGGGGAGGGAAGGTCTGGTGTAGCTAGGTTTAGCTAGAGAGGTAGGCTCGAGTTAGGGAGGGGGGTAGAGCTAGGGTGGTTAGGGTTTGAAGAGAGATGAAAAGAGAAAAGAGCTAGGTTAGGGTTTTGAGCAAGAACAAAAATAAAGAACAAGCAAAAGGTTGGGGTTTGGGTGATGGATAAGGAGAGTGAGGGTGGAAGAGAGAAAAGGAATGATTTAGGGTTGATTCAACTCATCCAAAACCAAATGACATTAAAAGAGAGAAAAGAAAAAGGTGGAATCAAATATGCATGGCCCATGCATGATAATTCATTGCCATGTTTTATTCTTGTGACAACAATAATAATACATCATGGCATTATAAACATGCATCCCCAAAATATGGAGTAGAGCCAAACTAAAGAAAATAGAATTGGATCCATCCCACCCACATAAGCTAGAATAAATATCAAAGGAAAAATACAAGCTCATGGGTAATAGGATGGTGGAAATATAAGGTGGTGACCAAGAAAGGTGGTGGAGTGGAATAAAAGATATGCCCTCAACTCAATTTGGGCACCAAGCATTTATCAAGAATCAAATACAATTTAACAAGAGCCAAAATACAAATAGTAATGCATATGAGAGGAGAACCAAAAGAAAAGGTTTTATATGATGCTCAAATGCAAGGTGGCATGATATAATTATGATGCAACAATTATATATAGAAAGTAGCCATTATATTACTAGACCAAGTAGCATTACAATTGTTAGATAATTGGGATGCTACAATCAGCTGACTTGATTAATTCAGCTTTGACAACTTGATGACTCTCGCAACAGATATAGTACTAGCACCACTGTTTCCTTTCATTATTGATGAAAAAAGCAGAAAGATGTTTCTGTTCCATTTTCATTACAAAGATGTATGAGTTGCTCAAACAGGACACACTGATGTTATGTAAGTTCTGTTCGAAATAAGATTAGTAGTAAAAGCTGATTTCAATTTTAGAATCTCATTTTTCAAATTGGCTATGGAGATTTTGTGCGGACAGAGACAAACAGGCCTTTCAAGTAGGAAAGTCGTTTGGATCCAACCCATTCTTGGGACCCAAAAGAGTAGTAGGAAAGTCGTTTGGATCCAACCCATTCTTGGGACCCAAAAGAGTAGGGTTACAACTGGATCCCACAAAAGTACCGCTTCTAGTTCATTTGTTGAACTGAAAACACCAAAATGTACTAGGAGCGGGACTCTTGCAGGATCCCGCTTGCAATACACAAAGCCCCAGATTTCCAAACACTGGAGACTGGAGACTTCATGGATGGTGCGCATATAATCTGTTCAATGACCAACTGTCCTGCACGATTCACCAGGCAAGTCTCCAGGATGATTTCCATAAGCTCACGATCACATCTAAGTTGTACTCCCTCCGTCCCAAAAATAAAAGTGTTTTAGCTTTGTGAAAGAAGTGTATCTAAACCTCTTTTAGTGTGCAGGTTCATCTAGATTTAGAGTGAACCTATTCACTAAAAGACATCTAGATACATTCTTTTCACAAAGCTAAAACATCTTATATTTTAAAACGGAAGGAGTATTCAAGACCGTAGTAGTTTCTGCTGCACCACACATTTTTGTTCAAACTATCTAGTACCACACTATCCTGATTCATGGTCAGGAATTTGCACATTTGTAAAAGAAAATTTTCAGGCGTTTCAATCAGTATAATAGAGCCAGAAGTTCAATCACGACTTCACACAAAAAAAGTGGTGACACGGAGGTTTAAGTCCAATTGTAATTAGGAGAAAAAAAGAATAGTATACCTAAACAAACAAGGGTTTCACAATGATCAGAAAAAAAGACATACACCGTTAGATAAACAAAATAAGAAAATTGTGTACAAAAGACCAGGTCACTTAAGTCGTTCGTGGAGAAACATAGTATCACAAAATATAAAATGTAGACGCATGGTGTTGTCTAACTAACTATCAAAGGTGGGCCACAGAAGCCAGACACGGTTAAAAGAAGAAAAGGCCACGCGGAGATACAAAATCAAAACGATAATATGGGTCCATTATTTTATAATAACTTATACAATTGATCAAGCTTATTTAAGTATATTTTAAGTACTCCCTCCATCCAGAAATAACTGACTTGAGTTTGACTAGATTCGAATGTATCTATACACTAAAATGCGTCTAAATACATTCAAATCTAGACAAACCCAAGTTAGTTATTTCTGGATGGAGGGAGTATTATGTTTATCCTAAAAATATACACCACTAACTAAATAATGCAATTGCGATAAGGTCAGTGATGAGAAAATAGGTATATGCATATATAAGATCAAATCTTTGTCTAAATTCGTATGTACCTAGACATGTTTTAGTATATATAGATACATGCAAATCTAGACAAACCCAAGTCACTTATTTTGGGACAGAGGGAGTATTAAGTAAAAGGATACACGGGGTGAGAACGGGAGATCCTTACCAACACCGTAATATACCTAATGAGAAAAATTCTAGCGAAATCCAATCACGTTTCCTCATCACATACATATTTTCTACAGTTTTTTCCTATATACTAAATGATATGGAGTATAAAAGTTAATACATCGGACTATTAATTCGTATAAAGTTTGCAGGATGGCCAAATAACTGGTTGAAAAAGAACGCATACGAGTCTCTTCGTTGGAAAATGGATGACATCATAGAGTACATGAAATTTAACCTTTCTATTACTACATCATGTACCTTTTTCATAATACTGCATGTTATAGTTCTACTAAAGCATATTCGTATAAAATATCTTGATCAAAGTTTTGTACCAGAAGACGTTCAACAAAAAAGTAAAGCAACTGACCATATCTAAGCTATCAGACACACATTTTGTCACTATGCTAGTTTCTAATACTCCCTCCGACCCATATTACTTGACTCGAACTTATCTAAATACGGATGTATCTAGTACTAAAACTTGTCTCGCTACATTCGTATCTAGAAAAATCTAAGTCATCTAATATGGGTCGGAGGGAGTACTACCAAACCATGCCTAGAACTGGTTCCAAGTGCAAAGTTCTGCATACCAACTAGACAGATAGTGATCTCATTCCATATGAGTATTATGGCAAATGGAATGGAAAACAAAACGAACACTGAAATATTACTAAAACTTGTCTCGCTACATTCGTATCTAGAAAAATCTAAGTCATCTAATATGGGTCGGAGGGAGTACTACCAAACCATGCCTAGAACTGGTTCCAAGTGCAAAGTTCTGCATACCAACTAGACAGATAGTGATCTCATTCCATATGAGTATTATGGCAAATGGAATGAAAAACAAAACGAACACTGAAATATTAACTAGGAATAATCCAAATCAAAATTAGTCCAGTTGGTACATAAAACATAAAATCAAATCAAAACGACAACCGTAACTATTAAAAGTTGGAAGAGTGAAACCTTGTCTCAAAAACAGAAGGGCATGAAATACTCGAACAAGTTCAGAAATGCAACCAGTTGTAGACTATAGAGCTGTAAACAGTAAACAGGTGAAGTGCCACAACGGCGCTACTGTTGAGCTTTAGTACTAATGCTGGTCCTTAGGCATGATTGAGACAAAAAACATGTAATGAAAATAGAAAACACAAGGGGAATGAAAGTGTTACCTTGTCTCAAAAACAGAAGGGGAATGAAATACTTGAACTAGTTCAGAAATGCAACCAGTTGTAGACTATAGAGCTGTAAACGTTGAACAGGCGACATGCCACACTGGCGCTATGGTTAAGATTTAGTATTAATGCTGGTCCTTAGGCATGATTGAGACAAAAAAAACACGTAAAGAAAATAGAAAACACAAGCAAGTATTTGATGGAACCTACCAAATGTAGTTAGTCCAGTTTGCTCGTGTCTAGAATAAAAATGGACTTCTCTTTCTCAACTTCAGGACAGCAGTAGTGGAAATTTCCACTGGCCAAAAGATCAAAACATTATGATACCTCGTCAACATTTGTCAAGAACCTTCTAGTCGAGGGTACACCTTGCTATCTACCAAAGAGCGAGGCCATGCCATGATGTAGGGCCTCACATGACTGTCAAATCTCTTCTGAAAGAGCTTGTCCAGCTCCGCTGTCTCCATGCATAAGGATAGAACTACGGAGACTGGACATTGTCCAACATTTCACCAGTAGAGAAGAAAACAAATCAATAGACTCATAGACAGAATACTTGAACTACACCTTCGGACCTTCCCCTTTAATCCATGCCTACGATCTCCACCAAAAGATGCAGTCTATTAATCCCAATATTATAAAACAAACCCCCCCTCTTTAACTATCAAAATAAGCACCTTTGTTGAGCAATAGTACACGAAATTCTAGAATCTTCTTTTTGAGTATCAAAATAAGCACCTTTGTTGAGCAATAGTGCACTAAAAAACTCAATTAAATGAAAAAGGTAGCTCAACGCACATTCATCTAGAACAACATATTTTGAGTATTACTGAAACATGCCTAAAAATGGTTAAAATGCAGAGTGTTGTATTCCACAAAGATGGACAGGGGTCATATTTCATTCATATATTAAGGTGAATGAGGGGTGAATGAGGGGGGAAACAAAACAAACAATTGAGTCTTAAAAAATACATCCAGCTCGCAAGAAAATGAAAAATCAAATCAATGACGATTGTAACAATTAAAACTAGAACCTGTCTTAAACATGGAAGTGGAATGTAATACTTGAACCAGTTAAGAAATGCAACCAGTCATACAGACTATAGAGTTGTAGACAATAAATAGGTGTATTGCCAAACTGGCACAGCTGCTCCACTTGGCACTTATAGCAGGTCCTTGGGTGTGATTGAGAAAACAATCATCTAACAAAAATAAAAACACAAGCACACACTTAACAAAACTAGAGCATACAACACATAGCTCAGCTTGCTTGTGTCTCAAAATAAAAATAAAAATGGTCTTTTCTTAATCATCTTCAGAACATAAATACTGTTAAATTCCATACAACGGCTGAAACAACACAACATCGTGATACCTTGTCCACAGTTTGTCAAGCACCTTCGAGTTGAGGGTGCGCCTTGTTGTCTACCAAAGATTTAGGCCATGCCATGATGTAGGGCCGGACATGACTGTCAAGTGGCTTCTGAAAGAGCTTGTCCACCTGCACTGTCTCCATGCATAAAGATAGGAACCACGAAGGAGAATCAGGAGCAAGGAACGTCTCACCAGTAGAGAAGTATACAAATCCATCGATGGTATCCACAATATGCAGTTCAACATGTTCTAGTGAACACCCGATGGCCTGAACAAACGCTTCTAACTGAAACCTCTTGTCTAGCATCCATCTCTCGATGCCATCATCATCGGATCTCCAGAACCAAACATCGAGCTCAAAGTCAACTGGGCAAACGAGACAAGGCTTCCCATCCTTGGCCTCGCCAACCCTAAATATGTAATCTTCCCCTTCCAAGCATGGCGGCAGATCCATCTGAGAGAACTGTAGTGTTGTGGTGTTGAGCACGAGTATGTAGGCATCATTACTGTGTATCCAATAGATGAACCCATTCATCATCGTGCCACCTTTAAGCCAGTACTTTTCCCCAGGATGTGGCATCACAGGCTCCGACCATGGGAAGATCTGCCACTCTCTGCTTTTCGATGAGAACACGGCGGCACGCGCCCGCGACTCGTCGTAACAGGTATTGACCAGCCGGAACGATCCGTCACCTTCTTCGGAGGAGAGGATGCAGCAATCAAGGTAATTGGAGTGGCCATGGCAGCCGTCGAAGATCTCATCGGGCGTCGGGGGGATGAGATCCAGAGCCCGCGCGAGGGGGTTGTACGCGGCGAAATGCCCTAGGCATCCGTGGCGGAGGAGCACGTAGCCATCGCGGCAGTCGGTTACGACCCACCCAGGGGAGGCGTCGAATTCGTCGGGGAGGCGGGTGAGGAAGAAGTCGGCGCCCCGGACGGCGGCAGCGAGGTCGGGGTCGGAGCGGCGGCGGATGGGGACGAAGGCAGGGATGGCGGGGCCGTCGGGGTCGAAGAAGAAGCCGAGGAGAGGGGGTGGGCGGGCCGCGCGGAATTGGCGGCGGAAGGCGGGGGACGAGCGGACGGCGTCGAGGAAGGTGCGGCAGCTGATGGAGGCACGGACGAGGCTCGGAAGGGATGGGAGGCGGTGGAAGATCTCGCGGAGGAGATCGTCGCCGAGAGCGATTATGGTGGTCGGAGCAGGTGGCGGAGGTGACTGCGCCGGCAGTGGGGGCGGTTGGTGGGAGGCCATGGCTTGAGCAACAGTCCGACTGGAACTTCGAGGGAAAAACCCCGGGCTCCTAGGCATCCATCGGGCCGTGACTGGGCGTGCCGGTGTCGTTCTAGGCCCCCCTGTTGGGCTGGTTTGCTGTGCGGTACCACCACCGGCGGCCGGTCTTCCCTCCGTGTGCGTGCAAAGGGTGACGGATCTCGCTCTGCTCTCGGAAGTTAGCATTTTTAATAAACTAGTTGAATGCCCGTGCTTTACTACAGAAAAGAAAATACAATAAAAAATAATCCTGTTCTGTTTTGTTGGACGTCGCAAGCATGGCAGCTTATAGTTTTCAAATAATACCACATCATATATATTGGATCCTTCAAGGATCAACATGTGTTCTTTCTCTTCCCTTTTACTCTATTTCTAGAGCTCACAATCTAGCGATTTCTCACCATGTTAGACATATTTTCATAAGACAAATAGCGGCCCCTTCATCATGTAAGTGGGCCATAATGATAAAAAATTGTTATCTCAAATCGGTGTCAGGATTTCAAAAGTGCAATATAACGTGGAAGGCGAAGCAGCAAGAAAGAAATATAGTCTCTCTTTTATACACTGACAACAATCCACATTTACAATTTCTTGCAATGCATAAGAAATATAGTCTCTCTTTTGTATAGTTTCTTCTAAAAAACTATCATTATACCTCAGTTTTCCTCCCATAAATGGAATTTGTAGGGTAACTTAACTGCTCGTTTTGTAGGTGGGCAGAAACTTCATAAGATGGCTTTGATCAAGCATTTTCTTGCATCATAAAACTTCTAAATAAAATGCTTATCATGTTTATAACACAAAAGTATACCGGATAAGATGTACCTGCAAAATGATTATTCCATTCATGTTAGAAGGGAGGGTATATGTTTAATAAATAAAAACGCCTCGCATGGAAATGTGTCATGCAAATATAAAAATAGCAGAAAATAGTAGTACTATATAAATCAGATCCGACCATTTTAGTCAAATTTCTCATGCTAAATGGCAAATTCTGCAAACATATACTTTACAATTAGAGAACACATATCTTGGATTCAGATCTTACCATGACATAATTACTCCAAAAATGCCCATAATCAATTAAAAATATTATGCTACTCCCTCCAATCCAAATTAATAGCCTAAGATTTGTCTATCTAGTCAAGTTTTAGTGCTAAATACATCCGAATCTAGACAAATATGAGGCCATTAATTTGGATCGGAGGGAGTGCCAAAAAATAGTGCTAAATACATCTGAATCAGCTTTAACCTCACCAATCATCTAATGAATACTCTTTCACACAAATTATTATGCTCAAGTGAGCTAGACATGCATATAGTGTTATAGTATTAGTATTAAAAAATTGTGTTAGCTCGCCTGATTGGACGTTCTGTGTGATAAAAACATAAAAAAGATTTTTTTATAAGGCAACCCCAATACTTCAAACACCTACTATTTTCTAGAGAAGGCAATGTAAAAGCAATACATTCTCAAATCTACACCAGTTTTACTAATCAAATGGAGTACAACAATTTATAATACATCCAATGATGTAAATTGAATGATAGGAAAATGCATCAAGTAGCCACAGTTGCCAATACAATCGTGGAAGTTCCGGGCACCGAAGCCGAAAAGGATACAGATGCCGCCTAGAGGGGGGGTGAATAGGCGGTTTAAAACTTTTACGATGGGCTTAATAAAGGCGGAATAAAATTAGCATTTACTTTGTCAAGAACAAATCCTATATAAACTACGGTTCACCTATGTGCACCAACAACTTATGCTAAGCAAAACAAGCAACTATGTGATAGGTAGATATAAGGCTTCAAGCACGAAGGCTATCACAAAATAAAATGCATAAGTAAATAGCTCGGGTATAGAGATAACCGAGGCACGCGGAGACGATGATTTATTACCGAGTTCCTCCCATAAAGGGAGTACGTCTCGTTGGAGGGGTGGGTAGTACTAAGACCACCACGTCACAAAAGGCCTCACCCTATTCTCCTGTGAACCTCGCCACAAGAGGCCTGGTTCACTTCTTCACTATCGGTGCACTTGTCGGTGGCAATCCGTAACCTCTCACAAAGATTGAGACACTTTTTCACAACTCAATTGGAGGCTCCCAACAAACAAGCTCGGGGAAAGGTCCACAACTTAATTAGAGGCCCCAAGTAATCCACAAACCTGCAAAACAACTAAACCGTCTAGGGTTCCAAGAACCCAAGAGTAAAAAGCTTCTCACCTTTCACCCAATCGAATCCTCACCGAGAACTCAAACCGATGCACAAAATGCAATGGCAAGAACACAAAAAGTGCTCAAGTCCTTCTTTCCCAAATTCCACCAAAGCTACAAAAGCTAGTGGGAGAATAAGAGAAGAAGAACACAAGAGGAAATCCACAAAAGAAACCCTAAGATCTAGATCCCAATATGTTCCCCTCACATAGAGGAGAGATGGATTGGTGGAGTTGTAGATCTAGATACCCCTTTCAAATCCCCTAAAAGGATTCAAGAAATATGGGAGGGATTGAGAAAATTTGCAAGCTCTTGAAGGTCAAAACAATGGAGGAGAGAGAGAATGCAAGCAACCAGCCTAAGGAGGAAGAAGGGGTCTATTTATACCCCTCGCCAACGAAATATGACCGTTTGGGACCTTCTAGGCTGGATAATCCGCCCCTCCCCCGGATATAGGGTTCCCCGGGCCGAAATATGGCTAAGGACTTCGCGGCGCGACCCTCTGTATATAGGGGGCGGATATTTGGGCCGGATAATCCGCCCCCAGAGGCCCAGATAATCCGCCCCTGTTACATAGAGTCACGCCTCAAAGTCCTTAGCCATTTCCCGAAAATTGGGCCGGATAATCCGCCCCCATGGCCGGATAATCCGCCCCCCTGAAAACTGGTTAAAACAGCAAAACTGGAACAATCATAACTTTTGCATCCGGACTCCGTTTTTGATGATCTTGAGATCGTTTTAAAGAGGACAATGAGCTCTACAAGATCATCCAGAGAAACATCATAGTCCAGCAAGGTAGGATAGAACCAAATGACGAAAGGTTTGACCTCTCTCAAAAAGACAAACCGATAAAACCTCCAACATCAAAAATGCAATAGAGAATGCATATGAAATTCGTTTTCGATGAACTTGAGCTTGTCATGGAGATTAACACAAGCTCTAAATACTCACATGAGTAAGACCCAAATAAGAACCAAGAAATATGATGCCAAATATGCAAAGGTTTGAGCTCTCACCGAGGGATATGATCAAGTTACTCACTCGAGAGTCCCTCTTGATAGTACAGTTATCTATCCTATAAACCGGTCTCCCCAACTAACACCACAAGACCGGTAAGAAAGAAACCCTATCAAGATCAAACAATTGCCTTGTGTATTTTCCACTTGATGTTGATGATGACGATCTTCTACACCTCAAGATGGAACACCTTTTTTGATTGCGCTAGCTTGGTGAAGACTTGGAATTTGCTCCCCCATACTCCACTATGGAAGAGCCTCTCTTTTAGGCATATATTTACATATCCATGATCACCATAAGGATGGCAAGCTACACTTGAGATCATCTTATTATTCAAGACACACTTGTCATAGGCTCAACTTCTACTTGACCAATCTCCGGATCATTCCTTGAAACGTTGATCAACACTTGATCTTCTTCACTTTCTTCTTATTCCAACCTTAAAGCCAACATATGGTTCAAGCATTGCCTATGGAAAAATACTACAAGTAAAACTCAATGCAAACATAAGTCCATAAAGATTGTCATTAATTACCAAAACCATACATGGGGCACACATGTTCTTTCAATCTCCCCCATTTTGGTAATTGATGGCAATCCCTTTGAGAGGGTTTATATCTATATATTCAACATGCAGAGCAACAACAAAGATGCAAGAGCATGAAAGGCAAATGCTTAAGAACAAACTAAAAGCATGAAACCAACTTCCCTTAAACCCTCCAAAACTTCTCCCCCTTTGGCATCGATTGCCAAAATGGGTGAAAAGCTCTACACGGATAATAGAGTGATAATTCCTCCAAAATGTGTACATTTCTCATAGTGTGAGTGGAATAAAATGAACGTATCCAATGACAAATACTTAGGAGGAGGTTAAATAATATTGAGGATCAAAAGATTGGAAAAAGATTTAACAAGGTGAAGAAGCAAGCAATCAAAAGATCCAAAGAACCACTTGACAAAAAGAACATACCAAATGAAAGATAGATATTATGATAAGATTGAAAAGAGAGTGTTCTATATAATATGAGGAGGCTCCCCAAGGTTTGTGCAAAAAAGATTGCATTTGAATACAATATGGACAAACATGGCATCCTCACTCCCTCGATATTATTTAAAACCCAACTATGTACAAAAGAGCATATACCAAGGCATAAAACTTGCAATAAACAAATGGTTGAGCAATGAGTAATAGACAACATAATAGCAGGCTCAACCACAAGGATGTGTGAGAGACATGACAAAGCATAGTATAAGACTAATGCAAGGATGATCATTGAGCATCAGCATAGTCTTCAATGAATGATATTGCTTAGTATGACCATACAACACACACGAAACAAAGAAGACGTCAAAAATGGAGAAGTAACATCTCTCATGTGTATAAGTTTCTAAGTAGACAATCTCACAAAGATATTGATCCACAAAGAAACATGTACACACAAAATAGATACTAAAATAAATAGAGCAAGATATCCAAAATGAAGTCATGACAATACACCACTAAGATCTTTGCTTGATAGCATGGCCAAAAGGCTCAATTCTATCTTATTGTATATTCATGAACTTCAACCACAAACATATCAAATAGATCATAACTACCACTAAGGGAAGTAGAGATAGTTGGAATGTATTGCGAGAGGAATCAAGTATCACAAAAAAAGAATCAACTTCGCAAATTCATCAATATTGCACATACTTTGAGGAAACAATAGGCAGTATAATTGCTAGATTGACATATTTGGGATTGGTGAATCATGAGCATGATTTTGTATAGTCCGAATTATTTGCACTCATCTCAACTTACTCACATATGCAATATAGAGCGTTCTTTAAGGCCAAAGAAAGAACCACAACAACTACAAATACAAAAAAAATCATGCCAATATGCAACCTACCATAGGTTGGAAGACGATATGTACGCATGAGTAAGAGATACTTGTTACCGAGATATCATTGGTGTGATGAAGTAGATAGGAGTTTCTTGATCATCCTTGCTTGTCTCTAATTATCATTGAGTCATCACTTATTCCTTATGAAAGAGACAAGCATCCAATGCACCTCGAAGGTACCTAAAACAAACTTCAAGTACAATATGGTCCCCAAACTTATTGGGTCCAAAGTAGTTAGAGCAACTACAATACATAAGAGAGACTCCACATAAATATGTGCATATTGATATGAATTGAATTTCATGCACATCTTAGCCAATTAGGATTTTGTGGAGTTTCCCCTATATACTGGATCAAGTAAAGCAAGCACGCCATAATATATACATTTATTAAATATGCATGCACACTACTTTCAAGAACCAAAGGAGATACAATTTGAACAAAATACCAAGTAAATCAAGAAGAAACACCAAAGTGTGACACGATAAAAGGTTGTTCAAATTATATCAAATAACCAAATCAACTCATGAAAGACCACATGTTCAACAAATGAACTAGGCAAAAAACAAAGAGAAAGAGATAGACAAAAACACAAATGCTCAAGGATTTATCTCATTCTAAAGTGTCAAAAAAGTTAGCAAGGAATGAGATAAAGCCAACTCCCAAAAAGAGAAAGTTTTAAAAAAACCCACACCAAACTCTCAACACTTTTCAAGATGACACAAAGTACCAAAGGAATATTTATCTTTCAAAGACATAAAAACGATATGGAGCAAAACATGTTGTGAAGAAGCATAAAAGGAGTGTTCTACACAATATAGGAAAACTCCCCCATGATTAGTGCATTATTTAAGATTTTTTATTTGAATACAAAATGCACCCACATGGGATCATCATCTCTACCTACATCAAATAGAGCACTAAACGATTTCAAGTCAAAGAAATATCCAAAAATGAGATAACATGTAGATTCAATAAAGGCTCAACACAAAAAAACAAGTACATGGTGTGCAAGCCAACATACACAAATAAACTTGATAACTCAAGATAAGTAAGTGGTTATGCACAACATATAAAAACACATGCAAGGTACAAACCAACACATGCACAAGGGGCGAGTAACTTTAAATGTTAATGAGTTGAGAACATGTTACCGCAAAGAGGAACAATGGATATATGATAGAGATAAGATAATATAAATCACTTGGCTTGATACAATATAATTGATGAAGTTCCCTTAATTCTTCATGATTTAGCCAAGTCTCCAATGCCCTCCACCAATACCTATTGATCAAGTTTTAGCTTGTTGGTCCCCAACCAAGTTGGGTCCTAAGAAGTTAGTCACAATAGGCTTGGCAACCCAAATGGTTCTTTTCTTGACACCACATTGGGCACCAACATATTTGGCAAACACATTTCCAACCTCATCCTTACGAAGAGAATAAACATCATCAATAATAATAGGGTTGGATGAGGAGTTACCAATAGTGCATGAAGAAGAGAGGTGACCTTTATCACGACATATGTAGCAAGTTCTTTTATTCCATTTTTTCACAGTTGATTTATCCACCATGGGAGTATTATCTTGGTTCTTTTTGCGAAGTGGCCTTTCTTCAACTTGAGGTACACCATGACCTTGAACTTGAGGCCTCTTCCCTTTTTGCTTCTCACTGAGAGTCTTATTCTTCAATGGGCAAGATCTAACATGGTGCCCTTCAATTTTGCACTTGAAGCAAACAATCTTGGCCAAATTCTTGACATGTTCTTGGCCCTTCTTCTTGTCTCTCTTAAACTTATTATTGTTAGTGGACTTGTTCTTGATATTGGATTTGAATCCAAGCCCACTCTTGTCATTGGGGAATTTTTGCACACTCAAGATCTTGTTGAGTGTGGCCCTCCCTTCCTGACCCTTTTTCAAGTCCCTCTTCAAAGATGAGACTTGGGCCTTGAGCTCTTTGATTTCCTCTACATGGTTAGTATAAACACAGATACTAGAGGAAGTAGAAGCTTCATTGTTAGAGCAACAAGGCAAGGAATGTAATTCATTACAAGATGTAGCAATAATATGAGATGATGAATTACGAGGACTAGCACATGGTAGTACGACATTTGTAGTGGATGTAGTGCTAATGTCCACATGAGGCTCATTAGATGTTACCTTTGACACAGTAGCCTCATGAGCTAACTTTAGCCTATCATGGGAGGCTAGAAGATCCCCATGAGAGCTTGATAGCATAACATGACTTTCTTCCAATTTACCATAATTGCTAGTTAGCAAAGCAAGTTGAGCCTTTAGCTCAACATTCTCCTTCAAAATAGATGCTTCAAAAGAAGTAGAGTTAGTAGCACAAGTATCATTATAATGAGCAATAGTAGAAGACAACTTGGAAATCTCATTATATTTTCTTTTGAGATCAATTGCCACCTCAAGAGCTTTATCACGGGTTTCCTTTACTTTAGACACTTCTAGAGTAAATGTCTCCTCAAGAGATTCTTTGGTTGATTGTGCTTCTTCAAGAGCTTCATTTAGATTTGCAATATCATTAGCGTACTCACGCTCAAGGCTACTCTTTTTGTCAATTGTGTTCTCATGCTCCTCAACTTGAGCTTCTAACTTATCAACACGTTCTTTGCTCTCAATAGCAAAACCCAAGATTTCAACAAAGTTAGAGCAAGCAATATTATTCTTAACAAGAGCATGATAAACAATCTCACCCTTTTCATGTAACAAATCAACATCAATCTCTTCTTCCTCATTATACTCATCCTCATCATCACAATAGGTATTGGGTTCCAAAGTAGGAGATACCTTTGAATCCCTAGCCATAAGGCATAGATGGGAACCGTGAGATGATGATAATGAAGAATTACTTGAGGCTTCATTCAAGATGTTGTCTTGACCCGTAGAATCTTCAGTTTCCTCTACATTTTTAGAAACACAACAACTAGAGGAAATAAAAGCATTTATATCATGGCAACAAGGAATATCAAGCATATCATCATGAGATTTACTCAAACAACTTACACATGATATGCAAGGACTATCAACACAAGCATGTAAGGAGTTTGTAGTGCTAGAAGTGTTAAAGTCGAAAGGTAGATCATTGCAACTAGATAGAGATGAGGTATTACAAATAGTAAGCACACTATCTATATTGCAATTTCTATCACCACTTACCATATCATTACCTTGTGAAAAATCACATGTTGGTGAAGTGGTAGAAGACGAGAACTCATCTTGACCGGAAGTGGAAGCAACACAATCATCCTCAAAAATATTGGACACAACATATTTATCTTGAAGTTTTGTCCATAACTCATGAGCGCTCCAAAAAGGTATGACTGAAGCAGTAACTACATGGCTCAAAGCATTAACAAGCACATTAGAAGCTTGAGCATCGAGATATAAGTTTTTCTCATCCTCACAAGATAGATTAAGGAAATCCATTGGAGGAGAAAAACCTATATCTACGATTCGCTCCAAATTTGGGTCCATGGCCCGAAAATGATTAAGCATACAAATTTTCCAAATCTCATAACATGCGCCATCGAATATAAAAATGTCATCGTACACTAATCCCCTAGCCGACATCTTTACTCTCAAGGCGGTGAAGCCCAAAAGAGAGAATATGCTCTGATACCAATTGAAAAGGATACAGATGCCACCTAGAGGGGGGTGAATAGGCGGTTTAAAACTTTTACGATATGGGCTTAACAAAGGCGGAATAAAATTAGCGTTTACTTTGTCAAGAACAAATCCTATATAAACTACGGTTCACCTATGTGTTCCAACAACTTATGCTAAGCAAAACAAGAAACTATGTGATAGCTAGATATAAGGCTTCAAGCACGAAGGCTATCACAAAGTAAAGTGCATAAGTAAATAGCTCGGGTATAGAGATAACCGAGGCACGTGGAGACGATGATTTATTACCGAGTTCCTCCCATAAAGGGAGTACGTATCGTTGGAGGGGTGGGGTAGTACTAAGACCACCACACCACAAAAGGCCTCACCCTATTCTCCTGTGAACCTCGCTACAAGAGGCCTGGTTCACTTCTTCACTATCGGTGCACTTGTCGGTGGCAATCCGTAACCTCTCACAAAGATTGGGACACTTCTCCACAACTCAATTGGAGGCTCCCAACAAACAAGCTCGGGGAAAGGTCCACAACTTAATTGGAGGCCCCAAGTAATCCACAAACCTGCAAAACAACTAAACCGTCTAGGGTTCTAAGAACCCAAGAGTAAAAAGCTTCTCACCTTTCACCCAATGAATCCTCACCGAGAACTCAAACCGATGCACAAAATACAATGGCAAGAACACAAAAAGTGCTCAAGTCCTTCTTTCCCAAATTCCACCAAAGCTACAAAAGCTAGTGGGAGAATAAGAGAAGAAGAACACAAGAGGAAATCCACAAAAGAAACCCTAAGATCTAGATCCCAATATGTTCCCCTCACATAGAGGAGAGATGGATTGGTGGAGTTGTAGATCTAGATACCCCTTTCAAATCCCCCAAAAGGATTCAAGAAATATGGGAGGGATTGAGAGAATTTGCAAGCTCTTGAAGGTCAAAACAATGGAGGAGAGAGAGAATGCAAGCAACCAGCCTAAGGAGGAAGAAGGGGTCTATTTATACCCCTCGCCAACGAAATATGACCGTTTGGGACCTTCCAGGCTGGATAATCCGCCCCTCCCCCGGATATAGGGTTCCCCGGGCCGAAATATGGCTAAGGACTTCGCGGCGCGACCCTCTGTATATAGGGGGCGGATATTTGGGCCGGATAATCCGCCCCCAGAGGCCCGGATAATCCGCCCCTGTTACAGAGAGTCACGCCTCAAAGTCCTTAGCAGTTTCCCGAAAATTGGGCCGGATAATCCGCCCCCATGTCCGGATAATCCGCCCCCCCTGAAAACTGGCAGAAACAGCAAAACTGAAACAATCATAATTTTTGCATCCGGACTCCGTTTTTGATGATCTTGGGATCGTTTTAAAGAGGACAATGAGTTCTACAAGATTATCCAGAGAAACATCATAGTACAGCAAGGTAGGATAGAACCAAATGATGAAAGGTTTGACCTCTCCCAAAAAGACAAACCGATAAAACCTCCAACATCGAAAATGCAATAGAGAATGCATATGAAATTTGTTTTCGATGAACTTGAGCTTGTCATGGAGATTAACACAAGATCTAAATACTCACATGAGTAAGACCCAAATAAGAACCAAGAAATATGATGCCAAATATGCAAAGGTTTGAGCTCTCACCGAGGGATATGATCAAGTTACTCACTCGAGAGCCCCTCTTGATAGTACGGTTATCTATCCTATAAACCGGTCTCCTCAACTAACACCACAAGACCGGTAAGAAAGAAACCCTATCAAGATCAAACAATTGCCTTGTATATATTCCACTTGATGTTGATGATGACGATCTTCTACACCTCAAGATGGAACACCTTTCTTGATTGCGCTAGCTTGGTGAAGACTTGGAATTTGCTCCCCCATACTCCACTATGGAAGAGCCTCTCTTTTAGGCATATATTCACATATTCATGATCACCATAAGGATGACAAGCGACACTTGAGATCATCTTATTATTCAAGACACACTTGTCATAGGCTCAACTTCTACTTGACCAATCTCCGGATCATTCCTTGAAACGTTGATCAATACTTGATCTTCTTCACTTTCTTCTTATTCCAACCTTAAAGCCAACATATGGTTCAAGCATTTCCTATGGACAAATACTACAAGTAAAACTCAATGCAAACATAAGTCTATAAAGATTGTCATTAATTACCAAAACCATACATGGGGCACACATGTTCTTTCAGAAGCTCCTAGCATCGTGTTCCCTCTTCACAGGAACTGAATCAGATGTTGATGTGAAGAGACATACTAAAAGTTAAAATGATATGAACACGGAAGAAAAACGGCCAAAGACTACTGCTATGTAATTGTAACTACCTATTTTCTTCAATCCATGAAGTAGGAGACTCCCGCAGTGAAGTTATCAAAAATAGATGCATCTACCATTTGTATTTTAAAATCACACATACATTGAGCACTAATTTCCATGAATTGTGTTTTTGTGCTTCACAGATCAACTGAATGTCTTCTAATGCTGGCAACTAATGACCATGCTTGAAAATCAAGATATTAGAAAACCATGTTTGAATTAATAAACGGAAAGTAGAAATTCTTATTAGAATACAAAGTTTTGCACAACTTCATTGATGATAATGTACCAAACCAGTATGCGTATATACCAGGTCAAGGATTAATGTGAAAAATATTCAATGATAGTACTTGCACACTCTAGAAGCAAGCAATAGAAGTAAATAAACATAACGTACAGATTCTTATTAAATTTTTTCTCGACTTCATTGATGAATACGATGTACCAAATCAGTATATAAGTATATACCGGGCCAAGGCTTAATATGTTAGTAATAGTAATATCTAGAAGAGAGCAATAGGAAATATCCGAAATCATGTTACTTGCAATTGTAATTACCTGACATAATACTATTTACATTTGTCGGGGCAATCGTTACCCGTAGGAGGATGTCTCTCGTATGTCCTTGCAACTCCTATCCATCACTATCGTCTACTTTGGCGTTTGTGCCGTCATTGACGCCAAGCTCATCACCTTGTAATTCTGCCCCCTCCTTGCCCTCTTCTTCTCGCCTTTCTACTTCGCTTCTGCTCTTCATCTTCGTGGTCAACATGACTTGCCCTCCTTCTTCTCTTGTGGTCATGAAGCACACATCTAGAATCTGTACAACTCTATTTATAAAATAGTAAAGATGAACTCTGCTTTCTTGATTCTAGATCACGCCCTTGCCTCATATAGTCATATCTATATAGATACTATGAATTATAGGACATGTTTTCATGGAGATCCACTCCATTCTGTTCACTGTAACCATTGTTGTTGGATGGCAAGTTTTTTCGGCCTTAAATTATCCCTGCCAACCTGATAAACTACAACTATTATACAACCCAACAAATATCTAAGAAACAAAAGAACTGTCAGATAGACAACTCATCAATTGCACTTGTTGTATATCACGTAAGCAGAAATGAAATTTGTTGTATCAGCTATAGATTTTCATCTGTCGTTTGCAAAAGAATATAAGAAAGTAAAATTTCTAAGCAAACTAAGAACATATGCTCAAACCGAGTCACCGAAGAAAAAGATAGAAAAGAAACTTCCATTGGGTAAAGGGAAATGTGTGCAAATTAAGAGAAGCTGTGATATATGTACTCCCGCCGTTCCACAAATCTTGTCGTGGTTGAATTATAAAATGGAGGGAGTACAAAAGTTGATCAAAAGAGCACAGCAGAAGCCTCACAACAGCATCCAGACTCAACTTATAGTCATCACAAATTTTCCAACACATAGATAGTGTAGCAATCTCGAGTCGTGCAGAACAATGGGGAACGGAAATGAAATCCTCTTCCTCATGTGCAGGGTCATACTTGTCTTAATGTTACTGCACCAACGCACACCTAGTTGCAGAGGACGATTTTTTTTGAGGTTGGACGAACTTTAAAGTGTAAAAGTTCGATGCAGAATAAATCAAAGTGAATACAATGTATCTTGTCATCGGTGCTTTGGTCTAGAGGTAATGCCAGTACCAATACACTGTGGCACAAAATATCATATCAAATCTGCACACAATTTTAGATGAACATAGTAAGTAAATTAGAAAATCCTCCACCATGGTCGCTAGTAACCGCTGGACAAAGTTACAAAAAATTAGATACGTAAATTACCTCTCCCCTTCGCTACTCCCTTCCCCTTCCAGCCTTTTTGCACTTGATGGCACACAATCTAACCAGTAAGCAAAGACACCGTGAGCTGGAGCAAGAAACATAGAAGAAATATGATAAATCAACAAATATAGAAGTAATTCATTATGTATGTGTTGATCTCCTTCCTACCCACACTTTGGCTAAGCCACGACAACATTGTCCCTCTGCTCCAACATGTCTAGCCACAATATTTTCCGGCTCATACAAACCAGTCATGCTTATTGTGTTTCTCTCACCTTAATAATAAATATAATGTAATCATGTAACCGTGAAAATATTCATGCCTCTATATTCGGCATTGATGGTGTGGAATAAAAGATTATAGCACTGGTTATCCTTTACTGGTTAGCCTTCAGAATCTAGATTAAACTTTGCCTCCACCGTGAGTATGCGTCAGCTGCTCATGGCACTCTATCTATGTGTTTCCATAGGCTGCAAAGAAATTTATTAAAATGAACAATATCAAATATCTATGAATATACCACACCTAATAAGTTATTGCAAATGGCAAAAGGAAAATAGTCTGAAAGTGAGAGCCTTAGAAAGAATAAAAGGATAAAAATGCAGTTCATTCATCAAAATAGTTAAAGGTTAACAACCCTTGTTCTGAAACCGGGCTTCATCCTCTTCACTTAGTACCCTTCCAGCTGGTGCCCATCCACCCTCTCCCAAGTCTTCTTTTATTTTGCTCTTTATGCATTGTACGGTTGTGTTAAAATATTAATTTACTTTGTAGGATTGTAACAAAACAGTAGCGTTTGAATCATTGTGAGTTCAACTAAAATGTCCCGAAAAGTCACATACATGCAAACAACAAACAAAATACAGTCACATGTCTAGTATAAATGACAGTATAAGTTCCAAGGCCCTGCATATTCTCAGTTGGAGCCTTTTCACATAGAACAGAACATATTTGCCATTGAGCATTGAACTCTATCAACAGCTCATCGACACTTTACCATGATTTTATACACAAGCATGGGTGCTATAAATTTTGAGAATCGCTTTACCGTTTAGATTTGCCATACCTCAAATTATTGGGTAAGCCGCACCAGTTGTCAATATCCCTGAAAATACCAACTTGAGACATACATCATGAAAAAATCTCATCCAATCTGCTTTTTAAAAAATTGTGCCAGGAGAGCATAGTTAATATAAAACATTGTATGCCCATTTAACAGTACTATATCACTTACAAAAATACCCGCCTTTTGCCTTCCAAGGAATGTCCCACACGGAACTCTCGCCGAGAAGATCTGACAGAGAACTTGTGATTTAAACAGACTCACCACGGAGAACACACAATTTAAACCAAAACTCACCACAGCAGGACGAAGACGACATGCAATGGGACAGGAGGGCGAAGACCTCATGGTTCTTAGCCCAGACGCCACCATAAACTCGCCAAAAGATACTAAGCCATGCTGGTATATTCCTGGTCAAATGGTACCACTAATAAGAAACTCATGCCAGAATTTTGACATATGCACTCAATTGTACATAAGAAAGAAGTCAATTGTGTGGATTTCTAAGCTGAACTTATCGATCCGCTGATGCTGAACTGCTCAAATTTACCTGTTATTGACACCTTGCACGACTGCAGCACTGGCTACAGCAGCAACCTTTTACTATGGGCATGGGAGTGGCGACGATCCGGGGCAGGAGAGCGCAACACCTTGTCTGCAGTGTCAAACGATGGAGACGACAGACACAACAAATTGGGGCCTCACCTGGTTGAGCAATGAAGGGAGCAGTGATTCGTGGGTCACCTGCTGCACTTCAGAACAACGGATACGAAGGCTTGTTTGTGCGTATGAATCAGCAGAAACATACGGCCGGCGGCCGGCAACATGGATCAATGGATGTGCGGCGCCGAGGTCTGATACGTGCGCAACCGACAGACAGGATTGTGTCCCGTTGCGGGCAGCCTGGTCCGCAAGAGGCGGCGGCGGCATCCGGGCGGGCGAGTCTGCGAGTCTTGAGGCGAGATATGGTCAATGTGTCCATGCGAGCGCAACAAGAATGGTCTAAGTCGAATAAGATGAGTTTGAACCTCAACTTTACATAGACCAACTGCTGTAAGAAGGATGATGTTGGGCAAGTTTATCGTTGAGCTTTTGCTTGGCATCTCGAAGAACCTCCGGTGGTTGGCATCATACTACATATCAAGTGCTGTAGTAACCAAGTGCATTTTTCATGTTATAATCAAATCTGTATACTACTATTGAGAACCTCCCAACGTTGTTCTACACTTGTACTATCCTATATGCAGCATCTCGCTCTTAGATTGTACTATATCTATCTAGCATCTTCACCCCTTTATCAACTAGTGCGCTTCGCCCTCGAAAGACTTGCGCTACGCCGACCTGTACGCCCTTCATCAACAGGGTGGCGAGGTCTCCACTTTCGAAAGTGGCATCATCTGCAAAACAACCGAACCTCCCTCCTCTCCTCCCCAGCGTGAACCTCTGCTTGAGAGTCGACCCTCGCCTTCCGCGACCGCCCCTCTCCTCCTCCCTCCCCGGCGGCCATGGTGGCCGGCGAGAAGCTGGAGTAGGTGGTAGGCTTTTTCTTTTCCTTGTAGTAGTAGTAGTCTTAGATCTAGTTCTTGTGTTTTTGTCCCCATGTGGCGTCTGGGAGTAGTTCGCCGGAGTTTCTTGGTCGTATCCGGCGTGGCCTAGGCTTGGAGGCCTTTTCAACGAAGCTTTGGTGGCAGGAGCTTTGGCTGGGGGCCATTTAGGGCTTAGGGATCTCCGTCAATAAGACCAAGTGGTGGAGCTCTGCTTTTCGGTCGGTTGCGCACGCCGGCGAGCAGCCGCTTCCGCTCTTCTCTGTTACGCTTCCATGGACGAAGCTGATGGTGGCGACCGGGGTGAGCTCCAAGAATAAGTGCAAGCTCCTTCAGCGTGTTACCCACGAGGCGCGGCCTCCCCCCTTGACTGACCGTGGTGGCGGGGAAGAGGGGTGGTCAGGCCTGGTGCTTGGACATGCTGACGGGAGGGGAAGTTTTGATCTGCTTGTTTGCAAGTCAGAAGCTGCGTCGCTGCGGAGTTCCTACACGGAGGACATGCTCGCCGAAGTGATCCTTGGTCAAAAGGGGCCACTCACACTGTCTGCCGTGCTGTGAGCACCACAGTCAGCTTTGCCTCCAGGCTATGCCATCTCGGAGGAAACTTGATCCAGGTGCGATTCTCCACCCTGCTGGCAAACCAAGTGGTCTCGTCCCCGGTCTTGCCGGCAGCGATCGTTGCCTGAGATCCTTCATCACCGGTGAAGAAGGACTTAATCGCGTTTTAGTTGTCTCACTCAAGGTCCTTTTTATAAAAGTGAGGGTTTTTCTTGTTATCCCTGTTTGGAGCAGGGACTTCTATCTAACTGTACCTGCCGATTAATTGTAGCTTCTGGGGCCTTCGCGCCCCTTCCCTTGTGTCAAAAAAAAAAGAGGTCTCCACTTTCGTCTAGAGAAGCCGTGCCCCCTCCCGCGTCAAGTTCTTTGTGTGGCTGCTGCTCCAGTCCCGTGTCCACACTCGTGACCTCCTCCTCCTCCGCGAAAAGCATCCTCTCCGAGGAAGAGGCCGAGTGCCCCTGCTGTCAGCTACCTTTGGAGACGGTGAGCCACATGGCTCTATTCTGCCCGCACACCGCCAGATTCTGGGCTACGATCGGCATCGTGATCCCTCCAAACGCGTGCGTCGCCGACATCCAGCACCTGAAGCCCCGTCCCCCTCCATTCATGCTGACACGGGCCCGCGTCCATCCTCCTCTGTGTCTGGCACCTGTGGAAGCAACGGAATGCGCGGGTTTTCAGGGGGTAACTCCCTCGCTCGAGCTCACACTGAAACTCTGTTGTGATGATGCTATGTTGTGGCGCGCCCACTTTCCCGTCAAACACCGTGGGGCTATGGACTCTTAGCTTGTCTGCCGTAGGGCTCCCTGCCTCCCTAATCTGTAATCTAATTGCTTCGCCTCCTTCCTCTCTGTGAGATGTAACTATCTGGGGTCTGCCCCGTTTTGATTAATATATATTCAGGTGGGGAAGCTCTCCCATGTTAAAAATTCAAAAAATATAAAAATCAGCATAATCATCATTCCTAAATGTCCTAGAGAGACAGATTCAAGATCCAGAGCTCGAGACGATGACGAATTATGACCAGTGAGGATTACAAGAACACAGAAGTAGAAAAAAGATTTGTACATTTGTTCGAGTTTCCTGGGTTAACGGATATATATACAGCTGAGTACATACAGAGTAGTGCGTACTGTGCTGCTAAACTCAAATGACAGTAGCAATAACCAATAATCAGATGGTAACCGTACTGCAATTGACAGTTCAGCAAGGCATGATCCATTAATATGCAATTGCCCGCTATACTTCGTTTAGCTCTGCTTTGGGGTAACCTATAGTTGTTGTTTTTTTGAGTTGCCACTCTTCGCCATAGCCAGAATTTAAATTTCATCTATACATACCAAATCTACATACTTTAATATATTACAAGACTTACACCAAACCACTTTTATATTAATTGTACTTGAGTACAAATATCTTTTTGTGATAGCTTTGGAATTGGTGGGGTTTGTTGGAATTTTTTCCCATTATGGATGGCCCATGTGTAAGAGGCACACTCCAACTCCATGTGTGCATCTAGGCATCTGAAGAAAATAGCCGGAGATATTTTGGTCCCCTCGCCTCCGGATGCCATCTTGGCGCTGAGTGGTTGGGTAGCTCGAATCTTTCGGAGTTTTGTGTTCTTCGTCAACGTCTAGTAGAAATCTGAGTACTCCCAGATCTTATTCACATCTGACCAGTTTATGTTATTGTTTCATGTTTCTTTTGGTTTATTTTGTTCTTCCTGGAGTTGGAACCTTTCCTCCACATTATGATGAAGATTTTGTGGTTAATGGTCTGAACTTCTAGGGGTTCATCCTGGTCCATGTACGTTTATCACTCGTGACTTCTCATCTTTTTGGATGGGCGGCCAAGGGTCTTTCAGAAACCTTTAACGGTAATCAAGTTTGTGTAGCCGAATGAGTGGCAATATCGTTGCTCTGGTCTAATTGTAGTCTATTACTTAAGTCTTGGCAGTATTTCATCTTGCTAAGATTGGTAGCATGGAAAAAATGTCTACAAGAGATTTCATTGTAATTTTTTGTTGTAGGAATTACTTTGTAATTTGTTGGAAAATGGATCTGAAGCAGAGTACCTATAATCACTAGTGGAGCTATGTAGGGCAAAACCAGGCCATGGTCCGCCCAGAAAATTTGCGAAAAAGACTATCCGTGCCTTTTTTCTAGGGTGTATCAAACACATAGAAGAAGTTGCCGACGGCAGTTACAACACCGCAAAGCGGCACGCCACGGCTACCAACAGAGGGGTGGTAGCTCCCTAAACACCTAAGCCTACTCTCCCTCTACCAACAAGTTCATCGGCTCCGGGAAGCCAAACACCTCTGACCGGAACAGCCTAGCTAAGCGCCATTGCTGAAAATTGCCCCGGATCTTTGACTTGATGGTCGCCACCGTAGGGCGTACGTCGTTAAACACAATGTCGTTTCGGTATCTCCAGATGCTCCAGAAGACCAGGATGATGGCCGTCCACAGGTCGTGTTGGTATGGCTTCGCACACGGTCTCGTCGTCCACCAAAGTAGCAGGTATGTGTCCGCAGAGGGCACCTACTGAGGTCTATCCCACCGCAGCAGCGCCCACGCCCATACTTCCCGGACCACCACACGTCCAATTAGAATGTGTTGGATGCTCTCCGGCTCCTGATCACAGAGCGGGCACTTGGGCAGTCGTGGTAACTGGCACCGCTCCAACCGCTCAGCCGTCCAAGATCAGTCCCTCGAGGCCAGCCTCGCGAAGAACTTGCACCCATACGGGGCGCGCGAACGCCAAATCTGGGTGGCAACCGGGGCTCGGGTGGTGCCCGCAAAGAAGGCTCTGTATGCCGACTTTGCGGAGTATACCCCATCATGCGACCATCTCCAGGTCAACACATCCTCGCGCTCCGGATCGAGCCTAATCCCAGCAAGCGCATGCCACAGGAGGAAGAATTCGGGAACAGCCGCTCCCCCTAGGTCTGAACGGGCTCTCACCTTGCTCAGGGGGACCGCCGCGAGGAGGTTCGGGGCGATCTCCTCGGCCCGGCGGCCATGAATCCACCGGTCCTACCAAAACCTAGCTCGCTCCCCTGATCGCCTGATTGCCTGATCCCCTGACCCGGCGAGGAGGTTCATTGCCTTGATAGCCTGATCGCTAAAACCTAGTCACTGATACTAGCAGAACAACAGACCAGCTGCTTAACCATAGTCCAGTAGTACCTCACGAGATGAGGACCATTCCAACACACTAGCCCGTGTTTTTTTTCTTCCCAGATTCTTAGTTAGCCATTGGATAGGTTGAAAAACAAATTGCGTGAATTAGCCCTTTAATAGCAACAGCACACTAGTTAAGACGCTATGTGGGTTTACTGAATTGTGCCAGTTACTGACCGTTGTCTTGGTAAGATAATGCCTCACTAACTAGCTACTTCTTGGGCGGATTTCCTTGGTAAGATACTGCCTCACTAACTAGCTACTCCTTGGGCAGATTTCTTCTTAAACTGAATCTATGTACATGTAGATTTCACCCGTAGGTCGTGAGTGCACTTGGAGCCTATGGGCCGACATAGCTAGGCAAGCATTCTGTTTGTATACAGTTTTGTTTATGAATAGAATTTCCAAGAAAGTAAGATAAATCTTTGTCATACACGTGGCAGATGGCAGACTATGAACACCTTTATCACAAAAAAAGATGAAATCGTCTAAATACATCTTGATTCTAAAATTCACAAAAGCCATATATAGCCTTTAAATACACCAAACAAAATAATGCCGCAATCCAAGAAAAAAAATCAGAGGATACCATCATGTGCTCTATATATGAAGATCATGCTCAAACCTAGCTACTCTTGATCCACGAACTCCCTCAAGGGCTTTTCCAACTGCTTCATCACTGCCTCCCACCCTGCATGAGTCGGGTGCATATCATCCCAGTAGAAAAATTTGTTGGATTTGTCACACACGCTGTAAAGAAGCTCCGAGGAATCGCCTTGCTGTCCACAGTAACCCTTTGAATCAAAACTCTCACAACACGGTGACAACTTGCGCTTGAATTGCTTGGATAGCTCTTGGCCCTTACCTACAAGTACGTCCAATAAAAATTATTCATATATGAAGCTCAAGCACACAATCAAACCAATATATTAGAAACCTTAAAAGTAGTGTTGGGCGCATGCATTCATGTATGTACTTACCGGGTACATTATCCACGATGTTAGTAAAGGCGGTGTAGAGGTCAACAACGTGGACATTCTTCTTTGCTGCCATCGCTTGTTTCAGGTTATCGTTATGGAGGAACGCGCCCAAGTTTCCGAAGACATCGCACGCGGTATAGTTGCTGGTCCTTGTTTGCGATGGCGTGCAGCCGACGGGGTGCAAGTTGTTGACGATAACCTTTCTCACACCGAGCTTCTGCAACTGCTCCACGTTGGCCGCGATCTCCTTTGTGACCTTCCCAACATAAGCATTGATCTGCATAGAGACATGGAAAAGCTAATTAGCAATATGCACAAACACACGAACTGTTCAAAGTGTATGCATGCACTTTGCTGCTAGCTACTCACATCGCTGGCGGTAGTCAGGCCGGTCACGCCTGTGCTCGCGTAGTAGTCGTTGCCGGAGATGGCGACAAGCGCCACGGAGCGACTCAGTTGCTTCTCTGTGATGGTCCCGTCCTTGACCATCTTCCTAAAAGTGTCGACCTGCTTGGAGAGTGTGGGGACCTTGCTTGCCGACGTGGTATCGAACACCCCAGCGCCACCATGGGCGAAGGTCATGCCGGATGGATCGCAGGTCTTCTCTGCCGTGCGGGCATGCGCTGGAGGTGCCTCCTCAAGCCCCAGGATCGTTGCTGCAAGTATACAAATGAATAAACCAGTAAGCTGGATTGGTGTGTATATATATGTACTTACTTGCTAATTGACGACAATCATACTACATAATGAGGTGCGTACGTAGCTAAATATGAGAAGCCGGACTATATATATACTTACCAATGAAATCCGACTGGATTTTGTAGTTGGAGAAGCGCCCCGATGGAGTATTTGGTCGGGGGTTTCCATCGGCGTCAACATAATTGGAGCCGTAAGGGTAGGCCCACTGCCGCGACATCTGGGTGACAGGGTCCGTCAGAGGGAGGTTCCCGTTGTCGGCGAAGTCATCTCCGAAGACGAAGAAGCTGTAGCTCGACAACTTCTTCTGATGGTGGCCGCCGGCAGGGGCTGGCCGGGCCTCCGCGCCGTTGGGACTTAGAACAAGGAGGAGGAGGAGGAACAGGCCGAGGACGGCCGGAACCAGCTTCATGCCTGGCTCCGGCCCTTGTCCTTCGAAGGCAGATCGTCCGACTGCTTGATCTCTCGTCGAACTGTTTGATGCTCGCGAACGAAAAAAAAGCTCGAAACCAGGAACGCAGAGCTTAGCTTGTTTTCTGACGATGTCTCCGTGTTCTCTCTTCTTCAATTTATATAGGACCTGAAGTAGCGCCAAGGTGAGCACGAGCAAAGTCGTAAACGGACCCGCGGTCCCGATCGGACTCGGAGACACGGTCACACAGCACAGTAGGACACGGAATAATCCCCTGGGTCCCTCCCTCGTGCCATGTGTCCCAAAAATAGATCCTAGAGCACCTCCACTCGTTCACCGTTTTCAGACTGAAATCCAGCACTATTTAACGCCGGACGGATATATCTTTCGGCCTGACGCTCGTGGTTAGAGAATGGGGAGGTTTGAGAGTGTTGCGTGTGAACCGGAGAGGGCGCTGGTATTTATAGTCGAATGGGGGCGGTGAAGGCGAGAGGGGTGTAGCGGCGTGCGCAGGGAAACGCGACACGGCAGGAAGGCGGGCCGACGGTGGCGTGCCATTAAGGCGATGCGTGGTCGACGAGACGGGCAGTCATTGCCCGGCGGTCCGTCGCGGGAGCCGAGGCGACAGGATGAGGACGACTCGGCTTTCTCTCGCTGACAGGGCGGGGCCACAAGTAGAGCTATTTTTTCGCCGATTCCGCTGCGTCTGGCGTTCCCAGATGGTTCTCAGTGCCCTAGGTTTGGCCTGAAAACGCCGGATAAAAGTTGGGCCAAATCCGAACCAATTTGGCGTCCTGGAAACGCCGCTGAGCCATTTTTCACCGTCCGGATGAAAATTTCGTCCTGAGAACGGCCTCCTGGGAACCCGAGTGGAGATGCTCTTAGTCTTGCTTTTGCTACAAATAAATGTCCTTCTTTTGCTAAAAAAATATATCGCTTTTGTTACATTACCACATTTGCAAAAAACAGTTTTCGCGAAAAAGGGAAAAAAGACGGCCCTTGCCGGAGGAGTCATCACCGAAGACTCCCATCGAAAACATCGTAGCATATACTTCAGAATATTGTAATAAAATCACACGAAGATTTTAGCAAACAAATTTGTGACATCGTAGCATCGATTGAAGCATTTCTTCGTGGTTCAAAAACATACAGAAACATTGCAGCATTTCAAGAGCAGCAAAGTAGCAACCCAAATATGAAAAAGTAGCAACCATTGTCGCCCCTCATAGCAACCGCCTTTGTTGGTCGCAACAACCACCATTGCCGATTGTAGCATCGGCCCCGGACACGTCCCTAGCATCTTGGAGCCCCTTCCACAGCGTTGTGCAAGGTCACATCTTTGTCTCCGTCGCTGGAGTCGAACGAGGGTCCTGACACCGGCCGTCTTTCATATGTCCGTCGAGGAGGAAGAACCCGACGACGCTCAATGTAGTGCAACAAGCAAGACTATGTTTGCAAGGTTGTATGTTTGGTTGTGTGCAACCTATGTTTGTGGTCACCCACATGGAACAACTAGAAGGCCATTGTTCTTTTCTATTGGACCGCACAAGCTTTTAGTGTGTCTCAGTCCATGGTGTAGTTGCTTATGGCTTCTATTTTGATATACCTGTTCAGCATGAACAAATTCCTTTGTTTAGAAAGAGAGGGCATAGAGTTTCTTCTTCAAGACATTTACTAGTAAATTAACCAGTTGTATCAAACCAACGATGATTCCGGTAGAAGTTGTCAAGTTCATAATAGACATAAATTGGAGCTTTCATATGATATTGAACATCTATACCTAATAATAAAGGACGAATTGTTTCTTCCGGTCTAACACTTTTTTGGACACTTTTACCCTCCCATCAGACAGCAAATTACCCACCAATGCCACCGGTAAGTAGAAAAAACCGGAGTATCCGTCAAACTTTTTCCTGCTGACGATCGCTAGCGTGGCCTTTATGTTATGGCCTAATTAATAATTAATAATACAAGTTCGTACGGTCTGGCCCATCATCGTGAGTTCATCGTTTCCTCACATCGCCCCAATTCCCTATCCGATAGGACCCTGCTGCGTTTTGTGGAATTAGTCCCACATCGCTTCTTTAAACGGAGATCTGCCAGTTTATATACTTTGCAGACTGCCTGGAATAAACAAGCAGATCTGAAATTTGATGATGCCTGAGACGAGCGAGATAGACTGCTAGATGCTGAACATAACCGCGATGGTAGAGAGAGACCCGGGGGGAAAGGCTTGAAGGAACCTAGACGGTCAGTGGGGATTAGATGGACGAGAATCGAGCTTGATAGAAGGAGGGGAATGCCAGTCAGGGCAAAAGATGAGAGAGGCACTGGCAGTCAGGCGAGCTCTGGTGGTCGCCATGGACGGATGGTGGTCTTGCGCTCAGCGCCCTGCAGTTCGATTTCAGGGCCGGCTCTTCGAGGCTGGGCGTTGACCGGATGGAGCGGGTGAAGGACGAGAAAGCGGCGACGCTCCCAAGGTAGGTTGGGGTCGAGCGAGAGGCGTCTGGGACTAACCGGTGGCGGGCCAGAGCCAGACAAAAACACCAGTGCGGCACCTGCATATTCTTCCACCCCGTCGTCCACGGCTCCCTTTTCTTCCTCAAGCATGTTCGACCCTTTTTGCTGCCATCTACTCTGCTTTATATGCCTTTTGTTGGAACTTGGAAGGCAAAAATGGCAGAGCTATAGAGCGGGGGCATCGCTTTCTCCACTATGGTACGCCATCGAAGGAAGCCCCAATGACCCTATTGCTTTTGATTTTTTATTCACCGACTCTCCAGTCTATTTGATGCTAATATATGACACCAGATTAGTTCAGGGAGAAGTGCTTAAATATTACTCCCTCCGTCCAGAAATAAGTCACTTGGATTTAGCTAAATTCGGATGTATCTATACACTAAAACATGTCTAGATACATTCGAATCTAGACAAAATCATGTCAGTTATTTATGCAAGATGGTAGCCATTTTCTATTTTGAAAACGATATGTGTATTCGCCTCTCTCAAATTTGTTTTGTTCTTTTCTAGCTAGGTTGATGTAGAAGTAAGCCCGGTTTTGTTTGTATCTGAATTAGAAAAAAATGGTGGCTATACAGTTTGATTAAAACAATGAACCAAATGTTATATCCTCAACTTGCCTCTCATCGGAGCAACTCGCAGGCCTGGGTATTGTCAATTAGAGTATCAATTGGGAATCAGGTCTAATTAACGCCTCTAAACATAAATGAGATGGGATTGCAGGGTCGGGTCCAGGAGGCCCGCGGTTGGTTAACCTTGCATGCTCACTACAAGAAATGTGTTGACTAATGATCTTTTTTTAATGAACCATGAATTTTTTGGTTATAGATCTATAACTATTCTAAACTAAATGGTCGTAAGGTATTTGAGAGGGCCTAAATCTTAAAAAATTACGACCATTGTTACTAGAAAGGTCATAGTTTTCTTACACCAAATGGTCATAGATGGATACCATAAGCTCTATTGCTAGACAGGAATGAGAGATACAAGGATAGCCATTGGATCAGAGCAGAATAGACGGACGAGATTGTGTTCAGGGGTAGTAGGCCTGGATCGATGACATGGCGTCCTAGCTCTCTAGTCGCCAAACTACAGCAATCCTACGTGGGAACAAAACAAGATATCTTTTCTAACCCTAACTCCTTTCTCTCCCCCGCCGCCTCACCCCTCCACAGATCCCATCGGCCGCCGCCCACTCCTCTACAGATCCCATTGGCCACCGCCCACTCCTCTACAGATCCCATCGGTCGCCGCCCCATCCCCATCCTCATCCGTCTCACTCCCGTATTTCCTCCCGAAGGTGATCAAGGGGGGCGTGACGAAGGCGATGAACCTGATGGGATTTTGCAGTCGGTGCCTGTCTCAGCGGCTCTCATAATCCAGCACATCAAGATCATCTAGAGGGGGTAGGCGGGGCTCACCCATCGATTCCTCGGCCCAGTCGCGAGCAGCTGAACACCACAAATGGTAATAGGTCAGGAGCTCAGATGCCCTAGTCGCCGCCCACGCCCCTGACCATCTCTGCCGCCGACGGTCTTGGTCACTGCCTTCCCCTCCCGATTGTCGCCATGATCTTCATCCTCTCGGTCGTCGCCTGCTCTCTGTCCTGGTCCTTCTCTGGATCTTCAAACTCAAGGAATTCTCCCTCTGGTCGGCTGCCTCCCCTTCCACAGGTAGTGCCCCAATCCTCTCTATTCCAGCATAGTTTTCTTCGGCAGTGTTTGTTCTAGTCCAATTCCCGAGGATGATGTAGGTTATTGGTTAGTGCTCTTGCTAGTTAGTATATTTGTAGGTTTTTCGTTAGTCCAACCCTTTTTAATTGATTGGGCTTGATCTTTCAGGTGTATGTATGTGCGCTCCATAGAGTCCACATTGATGTAGTATATCCACTGTCCATACTAGGAGTTGGTACAGCTATATTATTATGACATTCACATTCCAAGTTAGTAAACGGGATGATACCTGAGTTGATATGTGCTAGCTCTAGGCTGATCAATAGTCTAGTTATTGATAATAAGTACCCCTCTGATAAAGAAGTGATTACTATGTCGAAAAGTAGAAGTACTATTTATTTTTCAATGCACCTATGCAATGGCAGGAAGGCCTGGAAGTAAACTTGTTAGTCTCTATAGGATCGTCCCGTGAATCGTGCGACTTCACGAGTCTGTTGGCATATTTATTCTCTATGTAGTGATTCAGTGTCAAGTTCAGGACCCCTCTAGCTACAGGGTCAGATGAGGTATCCTTTGTGATCTATGGCGACACGGGGAAGGCTCCGCTAGACCCATCGGTGGAGCACTACATTCAGGTATAAAAACGTTGCCCTGTGTATTTAAAATACACTTGGTACAGAACTCTTCTGCGCACTTGCCGGTTGAATTGTGCTTCTCTGCGCGAGATGTGGCCTTCTGAATTCTGAAGTTAGTTCTAATGAGTCATGACCCTCGTTTGTAGCCTGGATCGATCTCCGTGACCAGAGCAGTGGCCAAAGAGATGCAAACCAGGAAGGTCGACTCGATCTTCCACATAGGAGACATCAGCTACGCCATAGGATTCCTGGTTAAGTGGGACTTCTTCCTCCACCTGATCAGGCCGCTCGCTTCCTCGGTCTCCTACATGACTGCCATCGGCAACCACGATAGGTGATTCAATTTCTGAACCTAGAACATTAACCTCGCACTATTCTCTGCCAACCTCGAGCTAGCGATGGCCGGACGACAACATAGGCGACATGCATCGTCAGTAACATCTCTTGAACAAACTGCCATTTTTTCATGGATTATGCAGGAGACCTAAGTTCTTTACTGGTCATATATGGTGTTGTGAGTAGGTATCGGGAGTCCTAAGTTCTTTATTTTGTGCTTTGCTTTAGCAAATCATACCCTTAGAGGTGTAATGAACTTTAGATGTACTTCTGAAAGAGCGAGTGTGTTGCCTCCAGATGCCATAGAGTCTACAAAATGCCAAGGCTTTCAAGTAGCTTCTCATGACTTGGTACACCATGAATGTTATAGATCATTTTAACTTGAAACAATCTGATGTACTTCTAAACATTGACATCTCTAACCATTTCGAGTATAAATGCTATAAATAGCATTGTGGATGACTCCGTATTGGTCAAGTTTGTTGTCATGGACTTTTGTTTCGGCGTCGAAATATTTTTTCTTCTTGATATAACTAACATTAGCATATAAACTGGTAACTATGTTTGTTACAACAAAATAGTGAAAGAGGGATGGCCTAGGAGCTTGTGTTCACTGTAGTGTCAGCTTGTAAGGGGACTGGTTGCTCTAGGAGCAACCTTGACATGATGCTGGTGAATGGTTCTATTAAGAAAAAATACCATTAGGTCTCCTGGTGATTCAATGAAGTTAGGAGTTCTATCTTGGTTTTTGTTTTTGTTTTAATCACATAATGAACAAAAGCAGTGCACGATGTCTAAGAATAAGAAGCTACTCACGTTTTGCACCTCTCCAGTACTTCCAGTTTAACTGATGTCCTTTTAAACAAGCAGGGCTTATAGGAGAACTATGACACTTGAGTGTTTGTTGCTTATGATTTTAGTGTCACTTCACTTTGCAGATGCCATGTACAATTATGGCAATGGGGTGGCTAAGCCGACCAAGTATAATGGTTTATTGTAGAACTAGTAAGGTAATTTTGCCCCTATTTTCTTGTTGTTAAATGTACTGGCTATTGATGTAGTAATGCTCCTTGTTTCAACAATATGGGTGATTACTTTGTAGAATGACTCAGGTCTCTGATAAAAACAAGTCCTGCTAGGGAAGAGCCTAGCTGAATTTTTGGGTGTATGCTATTAGGTATCACTCACTTGTAGATAAAAATTATTTGTGTTTATGCTACTGGATGCTTAGCAAATGCTAGCCAGGCTAGCCAGGGTTATAATCCTCCGTCATTGTTTCTACAGATGTTGCATTTGCTACTAGCCGGAGACAGACGCCGGCTTCCCCGTTCTAGCTACATCCTCCACCTTGCCGTGCCTGATGCCGTGACACTGAGAGTTGCAGCCATTGCCGATTATGCGGATCGGCACGGCGAGCTATGCTGCGTCACAGAGAGGTGGTGGCGCTGTGCCCAGGATCCCACAGGCAGAGGTGGTGGTGCTGTGCCCGGGATCCCACAGGCAGCGGCGGCCCAGCGTAACGCAGATGGTTGTCCTTGTCTAGGTCACCAAGGAAGGCTCTAACGTTGTGGCGCCCCGCAAAAACCACTACTAGAAAATCACGTTGTTTTTGTGCATTGCATCATCACGACCGCATGCTCCTGTCATCATGCCACATTGCATTTGAGCATCGTCATGTCCTCATGCATTTGTTTGTCTAAAACTATTTTCTAAAAGCCTAGTTTTGTTTTCTAAATATTCCCCGTCTTAATTTCAAATCAAAACTCCGGTCTTTTCCGGGTCTTTTATTTGTCTAAAAACTATTTACAAAAGTCAATTTTAAATTAAAATAAAAGTTTATATTATTTTTGGGAGGCAGCCAGCCAGGCCCGAAAGCCCGGCCGACCACCTCCAAACCCTAGTCTAAAGATATCTAGCCCTAAGCCACCGGCCCAAAACCCAGCCCCACCTCTTTTCCCGCCCACTCCCTTCTAACTCCCGCCAGCCACCTCCACCTCACCAACCCCTCCACCTCACTCCCTCCATTCACCGCCTGTCACCTCACCCGCGTGGGCCCCACCTTCCCCGGTGGACAGCCACCCCGCGGTAGCCCGCCCGCCAGCCCTCCTCACACCCTACGCACCACCTTATCCTCCCCGGCCCCTGCACGCATAAACACCCCGCCTGGCCCCACTCCCCAGCATGCTCCCACCAACCGATCCCTCCTAGCCCCACCTCACCCCGCGCAGTCGCCCACCCCGCACGAAACAGTCCACCACGTTTCCGTGCTGACATCCGCCTTGGGATCTCCGCCCGTCCCACGGCCGCTCCTTGCCAGGCCCCACCACGAGCCACGCCCTCCCAGCAGCCCCATCTTCCCCGCGCCTCTGCCCGACCGCCGCCTTGTCTCATCCACCTCGCCGGACGACCGCACCGCTCCCCGGTGCCCCTCTTCCCCTGCACCTCCCGCCTCCGTCGCCTGAGCTTCTCCTCCGCCCGCTTGTCGTGCCGCTCTCCCCTGTTCCTCCTCGAGCCTCTCCGCTGCTGGCCACCTCCTCCTCGCGAGCCAAGCCATGTCGCCCGCAGGACCTCGTCGACGCCTCCCTCTCCCCGCTGGCTCGTCGTCGCCGTCCGACTCGAGCACGGCCGCCCCTCTGACTCCGTTCTCTCCTCGACCGGCCCGGACCCTAGTCGCGACCCCGCCGCTGAGCTCCGCTTGCCGTGTCACCGACACCCCGGTCTCGTCTCTCCCGAGCCGAGCGCCTCTTCGATCCCCTCTCCCCGCGCGACGGCCACGCCTCCCGCCGCCGCTCGCCCCGAGCCCGAGCTCCGGCCCACCCTCGCCTCTCCTCCGCATGCCGACCCGCGCCACTGCCATGGCTGCCTCGGCCCCGCACCTCTGATCCCTTCTAGCGAGCCCTTGCTGCCCTCTGCTCACTTATGGGTGCCAGGGACTTGCGTCCTCCTCGACCCGCCAAGGTCACCGCCGTCGCCCTGGGACCCTCAACAGCACGCGCCCTGTCCCTCCTCGCCGCTCTAGCTCGGCTCCCTGCCTTTTTGATGGCCAGAAAGGTTTGGTACCGTTCATGCGGTGTGTCACTGTTCCTTGCTGTTCTCCAACGCGAGTCTGACGAGACCGTCTATTCCTGCTCTTGCCCCATTTTGCCTTAGGGTGCTGTGGTGGTTTACGGTGATGTGATCGTGGCACCGTGTGTTTGCTATGTGAGGTTCCCCGTGTACCTGGTGATGTCCGGCAAGGATCCTCGGTGGCATTGATGGTGATGCAAGATGGTAACACTACCTAGAACCCTCCCGGTGAACGAGAGATGCAAGCTGGACAAGTACATGTACCCCAAGAGGCCACCCGAACATCCGGTGCGAAGTTCAAGTTTGCCATCGACAACCGAAGCCTCGTAACCCAAGCTCTCTTTCACGGTACCGATCCCAGAATCTGAAGACCGTCCTTGGCGAACCCGAACCCCGTCAAATCCTCGGAACCCCAAGATCTTCGGACCTTGATGTATGCCTTTCCGAGACCCGTATTTTTATAATAAATGATATCTACCTATTGAATATATTGGTACATGCTTGCACTCATATGTTGTGGTTTGGGGGCACTATGCCGATTCACTCATAATTAAATATGGAGTCAATATGCGGGATATCTTTGTCTTATTCCGGACTCCATTTAAATTGGTGTAGCGAACCGATGCCATGTTTCACCCTGTTAATACAACATTTAAATTGCGGGGGTTCTAAATAACTTGAACCATATAATTAATTGTCGGGACCCCGGTTTCGCTTAATATTACCTAGTTGCACCGCATCTGTGCCATGCCATGCATCATCTCATAAGCATGCCGGATCTTCTGCTGTAGTATTAAATATTGCATCCGGTGTTTCTGCTAGTGTTTGCTTCGTCGCGGATTAGACCGATGAGTGGATGCGAGTATCGACAAGTTCTCCGGATATGAACCTTCGGCAGTGTTTCCCAGGCGAGCATCTCTTCCCCTTCTACCTATTTTGCATTTATAGTCTTTATTTCCTCCTGTTGATCTATTGCTATCCATGTGGCGATTCTTTAGTTCCGTGCCGGATATATCCCGTGCAGCCTCTATATTGCCTTGGACACCTCCTATTACCTGTTGTTTGGTAAATAGCTGGCCTTGCGAGTCGTAGTTTCTTGCTCATGTGCGATCTTGTGTTGTCGAGTACCACAGTTGTTGGAATGCTGGCAGATGTTTATGGTGGAGATGATCATGACTTTAAATACAACTATTAAAATGCTAGATATAACTAATGCAGAGGCACCGGTGGGCAATAGATGTTATTTGGTTCTTCCACGCTCACTTGTGTCCCGTAGGACCCCGAGTACTTGATACCTGTTCCTTGACTATTCACACTATCCACATCCGGGAGGCATTATGGACCCCCCCTGAGCCAGAGCTTGATTCATTTCTATTTCTTGGGGCCACAAACTAGTTTGGGGTTTTATTTACAATCGTGTACTTATGCCATGCTTTACTGCTTTATTTAAGATTGTGTGTGGAGCACCTGTACTGTTTTGGATCGTGCCACGTTTCGCGGTATCGACAAGCCCAGTCACACTTTCGGGTTCCCAGTCGTTTACACCCGTCGTCACAAACCCTGGGTCCCTTCCGGAGCTGGCCAACTTCGTTGCGGGTAGCTTAGTGGGGTGGCCCCCTGAAATATTTTTTGAATCCTATGATCGCTTTGTCGTGAAAGCCTCGTTGGGTTTTGAGTTGGTTTTTCCGAGGTTGATCGAGTGTGTGTTGCTATTTGTGCACCCCTGCAGGGTAAATCTTTCTAAAAGCCGTGTCCGCGGTTATGGACGACTTGGAGCACAGTATCTCAATCATAGACAAGCATAACTAAAGTAGTGCTATAAATTTGACTTAATATGTGACTAGTAATCAGCTTTACTATAATGGAATGGATATTAAAAATGCCAACAACTGGTGGAGCTAGGGTTCCTTGTGTCTTGTTATATCTGCCTAGTAAGTATTGCAACTCCAATGGAATGTGATAAAAGTGCCAACAACTGCTGGGTTTTGGGATTCCTCAGGACAATTTCATCTAACTAGTAAATGTTCCAACTACAACAGAATGTTAACTAAAACTGCCCACTACTTATGCTATCAGGATGACTCATGATATCTATATCTGACTAGTAAGTGCTGCAACTATAATGGAATGACTAAAACTGCCAACTGTGTGAGTTCCTTGGTTTGACTTCCTCGTTTGGTTTCGAGGGGGAATACCAGGATGGGTATGATTGGTGTTAGTATAAGGTTGGTTCCGAATAGGTCTTTCTTATCTCTCTCTAATAGCCGACAATTAATCGAGTCTCTATAGGTTGTTTAGTGCATGGTGCGCTGCCGCTTCAATCCACCATACCTATGTAGGCGAGAGCCACCGAATTCTAGCCTCGCCGTGTATTGGCCTCAGTACTGACGCTCCTATTTTTCCTTTGCCCTTTGTCGGCACCCCTTTTGTTTTAGCAGGTGCGAGTTCGACGTCGTTAGCAGGGTTACCCTTCCGGCTTGGCCTGGGCAGGGTTATGGACGCCATTGGTTATTCTTCAGGGCTCTTAGCCCCATTTGTATCTTGTCCGTAGTCGGACGCTCTATCGTTTTCAAGGTGATTTGGATCTTTGTATAGTATATCTGTATTCTTGACTCATGGAGTCGTTGTTGTATATATATGTTCTGTGGGTTCCATCGTGGACTAATGTGTAATGGTATTACTTCGTTCTCCACCCGCACGCAAGTGCCTGGTGGGTGTCCTTAAATCGTTTCTATGCGGGTTTGGCGGGAAGCGCTAAAACTTGCATATGGCCGATTCGAGGGTGTTACAGAGTGGTATCAGAGCTCAGCAGTTGCGATACCCCACAAGTCCAGCCTGTAGGATAACCTAGCTAACGAATGAAGTAGAGTGTCAAAACTATTTTGGAAAAATCGGTTGGATAGATCTGATTAGGTCTGCTTTTACTCCTTATCCCTCTGCTGTTCTCCTCTTACCTCCGCGTGTTTTGAAGCTGCTCTCTTACCTTCTTCTAGTCCAGGATTTCTCGTGGGTGGGGTTTCCGTCGTATCTCCAGGGTTTCGCTTCCTCCTTTGATAACGGTGTTCTACCATCCGGTCTTTATGCTATCTGAGGAATCCTTCATCTATTGAACTTCTTTCTGTTCTTTCTTGTGCCTTTCGGTGATTTCCGACACGATGACATTATCTACGCCAGATCCGATGCAGAGTCTGCATCACTCCTTTATTTCCGAACCTCGATTGTCGAGATCTTCAGTCTGAATCCGAGAATGGTTGCACGCTTTTCTACAGATTGTACGGAGTAATAGTTTGGGTGCGTGATGGATTGGCCCCCATGCCGACTACTCAATCTATTTGCTCTTGTACATTGAAGTGGATGAGAATGCATCGGTTCTCTCTTTCTATCGAAGCTAGAGGTGGCTTTATTTGTTGATACCTCTGCCTTCGCCCTTTGTTCCCGGAGTGTTCTCCCGACGATCACGGATAACGACCTCTTGTAGTGGTGTCGCGGGCATCTACACGAAGCGAGAAGATTCAGATCGCTGACCTTCTCCCCAGTACTATGAGGCGGATCTCGAGGGCGAGATCCATTGTTAGTGGTGTCGAATTGTGGCGCCCCGCAAAAACCACTACTAGAAAATCGCGTTGTTTTTGTGCATTGCATCATCACGACCGCATGCTCCTGTCATCATGCCACATTGCATTTGAGCATCGTCATGTCCTCATGCAGTTGTTTGTCTAAAACTATTTTCTAAAAGCCTAGTTTTGTTTTCTAAATATTCCCCGTCTTAATTTCAAATCAAAACTCCGGTCTTTTCCGGGTCTTTTATTTGTCTAAAAACTATTTACAAAAGTCAATTTTAAATTAAAATAAAAGTTTATATTATTTTTGGGAGGCAGCCAGCCAGGCCCGAAAGCCCGGCCGACCACCTCCAAACCCTAGTCTAAAGATATCTAGCCCTAAGCCACCGGCCCAAAACCCAGCCCCACCTCTTTTCCCGCCCACTCCCTTCTAACTCCCGCCAGCCACCTCCACCTCACCAACCCCTCCACCTCACTCCCTCCATTCACCGCCTGTCACCTCACCCGCGTGGGCCCCACCTTCCCCGGTGGACAGCCACCCCGCGGTAGCCCGCCCGCCAGCCCTCCTCACACCCTACCGCCACCACCTTATCCTCCCCGGCCCCTGCACGCATAAACACCCCGCCTGGCCCCACTCCCCAGCATGCTCCCACCAACCGATCCCTCCTAGCCCCACCTCACCCCGCGCAGTCGCCCACCCCGCACGAAACAGTCCACCACGTTTCCGTGCTGACATCCGCCTTGGGATCTCCGCCCGTCCCACGGCCGCTCCTTGCCAGGCCCCACCACGAGCCACGCCCTCCCAGCAGCCCCATCTTCCCCGCGCCTCTGCCCGACCGCCGCCTTGTCTCATCCACCTCGCCGGACGACCGCACCGCTCCCCGGTGCCCCTCTTCCCCTGCACCTCCCGCCTCCGTCGCCTGAGCTTCTCCTCCGCCCGCTTGTCGTGCCGCTCTCCCCTGTTCCTCCTCGAGCCTCTCCGCTGCTGGCCACCTCCTCCTCGCGAGCCAAGCCATGTCGCCCGCAGGACCTCGTCGACGCCTCCCTCTCCCCGCTGGCTCGTCATCACCGTCCGACTCGAGCACGGCCGCCCCTCTGACTCCGTTCTCTCCTCGACCAGCCCGGACCCTAGTCGCGACCCCCGCCGCCGAGCTCCGCTTGCCGTGTCACCGACACCCCGGTCTCGTCTCTCCCGAGCCGAGCGCCTCTTCGATCCCCTCTCCCCGCGCGACGGCCACGCCTCCCGCCGCCGCTCGCCCCGAGCCCGAGCTCCGGCCCACCCTCGCCTCTCCTCCGCATGCCGACCCGCGCCACTACCATGGCTGCCTCGGCCCCGCACCTCTGATCCCTTCTAGCGAGCCCCTGCCTCCCTCTGCTCACTTATGGGTGCCAGGGACTTGCGTCCTCCTCGACCCGCCAAGGTCACCGCCGTCGCCCTGGGACCCTCTACAGCACGCGCCCCGTCCCTCCTCGCCGCTCTAGCTCGGCTCCCTGCCTTTTTGATGGCCAGAAAGGTTTGGTACCGTTCATGCGGTGTGTCACTGTTCCTTGCTGTTCTCCAATGCGAGTCTGACGAGACCGTCTATTCCTGCTCTTGCCCCATTTTGCCTTAGGGTGCTGTGGTGGTTTACGGTGATGTGATCGTGGCACCGTGTGTTTGCTATGTGAGGTTCCCTGTGTACCTGGTGATGTCCGGCAAGGATCCTCGGTGGCATTGATGGTGATGCAAGATGGTAACACTACCTAGAACCCTCCCGGTGAACGAGAGATGCAAGCTGGACAAGTACATGTACCCCAAGAGGCCACCCGAACATCCGGTGCGAAGTTCAAGTTTGCCATCGACAACCGAAGCCTCGTAACCCAAGCTCTCTTTCACGGTACCGATCCCGGAGTCTGAAGACCGTCCTTGGCGAACCCGAACCCCGTCAAATCCTCGGAACCCCAAGATCTTCGGACCTTGATGTATGCCTTTCCGAGACCCGTATTTTTATAATAAATGATATCTACCTATTGCATATATTGGTACATGCTTGCACTCATATGTTGTGGTTTGGGGGCACTATGCCGATTCACTCATAATTAAATATGGAGTCAATATGCGGGATATCTTTGTCTTATTCCGGACTCCATTTAAATTGGTGTAGCGAACCGATGCCATGTTTCACCCTGTTAATACAACATTTAAATTGCGGGGGTTCTAAATAACTTGAACCATATAATTAATTGTCGGGACCCCGGTTTCGCTTAATATTGCCTAGTTGCACCGCATCTGTGCCATGCCATGCATCATCTCATAAGCATGCCGGATCTTCTGTCGTAGTATTAAATATTGCATCCGGTGTTTCTGCTAGTGTTTGCTTCGTCGTGGATTAGACCGATGAGTGGATGCGAGTATCGACAAGTTCTCCGGATATGAACCTTCGGCAGTGTTTCCCAGGCGAGCATCTCTTCCCCTTCTACCTATTTTGCATTTATAGTCTTTATTTCCTCCTGTTGATCTATTGCTATCCATGTGGCGATGCTTTAGTTCTGTGCCGGATATATCCCATGTAGACTCTATATTGCCCTGGACACCTCCTATTACCTATTGTTTGGTAAATAGCTGGCCTTGCGAGTCGTAGTTGCTTGCTCATGTGCGATCTTATGTTGTCGAGTACCACAATTGTTGGAATGCTGGCAGATGTTTATGGTGGAGATGATCATGACTTTAAATACAACTATTAAAATGCTAGATATAACTAATGCAGAGGCATCGGTGGGCAATAGATGTTATTTGGTTCTTCCACGCTCACTTGTGTCCCGTAGGACCCCGAGTACTTGATACATGTTCCTTGACTATTCGCACTATCCACATCCGGGAGGCCTTATGGACCCCCCCTGAGCCAGAGCTTGATTCATTTCTATTTCTTGGGGCCACAAACTAGTTTGGGGTTTTTTTTACTATCCTGTACTTATGCCATGCTTTACTGCTTTATTTAAGATTGTGCGTGGAGCACCTGTACTGTTTTGGATCGTGCCATGTTTTCGCGGTATCGACAAGCCTAGTCACACTTTCGGATTCCCAGTCGTTTACAGCCGTCGTCACAAACCCTGGGTCCGTTCCGGAGCCGGCCAACTTCGTTGCGGGTAGCTTATTGGGGTGGCCCCCTGAAATATTTTTTGAATCCTATGATCGCTTTATCGTGAAAGCCTCGTTGGGTTTTGAGTTGGTTTTTCCGAGTTTGATCGAGTGTGTGTTGCTATTTGTGCACCCCTGCAGGGTAAATCTTTCTAAAAGCCGTGTCCACGGTTATGGACGACTTGGAGCACAGTATCTCGATCATAGACAAGCATAACTAAAGTAGTGCTCTAAATTTGACTTAATATGTGACTAGTAATCAGCTTTACTATAATGAAATGGATATTAAAAATGCCAACAACTGGTGGAGCTGGGGTTCCTTGTGTCTTGTTATATCTGCCTAGTAAGTATTGCAACTCCAATGGAATGTGATAAAAGTGCCAACAACTACTGGGTTTTGGGATTCCTCAGGACAATTTCATCTAACTAGTAAATGTTCCAACTACAACAGAATGTTAACTAAAACTGCCCACTACTTATGCTATCAGGATGACTCATGATATCTATATCTAACTAGTAAGTGCTGCAACTATAATGGAATGAATAAAACTGCCAATTGTGTGAGTTCCTTGGTTTGACTTCCTCGTTTGGTTTCGAGGGGGAATACCAGGATGGGTATGATTGGTGTTAGTATAAGGTTGGTTCCGAATAGGTCTTTCTTATCTCTCTCTAATAGCCGACAATTAATCGAGTCTCTATAGGTTGTTTAGTGCATGGTGCGCTGCCGCTTCAGTCCACCATACCTATGTAGGCGAGAGCCACCGAATTCTAGCCTCGCCGTGTACTGGCCTCAGTACTGACGCTCCTCTTTTTCCTTTGCCCTTTGTCGGCACCCCTTTTGTTTTAGCAGGTGTGAGTTCGACGTCGTTAGCAGGGTTACCCTTCCGGCTTGGTCTGGGCAAGGTTATGGACGCCATTGGTTATTCTTCAGGGCTCTTATCCCCATTTGTATCTTGTCCGTAGTCGGACGCTCTATCGTTTTTAAGGTGATTTGGATCTTTGTATAGTATATCTGTATTCTTGACTCATGGAGTCGTTGTTGTATATATATGTTCTGTGGGTTCCATCGTGGACTAATGTGTAATGGTATTACTTCGTTCTCTACCCGCACGCAAGTGCCTGGTGGGCGTCCTTGAATCGTTTCTATGCGGGTTTGGCGGGAAGCGCTAAAACTTGCATAGGGCCGATTCGAGGGTGTTACAGATGCCCCTTGGCTATGATCACGAGCAAGCTATCTGTGATCACGAGCAGAAGGGGAGCCACTCTTAACATGAGCATGTCTCTTTTGTAAATTTTATTCATATAGGACATGCGACATACTTTTGATGGATCGAGCATTTTGATTGCATGAGCACCCGATGACATGGTTGTAACCTACCTTGTTTCATTGGTATATGAAATATTATGATTTTTATTGGATCTGTTTGAATCATATTATTGGTTATTGCACAAATGAAAATTGATGAGTGTGGGACTAGTAGGAAACTGGTATTGACAAGTAGGACCCATCTGAGTTGTGGGACCTGTTGTGAAATAAAATTGAAAAAAAGAAAATGTTGGGCCAAAGAAAATGCTACAAATTAAAAATATACGGGCTTAATTTGGGCTTGGCCCATGAAATAAATGCATAGTAAAAGTCAGACTTAGAAACCAAAAGGCTGAAATTGTTGGACTTGACCCATGTAAATGAGCAAACTGGACTGGGCTGAATCAGCTACCACGTCAGATTCCATGTCAGATTGGCTTACGTGGACTGGCTAGAATGTCATGACCAAAATTTTGGTCATAGACACTATGACCAAATATTTTGGTCATAGTAGTCCATGACCAAATAAAAAAAAGTCATGAGTTGTCTATAGTGACGCTCGTTATGTGACCTACTCGTTTTGGTCATAGAAAGGTCATAGATGGACTATTATGACCTTTCTTTGACCAATATTTGGGGTCACCAGTTAACATATTTCGTGTAGTGGCTTGAGGAGAGGGGCGGAGAGAGGGAATCGAGCAGAGCTCACGATGGACAAAGGGCCAGGAGGCCGGCAACGTTGAGATTGAGCAGCGGGAGAGAGGCATTGTCAGACGGTGGCTGGTTGTGGTTGCCTTGCGGGACATAGGAGACATGGTGGAGGTCAAGGGCGAGGGAATTGGGCGGAGCTCGCGATGGAAAGGGTTCCGGGAGTTGGTTCGACCCCACGTATATCGGAGGGGGGGGGGTCGTGAGGAGCGATGTGTTTGTTTCTGTTAGTGTCTGGCGGTGGGTGCGGAGACGTGGGCTGGGCTACTGGGCCTGTCTGATTATTATTTATGTTCTCCCTTAAAAACAATTTTATTTAATTATTATTTATGTTCTCTTTCTAAATCATTTTCAGTCTTTTAGACATGAAAAAAAGAAGAAATTGGATTCTACTTTGAAATTGGAAAGGGACACGATTGGAGAACAAACTTGCTCTTTCGCAGCAACGCGCGGGCATTGTGCTAGTGTACATTCTCAAACATTTTTCTGAAGAAGTAACAGATGAGTAATAGCAATACTTGGAAGATAGGACCAGAAACAACTATAATATGAGCCCGACGTAATTTCCAAAGTCCCAAATTAATTTTAGTTATACAAAGTAAATATAATCTAGACTGTAGTCAGCTGACAAGTAAATATGAGGAATGAGGTCTGATATAACAAAGTACCTGCACTTTCTGAATACATTTCTTTGAAATCGTGAAGTCTTTAATATAGGCCTGCTTATTTCTCCTGTAAGCATTAGGTAGGCAATCAATATCACATCGGTGAACGATTTCTGCAACCTGCACGTCTAGAATAGGGAACACCTTAGCAGGATATCAGAACTAATGGCAGTTCAGCATCTTCCATACAGAAAGCAAAGCAAACATGATCAATGTAGATAGCATCAGGAGGGATGGAATTTATAATCTACAAGTATTCAAAAGACAATTGCTGCCTCATTGTCTAATAACGAAGTTCAGTAAAGCTGATACAACAAATCTTCCTGATAGTGTATCAGCATTGCATTTCGCTCCTAGATGGAGGGCGCCTTATTTCCCCACTCGATTAGCCCTATGCCACAGAAGGTGCTCACAAAATCTCCTTCCTTGCGAAATGCTCTCTGAATGCAACACACGAACATAGCATACTCATACCTCAGATCACGTTCGAACTACCAAACAACTAGAGAGAATATCGCCAAACTTAAGCGATTGGCGTTCAACTCTTCTCTTTAGTGGTGACCTTAACATAGTACACCACCACCCCAAGCAACGACTAGCAATTCATCAGTTCATCCATAGACTACGGGTACTTAAATCCAGACCTAGATATTATGAATTGTAGTTTATCAGTACAGCCCTAACTACAAAGCAAATAGTGGTTTATCATTACAGACTAGGGTATAGTTCATCAATGGCGATAAAGGGGGGGGAGGCCAACCTTCTTGTTCTTCCTTCATCTTCTTCGGTTCTTCTCAGCCGTGCACTTCATTTCTGCGCACCCACCTCGACTGAGCCCATTTATTCCTCTTGTTCTTCCAAGCTTTGATGCCGTTGTGCTCAACACCATGGCCAGTCTCAACATCATCGGGAGTTAAATTTTCCTCATCAAGGAAATGTTCATCGAGACCCTACCCAAAGATTCAGTTGTGAAGGATGCAACATGCAAGAACAAGTTTAACTTGAGCGGGTAAAGTGTGGAATGGCTTCTAGTCAAGGATTTTGAATCTATTTTTCAATGCGAATCTATTTTTCAATGCAGCAAATGTCCTCTCAATGTTGACTCTCAGACTAGAGTGTTTGATACAAAACAACTCAACTACATTCTGCGGTATGTTCTTTGGAGAGAGCTCGTTCAGATGATACCTGATTTACCTGAAGGGTGGTAGAATCGTAGGCCAGCAAGCATATCCAGCATCTCTTGGGTAGAACTTACCATCAGATATTTGTATTCTATTAGGCCTAGACAGGCTATCAGCAAGAATGCTTGTATCATGGGCCGATCCTTCCCAACTAGCTAGCACATATGTAAACTTGAGATCGAAATCAACAGTAGCAAGCACATTCTAGCTAGTGCAGTGTTTCCTTTCTTGTATACTGCCGATTGTGCTTTCGACACCGACTTCATCTGTATACTGCCGATTGTGCTTTCAGCACTCTAGCGGTCACATGAGTACCATCGATTGCGCCAATACAATTTTGTGATGACCAGAATAAACATGCATGCTCATGTGCATCAAGGTATTCTGACGAAATGAAAAAGAAGTATTAGTTCTCACCTTGAAATATGGATACTATTTGCGGCTGTTTTGTATCTTGCTTGGTGTTTGACTAGAAGGTGGCTTGATCATCTCCTCTCTAAGCTCTAGCCTTGGTTGAAATAGCAAGAAATTGTCATAGTCAGATAGAAACCTCGCCTAAATGCTCTTTTCCCATGCCGGAGTTGAAGGAATCAGTGGGTAAGGTGGATCTGCGGACCCACCGCCGCTGCCAATGTCAAGAGAGCGAACATGGGATATTTTTCTGGCAGGTGACACCGACCTTTGCCGTGAAACCGAGCGGCCATCTCACGTCGTGCTCCCTCGCGCATGCCATTTCCACTCTTCGCACTGTTGAGGCCTGGCTCCACGGAAACGGCCGAACTGAGCATTCCCAATGAGCTCCTAGAATTTTTTTGAGTAAACATCATATATTAAGCATGCAACCCGCCTCATTAAAACCTTCCAGCCCCCGTAGGTACACAAGTAAAGAAAAAGAGTGCGTCTGAAACTTGCAGCCCATCAGACAATTGTTACATCGTTTACAAGAGGTTGCAGAATAAAATTAGGAGCCTCATCGACCCAATTATAGGAGCTTTTATTCTGGAAACTAAACTTAGCTAAGAGCATCTCCACTCGGGTTCCCAGCAGGCCGTTCCTAGGGCGTTTTTTTCGTCCGGACGTCAAAAATTGGCCCAGCCGCGTTCCCAGGACGCCGTTTTCGTCCGGATTTGGCCCAAAATACATCCGTCCTTTTCAGGCTGTTCCCGGGGCAACGGGAACGTGCTGGGAACGCCGAACGAAGCGAATTTGGCGCGTGGACCCGCCTAGTCAGCGACTGAAGGCCGATCGTCCTCATCCTTCTGCCTCGGCTCCCGCGTCGGCGACGTGCCAGCGCCGCCTTGGCTTCCCGCCTTTTTTACCTTTTCTCGCCACGCTGTTACACCCCTCCCGCCTTCGTCGCCCGCGCTCGGCCAATAAAGGAAGGCTCCGTCGCAGGTTCACAGCACACCGCCCCCGGCCACCCCACTCCACCACGAACTCTGGCGAAAAGGACCACTCGACGAAGAAGATGGCCGAAAGCGGCGCCTTCGGTCGGCGGACACTCCAGCCCTGGGAGGCGCGGATGCTCTGTGACGTCGGCTACATGGCACCGTCGGACATCCGCTGCCGCGCGGGTGGAAGCTCAGCACCGGTGGCGTGCCTGTGCCGCCGGTCCCCGAAGGCGACGAATTGGTCGAAGCGATCCAGGCCGCCATAGCGGCGATGCCGGATCCTGAGCTCGCCGAAGACACCGACAACCTCGCGCATTGTGAATAGTTCTTCGCCCAACGTTGGCTCGCCAAACTCGCCGCCCACCAAGGACCTCCAGGCTCGCCGCCGACGCGCAACAATGCGGCGGGCCGCCGCCGCTGGTGGAGTGCGCCTGGCCGGACGCTCGACGCCGTTCTCAAGCACATCCACGCCGGCAACAACCCCCACTCGGCCTTTTTTTAGTTTTTTTAGCCTACATGAAGTTAGAATTCGGGTGTCCATCCGAATTCAACGTAATATGTACGAATCGGGCGTATATTAGTGAAATCCACCTATATTCGCCCAAACTTCGCTGAGTTTTATTAAAATTTGCTCAAACCTGGAAACTCGGCCTGAGAGCGCGAGTGGAAAATCAGCCGTTCCCAAGCCAAAAACTTCCTCCGTCCGGCACTATTTAGCTCCGGATTTCGGCCTGAGAACGGCCAACGAGTAGAGATGCTCTAACTTGTGAGGCACTTCGTTTGCTTCCCTCGCGCAGTGAGCCCCTAGAATTGCTTTTAGCAGCGCGCGAGCCAACAGATCACACCCGGGACTCCAAACACCCGGTTGCGAGCCAACAGACCACACCGGGTTTTTGCATCGAGCAGGCTATTTGGAGCGGATGCGGGCTACCCACGGACCAGCTGCTGCACGATATTTATGGCTCTTGCCATCCCATATGGTGGACCCCTCCTTGCAGTTTCTCCTTGCATTGAATACACAAGATTTCACTAACTAAAATTGTGAGTCGTTTAAGTTAAAATTAGATAAGTTAATTAAAAAAAGACTTTCCTCTTTAATCCATAAAGTTGTAATATCTATAGTATTCCAAGGAGGCATGTTGTTACCCAGTTTTGTAGAAGCAAGCACCTTAGTTTAGTAGTGGTACACAAGAGTCCTTAAAATTAGGCTCTAATTATAAATAATATGTTTTATTCAGCCAAAAGTTAAATAAAATGGCACTCCATTGGATCCATAATAAGTGTCTCTGATTTAGTACAATTTAAATCAGCAACACTTGCTATGGATTGGACGGAGTAACTATATAGACTAAATTTCTTTTGCCTGATGTTGATTTGCATTACTGGTGTAGAATATGGGGAAAACTTCAGTGGAAATACTTGAAACTCGAATGGAAAATGCTAAGGCAGCACAACTTACTCATAGAGAACAACAAATTTTGGATAGTATCGAATCTCAACTAAATGTATAAAATGTGAAGTACAATATTCTTTCTTTCAAAATAAAATAAGGTGAACCCTCATAAACCAAACACAACATCTTCTACATAATAAAACAGGCAGCGGTTGCTGCCAAAAGCTAACCTGAAGAGACCAACACATCTAGGCACTCCCACGAGGACTGATAATGAAACATCATTAAATCATTTTTTACATTGGTTTGGGGTGAAACATTCCACCGCCAATAGGAAACATACCAAGACTACCAGCAACAAACAGAAATACTCAGGTTGCAAAAGGACCTCCAGTCAACCTTCCGTTGCCTCCCTACAGTTCATGAGTGATTCACTATCCTTTAGTTTCTCCCGAAGACTTTATTTTCTAACTTTGTCTGCATGAAGAATCAGAAGTTTAGGCATGACTCACCATATGAAGAACCATGAAAGTACCAGACATTCTCTTATGTTCAAAGCAAGCTTGATTTAAAAAAAAAATGCAAGATTGTTCAAAATTGTAGTTGCAATGCCAACAGTAACTATAGAAACTTTCCTGTTATCAAATTTGTGCAATCAAGCACCAAACAACACAGAAATCGCACCAGGTATATCTCTAAGAATACATCCACATTGGATTATATCCCACACAAACCCACAAGTGATCAGGACAGAAACAAATGATAAATGTTCCGGTAAGTTGGCAATGCATCTCACCCTGTCATCCTCTGCTTGGGAGATTTATCTTTCGTTTAAATGATACTACGGAGTACTAGCAAAAAAACTACCTTGATCTCTAAAGTCAGTTTAATTGTCCACAGGAATTTATGTGGGAACCGATGTAGTCAAGTTCAGCATATTGCAAAAGGAATTAACGGTGAAGTGGCCTGAAGTGGTGAGGGTCCAGTTTAGTGAATCTTTGTGGTCAATCAGTCATACTGGTGCACAATTGTTTCAATATCAACCAGCATTTGCAAAGTTTCTTCCGCACAAAGTTCCCCCAAATTGAACTACGCCTCACACTTCATATAGCATTTCAGAAACAGAGATACCTACACTTCACCTCATAACGTACACCAATCTTCCCAGAATCAGGTATTATAGTTAAATCCCCTACAATTCTTAATAATGAATCTTTGATGTCAAGGATGACCAAATTGAGAATCTTCATTTCCATGTAACACTGGGTTTTGACATATTCCTTTACTAAAACTTTAGACCAGAAATCCTCCATCAGTTTCCAGGGCCATTTTGCTAATAAGGATTGATTCATTGTTTGAAGATCCAAAACCACAAGCCCCTCTCTTCTTTGGATCCACAAATAATGTTTGAAGATCCAGAGCCATTAAATATTTCCTAACATGTTGGTCTTCTTGCCATAGCAGCTATGCTCTGAAAACATTAATTCTCTTTTTAACCCCTATAAGAAGGTTGTAGAAAGAGATCATGTAAAGACTAACGAGAACAAGTCAACCATCACTAGTAAAGTTCATCCCTAACCATCAAGTGAACCTGATCTTTACATTATTCTTAATGGGTTTCCAAGCCAAAAATTGTAATTTTAATCTCGTCAGCAGGAATTCCTAGATATAAAATATTTAATGGGAAGAGGCAATAACAAGCAGAAGCTCTTACAAGCATCTAGTTATGATCAGTCCAAACGGAAACATGAAAGTATCAAGTCAAAATGACAACTGTACCAATTAAGAAGTGGAATCTCTGTCTCAAAGAAGCCAGAATGAAATATTTGAACCAGTTCAGAAATGAAAGCAGTCACACAGAGCTGTAGATGGTGCTGAATGGCACACGGAGGAAAGGGCAGGGAATGCACAAAGGTACATAAATAAGTATAATGCTGAACCAGCAGTACTTCAAAACTTAGTACTTCTGTTCCTTGGACGTGAAGAAAATAAGTACCTAACGAAAATAAAAAACGCAAGCAAACATTTGGCGAATGCTAAAGCTATAGATAGCCCAGTTTGCCCGTGTCTCAAATTAAAATTGCTTTTTCTTATACACATCTTAAAGATACTACTATATCATTACTGAACAATACCATCTAGTGGCCAAAAGAGGGAAATGTTATGATACCTTGTCTACGTTTCATCAAGCATCTTCGAGTTGAGGGTGCACTTTGTTCTCTATCAAAGATGGAGGCCATGCCATGATGTAGGGATGGACATGGCTATCAAATCTTTTCTGTAATATTGTGTCCACCTCGGATGTCTCCATGCACAGAGATAGGAACGAACAAGGAAAATGAGCATGAATGAACGTCTCAGATGTAGAGAAGTACACGTATCCAGCGATAATGGCCACAACCTTCAGTTCACCATGTTCCTCCAGCGTACCCCCAGTGAGATCGACAATCGTCTCCAATGAAAACCTCTTGTCAAACATCCACATCTCAATGCCATCAAGACCGGCTCTCCATACCCAGACAAAGAGATCGAATTCAATTGGGCAGACAATGCAAAGCTCGCCATCCTTGTTCTCGCCAGTCCTAAATATGAAATCTCGTCCTACCAAGCTTGGCGGCAGATCCATCTGAGAGAACTCTAGTGTCGCGGTCTTGAGCACGAGGATGTAGGCTTCGTTAGCGTGTATCCAGTAGATGAACCCATTCACCATATTACCAACTTTGAGCCAGTACTTGTCCTCAGGATGTGGCGTCACAGGCTCCGACCACGGGAAGATCTGCCACTCCCTGCTTTCTGATGAGAACACGGCGGCGCGCGCCCGCGACTCGTCATGACAGGTGTAGACCAGGCGCAGCGGTTCGCCGGCCTTTTTGGAGGACAGAATGTTGCACCCAAGGTAGGTGACGTCCCCGTGGAAATCGTCAAAGATCTCCTCAGGCGGCGAGGCGATGAGATCCAGGGCCCGCGTGAGGGGGTTGTAGGCGGCGAACTGCGCCGTGTTGCCGTTCTTGAGGAGTACGTAGCCGTCGCGGCAGTCTTCTATGGCCCACCCCGGGAAGGTGTCGTCGTCGTCGGGGAGGCGGGTGAGGAAGAAGTCGGCGCCGCGGACGACGGCTGCGAGGTCTGGGTCGGAGCGGCGGCGGAGGGGGGCGAAGGTTGGGATGGAGGGTTCATCGGGGTCGAAGAAGAAGCCGACGAGAGGGGGTGGGCGGTCGGCGCTGAAGGAGCGGCGGAAGGCAGGGGACGAGCGGATGGCGTGGAGGAAGGTGCGGCAGCTGAGGGCAGCACGGACGAGGCTCGGCAGGGAGGGGAGGCGGAGGAAGATCTCGCGGAGGAGATCGTTTCCGAGATCGATTACGGTGGTGGGAGCGGGTGGCGGCGGTGATTTCGCCGCTGCCGCCGGCGGTGGTGATTGCTGGGAGGCCATGGCTTACACAGGAAAGGAAGGGTGCTCTGATAGGGCAATGTAAAATGGAGTATTTCTTTGTTTTTAGAGAAAAATGGAGTATTTCTACTTTGACAAAAATACATCGGAAGCTACAGAATACGTCCGTATAAATTATATTGCTCTTTTTAGAGCATCTCCACGGGCGCCCGGTAGTTGCTTTGGTGTTGTCGACGGTTTTAAAGAAGATCTCTTTCATTATCTTGTAATTCATTAGTGATCTTTTATTTAAACTTTTATAGAGACAATGTAATATTTGTACTATAAAAGAATCCTTTTCTATTGTAATCCTTATTCATTTTTCCTCTATAAAGAAATATTATAATATATGTTTTGATTAATAAAGTTGATATTATCCTTCAATTCTAATTTGTACTTTTCTTTTTATTCATTTAATATAAAAGACAATGTAATATATGTGTTTATCTTATATTTAAAAATTCTCTTTAATTTCATTATTGTAATACTATTATTTTTGTGTTATTTATTTATAATTATAATGTCACATAATATTATCTAATATTCAAATTCATTAATTACAATTCTATTATAAGCTTTAAATTAATTCAATTTTCAAATTCCTAATTCAAATGCTCATTTGAATTATTTCTCCCTGAACATAAAGATAGGATAGAGGTCATGTCGAAATCTATCATACTTATCCCGAGGTTTCTAGCAGAACAAGAGAGATCTCGATCCCCTATATATTCTTTTAGTTGTGCGTGAAAATTTTCCGAATTTTCTTATGCATGATGCAATGCACACACATATGTTCTCGCTATTTCTAGCTACTAATCCTGGGATGTTACAAACCCTAATCTATAACCGACTCGCTTTGCTATTTTGAGACCTGGCCTCCCCATAGGCCAGGAGGGAGCAGCGAGGAGGACATCACATAACGCTAGTTCATACACCGCTAGATTACATCTGCACATCACCGTCATCAAGACACCCTGTAAACCTTTGATTCCTTCAATAATCAAGAGCAGATATGCAGGAGTAGGGTTTCCCTTCGGGGGCCTGAACCTGGGTAAACTTCGTGCCCCTGATTTGCTTGCCTGTTAGCCGAACGAAGCTTCTAGCACTCCCCTCTTTTTCAAACGCAAGTCCATCAACCATGGGCATTGACGTGTTAACACCATGTCACTTGCCGATCTCAAGATCGAGTTGAAGAGCGCCGCAAACCAGCAGCACATCCGTCCTCGGGGACACGTCCGGCTCCCGACAACCTCCACGCCTCCACTCCAGCAGAGCCGTGGAAGAGTAGATAAATCTTACTCTAGAGAATCCAATAAAACATGTATCTCGCTAATCCGAGACCATGGGGAAAAGCTAGAGGGGGAAGAGAGCCTTCACGGGGAGGTGGTGTAGATGGAGAGGAGGAGAAGGCCTCCTTTTATAGGGGAGGGGCACCAGCCCCATGCCCATGGCTAGCCGGCCATGGTGGCTGCCTCCACCTCTCCCTCATGAATGTGGGTGGAACTTCCACTAAGCCCACTCGCATCAATTTCAACTCCACTCACTTTGCATTTAATGTACACTAAATTAAATGCATTTCTATATTAAATAAAACATTTTTATTTATTTTATTCAGAATTTTGTTAATTGCGTTAATTAACTAACATTTGCATAAAACCCCTTGCATTGTTTTGATATCATCACATCTGAAACCATTTTTAGAAATTTGATCCGGAACACTTCCGGTGATCATCAAAACAATTCCAGCCCTATCAAAATTATTCTCGGATATGTTTTATTTACCACCTAGTGTCGGAGTACCTTAAGTGTGTCACCCTACAGTTCACAAATGATGTAGACATGATACAGACACCTCTCTTATTAATAATCAGAAGCGGGTCCTGGAGATCCATGCCAATTCCCACATATTCAACGATGACTCTAGTGATCGTGTAAAACATTAACATCGTAACCAAATTCCTTTTGTATCATGATATGTTACTTTTCTGAGATCCGATCATAGGTATTAACTATACCCTAGTTCAATATTGTTCCCGATAAGTACTCTTTACCCGTTCCGTGATACAGCATCCTTGTGACCTAGTCACATGCTTGCAAGCGGTGTTGATGTGATATCACCGAGAGGGCCCAAAGTATATCTCTTGTCGGGGATATGACCTCGAGTATCCCTGAGTTGAGGTGTCAAATGATACCATAGAGTATTAAGTAAATCAGTAGGACACATGTGTAGAGAAGACATAAAAATAAAGGAGAGGGAAGACACAAAGAGAAACCCTAATAGAAAAGGAGTCAAATACAAAAGGAAAAAGGAAAAGATGAAGCTGGGCCAACTTAGGTGAAATCTGGCCTAGAGATAACCCTCCTAGACCAAATTTGCCCCCACCTAGGGGCTAAATTACTATTGTTACCCGGCTGGGCTGAGTCACCCAGCTGGCCCACCAAGCACCACGATGCCAGCACCCCGCCAGCGCGCTCTCGCCTCGGTCCCGCGCTACCTCGATGCGTCACCCCGATGCCTTATCCCACGCAAACTCCCTGACGCCAGCGCCACCTCAACGTCGCTAGCAAGCTTCAGCATCGCCTCCCGGGTGGGCCGACACAACCTTGCCCTAGCTGGCCCACCCCGGGCCTCCACCACATCGCTAGTAGGCTTTACCGCTCCCCCGGTGCCATCATCTCCCTCGGGTAGGCCGGCATAAGCTGAATCTAGCCCACCCCGGGCCACCTCACCATGGCCTCACTTCCCAGACAGCTTCCCTGCCCCCGATGTTTTCCCGCCGAGTCCCGCGTCACACTGCCACCACTCCATCACCGAGTCACCCGAGTGGGCCGAATAAGAGCTGACTCGGCCCACCGCGGGGCTGCACATTCGGCTACGCCTACCTCGGTTCCCCCAGGACCGAATCAACTTCCACTAGGCCGAATCAGTCAGACCCTGGCTAGGCCTTTCCCATTGGTCGGGCTGGGCTAAGAATTGATCGGGCTAGGCCTAATCCCTGGCCCGGCTGGGCCCCTTTTCTCCCACAAGCCGAGTCAGTCACTCCCCAAGCCGAATCTCCACTTTGCCCAGGACACTTGGGTCAACTTAAATCACCCCAGGTGTCCTCTTATGCTCGCTCGGACATTTCCTTGACCCTACTTCAATGCTACTTCGACCTCCTGTACCGCTACAACTCCGAATCAACCTCTAACTCGACATATCATGAAGCCAGGTCAAGCCCTTCAGTCATGTGCCAGTCTTGGGACACCCCAGGCTTAGACTGGCATGTGCAACATCGTTACATACGAGATGCTCCCCGGTTCTTCGGGATGCTCCCTTGTAAGTCGAAGATTCCCTTGGTATCTCAAAAGATGCTATAGGATATGCTCCCTGGTTCTTAGGAAGAGATAAGACCGATGACTCAAGATACCAAGGACAAACACTACATGACAAGCCAAAGGACATACAAGACCTGACAAGGCCCATGCCTTGTTAGTAGACAAGATGTCATTAGTCAACTCAGGAACAGTGCCTGTGGGCCATATCTTGCCCCTTGGGCTCCCCTTTATAAGGAGTACCAGGGGGATCGATCTAGAGGGGCCCCCGAGGGGCTCCTCACTTCTCTGCTCGATAGGAGCACTCCTTCTTCCTCCTCTACTCTCCTAGAGAAAGCCATTAGAGGCATAGGGAACACAACTCAAGGAGCACCATTATAGCCACAATATGAGATCTAGATGCAGGAGTAGAGGTTTTATCTCACTAGGAGAGCCTCAGACCTAGGTATATCGTGTCTCTCCATGAGTTCTTCCGTGTGCGACCTTCATTGCACCATCCCTCTCCGGATTCCTCCAGTATCCATGCGGCCCCAACTTAAGCCTACCCTAGGCATCTGCCGTGACACCATCACGACATCTCTCCATCATTAAGATGGACAAATCCCACTCTTAATCCATGAGCCTCTACATAAAACTTTCAGAATACCTTAACCCACCTTTATATTCACCCTGTTACGGTGTGACGTTTGATGTTATCAAGTCACTATTCCGGTGTTAGTGATTGATAAGATCTCATGGTCTAAGGACTAGGAATACTTCGTATGTGTTTGATGTAGCAATGTAAACTTAATGGCTAGATCGTATTGCTATATCTACTTTGGGTGTATGTTCATCATAACATTCTTCTAATGATATGATCCCATTATTAACAACATCCAATGTTCATGATCAGTAAATCTTGATCATATGTTAATCAACGAGCTAGTTAAATGAGAGGCATAACTAGGAACTCTGGTTTGTTTATTAAACACACATGTATTAATGTTTCTGATTAATACAATTCTAGCATGAGAAATAAACATTCATCATAAACATGGAATAAGATAATACCTATTTTATTATTGCCTCTTAGGCATATTCTCTTCATATTTTGTGGTCTTTAATTCTCTATGATGAGCTTGCATAGCATCACTATGCAAATTGAGATAAATCTTCTGTTATAATTCTCCCAGACAGGATCTAATTGAAGGCTACTTGGATATAGATGGATTGTAACATACCCTTGATCCTAATGATACAAAGGGAATAAAACTAGGTATTGCATGTACTAGTTTATACTACTATTGGATTCCTACATGTTGATGGTAATAGCTTTTTGCCTTGTGCTTTGATGATCTGGATAATCTTCTTGTAGTATCCCGCACCTCCTGGTGAACCTGCTCCTTCCTTGGGATGTTATCTTGACTTTGAAATGGATCGTATGGGCACCTAGAGGGGGTGAATAGGTGCTACTTCAAATTTTAATACTTTTCAATTTTAGGCTTGACACAAAAGGTAAATTCTCTAGATATGTGACTATGTAGAATTTCCCTATATGCAAACCTAACTACTAGCGAGTAAAGACGAGTAAGAGTGAGGAACGAGGAAACCGTAGTGGAGCACGCGGAGACACAAGATTTATTTTACTGCAGTTCCTTCCTTGTTAAGAGAAGTACATATGCGTTGGAGGGATGGGCGGTACTAAGACCACAACACCACAATAGGCCTCACCCTGTTCTCTGATGGATCTCGCCACCAAAGGCCTGATCCATCTTTCCACTATTGGAACCCTTCGAGACGGGAACCGGTGCCTTTACACAACTAGCGTGGCACAACTCCACAACTAAATTGGAGGCTCCCGTAATGGCAACAAGCTGCCACAAGAACAAATGTTATCAATAACGAAACACAAGATCTAGATATTAACAAGAATACTAGATCAGCGATTCTCCAAGTGAATGGAGAGAAGTTGAAGCGCTTGATTCGTGATGACGATGAATGATGTCTCTGTAGCACCCCGGTAAAATCACTACTAGAAAATCGCTTGTTGTTTTTATATTTTCGCATCATCATGACCGCATGCTCATGTCATCATGCCACATTGCATTTGAGCATCGTCATGTCATCATGCATTTGTTTGCCTAAAACTATTTGCTAAAATCCCATCTTTGTATTCTAAATATCCCCTTGATGACCCACAAGTATAGGGGGTGTATCGCAGTATTTTCGAGGGAAGTGAAACCCAATTTATTGATTCGACACAAGGGGAGCCAAAGAATATTTATAAGCCTTAACAACTGAGTTGTCAATTCAGCTGCACCTGGAAACAATCTTGCTCACATCAGTTTATCAGTAGCAACAGTTTCGTAGTAGGAATAGTAAAGTAGCAACGGTAGTAAAGTAAAGACAACAGTAACAATAGCAGCAAACAGTGGGATACGAGTGCGGTAGGCATAGGGATGGATGGACGGGCGTTGCATGGACAAGACAATTCACATAACAATCAGAACATAGGGCAATTGCAGATAAATAAGATAAAGCATCCAAGTACTAGATAATCCTAGGCATGTGTTCTATATATAGTCATACGTGCTCGCAATGAGAACTTGCATAACATCTTTTGTCCTGCTAGCCCGTTTGTAGCGGAGCCTCAAGGGAACTACTAGCAATTAAGGTGCTCCTTTTAATAGAGCACCGGAGCAAAGCATTAACACTCCGTGAACACATGTGATCCTCACATCAAAGCCATTCCCTCCGGTTATCCCGATTTCTGTCACTTCGGGGCCATTGGTTCTGGACAACAACGTGTGTATACAACTTGTAGATAAGACCATAAACAATACTATCATAATGAATCAATAACATGTTCAGATCTGAAATCATGGCACTCGGGCCCTAGTGATAAGCATTAAGCACAACAAGTCGCAACAAAGTCATAAAGCACTAATAATAGATACTAAGCACCATGCCCTAACAATCTGATGCCATTACATGAACGATCTCATCCAATCCCTACCATCCCCATAGCCTACAGCGGGGGATTTACTCACTCATATATCGGGGAAACATGGATGGTCGATTGAGAAGCGATTGTGATGATGATGGCGATGATCTCCTCCAATTCCTCGTCCCGACAGGGTGCCAGAACGGAGTTTCTGATGCTGTTTCGTGGAATCTGGTGGTGGCAGCGGAGCGGAACTCCTTCTGGAAAAATGTCGAACCCCCCGGAGTTTTTAGGTCAGAAGGCTTCTTATAGGCGAAGAGAGAGACCGAGGGGGTGCCTGGGGGGCCCACACCACCCCCTGGCGCGGCCTGGCCTGGCCCGCGCCACCAGGTGGTGTGGCCACCCCCTGGCTCTTCTCCGTCTCGTATTCTGGCTCCTGGAGTCTTCGGGTGAAATAGGATTTTTGGCATATTTTCTGGGATTTTTCCTGATAGTTGATTTTCTGCACAAAAAGTAGACACCAAGGCAATTCTGCTGAAAATAACGTCAGTCCGCGTTAGTTGCATACAAATCACACAAGTTTAGAGGAGAAACAACAACAGAAGTGTTCGGGAAAGTAGATACGTTTTGGACGTATCAACTCCCCACAAGCTTAGCTTATTGCTTATCCTCAAGCAATTCAGTTGAAAACTGAGTGCGATAAAAGAACTTTCACGAACACATTTGCTTCATATGATGTAAATATTCCTAGCAATGTGATCAACTACTTAGACAGTTCATAATAAAGAGTATGCAACTAAGTTTACTTAATAGGCATTGCAAGATATGAAGAGATTCCAACTCAAAAATAATAAGTAGCATGAAGTATAAACATAAGCAACATTACAATGCTCATAAAAAGGTATGATAGAGTGGTATCTCGCTTGCCTTTGATTATGAATGTCAAGGCACCTCTAAAGTTCAAGTGATGACTAGAAGTAAAGATATCAAAGATACAAGCATCAAAGTCATAACACAAATAATCAAGTAATGAGACAAGCACAAAGAATGACAACTATGCTCTCAAGAAAGTGCTCAGAGAATGTATGGAGACTCAACATGAAAAGGTTTTAAATAATTTGAAAGGCTTCCAAATGCTGAAAGTATGGTACTCGTTAGCTTTGAGCTCTCATTGCCCCTATCATAAGCGTCTTTAAATGGTTAAGGTTAAAGTGAGACAACTAAGAGGATATGCTTGACAAGTTATAAATCGAAGTCTCATGCCCCTTACTTACGAAGACCGATCCTCATGCTACTCAACTTTAGTTACAAGTAAGCTCTTGTCATTGTAAGTATATACGTATCATAGAGAACCGCCAATGGGGTACCCCTTGCACATGACACGGGAGTTATCCCATAATCAAAATGACAAGGCAAGCAGACAATAAGCATCTCGGTGATCTTTTTATTTACTATGTGCATAGATTTTTATTGAGGATGTTTCATAGAATGCTCATTATGGTTATGCTGCAAGTTTCCACCATGATTAGGCATAGCTTAGGCTAGCGGCCCAGGCGTTTCTCTAACATACATACAAACTCCATGATCTTACAAGTTCTACTTTTATTTCACACCGCCAGGATCCATAAGCAAAAGAACATGATATCAACTAGGTACAAAGTACCAATGAAGTGTTGAAAGCGGTCCCCATGATACATGGTTCTGCTAACTTCAACTCATAAAGCGCAAGCATATACGCGACAAAGAAGGACGCAATGGTTCAGGTTTATTAAGTGCAAGAAAATAAGGTGTGCCATCAATTTCATGAGAGCTTTACTAACTAACTTTCTCATAATAAGCAAACATTTTATTCGGAGGAATACAAGGCTTGTTGAATATGCACGAAAGTAGAAAATGATGCTAATAGGTAGGTATGGTGGACACTTTGGCAATATTTGGTTTAGGGAGTTGGAAACTTGAGTAAAACATACTCAGTGTAAGTGAAGGCTAGCAATAGTGAGGGAGCGACCAACGAGAGAGCAATAGCTGTCATAACTATACTTGCAACAAAACAGGACTAATCATGGCATGAAAGTGATTCAAGATCCTCAAGGCAAAATAATTCATCAAGGCTTAACTGATTATTACAGTCATGTGCATGCGTGAGCATGTGCCAAGTCAATTCAAATGAAACATTCAGAGGAGGATACCATGGTGTCATACCAAGTTATGAATAGAATAATGCAAGCAAACATTCATAAGACATGCTACAAACTATTAGCGAGCTAGAGCTAATCATAAGAAAGCAAGAACTACTAAGCATCCAAAGATAACATACACCCTACATGAACAGACTAAGCATGCCCACAGTGATGAGTATATGTACAAAAATGAAAACAAATAGAGTTCGTTACCAACCTCTTACCACGCCTCTAGTTGTCATCAATCCCCATTATTGCTCTTCACTTGTGTGGCTTGAATAATAATATGAAACCAATATTCCACTGAGGACTGCCGAACCCTATAGCAAACTCACAAAACCAAAGAAGAACGACAAATATTTTTGTTGTTTTCGATTTTTTTAAACAAGAACCAAAAGGAAAAGCAAGCAAAGGAAAATATTTTTGGGTTTTTCAAATAGTTCAAACAAAGCAAAAAGGGAAAAAAAACCAAGGCAAAAAGAAAAAGAAGCAAACCAAAGAGAAACAACAGAAATATTTTTGGTCTTTTTGTGTTTTAGAAAGCAAAAGCAAAGAAAAAACGAAAACTAAAAAGAAAACGAAAACATGAATATACAAAGTACCGACGCAACATGATATGGAGATGAGTGCGGTGTCGGCGTACCTCCCCCCAAGCTTAGGCTTTTGGCCTAAGTGGGTATCAATCCATGTACGAATAGGGGTTCCAAGCAGGCGAATCTTGATAAGAATGGTCGTAGTTGGGCCCATGGGAAGAAGAAGAAGCTCCCCAATCATAAGCAGGCTGCTGATATGAAGACTCTCCCTTATTCGAGGGCTGGGACGAATCATCCGTGATCTCCCTTCTAGTGTCTTGCTCCTGTTGGGAGAGCTCTCCCAAGTATGTGTCAAGCTCCTCCTCAGTGAGGGACCATCCTTCCCTGTTATCAAGGTTAAACAAAACAGGTGCAGGCAAAAGAACAACACACTCGAACTTGCTCTTTCTCCAACCAGCTTTGAGAAAGGTTATTTCATAAGATAACTCACTCATACTAGCCCACGAGGAAACACATTTATGATGTATCATGGAATTAAGATCAAGCCTCTCTATGGGAAACTGTAGGTCTAGATGATGAGGCACTAAACCATGCAATGCTAGTAAACGAGAAGCAATGAGGCCTCCACAAATTCCACCTTTCTCACGGTTAGCAGCAAGATGGAAAGCTATCAAAGCACCTAAGTTGTAAGACCTATCTCGTTTAAGAGCAGCAGAGATAAATGCTAGATCATACGAAGATAACTTATTGGCAGTTTTCCTAGCAAGAACACACTTGGCAATAAAGTAGGCAAAGTAGCGAATGGAGGGAAGATGAATGTTACGGATTTTTCCACTCTCCTTCGAGAAGCTGCTCCCTTGGCAAATTTTTGCATATAAATCCATGAGTGGTTCAGGTCTCTCCTTCATCTTTCTACATGATCCCCATTGAGGTACCTTAATAGCTGCATAAAAATCATCAAGAGAAAGGTCGACAGCAATATTGTAAATTTTGTAATGGACCATGGGGTTAGGCAAAGAGTGACTAAATCGGAAGTCCCACACCACAGACATGGTTAGCTTCACAAATTGACAAGGTTCATCTTCCAAAAAGTGCTCTAACCCTGCATTAGAAACCAAAGTGTGGAAATCTTGGAGAATTCCAGCAGCTCTCATGAACTCAGAGCATGGATAAATGGAGGGAAAAACTTCCTCCTCCCGGTGGACCTTCATGACCTCAGGCACCCAAAGTTCATGTTGGTTTAGTTGATGCTTGATACATTGCAAATGTATCTATAATTTTTGATGTTCCATGCTTGGTTTTATCTACTTTCTTGTGTTTTGTTCCAACTTTGGAGTACTTTTCATATGATTTCTTGGACTAACCTATTAACAAGATGCCACAGTGCCAGTTGCCTGTTTTCTGCTGTTTTTGGTTCCAGGAAAGTCAGAAAATGAATATTCTTAGAATTGGACGGGACAAAAGCCAAAGTTCCTATTTTACCGGAAGACTCACGGAGCCAGAATACGAGACGGAGGAGGGCCAGGGCCTTGCCACACCATATGGTGGCGCGGGCTAGCCCTGGCCGCGCCACAAGGTGGTGTGGGCCCCTGGCACTCCACCGACCTTGTCTCTGGCCTATAAGAAGCCTCCCGAAGTCAAAACCCTAGATCATCAACCAGAAATCCACGAAAAGTTCCGCTGCGCTGCCACCACCGAAAAGGAGATTCGGGGGACAGAAAGTCTCTGTTCCGGCACCCTGCCGGGACGGGGAAGTGCCCCCGGAGCCATCTCCGTCGATCTCCACCGCCATCTCCATCACCATTGCTAATTCCCATGATGAGGAGGGAGTAGTTCTCTCTCGAGGTAAGGGTTCTACCGGTAGCTATGTGTTCATCTCTCTCTATGCATGATCATATTGTGATCATGAGCTTGTAATCTATAGATCTACCTTGCCACTCAAGTGCTTTATTAGATCTCTGCTCTCCCCATGTGTGTGAAAGTGACAGCGTGCTCACCATGGTGGCACTTAGGCTAGAGATTAAAAATACTTGTTATGAGTTATATTTGGAGTTGGATAATTCTATGAAATTGTGGTGTTTGTTGGACTCATCTAGTACTCAAGGTGACAGTGTGGGGTTTTCTAGATGGGAAATGCTTACTTTGAGGTGTGCTGTTATAGCCCTACCATCGATTAAAGTGTCCAACCGGAGAGTAGTTCAGTGTAGTATCATAAAGAGGAATATATGTATATGAGAGTGTTCACTAGTGAAAGTATGATCCCTAGGCCTTGTTTCTAAGCATTGATACACTGTTTGCATTTAGATCTGTTACATGTTTACTTGTTTCCATCTTTATTTCAGTTTTCCTTTAGTCTTTTCCACGCCATCAAGCTATCTTCTAGCACTGTTACCACTTATAATTATCCATACCACTTGTATTTCGCTCTCTCTTCACCGAACTAGTGCACCTATACACCTGACAAGTGTATTGGGTGTGTTGGGGACACAATAGACTTCTTGTATCTTGATTGCAGGGTTGCTTGAGACGGAATACCTTTGACCACTTCCTCCCTGAGTTCGATAAACCTTGGGTGATCCACTTAAGGGAAAACTTGCTGCTATTCTACAAACCTTTGCACTTGGAGGCCCAACAACTGTCTACAAGAATAGAAATGCGTAGACATCAATGCCCATTCATCTTCTATTCTGAAATTTTAAACACCTATTAAACAAGTGATTGCAAAGTGAATATAATGAAGGATTCTACTCATAGGGACTTGTAAGAGGCCTAAACATGCATTAAAACTATATCTCTAAGCATCAAACAAGCTTACAAGATCTCAAAACCTGTCACCTACAGCAGCAAAATACTCAAGATATAATCCACTAAACACAAATCTACTTGGACAAGGGGAGGAGTCACATACCAGGGAACAAATGCTCCAAATTTCAGCAAGAAAGATGTGCTGAGCAAGGAGATCGAAAAAATCGAGAGCAAGCATAGCAAGAACGCGATTTTGAGCAATGAACTGGAGCTTACTCGGGAGAGAGAAGAAAGTGGCAGGTGAGAGAGTTAGTGGGGGGGCCAGGGGTGGCCCACACCAGGGCATGGCGCCACCCGGGACAGGCCGCGCCACCAGGTGGTGTGCCTGCCTGGTGGGTCCCCCTGGTACCTCCCAGGTACTCCTCTGCCCCTTTTTTCATGCAAAAATTTAATATGAATTTTCTGGGATTTTTCGAGACACTTTTTTTGGGCATTTTCAGGCATAAAAGAATGATTTTCTGACAGACAGATTTTTTTGGAAATGATGCAATGACAAAACAAGGCTAGAACTACATAAGTTCTAAGACACTCTAACATGCAAGCAACTAACATCAAAAAGAAAACTAAACGAAAGCAAAAACTAAAATGCATGGCAATAGAAGTAAACGGAGATAATCATAGTGAAAACATTGTTTTGTTCAATGAAATCCTTTTGTTAACAAGGTTGATCAGGTCTTTCTACCAAAACAATTCCATATGAGACAAAACTTTGTATTCCACTAATGATTATGTTACCTCAACCTTGATAGCAATGGTCCCAATCATAATAGTTTCAAATTTTTCTCTTGGTATGGGACAATATATCTCTCCAACTTGAATGGCCTCAACATGTTCAATTGAATTCAAACCACAAGTCCTTTCAATCTTCTTGGGGAAATAGACAGTATGTTCCTTGTCATTCACATTGAAAGTTACCTTTCCTTGGTTACAATTGATAACAACTCCTACAGTATTAAGAAAAGGTCTCCCAAAAATAATGGACATATTATCATCTTTAGGCATTTCAAGCACAACAAAATCAGTTAATATCAAGCAATTATGAGCCACTTGAACAGGTACATCCTCACATATACCCACAGGAATAGTGGTAGATTTATCAGCCATTTGCAAAGATATATCAGTTAGTATTAATTTTTCTAGTTGAAGCCTCTTATAGAGAGAGAAATGCATAACACTAACTCCAGCTCCCAAATCACACAAAGCAGTTCTAACATAACTGTTCTTAATAGAGCAAAGGATAGTTGGAATCCCTGGGTCTCCAAGTTTCTTAGGAACCTTACCATTGAAAGAATAATTAGCAAGCAAAGTAGAAATTTCTTCATTAGGGATCTTCCTTTTATTCGAGACAATATCCTTCATATACTTTGAGTAAGGAGGCAATTTAATAGCATCAGTCAAAGGAATTTGCAAGAATAAATGTTTCATCCACTCACAAAACTTATTATAGTGTTCATCTTCCTTTGACTTGTGTTTCTTATCAGGGAAAGGCATAGGTTTTTGGACCCAAGGTTCTCTTTCACTACCATGTTTCTTAGCAATAAAATCTTCTTTAGTGTATTTAGTATTCTTAGTGTGGTTTTCAGGTTCTTCTTCAACTTTTTCTTCATTAGGAACTTCATTTTCTTCATTACCACTTTCAGTTTCAGCATCAGAGATAGATATACTATTAGGATCTATAACAGGTTCAGAGGATTCTACAACAGTTTTATGTTTCTTTTTCCTTTTCTTACGAGTAGAACCACTATTTTCAGCTTGTTGAGAATCCTGCTCAATTCTTTTGGGATGCCCCTTAGGATATAGAGGATCCTGGGTAGCAGCCCCACTTCTAGTTCTAATTTCATAAGCATGTTTTTCTTTAGCAGCATTAACTAGCAAGTCGTTTTGCACTTTAACGAGTTGATCTATTTGAGTTTGAACCATTTGAAAGTGTTTAACAATCATTTTAACATCATTAGAGGTTCTTTCCACAATATCTTTCAACTCAACAATAGCTCTAGTGTTTTCCATTAGATGATTTTGCACCCTTTTATTAAAATTATCTTGCTTAATAATAAAGATATCGAATTCTTCTAAGCATTAATCAGGAGGTTTAGAGTAAGGGATATCACCTTCATCAAAGTGTTGGAGAGAGTGTACCTCAATAGTGGATGAGTAAGGAATAGGCTTACATAATTCTTCTATAGGAGGTAAATTCTTGACATCTGCAGCTTTAATTTCCTTCTCCTTAAGACATTTCTTAGCTTCCTTCATCACTTCATCATTTAATTCAATAACTCCCCTCTTCTTTGATATTGGAATAGGTACCGGAATAGTAGGTTCAGGTACAATTACTTCAGGCATAGGTGGTTCAGGAGGAGTCCAATCTTTATAATTCTTACTTATTTTAGCCATTAATTCCTCAGCTTCCTTGGGAGTCCTATTCCTAAAAAGACAATCAGCACAACTATCTAGGTATGTCCTAGATTCTTCGGTTAGTCCATTATAAAATATATCAAGAAGGTCATTCTTAGGTAATGGACTTCCAGCCAGTACATGAATCAAAGCACAAAACCTTGCCCAAGATTCGGGCAATACCTCTTTTTCTCCCTGTTTAAAATCAAAAAGTTCCTGCAAAATAGCATGTCTAGCACTAGGAGGAAAATATTTCTGTAGGAAAGTACTAATCAAGCACTCAGGGCTAGCAATAGATCCAGGAGGTAAAATACTAAACCAAGTTTTAGCTTCTCCTTTGAGTGAAAAAGGGAAGATCTTGGCAACAAAGTAAGTACGCATCTTAATATCATCAGAAAACAAGCCACTCATGGTAGAAAGTTCATTCATATGTGCTACCGCACTTTAATTCTTAGTCCCACAAAAGGTTCTGTCTCGACAATAGCTATGTAAGATAAATCGAGAGAGAAATCATAATCTTTATCTATAATGTTTATGGGAGAAGCAGAAAACTTAGCAATAGGAGACAATTTGGGTCTAATAGTACGCCTCTCAAGGAGACTCTTAGCATCGTTACTATCATGGGTGTTTTTACATTCTTTAATAAATTCATCGGTCATCTCAACATAACCATCTTCAATATCATAACTCTCACTAGACTCAGGTGAACTAACAGGTGTGGTAGTGTCTTCATTAGGAGTTTCAGTATTTCCAGCTATAGTTCTGGCAATCGTAGCATCTAGGAAAGGACCTAATGAACCACTCTTATCGAGCACAGTAGAAGTAGCAACATAAGCATCAGAAGTTTCAGATTCAACAGTAGTAGTAGTGTGTGTAGCATGTGTATGTGGTGGTGTAACGAGCTTACTTATAACAGATGGTGAATCAAGAGCAGCAGAGGTGTTCAGAACCGTACCTCTTCTTGTAGTGGATGGTAAAATAGGAAACTTGCCATCACGAGACTTACCCATGATGGATGAATAGCAGCGAACAATAGAGAATCCAAGTGAACTTGATAAATAAAGCTATGTTCCCCGGCAACGGTGCCAGAAAATAGTCTTGACTACCCACAAGTATAGGGGTGTATCACAGTATTTTCGAAGGAAGTGAAACCCAATTTATTGATTCGACACAAGGGGAGCCAAAGAATATTTATAAGCCTTAACAACTGAGTTGTCAATTCAGCTGCACCTGGAAACAATCTTGCTCACAACAGTTTATCAGTAGCAACAGTTTTGTAGTAGGAATAGTAAAGTAGCAACCGTAGTAAAGTAAAGACAGCAGTAACAATAGCAGCAAACAGTGGTATTCGAGTGCGGTAGGCATAGGGATGGATGGACGAGTGTTTCATGGACAAGACAATTCACATAACAATCAGAACATAGGGCAATTGCAGATAAATAAGATAAAGCATCCAAGTACTAGATAATCCTAGGCATGTGTTCCATATATAGTCATACGTGCTTGCAATAAGAACTTGCACAACATCTTTTGTCCTGCCATCCCATTTGCAGCGGGGCCTCAAGGGAACTACTGTCAATTAAGGTGCTCCTTTTAATAGAGCACCGGAGCAAAGCATTAACACTCTGTGAACAAATGTGATCCTCACATCAAAGCCATTCCCTCCGGTTATCCCGATTTCTGTCACTTCGGGGCCATTGGTTCCGGCCAACAACGTGTGTATACAACTTATAGATAAGAACATAAACAATACTATCATAATGAATCAATAACATGTTCAAATCTGAAATCATGGTACTCGGACCCTAGTGACAAGCATTAAGCACAACAAGTCGCAACAAAGTCATAAAGCACTAATAAAAGATACTAGGCACCATGCCCTAACAATCTGATGCCATTACATGAACGATCTCATCCAATCCCTACTATCCCCATAGCCTACAATGGGGGATTTACTCACTCATAGATGGGGGAAGCATGGATGGTCGATGGAGAAGCGATGGTGATGATGATGGCGATGATCTTCTCCAATTCCCCGTCCCGGCAGCGTGCCAGAATGGAATTTCTGGTGCTGTTTTGTGGAATTTGGTGGTGGCGGTGGAGTGGAACTCCTTCTGGAAAAACGTTGACCCCCCCGGAGTTTTTAGGTCAGAAGGCTTCTTATAGGCGAAGAGAGAGACCGAGGGGGTGCCTGGGGCCCACACCACCCCCTGGCACGGCCTGGCCTGGTCTGCGCCACCAAGTGGTGTGGCCACCCCCTGGCTCTTCTCCATCTCGTATTCTGGCTTCTGGAGTCTTTGGGTGAAATATGATTTTTGGCATATTTTCTAGGATTTTTCCTGATAGTTGATTTTGTGCACAAAAAGTAAACACCAAGGCAATTCTGCTGAAAACAGCGTCAGTCCGTGTTAGTTGCATCCAAATCACACAAGTTTAGAGGAGAAACAACATCAAAAGTGTTCAGAAAAGTAGATACGTTTTGGACGTATCACCCCTCTCTTAATTTCAAATTAAAACCCCGATGTTCCGAATATCTCTATTTGTCTAAAACTATTTTTCTAAATGTTTTTGTTTTATAAAAATAATATTTTTGTGCAGGGAGGCAGCCGTGGGCCATGCCCAGCCCACAGCCACCTACTACCCCGATTAAACCCTAATCGGATCCATCCCGCCTAGTCCCTACCCCAGCGCCGCCAGCCGCAAACAGCTGTGCAGCAGCGTTGCAGCGCCACCCGCTTTCAGCACCCCGCGCACAACGTACACGCTAGCGCTGCCCCAGCCACGCGACCGTGACATGCTCCTCACCACCCCGGCCCCACCTACCGACAACCCCCGACCCAACCCCGCACGCTCCCTTCCTCTCGATCTCCCCCACCCTAACCTCGCGGTCTTGCACCTCTGTCCCGCTTTGATCTCCCCAGACCCTGCCGCTGTGACCCCTTTCGTCCTCGCCTCGCTGCGCTGCTCGAGTCACCACTCGTCTGCCTCACCTCGCCGCGTTCGCAGGTCCCTCGCCGCCTCCCTCGTTGGTCTCGAAGGGTCGCTGCTCGGCCTCACTCTTCCTCGTCCTCGATCCGAGCTCCGGCCGCCGTCCTAAACCCTGCCATCGGGCGCCCTTCCCTCTCTGCCGACCGCCGGGTCCGCGACGGTCCTCCACGCCCGCGTCTTCCTCCTTGGACACCGTCGTCCTCTGCGAGCCCGTCCTGATGTGGCCCTCTGCCGTCGCCAGCAACCGCCGTGGCACGTGCGTCCCCGCGAGCGCCGACGCCCCTCTCACCGTCCAGTGCCGCCAGGGTCGTCCCCTCCTCCTCGAGCCAGTCACCGCGTCCTCTCCCGCCCGTAGTCCCCTGCACCGAAAACCACTGCCTATGATGGCCTCCTCGCTGTGCTCCCGATTGCGGGCCTCCTCTTCTCTGACCTGTAGACACCTACACCACCCAAGCATGCCTTGCTGCCGCTATCTCTACAGGACCGTGCTCCGCGACATCGAGTTGCATCCCCATCGCCAAGTCCTCTGACGCCTCCGCTGCACTTGTGCTCCCTCGCGAGCGCGTGTTCCCGCTTCTCTGTCCGCGCGTCCTCCTACAAGCTCCTGTGCGCGCTCCTGTATGAGCATGCTTGTGTGCTTGTACGTTTAATCAGTTGCCGACGCCTATGTCTGTGCATGTGCACTATGTGAATCATGCTTCTATTTTGGCGAGTGCCTCTACAACATGTTCCGCCGACAACTGCCTCGTTCGGACTCTGTTTCACGCTTAGCTCTCTGTCTGTGGTGTCATGACCTGGTTCGCTCAAGCCAAGTTTATCTTGTCGCAAGATCTTTTGGAGGCCGGAACCGAGGAACCATAACAAATGCGATGCCACTCGAAGTCCTCCAACATTGAAACCAAAGGCTATGATGCTGAACTGACGAGATCTTCTTCTCGGAGTCGATGACCCAAAGACCGATCTAGAACGCCAAGGTCTTCTTCACGGATGCGGATAGGCCCTGTTCCCTGCGTCCGCAGACCGGACCCCGTCGAACCCTCGAACCCCAAGATCTCCAGACCCTAATGTGTGACCCTTTTTCTGAGCCCTATTTTATAAACTCACATCCATATACTTGTTGCATATAAATTGCTCATGATCGCATACATATTCAATTCTTTGGAGGCATTATACCGATTCACCTCATAATTAAATATGGAGACTATATGCGGCCACTTTTAGTCTTATATTAGCTACATTTAAATTTGTGTAGCGAACCGATGACATGTTTTGCCTGGTTAAGATAACATTTAAATTGCGGTGTATCTAGACAACATGAACCACCTAATTAATTGTCGGGACCCCGGTTCCGCCTAATATTGTCTAATTGCACCGCATCTTTGCCATGTCATGCATCATACATGCATCATGCCCGATGTTCTATTGTAGTATTAAATAGTGCATCTGGTGTTTCTTTTAGTGCTTTGCTTCTTCACGGATTAGGCCAATGAGTTGATGCGAGTGTCGACAAGTCCTTTGGATAATGTATCTTCGATAGTGTTCCTCGGGCGAGCAATCTCCCCCTTTCTACCTATCTTGCATTTATAGTCTTTATTTCCTCCTGTTGATCTATTGCTATCCATGTTGTGATGCTTTAGTTCCTGTGCACCATTTATATCCCTTGCAGCCCGTATATTGCCTTGGACACATCCTATTGCCTGTTGTTTGATAGGCAATCGGTCTTGCGAGTCATAGTTGCTTGCTCAGGTGCTGCTTCACGCCGTTGTCGTTCCACCATTGATGGAAGGTTGGCACATGCTTAATGGTGGAGATGATCATGACTTTAATTACAACTTGATAACTACTGGAAATAGATATAACTAATGTAGAGGCACCGGTGGGCAATAGCTAATATTTGGTTTTTAACCGCTCACTTGTGTCCCGTAGGCCCTGAGTACTTGATACCTGTTCCTTGACTATCGCACTATCCGCATGTGGGACCATGAATCCCCTTAGCCAGAGCTTGATTCATTTCTTATTTCTTGGGGCCACAAACTAGTTTGGGGCTTTATTACTATCTTGTACTTATGCCATGCTTTACTGTTTTATTTATGATTGTACGTGGAGCACCTGTACTGTTTTGGAACGTGGAATGTTTTCTCGGTATCGACAAGCCCAGTCACACTTTCGGGTTTCTAGTCATTTACAGCCATTGTCACAAAACCTGGGTCTATCTTGGAGCCGGCCAACTTTGTTGTGGGTAGCTTAGTGGGGTGGCCCCCTGAAATATTTTTTGAATCATGTGATTGCTTTGTCGTGAAAGCCTCATTGGGTTTTTATTTGGTTTTTCCGAGGCTGATCGTGCGTGTGTTGCTATTTGTGCACCCCTGTAGGGTAAATCTTTCTGAAAGCCATGTCCGCGGTTATGGACGACTTGGAGCACAATATATCGATCATAGACAACCATAACTAAAGTAGTGCTATAAATTGGACTTTGACATGTCTAGTAATCAGTTTCACTACAACGGAATGAGTAAATAAAAGTGCCAACAACTGCTGGATTTGGGTTATCTTTGGCTAATTATATCTGACAAGTAAGTATTGCAACTATAACGGAATGGTTAACTAAAACTGCCCACTGCTTATGATATCGGGATGACTCATGCTATCTATATCTGAATAGTAAGTGTTGCAACTATAATGGAATGAATAAAACTGCCAACTGTGTGAGTTCCTCGGTTTGACTTCCTCGTTTGGTCTCGAGGGGGATATACTAGGATGGGTATGATTGGTGTTAGAATCAGGTTGGCTCTGAATAGATCTTTCTTATCCCTCTCCGATAGCCGACATTTGTATCGAGTCTCTATAGGTTGCTTAGTGCATGCTGCGCTGCCGCTTCAGTCCACCATACCTATGTAGGAGAGAGCCGCCGAATTCTAGACTCACCGTGTACTGGCCTCAGTACTAACCGCTTTATTTTTTCCTTTGCCCTTTGTTGGCACCCCTTTTGTTTTAGCAGGTTTAAGATCGACGTCGTTAGCAGGGTTACCCTTCTAGCTTGGCCTGGGCAGGGTTATGGACGCCATTGGTTATTCTTCAGGGCTCTTAGCCCCATTTGCATCTTATCTGTACTCGAATGTTGTATCATTTTCAAAGTGATTTAGATCTTTGTATTGTATACCTGTATTCTTGACTCAGGGAGTAGTTGTTGCATATATATATATATATGTTCTATGGGTTCCATCATGAACTATTGTGTAATGCTATTGCTTCATTTTCCACCCGCACAGAAGTGCCTAGTGGGAATATTTGAATCGTTTCTATGTGGGTTTGGTGGGAAGCAATACAACTTGCATAGGACCGATTCGAGGGTGTTATAGTCCCCTCCTTCGATTCCCCCAAAGATCGAAGCCTTCGAGTGGTTGAAGTGGGAGATATTGGATGAGAGCTTTTGCAACAGGTCTGAAATTTTTCGAATGAATCAAAGGTTCTGACAGGAGGGGTAGATGGGGCTTTTATACCCCCTGTGTAGATGGAGCCATTGTATCTTTTTGGGGCCGGATTATCTGGCCCAAGTGAGAGCCGGATTATCTAGCCTGGGGAAAAACTCCGCCCCAGACTCGGATTATCCAGGGGAAAATCCGCCCCCGAATAGAAGCTCGCGCCGGGCGGTCCTTGGCACCTTCTCTTGGGGGCCAGATTATCCGGCCCTAGAGGAAGGCCAGATTATCCGGCTGGGGGAAAAATCCGCCCCAGCAAAGGATTGCCCGGGGGAAAATCCGCCCCCAGACGGAAGCTCACGCCGATGCTCCCTTGGCCATTTTCCCTGGGGCCGGATTATCTGGCCCTAGGGGAAGGCTGGATTATCCGGCTAAGGAAAAATCCACCCCAGCTGTAGATTGTCCGGGGGAAAATCCGCCCCCGGACAGAAGCTCACACGCGACCAGCCCTGGCCAAGATGGCCAGGCCGGATTATCTGGCCCTTTATGGGGGCGGATAATAACCCGGCCCCCAAACACGATATCTCTTTCCTGCAACACTTAGCACACATGAGAAACTCCATGGTATTGTTATCTAACACACAAAACACAGGGAAACATGAAATGTTCTTTCAATCTCCCCCTTTTTGGTGTTAGATGACAATACTAGGATTTGCAAGAAAGCTCTAATAACAACAACATTTATCAAATGAAAAAGACTCCCCCTCAATGTGTGCATAATAAAAATTTGCATTTGAATACAAATGCACACAAATAGGTACAAGTATATTTCATTGGAGCATAAACAAACTTTTCATACCACAGTGAGAGGGAGAGGCGTCCTCAATATAGTATAAGAATATCCAATGTGATAACCATTATGAACGCCTTCCTCAAGATTGATATCCAATAACCAATATGATAGATGAATTCATAAGGATAATCCACGAGATAAATCCAGAGCCACACATAAATATAGTCTCATACAAAGCAAATCACAAATAAAAGTTCAACGCTAAATAGGCACAAACGAGATAAAGACTGAAACGATAAAGTGCAAGAGCTTGTGCCCGACCCATACAAATCCATGAAGAACTAATAGAACTACTACTCCCCCTTTGGCATCGAAACGCCAAAAAGGAAGAAGAGCGATGCTAGCGCCCCAAGGGATCGCTCGTAGTCCTCATCGTCGTCCTCATCCCCGTCCTCATCCTCAAGCTCCTCGGTGTCTTCCTCCTCGTCATCAGCAGTGGCCGTGGAAGGAAACATGTGATGCTCAAGCTCTCCATAGTTGAGCCCAGATGAAGAATTCCACCGAGCATATGGTGTGGGAGTAGAAGGAGTAGGGGGGTCGCCTAACGCCCCAGACACATGGTGAAGAATGAGCTGCTGAGTATGGGTCATGTCGTGGTATTGGCCACGGCAGATGCTACAGGGTAGCTTACGTAGAGGAAAGGGCAAGGCGGCGTAGGAGAATCCGGGAGCGAGATTGGCACACGATGTACCTAGGTTCACGTCCCCTCGATGGAGGATCGCTGCGTCCTGCTGTCAATCCAGTATATGATCATAGATTGGTTTGCATAGAGTCGCCGGAGGCGGTGGGAGAGACTAGATCCAATGAGACGTGGGAGAGAACATGCCCCATGGGGGTGCCCCTGGTGGCTTTATATACGCAGCCAGTTAGGGTTTACAAGTGCTAATGGGTCGTCTATTGGAGTTGCCGTCTTGGGCCTCCAGTCGGCGTGGCGTCTGGGTCCAGTACGTACCAGTCGCCATATTCGGCGAGTCGATCTGCTCTGTCTTGGCTTCAGTCGGCTCGCCCCAGCTAGCGACTCCGCTTCATGGGTATACCCCGATTGGTACTCCCCCATCAGTAGTCCCCGAGCACGTCGTGGATTCGACGCGGGCTTGAGGCAGGGCGCGGAGAGTCTTGGCGATGGATCGTGGTGAATCAGCGACGAGCTCCTAAACAGAGGAAAGAACCGTGAAGCGGGAGGTGGTCGGCGATCAGCGTGAGCCAGTCGGTGATAACCAGTTGGCGATAGCTGGTCGGCGTGGGCTAGTCAGCGAGAACTAGTCGGTGAGAACCAATAGGAGAAATGCGCAGGGAGTCGGTGAAGCCGCCAGTTGCGGCGAGTCCTCGACCGTGGAGCGTGCCGAGTCCCCGAGCACGGCGAGTGGCGAGGTCGGGTGACCAGCGAGTGGCGCTTTCTGTAGCACGCTAAGTCCCCGAGCGTGGCGAGTGGCGAGGTCGGGCGACCGACAAGTGGCGTTGTCTATAGCACACCGAGTCCCCAAGCGTGGCGAGTGGCGAGGTCGGGTGACCGGCGAGTGGCGCTGTCTATAGCGCGCCGAGTCCCCGAGCACGACAAGTAGCGAGGTCGGGCGACCGGCGACTGGCGCTGTCGGAGCGCGCCAAGTCCCCGAGCGCGGCGAGTGGCGAGGTCAGGCGACCGGCGAGTGGAGCTATCTATAGCGCGCCGAGTCCCCGAGCGTGGCAAGTGGCGAGGTCGGGCGACCGACGACTGGCGCTGTCTGTAGCGCGCCGAGTCCCCGAGCGCGGCGAGTGGCGAGGTCGGGCGACCGGCGACTGACGCTGTCGGGAGCGCGCCAAGTCCCCGAGCGCGGCGAGTGGCGAGGTCGGGCGACCGGCGAGTGGAGCCGTCTGTAGCGCGCTGAGTCCCCGAGCGCGGCAAGTGGCGAGGTCGGGCGACTAACGACTGGCGCTATCTGTAGAGCGTCAAGTCCCAGAGCGCGACGAGTGGCAAGGTTGGGCGACCGGCGAGTGGCGCTGTCTGTAGCGTGACGAGTCCCCGAGCACGACAAGTGGCGAGGTCGGGCGACCGGTGACTGGCGCTGTCTGTAGCGTGCCGAGTCCCCGAGCGCGGCGAGTGGCGAGGTCGGGCGATCAGCGACTGGCGCTGTCTGTAGCGCGCCGAGTCCCCGAGCGCGGCGAGTGGCGAGGTCGAGCGACCGGCGACTAGCGCTGTCGGGAGCACGCCAAGTCCCTGAGCGCGGCAAGTGGCGAGAAAGACACCAAACCGTTTTGCTGCGAAGGAGAAAAAGGTACAACTGCAGTAAGGTGTATTTATGAAATATATTGAACATTTGTAAAGAGTGTGATTTGTAGATGTTGAAATAAAATGCGTGTTGTTAAATGGATCAGTTAGCAGTATGAAAGGTTTATGCGTATCTTTTCATGAGTAGGCAGACCTCCAGCATCAAACGCTTGTCGGGTAACAGGGACGCGATGCCAGACTGTTGAACCCGAAGACAAGGTCGGCCTTTTGGTACCCAGCATCACTACTCCGATGGACGCGAATAAACAACAGACAAAACTGAAATCGATCCCAAGTATGTTTGTAGATTGAACGGAAAGATGAATATGTTGTGGACTTATAGCATATATGAGTGTAAATAAACTTAGCTGTTAGCATGCCAAGTCTACGACAGCGAGTCCGTGCCTGATCGAGTCCGCGACGGGCGAGTCCCCGAGCCTAGCGAGTCCGCGTTTAAGCGTGTCCGCATTTAGGCGAGTTCCGAAGCATGGCGAGTCTGTGAGCCTGGCTGGTCGGCGATGGCGAGTCCGCAGTGGGCAGTCCTTGAGCACGACGAGTCTGCAATGGCGTGTTCGTGGCAAGCGATTGCGTGATAATGGTCGTGAACCAGCCTTTTGGAGATAAGAGGATCGAGTCGATCTCGGCCGGGACGGCGTGCGATTGAAACTGATGGAAAGGCAGGCGCCGGATCGCCTTGCCTTGCCTCCTTGGACGATTGAGTCGCGGCGGCGCTGTAGGCCAACTTGAGCCCAGGCGATCCGGGCTGCGTGTTTGTCTCTCATATTTTCCATGACTTGGACTAATAAATCTACACACACAAATAGTACAAACCGGGGAGATATATTTGTAGATTTCAATTTGCGAAAGGGAAATAATAATTAGAGAATAACACCTGATAAGTCTAATCCTCGATGCCGCTCGGCGGTACGTTTGTTTCTTGTAGCTAAAACAAAGCAGACTCGATTGCAGTGAACGCGGCTAGGCTATGCTAGCGTGTAGACCAAATCGGATGTAACCACGACTGCAGGAATCGGTGCACTTGCCGGCCAACATAATCGAATTGTTCCATAGAAAATATCTGATCCTGCGTTCATGACAAATCCTCCAAATTATGCGTCAGATGCATGGATGTTTAGGACTAAATAAAATAATCAAGGGATCGGTAGCACAATCAATGAAAGAGACCGAAGTAAATAGAGTAATAAAAAAGACATGGAACCGATCTTATCCCAAAACTAGATATTTGTGGGTGACTGCACCGTGTTGGATGCATCGGGCGGCAGCTGGACCAGATCAGTTGGCGTCTGACCTGCAGATTCCTCGCATAGCAGTTCTCAGCCGGCGCATGAGATGCGATCTGGCTTCCGACGACTATGAGAGATCCCGCCTGGATTATCACCTCCAAGCACCGCTTGTCCCACGGTGGGTGCCAACTGTCGTGGTACTGGCCACGACAGATGCTACAGGGTAGCTTACGTAGAGGAAATGGCAAGGCGGCGTAGAAGAATCCGGGAGCGAGATTGGCACACGATATACCCAGGTTCATGTCCCCTCAATGGAGGATCGCTACGTCCTGCTGTCAATCCAGTATATGATCATAGATTGGTTTGCATGGAGTCGCCGGAGGCGGTGGGAGAGACTAGATCTAATGAGACGTGGGAGATAACATGCCCCATGGGGGTGCCCCTGGTGGCTTTATATACGCAGCCAGTTAGGGTTTACAAGTGCTAATGGGCCTTCTATTGGAGTCGCCGTCTTGGGCCTCCAGTCAGCGTGGCGTCTGGGTCCAGTACGTGCCAGTCGCTGTATTCGGCGAGTCGATCTGCTCTGTCTTGGCTTCAGTCAGCTCGCTCCAGCTAGCGACTCCGCTTCATGGGTATACCCCGATTGGTATTCCCCCATCAGGTCATCTCGTGGCGCTGCTTGTATGCCTCATACTGCCCCTTGCGAGTGTCCACCCCCATTCAAAGAATGTTCCGCTGGAACTAATTCAGCTGCTTGATCGCACGAGCAATAGGAGGCACTGGGGGCTTACGAGCACTGGCCCGGGCATCCCTCATGCATTCCCCAGAAGAAGAAGATGGATGTGAGGTCTTCCTAACCTTGTTGTAAATCTTCTTCGCCTTATGCTCAACATCAATGTGAAACTCTCCAGTGGGAAGCAGGTGCTTGATCAACATCATAATGTAGGGGGCATACGGGATGGAGAGCCTATTGAACATTGCATCAGTCAAATCATGATAGATAAAGTCCATCACATCCAGCTTTTAATTAACAGACTCATCTTCACTAGATGCCACCTCGTGAGAAAAGGCTACAAGCTGAACCAAGTGACCAAGAATACTGTCATTGTTCCCTCCACTTGGGGTGATAGAGTCGCGGAAGAGGCCCACCAAGCTAGCATACAGAGGAGAAAGACCAGCAAAGGAACCCATAATACCATTGTCAATAGTGCAAGAAGAGAGGACAACATCTTTATTCGGCTTGATCTGGGTGATGATACGATGGCCACTAGCACGATCCCTGTTGCGGAAGGAATATCCAAGCACCCCAGCGAAAACCTGAAAATCAGCTTGCATTGGCATGTCACGAGTCATCCACTTCATGGTGCGGTGCTCATCACTACAAATGACCAAAGTAGAGAAGAATTGCTTCACTATCTCGGAGTCATAGGAACATTGAAGAGCCATGAGATGGTGCAGCCCCATCCTCTCAGTCACATACATAGCATCGACAAGTTGAGGTTTTTCCATGGCCTCATCAATAATCAGGGGATGCATACGACGAATCTTCTGTTGGGCATAAACATCTTCATAAATAAACTTTTGGTTAGCACACCAAAAGCGGGAGTCACCAAGCTCAGAATCTTGCGTTGATTCAGGAAACAGATCATGATGGCGAATAGAAGAGTAAGTAACAACATTCATCTTCTTATAGTTAATCTTTGGCTCCTTGCCCTTTTTCTTGGACACACCCTTGCTGGTCCTATCCCTCTTTACCTGTTTAGCCATGCGGTTAGCCTCTTTCTTCATTCTCCTCAGTTCAACCTCGTCCATGATACCACCCTCATTGTCGTCTTGAAAATAGAGGCCACGCGAACGACGCTTGTAGGTCTTGGGAGCACCAGAACCACCTGTGAAACGAATAAGATGGATAGCATGGGGATAAGCACACACACAAGCTCGGGAGAGAACGTAGAAATAATAGGCAAACAGTCCATAGTCCAAACATACAGAATGCACAAAATCCATAAGAATCTGAAGCAGTTTTGACTCTGTCAGGCCGGATTGTCCAGCCTGGCCAGGGCGGATAATCCGGCCCTAGCAGATTGATTGCAAAAACAAAGATCGGACTTAGGTACTGCAAGACTAGAATCTCTACACGAAAAAAACAACCTTCTAGTCCACGTTCCACCAACAAGTGACACATCAAATCAAAAGATGGGGAGAGAGGGAGTAACCCTCACTCATTGAAGGAAGAACGCGGAGGAGAAGGTACCCGGAGGTGTGATACGTCGTAAACGTATCTATAATTTTTGATGTTCCATGCTTGTTTTATATTTACTTTCTTATGTTTTGTCCACACTTTGGGGTATTGTTATACATTTTCTGGAACTAACCTATTAACAAGATGCCATAGTGCCAGTTGCCTGTTTTCTGCTATTTTTGGTTTCAGAAAAGCTAGTAAGAAAATATTCTCGGAATTGGACCGGACAAAAGCCAAAGTCAATATTTTACCCGAAGCAACACGGAGTCCAGAGGGAGACGAAGTGGCGCACCAGGGTGGCCACACCTGGTGGCGGTGCGGCCTGGGGGCGCCACCAGGGGGTGTGGGCCCCCTGGTGCTCCACCGACCTTGCCCCTTCGCCTATAAAAGCCTCCCAGGACAAAAACCCTAAGTACCCGATCAAAGACCCAATCAGAAATCCACGGAAGAGTCTGTAGCCGCCGCCATCTTGATCCCTAGATCGGGGGGATCCGAATCTCTTCCCGGCACCCTGCCAGAGGGGAGAGATCACTCTGGAGGCCTTCTTTATCACCATGACTGCCTCCGGTGTGTTGCGTGAGTAGTTCATCCTTGGACTATGGGTCCATGTAGTAGCTAGATGGTTGGTTCTCCTCCTTTGTGCTATCATGTTTAGATCTTGTGAGCTCTGTTCATGATCAAGATCATCTATTTGTAATCTTATATGTTGTGTTTGCGAGGATCCGATGGATATTGAGATGCTATTTCAGATTGATTATTGATTCTATCATGTCTATGTTATTTGTGATCTTGCATGCTTTCCATTGTTTGTAACTTTCTTGGCCAAGTAGATGCTTGCAACTCCAAGAGGGAGTATTTATGCTCGATAGTGGGTTCATGCCTCTAGTAATCTGGGGAAGTGACAAGAATCTCTAAGGTTGTAGATGTGTTGTTGCTACTAGGGAGAAAACAACAATCCTTTGTCCATGGGACAATCGTATTGTTTACTTTACACACTTTGCTTAATGCAATTGCTAGAGGGGGTTCAGATGATAACCTGAAGGGTGGATTATTAGTCATAGATGCAGTTGGATTACGGTCTATGTATAATGTTGTAATGGCCAATCAAATCTAGTATTTGCATTGTATGCTTTCTCAAATCTGTCAATTGCCCCGTTGTAATTTGTTCACCCAACATGCTATTTATCTTAAGGAGAATCACCTCTAGTGAACTATGGACCCCGGTCCATTCTTTTACCATTGATATACCATCTACTATTTACTGTTTACTTTCTGCAAGCAATTACTATCTTCCACACTATACGTTTAACCCTTTGTTTTCAGCAAAACCGGTGAGATTGACAACCTCACTGTAAGTTGGGGCAAAGTTCTGTGGTTGTGTTGTGGAGGACTCCAAGTTGGTAGCAACACCTTGGGGTTGTTTCCTTGCAACTACTGGTTTGATAACCTTGGTTTCATAACTGAGGGAAACTTGCTGCTGTGCTCATCATACCTTCCTCTTGGGGTTCCCAACGAGCTCGAGATATCTTGAGCCATCAAGGTGTGGGGAAGAATATCCGGGGGAGGCCCGGAGAATCTATTGGCTAGGAAGGCTCCGGGGAGGGTGGGGGTGGCAGGCGGCGTCTGGGGAGATGGAGGGGGTCAGGGGAGAGGAGCTGCTTGTTGTGAGCCCTTCCCCCTGATGCCCAGTCATTAATAGACTGCAGCCGCCAGGGCTAGATTATTAGGCCTACACTTGGGCCGGATTATCCGGCCTGAAATCTGACTTCCTGTTGTACACAGGTTCCGGCCCGCGCGTCCCCAAACAAAACCCCCACAAGTGTGATCAATGGACTTGTGTGCTAGAAGAGATGGCTTAGGGATGGAGAGAGGCTTGGGATTAGACAACCAAACTGAGATGGTACTACACACTCAAGATTGCAAGAATCAAATCAACTAAAAGACAAAATTGAGTGTGATTTCCATAAGAACACGAGATGAGCAAAAACAACCAAAAAGATCCACATAAATCCAACTCTTCTCATGGAAGAGGGCGGTGGCCGAGGCCACCTTGTTGGAGTGCATGGTATGACACCACGAAGATATATCTTGGGTTCATGACCAATACTCATCAATAAGCTCACATATCACAAAATGATATTAAGAGAAATGATTTGAATTGCTTTTGGTATTATGGGGGAGGGTTCGCCCAATTAATTAGGACCACACTTCCCCTATATCCATGCCCACACCTAGACCAAATAATGATGAGATATAAGAGTGAGTGCATGGGTAATGAAGACAAGCTCCTTGAATCAACGATATTTAGCTCATTCCTCAAGTAACAAAACCTTAATTCATCAAGTGGCTTCGTGAATATATCAGCAAGTTGGTTTTTCATGCTCACAAAAGATAGATCAATATTACCTCGAGCTACATGGTCCCGAATAAAATGATTCCGAATCTCAATATGCTTCATCCTTGTGTGCTACACCAGATTATACGCAATTTTGATTGCACTTTGATTATCGCATAAAAGAGGCACTTTGTCACAATTGACACCATATTCCTTTAAAGTTTGTCTCATCCATAATAATTGAGTACATGCACTAGCAGCAACCACATATTCATCCTCGGCGGTGGAGAGAGATATATAATTCTGCTTTTTAGAAGACCAACATACTAAAGACCTTCCCAAGAATTGACAAGCTCCAGAGGTTGATTTCCTATCATCCTTATCACCAACCCAGTCTGAATCAGTATAACCACATAGAGAGAAATTGGAGCCCTTGGGATACCATAGACCAAAATTAGGGGAATGAACCAAATATCGGAAGATCCTCTTGACCGCCACTAAGTGGCTTTCTTTAGGAGCTGCTTGATACCTTGCACACACACCTACACTCAACACAATATCAGGTCTAGATGCACATAGGTAGAGAAGAGAGCCAATCATGGACCGGTATACCTTTTGGTCCACATCTTTACCGTGAGGATTGAGTTCGAGATGACATTTAGTTTGCATCGGGGTGGCGACACAATTAAGATCCATCATCTCTAATCTCTTGAGCATGTCTTGAATGTATTTTTCTTGATTTATGAAGGTTCCTTCTCTAAGTTGTTTGATCTCAAATCCAAGAAAGAACCGTAACTCCCCCATCATAGACATCTCAAACCTGTCAGTCATAAGCTTTAAAAATTCATCATTAAAAGCTTTATTAGTAGAGCCAAAGATAATGTCATCCACATATAGTTGGCATACAAAAAGCTCCCCCTTAACCTTCTTAGTAAAAAGAGTGGGATCTATTTGCCCAACTTCGTAGCCACGGTCTAGCAAAAGCTCTTTAAGGTGCTCATACCACGCTCGTGGGGCTTGTTTAAGGCCATAGAGTGCCTTATCGAGTTTGTAGACATGGTTCGGAAAGTTAGGATCCTCAAATCCCGGGGATTGCTTTACATATACAACCTCATGTAGAGGACCATTAATAAAAGCACTCTTAACATCCATTTGCTATAATTTAAAATTATTATGAGCAACATAAGCATAAGAAAAATTATTATCTCTTCACCTACTTGACCCATTCTTGCGCTCAAGTTCAGACTTCACCTTGGCTGGGTCCTTTCAAAAGTTCCTTGCGTAGAAGGCCATGTACTCACCATGAGCACACTTGACCTCCTCGGGATAGCCCATGGAGACAACATCATATGCTCTATCATCCTCATCTTGTTCAACAACATTGGCCTTTAGAGCAACATTTACTCCCTTTTGCATTCCAATTGCTCGAGCACGAGCATCTTCGGCATTCTTGGCGGCAACTTTGAAGGTCTTCATTTCTTGCATGACTTCATTGGAAGTCATTTGGTGGTAGTTGTGTCTACCTTGCAAACTCTTCAAGTCCGTTGGCTCAAATGGCATGAGAGCACTCACATATTTCCTTTTGATCCAAGCATCGTCAATGTGAGTGGCTCCATTCTTTCTAAATGTTGTTGCGATGCTCTTGAGCCTTCTATACATGTCTTCATGGTCCTCACCATCCAACATGTGGAATCCTTCAGCTGCATTATTAAGAGAATCGTACATATTCCTTCTCATGCTTTCATTTCCAATGAATAGGTCGGTGAGAGCATCCCAAGCTTCTTTGGCGGCGTTGAAGTGCTCAATGTGGGGCATGTCCTTGGGACCCACTCCGAGCTAAATCATGTGAAGAGTTGTTGCATTCAGTTGACTATCCACAACTTCTCTTCTAGTCAAGTTAGTGGGGTCTCCAATATGAAGACCATCTTTGATAATCCTCCAAAGCTCAATCGACGAACTGCATACATGAGATTTCATTAGGAATTGTCATTGATTAAAAGAAGATGCAGTAAGCTTGGGTGGATCACCCCTATTGTTTATATGTGGATGATGGATAGGTGGGTCGGGAAAATATAGGTGAGGGACCTCACTATAATCCTCCTTACCACTTCCCTTCTTGGAAGCGGAACCATTATGTTTATCACCCACCACTTCATCTTCCTTAGATCCGGCATGAGCCTTATCCTTAGATAGAGGTGTGGTGGCCTCAAAGGAAGATGGAGATGGGGTTGTAGATGATGTGAGGCGAGCAATCATTTGCTGCATCTCTTCCATCTTGGTCTCAAAGTATTTCAACAAGGTTGTTTCCAATGTCTTGAGGTCATCCATTGTGACCTTGTCCACAGCCTCATTCCCATTTTACTTAGTACCCGTACTTCTCTTAGGTGGTTAAGCCCGAATAAAGAGTCAGGGCTCTGATACCAATTGAAATGGATCGTATGGGCACCTAGAGGGGGGGGGGTGAATAGGTGCTACACCAAATTTTAATGCCTTTTCAATTTTAGGTTTGACACAAAAGGTAAATTCTCTAGATATGCGACTATGTAGAATTTTCCTATATGCAAACCTAACTACTGGCGAGTAAAGGCGAGTAAGAGGGAGGAACGAGGAAACCGTAGTGGAGCATGTGGAGACACATGATTTGTTTTACCGCAGTTCCTTCCTTGTTAAGGGAAGTACATCTGCGTTGGAGGGGTGGGCGGTACTAAGACCACCACGCCACAATAGGCCTCACCCTGTTCTCCGATGGATCTCGCCACCAAAGGCCTGATCCACCTTTCCACTATTGGAACCCTTCCAGGCGGGAACCGGCGCCTTTACACAACTAGTGGGGCACAACTCCACAACCGAATTGGAGGCTCCCGGAATGACAACAAGCTGCCACAAGAACAAATATTATCAATAACAAAACACAAGATCTAGATATTAACAAGAATACTAGATCGGGGATTCTCCAAGTGAATGGAGAGGAGTTGAAGCGCTTGATTCGTGATGACGATGAATGATGTCTCCTCCTTCAATTCCCTCAAAGATCGAAGCCTTCGGGTGGTTGAAGTGGGAGATCTTAGGTGAGAGCTTTTGCAACAGGTCTGAACCTTTTCGAATGAATCAAAGGTTCTGACAGGAGGGGTGGATGGGGCTTTTATACCCCCTATCCAGATGGAGCCGTTGGAGCTTTTTGGGGTCGGATTATCCGACCTGGAGAAAACTCCGCCCTAGACTTAGATTATCCGGGGGAAAATCCACCCCCGAATAGAAGCTCGCGCCGGGCGGTCCTTGGCACCTTCTCCTGGGGGCCGGATAATCCGGCCTTCCTCTAGGGCCGGATAATCTTTCCGCCCCAGCAATGGATCCGCCCCAGCAATGGATTGTCCGGGGGGAAATCTGCCCCTAGACAGAAGCTCATGCCGATGCTCCCTTGGCCATTTTCCCTAGGGCCGGATTATCCGGCGCTAGAGTAAGGCCGGATAATCCGGCTGGGGGAAAAATCCGCCCTAGCAACGGATTGTCCGGGAGAATATCCGCCCCTAGACAGAAGCTCACGACGATGCTCCCTTGGCCATTTTCCCTAGGGCCGGATTATCCAGCCCTAGAGTAAAGCCGGATTATCCGGCTGGGGAAAAATCTGTCCCAGCTACGGATTGTCCGGGGGAAAATCCGTCCCCGGACAAAATCTCACACGCGACCAGCCCTAGCCATGATGGTCAGGCTGAATTATCCGGCCCTTGATGGGTGCGGATAATCCAGCCCCCAAACACCAATATATCTTTCCTGCAACACTTAGCACACATGAGAAACTCCATGGTATTGTTATCTAACACACAAAACACAGGGAAACATGAAATGTTCTTTCAGACTTGTTTCCTGAATGAATATCCTTCTTGGCTCCTGCTATAACTTCTACTTCTTGGTCTATTTACTGTTGTAAACTTGATGATCTATTGCTGGTAAGCCTCCTTTTCCAAACTACATTTCCTCTGTTGGAATCCTCCTGCTCCTTGCTACTGTCTTGAGATGAGAGCTCTTGATCTAGGTGATCATGAGATTTATGGTGATGTTGGCTTCTGATGGGTGGATGGTTTGGGAATGAACACATAAGATCAAGTGATGTTCTCGGTGGTTTGATGGTGAACTGAGATAGAAGTGAACTTGTGGTAATAGCTAGCAGCTCAGCTGTGGTTGGGTTGCTTCTTTTATGTAGGCTTGGCTACTATTGATGTGTTGATAGCATACAGCTTGCATGTTGTGACCATGCTCCTTACATGTGGGCTCCACTAGCTCAAGTTTCAATAGCTCAGATATTTTATCGTGGATCAGTTCGGCTGGGAAGTTGGTATTATCTAGAATTGGCTATTAATTTTGTGTTTCCAAGTGGATTACTAAACATTATATGGTGCAACTTGCCCCCTGGCTTATGATGCTAAGCCCGAAGGCTTAATCCTGATAAGAACAGTTACTAATCTATGCCTGGTTTGATTTAAGCTCTATGATATGCTAGCAATGCACTCATTGCCATACTGAGAGCACAACTAACCCATAACCCCTATTTCCTATTCTCTTGTCTTTTGTTTTTATTTTGCGGGAACAAGGAATATGAATAATATGAAGATTACCAGATAAAGAAAGAGTTTAGAAATTACTTAGGACTAGTTGAATGCCCGTGCGTTGCCACGACTCTTACGTTTCTATTCTTATTACACATCATGGAAATTGGAGAATATGATAGATACATAATATTACTCCCACATTTTAAATTGATTTTCCTCCTTCTATAGCTACCGATAGGCTTTAACTATACCACTCCCACGTATGGTGCATCGGCGCTATACGGTCCAATTGTATCGAGAAGCTTGCCTTAGAATCAAATTTTACCAATTTCTCCGGCTTCTAATCACTCACCATTTTGGTGAGACAATAAATACTTCCCATGGAATGACCCAGAAGAATCGGATTGGATGATCAAATCCATTAGGATCATCGTAGATCCTAGGGCAGCACTTTATATGCATAGAATATACTATGGAACTTAGGACACTCCATGTCTAAAAATTGGCAGAATCAACCAACACATGGCTTCAGCTAAATACCCATATGACTGCTATAAAATGAGATGAAAATATATTGTATACATGTGGTTGAGGAAATACTTATGCTTTTTTTGTGAGACATAGAAAATAATTCTGAAATTACTCAAATATTGGACATAATATTGGCATCTACGAAAAATAATTTTAAAAAATTTACTCTAACAAATTCTATGTGATTTTTGGGCGTAAGCAGAAGAAATAACTTCCAGAATTACTCTAACAGATTCTCAGGAATTTTGCATACATTGTAGAGACATTGGCTTGTTTCGAATCTTACAAGCTTGGAAGCAACTTCTTTCAAGATGCGCACGTAGATTAATCACTCTAACAATCGCATGTACCGTACTCTAGCCGTTCTTAAAACCTACAGTTCGCGTGTACCTTGTTCCGATGTTCCCTCTAGCCCCGACGCTGTTATTCCATGCACTTTCGTCATTATTGTTCTCGTCGCTTGCACCATCGTCGCCAGAAGAATCGCACCCTCATCCGGTGGCCGGCCATGCCCGCGTCCGCGGCCAACAAGACCACCATGCTCGCGCCGAGCAACACCAAGATGCCTATATCGATGACTCCTTGAGGACGTGATCACCATTGTCGTGTTGACCGGATGACCGACCCTCGGTATTGAATGGATTGCCTAGTCGCGTCCGGCGAGTCTGAGCCTTGCTCGGTTGTGAATACGCCCGAGCCTAGGTGTTAAGAGAACTTGGCTGGCCACGTCCGACGACTTCGAGCCTCGTTTGGTCCCGACCAGAACCGGCGGGCGAACCCTCGTTGTTGAACGATTTGGCTGCCCGTGTCCGTCCAGTCTCGAGACCCAGCCTCGAGCCAGCGTGACCACAACCGGCATCCCCAAAGCTCCCAAGCGCGGCCTCGCCAAAACGGCGCAGCCACCGCCACTGCCGCTAGTGCCTTCATGGAAGAAGAACACGTTGGTGTGGACTCCGGTGCAAGACGCGGCCATGCTCGGAAAAACTCAGCCCTCCTCCATGCCCACGACCGCATTCTGCGTCCCACGAGCGACCACGCCCGGCAAGACTCTCGATCTCTTCTTCTGTTTGGAAACATAAAGAAAACCTCATTTCAGTTTTTTTTAGAAAAACACCATGTCAGTTTAATCCAGGAACAAAGCAACATAAATAAATCAGGCAGGGGATAAGAACCTGATCACCGACAAAATCACACCGTAGATCGCACGCTAGACAACTAAAAAAATCATGGCACAATCTCTTTCACTCTGTAACCCCTCAAATCTCTGCATTTTCATCAGCCCCAATCCCCTCCAAGTAATTCACCATCTCTCTCCTTTGCTCTCTCTGTGTGTATGTGATGGCGTTCGCTCGCTACCAGCGTCGTTCGTCCTCAAAGCCGAAAATCCAACCAACTTCGGCCCTCGTCCTCCCCTGTCGCTGAGCTGCTGGAGCACTACCGCCTCTCCCTCTGGAACGACAACCTGCGGGAACGTGTCAGCAGTGCAAGGACGCGGAGATGCAGGGACAACAGTGGCATGTAGCATCTAATCATGGGAAGACGAGGAGAAACTCACCTCAGCTCCGGATAGAATATTTATGGTTGCTTTTTCCATTGAGTAAACCAAGGAAAGGATAACACGATTGGGATTGGGTGGGGCGTGGGTAGTGGGTTGTTGGCGTGACCTCAGGCCGACTGCAACAAGTTGGACTGAAAACAGATAAGGAGGATGAGCTGAAAAGTAGGGGTGTTTTGTTATCGGGATGCCATTTTTCCAGTAATCATGTTGAAGTGTGATACCCTCTAATACCACCGTTTTGCTTTTAATAGTAAATATTTTTTTTATTCGTTTGTAATTTTTTTATTTGGATTATTGTAATACATTGTATTATTGTATCTTATTTAATAAAGTTAAATTTTCTTCCTTTTTGCAACTTTAGACTTGTAATTATCTATACTCCTATTTATTGTAATATAAAGAATACCATTGTTTAATTATAGTAGGATTTTATTTATGGAATTCCAATTTCTTTAGTTATTATTATAATTCAATTACCACTTATAATATATAATTCAATTTTATATTCTTTTCGAATCCAAATATGTCATTTGAACATTCAAACTTGAACCGTTTCCCCTCAAAATAAGTAAATCAACAAAGACCATGTCAAAATTCTTAGCACTCATCTTTGATGAACGAAACCATAATTCATCGAAATGAGAGGAACTCTAATCTCTTTGTGTTTTTAAACTTTTGCGCGAAAATTCTCCGGATTTTCTGATGCATGAATGCAATGCACACACATGTGGTCTCATCTTTTCTGACCTAAAATCTTAGGATGTTACACAACTTGCGCTTGATTTGCTTGGATAGCTCTTGGCCTTTATCTACATGTACATCAAATACAGATTATCCATATGAAGCTCAAGCACACAATCAAACCAATATATTAGAAACCTTATAGTAGTGTTGGATGCATGCATGTATGTACTTACCGGGTGCATTATCCACAATGTTAGTAAAGACGGGTAGAGGTCGACAACGTGGACATTCTTCATTGCTTCCATCACTTGTTTTAGGTTATCGTTACGGAGGAACGCGCCCAAGTTTCTGATGACGTTGCACACCGTGTGGTTGTTGGTCCTTATTTTGGGATGGCGTGCAGCCGACGGGGTGCAAGTTGTTGTCAATAACCTTTCTCACACCGAGCTTCCCCAACTGCTCCACATTGTCCGCGTTCTTCTTTGTCACCTTCCTAATATAAGCATTGATCTGCATATACACATGGAAAGCTAACTAGGAATATGCACAAACAGGTCAACATGTCATCTCTTAGGACAGGTCATTTCTCACTTCCGCGTCATGCATCTTTCGCCATGCAGGGGATGCGGAATGTCCACGCGTCGCGCCATGCAAGGAAATGTATATTTGAATTTTTCATATTCTATCGAGGTGAGAAATACATTGATGTATGAAACAAATAATTCTAGATATGTACTATTACTTCAAGAATACATGTTGATATATACATGAGGCAATATTTTTTTCCTTTCAGTGTGGCTGTTGCGATGTGTGGTTATGTACGTCGATCAAAGAAGCACCTAAGTGCGCAGCCATTCAGGGATGGCCAAATCGGCAAGTTCGTTGCAAAACAATTATTATTAAAAAAATCGATTAAGCTTTGTTGCGCTAGATAATGATTAGCAATGAGAACTTGAACAACTCAATTTCATAATTTGTCATCATGTACACAACGGGAAGACTGTTTATCCACAATTGTAAGTAAGTCCGAAGTTTGTTTTTGCTAATCCTCTGCTCTTTTAGGTCTCGACATAATGGTTATTTTTCTTAATTTTATATGGATGTATTTGAAATGACTCGGCTCACAAACCAATTAACTGTACGAGTGCACCCCTCCTTGGTGAGATTCCCCATGAACTGAATTTATGTAGATGTAGATTTCGCTGATAGGTAGTCTTGATCACACACTACTGCCTATGGACTGGATATGCAAGCATTCAGTTTGTATAAAATATTGTTTATTAACAGATTTTCCAACAAAGTTAAAAGGTATGCGTGGGGGATGAAAACTTTGAACACATAATTTTCACAAAACAATATGCATTCGTGCATGGGCGGAGGCAGCACCCGGCGACCCGGGGCAGCTGCCCGGGCTCCCTCGCTAGCCACCATATATACGTATACTTCATGTAATCAAATTTTCAGCTGTTCTGGATGTGTTTTGCCTGGGCATATGATAATTGGGCCCTACTTTGTGCTTCTTGGTCAAACAGCCCAACTATTAAAATAATTCAGCTGAGTAGTACGTGAGTTTTTGGCCTGCAGCCACGCCACGACGCGAACTACCCACGATGCCACGCAAGGATCGATCAGATCAAGGAATTCGGCCGCCGCCAGTATCCCAGACTACATAATACACGCAACGATCGATCAGATCAGGGATCTGCCTACACTACAGAATACCTATTACAGACGCATTGTAGTTAAGAGCGCAGACCGGGCACCCCACCCTCGCCGGGCACGCGCAGCTCCTTCCGACGGCCGCCGACGAGGCTGCCGGGCGCGGGGAAGACCTCTTTTCATCGGTTCGTCTGACTGTTTTTTTATAATAAAATCTAGTAGTCCCTCCGATCCAAATTAGTTGAATTAAATTTGTTAATATCTAGTATTAAATTTTGTCTAGATACAATCGAATCTAGACAAATCTAAGTCTAATTTGGGTCGGAGAGAGTACTCAGCAGCTTTGGGGTATTAACAATGTTTCTTAATGTGCACTGTAGTTTTCGATCGGTCGTTGGAATTCCAAAGTTTTAAGAGACTTGAAGTAAACGATTTCACTCTCTAAAAGTATATATTTTTACCACAGTTTTCAATCAGTCTTAGGATTTATATCTAATATGAGTATTGTTGTTTAGTTATACTTCAAAATTATTAAATTGTAACATTGCTTATTATTAAAATCAGATATGAGGAGGTATTTGGTCCCTAGAGGAAGTGCTGGAAATTCTAATGTTGCACATCCAGAAGAACAAGAGCCACCGGTTCATGCAGCCACCAGTAATGATTTTGATCCTGCTGAAATTTTATGTGATCCCGCTCTCAGGAAACAAGTTGCTGAATATGCTCCAGAAGTTCAAGACCAAGTTAGAAGGGCATACATATTGAAGGGTCCAACCCAACCAATATTGAAATTTCCTCGTACAGATTCAAGAGCATTTTCTCAATCATGGTATTCGAGGTATAATTGGATAGAATATAGTGAGTCCATGGATGCAGCTTCTTGTTTCTATTGTTTCTTATTTAAGCAACCTGGAAGGGCTGAACACTTTGGCTTCGAAGTATTCACTAAGACAGGTTTTAGGGACTGGAAGCATGCATATAGAGCCTTACCTGAGCATGTTGGTGGTTTGGATAGTGGCCACAACAATTGTGTTAGGGACTGTGATGCCTTCAAAAATCAAAGACAGAGTGTGGCAAATAAGTTGGCTCGTGCAACCGAGGAATCAAAAGAATTGTACAAAATCCGTTTGACTTCTTCTCTAGAGTGTTCAAGATATCTTATAGCCCAAGGTTTGTCATTTCGTGGACATGATGAATCTTCTACTTCACTGAACAAGGGGAATTTTTTAGAAATGATAGATTGGTACAAGGATAGCAATGAAGAAGTGAGAAATGCTTTTGATCGCGGTGGAAAAAATTGTCAAATGACTTCCGGTGACATACAAAAGGAACTTACAAAGTGTTGTGCGGAAGAGGTCATAGAAGTGATTATGGGAGAGCTTGGCAATAAAAAGTTCTCGGTGCTTATCGACGAGTCAAGAGACATATCCGTCAAAGAACAAATGGTGGTAATGTTGAGGTTAGTAGTTGTATTTTTTGTTTCATTTGTTTATTTCCAGTTCTCCGTGAAGTTGTGCTTTATTTAATCATTGTCTATTTTTCTGCTAGGTATGTGAGCAATGAGGGGAAGGTTGTGGAACGATTTCTTCGTCTATATCATGTAAAAGATACTACATCTGAGGCACTAAAGTTGGCTCTTTTTAAGATTCTTGACAACCACAAATTATCAATTTCAAGGCTACGAGGGCAAGGTTACGATGGAGCTTCAAACATGAGAGGTGAATTTAATGGCTTGCAAAGAAAAATTCTTGATGAGAACCCTTATGCTTTCTATGTTCATTGTTTTGCCCATCGTTTGCAATTGGTTGTTGTTGCTGTTGCTACTTCATCTTGCTCGTATATTCATGACTTTTTTGAGTATGTATCCTTGATTGTGACAACAACAAGTTCCTCTTGCAAAAAAATGGAAGTATTGATGGAAGAAAGTCACAAAGAAATTTTGGATAGCCTTGAGAGAGGTGAAGTATCTACAGGAAGAGGCTTGAATCAACCAACTAGCCTTGCTAGACCTGGAGATACTAGATGGGGATCACATCATAAAACTTTGCTTCGTTTGGAGGAGAAGTGGGCCACGGTGATAAAAGTTCTTAGCACGGTTGATGCCCATGGGCGCAATCCGAGTCATGCGGCGGGTTGCGTTGAAAAGATGCAGTGTTTTGCATTTGTTCTTGTTTTGAAGCTTATGTTAAAGTTGCTTGGTATTACAAATGAGCTTTCACGACTTCTACAAAATAAAGATATAAATATTGTGTAGGCCATGGAATTAGTTAATGATGTCAAATTCAGGTTGACCTCCATGAGAGATGATTGTTGGGATGGTATTTTTGGAGAGGCTCAACAATTCTGCAGTTACAAAGGTATTCTAGTGCCAAATATGGATGATGAAATACCAGTTCGAGGTCGCTCAAGGCTAGAGGGAAGGACCATCACTAATCTTCATTATTACCGGGCTGAAATTTTCTATGTTGTTATTGATAAAGTATGTGTTGAGATGAATCATCGCTTTGGGGACTCAAATCAGGAGGTACTTGCTTGTTTCTCATGTCTTGATCCCAAGAGTTCTTTCTCCAAGTTTGACGTTGAGAAGCTCTATCGTCTTGCTGAAATTTATGGTTCGGATTTCTCTAATGGTGATCGTTCAATATTGAGGGATCAACTTGAGACTTATGTTCTTCATTTGAGAAATCATGTTGCATTTTCTGCTTGCAAAGATGTTGAAAGTTTGGCAGAAAAAATGGTTGAAACAGAGAAGCACTTAGTATTTCCATTGGTTTACAAGCTCATCGAGTTGGCTTTGTTATTGCCGGTGTCAACAGCATCTGTTGAGAGAGCTTTCTCGGCAATGAAAATTATCAAGTCTAAATTGCGCAACAAGATAAATGATGATTGGTTCAATCATTTGATGATATGTTATACCGAGCGGGAGATATTCAAATCACTTGATGATGTCGTTATTACTCGACATTTTCATGCCTTCAAGAGTCGTAAGGGGTTTTTGCCATGGCGCTATTAGTATTTCAATGGTACGTGACATGCGTAGGTGCTTTGCACGGGTAGTACGCATATGTTTATATGTGGTCGATGATGATCATGTTATTGCATCTTCTATGTATTTTGGATATTGGTGGCATAGTGGGATGAAGCGGCCCGGACCAACCTTAGATGTCATCGTACATGAGACCGGTTCCACCACTGACATGCAACTTGTTTTGCATAAGTGGCTGGCGGGTGTCTGTCTCTCCTACTATAGTCAATATCTGATTTACAACGAGTTGCTAATAACTTGATATCCTCATTGTGGTTCATGTTCGTAGGTAAGACCGGTTCTATCTCCGAAAGCCCTAAGCCACGTAAAACTTGCAATTGATAAATTAGAGGCGTCTAGTTTAGATCGTTGCTGGGCTAGTGTCTTGATATGGTATTGTTGTAAGTAGATGTATGATAGATACTCTTACAACACACTCAACGTGTAAGTTCCATAGACTTTGGCCTTACACACAAAGGAATGATAGAGATCATACCACGATGCAAATGATAGAGATCAAATGCATGGACCATATCATCTCACTTTACACATTAGATGTTAGCATCTTATACTGCTAGTTTGGCGCTTTTTGTAGCATTGTAAGATGATCCCTCATTTAGATATCAAGATAAAATGTGTTATTCCTTAAGTATGCACCGTTCTGTGGATCGTGTTTCGAGACACCACGTGATGATCGGGTGTACTCGAATCTACGCTTTCATAGGAACGGGTGTAAGACAGTTTTACACATGCGAATACTAAGGTTCTTACTTGGCGAGCCTAGCATGTACAGACATGGCCTCGGAACACGGACCCAAGCATACAAAACCCAAGCATACCTTTGGTATCCATTGATGCAGCTTGCCGGAGTCCTTTTCTACCTATTGAATAACCAACATAACATCACTTCATCCACCAGCTAAGAACATCAAAAGTTCAAAACTGGAAATGTATAAAAGATCAAAACATTGAGCAGGACGGAGTCATGTGCAGTTGGTAAACTTACATGCACTGTTGATGAACTACTCTCACTAGTTTCGATAGAGCAGCCGCTACTTTCTGCTCCATCAAGCCTATCAATTATACGTTGTATAATTGGCCTCTTTTCAGGGTCTTTATCAATGCATTCTATCCCTATCTGAGCATATACTCTTACTTGTTCGCATACTCTTACTTGTTCGATATGCATGCCTCTCTGTGAATTCTGAAACCTAATCCTCCACATATCAAGTACCTAAAAAATTGTAGTAGTGAGTTATTAAATAGGAACATCTTTCATATAGAAAATGTTAAACTAAAGTACGTAATAGGAGTGCATACAAAACCCAAGCATGGCGTTAACCCACCATAACACCAATCCAAACATAAAAAACACACAAAAAAAATCGCTGAAATTTAAATGCCCCACCACTTTTTTGGAATGATACATGGATTGGCTTACATGATCAATATTAGTATATCCCTTCTTGCCTGTCATTATCTCTATGATAATAACACCAAGACTATATATGTCTAACTTAAATGTAATTTGGTGACTTTCGAGAAACTCTGGTGCAATGTATCCCCTGCATTAAGATTTATAAAGTTTGATCAACCAAATAAAAATGGAGCACCATACGAATCCAAACTAATTGAAAATGAATGATATTTTGGCTCCATGAAACATAGATAACTTACAAAGTTCCAAATAATTGTGAAGTAAAAATCCGGCTTTGCTTTTCACCAAAGCGCCTCGAGAGACCAAAATCGGCAATTTTCGGAACCATATTATCATCCATCAATATATTTGTAGATTTGAGATCCAAGTGGGCAATACGTTGATTCACGTGGAGATAATGTAAACCTTTGCAGATTCCTTTGATGATTTCATAACACTTTCTCCATTCAAGCACACAAGACAGTCCTATAATGGGGTGAAAGAAAAGGAGGGGATGAATATCCAAGATACTTTGCTTGATAGAATAATAGTGCATGACGCAGTAAGGAATTTATTGTATCGCTTTGTATTCGGAATTGCTCTTTTAACAATACTATACTCCAATTGGTGCTCGAGCCATATGATATATTTGATCAAGAAAGTGAAGATAATGTTCTAAAAAAAGGAGATATGGAAACATATTCGTGTGCTTTGATCCTACCAGTGATATGCTCATCAAGACTCCCTCTCGGTAGATACTCGAAACATAGCAACTTTTGTTGTTCATCGGCAAAAACAGATGATCCCTGAAAACTTATCAATGTGGCTCGTGTCTCAGAACAATATCCCAGAAACCGTAGAATATTATTGTGCTTCGTCTTCATTAGACATTTAAGCTCTTCTTTGAAACGTTTCTCATCAATATCAAACGTTTCAAATAGCTTTTTCACAGCCACCTTTCCATTACCGAGTTTTCCCTGCAGTGACAAGATGACTGATCAACATCAATCTGAGTTTTCAAATCAATCATGATTAATATTGGGGCAGTTGCAAGATAATGTACCTTATAAACCGTCGCAAACCCACCTCTGCCAATTTGTGTATCATCTGAGAAATCATCGGTGATGTGTTTCAGAAGTGACAAAGGCAAATTTGTTGGCTTTGCACTTGCATCAAGTAGCATGCGCTTCAAGACGTCATATTTAGCCTTGGTTTCGCGATCCATTTGTTATTATTAGCAGGAGACCTTTAAAACAAGGGCAATCACATTATTATGAGGCAACAAGAACTAGCTCTCCAAAAATCAAGTATATGTTTCTCAAAAAAAAACTCGAGTATAATCAGCAAACACCAAATTGAAGAGAAAAGGCTGGTCTTCTACTTTGTAAAATGGTAAACTCACAAAAGTGGTTCTACTTCATGGTTTGGGAGTGCTATCATGCTTCCAAGCCAGAGAAAGGGTTCATCAAAATTATTTTCAGTAGGTTCCCACAAAATTTATTAACTACTCCCTCCGCTTTCATAATTCTTGTTGTGGTAATGCGCACATGAGAACTCATCGATCGCCCCACCGTCTTTGAAAGTGATGGCCTCGAATTCCTTTCGAATCTTTCTGATTCGCTTTATATTCATATATTCGGATTACTTGAAGGGGAAAACATGGTCCACAATCCGTAGATCTGTAGTGCTTGAGAGCTGATCATGTCCATTGCAAACCTTGCTACTCTCCCCGATCCAAATTACTACCTCCGTTTGGGATTATAAGGCGATAGAGTTTTTTTAAAATTATTAGGAATTATAAGTCCTATCTCCTTTGTTGTCTTAATTTCCGTGACTAATTAATTTAGATAATCTCTTTTCTCTCAATCCCCCAACGCATATTGTTTCATTGATCTTGGTATTAGCGAATTGGCCCTCTGGCCTTATAATACCAAATAGAGGGAGTAATGTTCTTAGATTAGTCTAGGTTCGGATGTATGTTTAAATCTAGACAAATCTAAAAACATTAATATAGATCGGAGGGAGTACAGGAGGGAGTACAGGTTGTTTAGGCATGAGAGACATAGCAGATAGTACGACGCTAGCTGACTTTACTAACAGAACTACCTGACGAAACTGAATAACTCCAGGCAACGGGATGTTGCCAGATAGTAGAAGGAGAGCAAGGGGGTCGCGGCAACTACTACTTGCTCCTTGCGGCATGCGGGGACGGCCGTGTAGGAAACCAGAGTGAAATCCCTACACCCAACAAGATGGCCGTCGCGTGCAGCAGCAGCAGGCGGGTAAAGGAATTTTAATGGGCTGCAACGACGGAGATCTGACTCGAACAGAACTAACCATCGTTTGCAAGACCATGTACCCAATGAAAAAAGAAGAAGAAATTTCTTGCTCAAAAAAGACGGCCTGGTATGACAAATGGAAGTTCTTGGTAATTACCTAGAGAAGCCCCGCTGTGTACCTAGTCCAGCCGGCCGGATCGAGCTCCCGGTCGAATGATGGATGCTGCCTAGCCCACGCTACGACCACAGATCGCTTCTGAAACCAGCAGAGAGATGGGAGGAGAGGAGAGGGGCTATCAAGAACGCGTGGACTTTCTAAGGTATGAGATCTGCAACTGCAATAGGCGCTAGCTGCCTCCAAGTAAATATTCGGCTGCTCCGTACGCGGTTCGTCTCTCCATGTGCATGCGGGAAAAGTTTATTTAACAGCGGTAGGGTAGGTAGTTGAAGTGACCTCAACGAGGAACTCGTCTGCGGCTACCTGCCAGCGTCGAGCACGGTAGAAAATGAAAGAGGAATATGGGATCAACTCCGACGGGCGCGTGATATCCTGATGCAGCGCGCGTGATTTACTTTTAGCGCCTGCGGTCTGACGAACGCGCTAAAATCGACACGTGAAAATAGAGCTCGCCGGCGCAAACATTTTTTCACAGCCCACACCACATCAACAAGATCAAACAAATCAAAATAAATAGAACAATAAATAGCTCTCAATAATCACCAAATGCTTGTTTCACACAACCAAGTTCAATACACTAATTAGACTTGAACACACATGTTGACACAACTTTTGTCAACATCCTTATAGCCATTGCCATTGCCACTTCTATCTTGTACATCTTCTCCTTGGGAGGCTTGGACGGTGGTGTTGGTGTTGTTGGCATACGATGAATCTCCATAGCCATCAACATTGATAGAAGGTGATGGATTCACCAAGGAGTTCATGCCATAGCCATCAACATTGATCCTAGGTGATGGATTCACCAAGGAGGCCATGAATCCTCCCGGTGATGCTCTCATGCCTCCAAGTCCCATGCCACCGATGCCTCCCATGCTTCCGAGCCCCATGCCACCATAGCCTCCAACAGTCCCCGATGTTGCTCCCATGCCTCCAAATGCACTTGGTTGTGCTCCCATGCCTCCAAAAAATCCCGGTGTTGCTCTCATGCTTCCAAAAGCCTCCGGTGTTGTTCCCATGCCTCCATAGCCTCCATAGCCACTCATGCCTCCAAATGCATTCATTCCATCACTTTGAGCCTTCAAGTGGTTTGCCATCATTCTTTTTTTGGCCAACACTTCATCACGGGCAAGGTTTATGTATTCCTTTTGCCTTTCATCCATGTTGTATGTGTCAATGGCGAAGAGTTTTCTCTCTTCCTCCAATAGGGACGCTTGCTCGGCGGTGACCACCTTCGTCTCCTCCAAAGCCAACTTCCTCTCCTCCTTGGCCGCAATCCTCTCCTCCAAAGCCACCCTTCGCGCCTAGGACTCGGCCTCCATAGTCCTTGCCAACTTTTTATCTTCGTTGTACTCCAACCTTGCATTGGCCATTGTATCCATAGATTTTGTTGGCACATGGCCACCTTCTTGGCTGGCTTTTGGGCGCTGGCCATCGCGTCCGTGGTCGGGCGCTTGCTGGTGTTGCCCCTTCCTTTTTGGCGCGGGCGGCGATGGAGACGTGGCAGTGCCAGTCGAGGTCGGGCGCGGCGGTACAAAGTTGAGTTGGCGCGCGTTGGAGCTCGCGGCGGCCGCAGAGGTAGGGTTAGGGTTTTCTGCCGCCAGAACTCCCGCGCCGGCGCTGGCAGTGCCGGGGATCGAGTACTACGGTGAGGCGGAGGACGACTCCATCGCCGGAAAGTCGTCGGCGTGCGTGCGGAGGCGAGGTGGGAATCGTGGCGCGGGAGCTGGGGAAGTTTTAGCTCGGCGGTTGGGCATTCACGTGCGAGCGAGGGAGATAGTGTGCGCTGGCGGCCAGGCACCAAATTTGGGGCATGCGCGGGGGCGAACTGAGGCGCGCCGAATATTTTTTGCAGTGCGCACGATTATCGCGCGCCTGCTGAGGAGGAAAAAGAGCTACATACGCGCTAAATCGGCGGTTATTTTTAGCGCGCCGCGATATCGCGCGCCTGATGGAGTTTCTCTAAGGATCGCACGGCTGGCGTGGTACTCTGAAGATCCGATGGTTTTGAAAAACCCACCGACTTTTGTTGTTTTTAGAGCGCCCTAAACATAGATAAATGAAACTTTATTTAACTGAGCTGTAGGTAGTTGAACGAACCTACCATGCAGATGCAAGGATCTCAACGAGAAACTCATCTGCGGCTATCTGCTAACGGTGAGCACGGTAGAAAAAGGAAAGTGGAATAGGGGATAAGGATCTCACGGCTCCCATGGTGATATGAAGATCCAACGGCTCTAGGGAGCCCACCGAGTTTTGTTGTTTTCAGGGCGTCCTGAACGTAGATAAACCGAAACTTTGCAGCGGTAGGTGGTTGAACGAACCTATCACGCAGAAGCAAGGACCTCAACGTGGAACTCATTTGCGGCTATCGTAAACCCAAAAGCATACGATAGCCGACACGTTCAATAAATCCGCAAAAGATGGTTTGTCGTGTATGAAAATTGAGATAAGTGCATTGTCTCTGCACATCTGCAGTACATGAATCGACAGTTTTCAAATAGGTTACTCCCTCCGATCCATATTACTTGTCACAGAAATAGATGTATTTAGACATGTTTTAGTGCTAGATACATCCAATCCAGTGACAAGTAATATGGATCAGAGGGATACATAATACAATATGAATGTTATTAATGCAGGAGCACTTCCTTCGTCCCAAAAAGATGTCATAAATTTGTCTACAGTCACGTCTATCTGAAACATGTGAATCTAGACAAATTAGTAACAATGTTATTGGAAGTTGGGACGCATGGAGCAGGGAAGGAGATGGGGCGGGGCTAACACTCCCTATAATGTTCTCGAATTGGTCCTATGCAGATTCTAGCGATTCCTGCTAAACCCGCATAGAAAAGATTCAAGGATGCTCACCAAGCACTTGAGTCTTGAGGGTGGGTGAAAAGTGAAGTAATACTATTACAAAATAGTTCACGATAGAACCCATAAGAAGCATATATATACAACGGTGACTCAACGGGTCAAAAATACAAATATATATTTTGCAAAGATCCAATTCACATACAATATCTAAGTACAGATAAGAATACAAATGGGACTAAAAGTCTTGAAGAGAATAACCAATGGTGTACATTATCCTGCCCAGGTCAAGCCATAAGGGTAACCTCGTCAACCACATACCTGTCGAAGTCAGGCCAACGGTTGTCGATACAAAGAAGGAAAAAAGCAAACGAGGGTAAGTACAAGGGCAAGTACTTAGAGAGACTCAGAATTTGGCTGCTCTTTCCTACATTGGTGTGGTGGGCTCAAGCAAAAGCAAAGCATGCACTAAAAACAACTTATAGAGACACGATACAATTGTCGACTATTAGAGAGGGAAGAGAGAGCCCTATTTAGAACGAACTTGATGATAACACAAAAAATAACCCATCATGGAATTTCCCCCTTGAATCCAAATGAGGAAGTCCTTCCGAGGAAACTTCATTGTGGTAGTTGCGCTACTAGTTAGATCTAGATAGCATAAGTAAGACATCCCAATAGTACCTTGTGTTGGCACTTTAGTTAACCATTCTATTGTAGTGGAGTTTCTTACTAGTCATGTCCAAGTCAAATTTATAGTGCTATTTTAGCGTGAGTTGTCCATGATCGATAAACTATGCTCCAAGTAGTCCATAACTATAAACGCGGTTTTTTGAAAAGATTTACCCTACATGGTGCACAAATAGCAACACATGCACGATCACGCCTTAGAAAACCAAAGGAAGGCAAAAGGCAACGAGGGTTGACGATAGAGCAATCCTAGATTCCAAAGGTTGTTTTAGGGGGGCCACCCCACTAAGCTACCCATGAAGAAGTCGACTGAGCTCCAAAAAGGACCCAGACGTTTGCGACAATAGCTGAAAAAGACTGGAAACCTGAAAGTCTGACCGGCGTGTCCATACAACACAAACATTTCACATCTAGATAGTACTGACTCATAAACGCTCCTCGAGAAACAGTAATAAATAAAGCAGTAAAGATGGCATCAGTACATTATAGTAAATAAAGCTGCGAACTAATTGTGCCCCTCCCCCCAAACAAAATTTAAATCAAGGTCATGTCGAGGGGAACCCCAGAAAGTCCCCTGCATAAGGATAGTGCAATAGCTAAGGAACAGTAATCAAGTGCCCGGGTCCTAGTTGGACACAAGTGGGAGGGATAAAACCCAAATTTCAACTATTGCCCACAGATGCCTCTTTATTAATTATATCACTCATAACATTTTATTTAATAAGTTGTAAGTAGAAGCATGATTATCTCCATTATTAAGCATGTGGTAACTCTCTCAATGACTCTAGAACTCGACCACTCGAATCAACTGATAATCCCCAAGAGTAGGGAGTCACTTAGTACAATTCAATAAGTATTTTAGTGTCGAACCCACGAGGAGCTAAAGGTAAACTATCTATTATCTAAAACCCTATAACCCACTTATATGGCCCTTCGTGCAAAACAAGGAACTAGAGTGTGTATAGTTGTTTTTACTACTAACTAGAAAACAGTGAAGTGTTGGAAGTAAATACTATAAGTATACTATTGCAAAAAAGTAAAGCAAAAACTAGTGGAGTAGGAGCAAGTTTCTCAAGGAGCTAGTGCTTAGGAAAATTGTTATTTCATTCGTTTGGTTGTCATACCTAGTTAATGCACATGGATAGTATTTTTATCGTTTCTTCTAGAGAGGAGCCATATAAATGAGCAATTACACCCTTAGTGATTGATCCCAAGACCGTTACCGTGTAAATAAGGGAATTATTAAGACATAAAGTCCAACCACCGTATTTGGATTTTTAGTCCCCATAGTTATACCCCCGTTAATTAACCATGAATTAAAATAACATGTATTTTTAAGACTTGGGACACAGTTTCTATCAATATCCGGCCATACCTCCTCCTAATCAACACACAATGGTGGCAACCTCATGATCCCTTATTGGAAATATGCCCTAGAGACAAATAATAATAAGGATTATTATCATATTTCATAAAGTTTATGATTAAGTTTTATATCATGCTATAACTGTATTGAGAGGAAACATCAATACATGTGTGATATATAAACAACCAGGGGTTCCCGGTGAAACTCTAGTCACTCGTTCATTGGTCAACAGATGATCAAGGTTTCCTAATCATGTGGCATTTATGCCATTTGGAAATGGAGTCAACTCATTCTGAGAATGAGATGATAAACCAATACCCAACCTAAACATTGTGAACCGATCATGTCACGAAGTTCAAGTTACGATGATTAGAATGGATCCTCATAGACTATTCCTTAGACCATGAGGCTATATCAATCACTGTCTCTCAAGAATGCTTAGATAACATCAAACATCACTTGGTAATACAGTGACAATAAAGGTGTGTTCATGTATTCGTAGGAACCGTAGAGGCAATATATGTCAAGAGCGGGATTTGTCCATCCGTGTGACGGAAAGATACTCGAGGGCCCACTCTGAGAAGTTATATCCAATAGCTGCACAGTGTGTGATTTGATCACAGGGATATCACTTGTCGGAATGAGTCAAGTAGCATTGTTCGGTAACAAGATTAAACATGACATGGTGATGTCATTGATCAGATCTCGAGCAATGCAATTATCGAGAGACAAAGGGACTAAGACACGATTGTCCCGGTTCAAACAACGAAAGATCTTTGTGGAATGCACAGGGGTCACATGGCCATCCAGGTCCCTCTGTCGATCATTGGTCTGGGAGTGTCCCGACCATGTCTGGAGTGTTCCTGAACCGTGGGGTATCACGCTTAAGGGCTTGATGATGCTTAGAGAGTGTTTATAGGATCAGTAGAATCACCAAAGAAGAGAAGAGAGAAAACCGGAAGGGTTTCGGTAAGTCTGGAGGATGTCCGGTGTGGAGGTGGAAGGTGTTCCATAGCCACGGAGATTGAATAATATGTGAATGAATGTTAAATATTGATTTAATCATTTATTCATAATTATTTAATAAAAGAGAAAAATCAATTAAGTGGTCAAAGGGCTTAATGGGCCAATTCCCGGAGGGGAAAGGGCCCAAGAGGGGACCACACCCCTAGGAGAGGCCTAGGGGCTAGCCGGCGGCCCTAGTGGGTGATACGTTGCAAACGTATCCATAATTTTTGATGTTCCATGCTTGGTTTTATCTACTTTCTTATGTTTTGTCCACACTTTGGAGTACTTTCTATACACTTTCTTGGACTAACCTATTAACAAGAGCCACAGTGCCAGCTGCCTATTTTTCTGTTGTTTTTGGTTCCAGGAAAGTCAGAAAATAAATATTCTCGGAATTGGATGGGACAAAAGCCAAAGTCGGTTTTTCATCGAGGGGGACACGGAGCCAGAAGACGAGACGGAGAGGGGCCAGGGGCTGGCCACACCATGTGGTGGTGCGGGCTAGCCCTGGCCACGCCACCAGGTGGTGTGGGCCCCTCAGGCCGCCACCGACCTTGCCTCTTCGCCTATAAGATGCCTCCCGATGCAAAAACCCTAAATTGAACAGCCTCCAGCCACGAAAAGTTCCGTAGCGCCGCCACCACCAAAGGAGAGATTTGGGAGACGGAAAGTCTCTGTTTCGACACCCTGCCAGGACGGGGAAGTGCCCCCGGAGCCATCTCCATCGATCTCCACCACCATATCCATCGCCGTTGCAGATTCCCATGATGAGGAGGGAGTAGTTCTTCCTCGAGGCTAAGGGTTCTACTGGTAGCTATGTGTTCATCTCTCTCTCTCTCTATGCATGATCTTGTTGTGGTCATGAGCTTTGTAATCAAGTAGATCGACCTTGCTACTCAAGTGCTTTAATAGATCTCTGCTCTCCCCATGTTTGTGAAAGTGACAGCGTGCACACCATGGTGGCACTTAAGCTAGAGATTACAAATACTTGTTATGAGTTATATTTGGAGTTGGATGTCTCTATGAAATTGTGGTGTTTGTTGGAACCATCTAGTACTCAAGGTGACAGTGTGGGGTTATCTAGATGGGAAAAGCAAACTTTGAGGAGTGTTGTTATAGCCCTACCATGGATTAGTGTGTCCAACCGGAGAGTAGTTCAGCGTAGTATCATAAAGAAGAATATATTTATATGAGAGTGTTCACTAGTGAAAGTATGATCCCTAGGCCTTGTTTCTAAGCATTGAAACACCGTTCGCAATTAGATCTGTTACATGTTTGCTTGCTTCCATCTTTATTTCATTTTGTCTTTAGTCTTTTCCACGCTATCAAGCTATTTTCTAGTACTATTACCACTTATAATTATCCATACCACTTGTATTTCACTATCTCTTCGCCGAACTAGTACACCTATACACCTGGCAAGTGTATTGGGTGTGTTGGGGACACAAGAGACTTCTAGTATCTTGATTGCAGAGTTGCTTGAGAAGGGATACCTTTGACCACTTCCTCCCTAAGTTCGATAAACCTTGGGTGATCCACTTAAGGGAAAACTTGCTGCTGCTCTACAAACCTCTGCATTTGGAGGGCCAACAACTGTCTACAAGAATAAGTGCGTAGACATCACTGGGTCTGCCCCACATGGGGCCCATGGGTAGGGGCTGGCCGGCACGCCTCCCCACCTCTCCCCCTCCTTTAGTCCCACCCCGGGACTTTGAGGGAGGTAATACCTCCCCTCCCCTATATATAGTGGGGGTATTTGGCGAGATAAATACACACAATATTCAATAAAAGGTTTCCTCTCTTTTAGGGAGACCTCCAATTGATATTCTCTCTCTCTCCCATGACCGTGGTCCCAAGTTCAGACTGCACGAACGAGAGACATCTTCACCGTGGAGCACCGTCGCGCTACGGGATTCGGATCTAGGAACTCTACTTCCGCAACTATTGCTGGATCGGGGAAGAGGGAGTCATCGTGAGGCACAGACGTGTGTAACTCCCCGCGAGGTGTCACACTTGAGGCACTCAAGTCGTTGGAGCCATAGGAGCGCAAGGACTTCATCACGACCTTGATGTCGGCTTTGGCTCGTCTACATCAACCACGCTCTCCTGAGCGTTGACAACGCTTTTAGGTCTTCAAGGGTAAGTTCACGAAAATCCCCTCTCGTTACTGCATTACTAATAGATAGGGCCTGGCAACATGAAGGGTTCAGGGGCGTAGGGTAAATTTTTATTGTTTTCATACGCGGAACCCCTATAGTGTATCAGAGCTAGATCTATGCGTTGTAATGCTAGTACGGGTAGAACACACGAGATGTAGGGTGTGGGCATTGATCTTTTAGTTGTTACCCTCCCACGCGTACTTGTGTATACCGCAACAATGCTTGATGAAGCAGCCCCCAACCGACTTTATGTGTTCATTCGCAAGACTGGTCCACGCTTGTCATACGGCTTGTACCATATAAAGTGGCTTAGGGGGGTGTTTATCTCTCCCGCATTAGTTGGTATTCCATTTGCAACGGAGGGCACCGAAAGGGGTATAGTATGGACATAACTTGATCAGTGTTGTGGTGAAAGTTTGTAGGTAAGAACGGTTCTTTTGTGAAAGCCCATCCAGCCACGTAAAACATGCAAAGATAAAGTAGAGGGATCTAACTTTGTTTTGCAGGGGGTGTTGCTTTGTGATATGGTTGTGGCAAAGGTAAAGTGATTACCTTATGTTACGTAGTAGTAGATAGTCACAGAGGTGGCGGACTACCACGCCGGAAAGACACCGGTACCCTGGTGTCTACGGTGCCGGAACCCTGGCGCCGAAATCCGGTGACGACGGATGGAGATCACGACGTGAAGGACCATATCACATCGCATTTACATTCAATGTTATTGTTTATATATCTTATTGTGTGCTAGTATTAGATACTCGACGGTAGCCTAATAAGATGATCCCTGTTTAAAAATTACCAATGATTGTGTTCCCCCTTAGTGTGCACCACCAAGAAAGTTCTTCGGTATAAGGTAGGACTTGATGAGTGGGTGTCAGACATATCTACGTTCCCCTATTGTCAGGGGGATGATCCCCATGTACCCCAACTGGACAAGAAACTGAGCAGTCGGATCGCGTTCGGCTGACCAGATGCAGCCGGACAATACAAGACAGGCCGGCTACCGCATGGTAGCCGGATCAGCAAGAAGTAGCCGGCTACAGCGACGTAGCCGGAACCAATCAGTGAGATAGGACGATGTGCGTATCAGTGCGTGGCACGCCCTGTATGATGACAAGACCGGCAACCACCCGGACATACCGAAGACTTTGCGGGGATGACGCAGGAATAGTGGCATGATGCTGATGACAGGCTCGCACGGCGTCCACTGTGTCTACGACAACCATACCGCTCGTACTCCGGTGCGACGTACCATATCGGATACTGTAGATGACCAGCCGGCTGGTACCCGCTAGTCAGACTGGCCAGTGAGACCGCTGCCTCTCTGCCTGTATAAGGAGAGGCAAGGCCTCAGTAGAAAGGGTTGGTCTCATTGCATTTAAGGCAGTAGCTAGAGAATACAGCTCGAGGAGCACTTGTAGCTCGTATATCCCACATAGTCTGATCCGGCAGGAGTAGGAGCTTTACCTCACCACGAGGGCTCCGAACCTGGGTACTTCTTGCGTCCAGCCACGCTCGCTTGTATCCAATCCCGCCTGCGGACGCCGTCGATAGCTTCCCTGCTAGTCCCCACACCTCTATCTAACCTCTACAGGTACTGCCGTTCCCAATACAATGACAGTTGGCGCCCACCGTGGGGCAAGATGGCTTTGACCGGAGTCACGTTCCGCATGGGACCCCACACTTCAGCCGGTGAGTGCGTGGCCTCTGGCCTGGTGCTCACGCTCGGAAAATTCAACTGCGTCATCGACAACGCTTCCTGCTTTGCCGGAACCTCCTTCCCGGTGAACGGCACTGTCCTGCTGTTCGGCGACCTCCCTGTCTACGTCGCCACCGTTCCAGAGCATTTCCCTAGGGAAATCGTCTCTGTCACGGAGCTGTCACAGAGCTGCCGCGTTCGGGCGGTAGCGCCTCCGTCGCATCCTGCGGCGTGGAGGTCATGATGGCCGGCTCCAGCTCTCACCCCTGCCAGCCGCGGGAGCAAGGCGCGGACGAGGTCGGAACTTCCGCCCCTCCGTAGCCTCGGAATCCGGTGGAGGATGCCATTGATCGGCTCCTAACGCCGGTTAACCTCGGGGATAACCCAGAGGAGAAGGAGGCCAATTTCGCCATGGAGAGACAGATCCTCCTCTAGGAGGCCATTGAACTGGCGGCTACCCGCAAGCAACTCGAGATCACCCGGCGCGAGTACGACCGCGTGCACGGCTTCACTCCAGCTACCGCGGAGCCGAGTCCGCGCGGCCAGGTACGGCGCCGGGGCGGCGAGCTGGGCGGTAGGATGGAAAATGATGGGGAGCCGGATCACGCACCCGCCCTCATCCGGCCCACCTACAGCATGCCCATCAAGAACCTGCGCGCGGCGCGAGCCGTGGCATAGGAACTGCCCAATCTGGAGGGCGAGGAGCGAGCCCGCCAGCACGCTCACGTGCAGGAGCTCCTCCGCATCGCGGACGAGCAGGCTGATGCCAACCGGCAGATGCAGGAGGACCCCAGCTACTCCAGAGGGAGCAAGGTGCCTGCCAACAGCAGGGGCGCGCCACGCGACACCTAGCAGGCGTCCTCCCCTCAGCCGGCTAAGGCCCGCAGCAGGCGTCACAACTCTGGCAACAGGGGCCAGCCGCGCCAGGAGCAGACGGTGAACAGCAACCCACCGCCTCCCCCTCCACCCACTAGAGCGCCTAGACCCGTCGGTTCCCGTCTCTCGGGTCGGGTGGGAACGCCCAACCCGGATTGTTCGGATGCCCGTGACCGCATCAAGCTCCTCGCTCAAGTGCGCATCACGGAGGAGGAAGATTCTACCGGTCCGGTTTGTTTCGGACCCTACATCCGGAACGAGCCATTTCCGGATAAGTTCTCCCTGCCCAGGGACACCCCCAAGTACGACAGCAGCATGAACTTGGAAGATTGGCTGACCGACTATGCTACGGCAGTTGGCATCGCCCATGGGAACAAGCGCACAGCCGTGCGCTACGGCCCTCTTATGCTAACCGGATCGGCAAGGACGTGGCTCAATAGCCTCGCACCCAACAGCATCAACGCCTGGCCAGACTTCGAGAAGGTGTTCGTCTGCAACTTCAATGGCACGTACAAGCGTCTAGGGCACCCACGAGACCTAGCCTTGTGCGTCCAAGGTGACCGCGAGACTGACCGCGAGTACCTCGCCAAGTGAACGGAGCTGCGCAACACCTGTGAGGGCATCCTGGAGCGCCAGCCATCAGTTTCTTCATCGAGGGTTGCCGAGAAGGCACCATGCTTCTCCACCGGCTACTGTGTGACGAGCCAAAAACCATGGCAGAGCTGATAACGGTTGCGGACCAATACGCCACGGCGGATGCCGCCATGAAGAAACCTCTCTGAGTGAATGCGGACGAGCGTCCGACTCCTACGAAGCCGGCTCGTGACCGCCCGAGCAATCTGGCTAGCAAAGCCGGATCCCCCAGACGCCACGGCAACGACAACCGGTTCCACGGGGACCGCCAGGCCGGACAACAGAAGCCCCGCTACCACGCGCGGCGGGTCAATGTTGTGGAGGGCGCGCCCGACGCGCCGGCTAACGATGCAAGAAGGCAGAAGCCACGGCTCAGCTTCGACCAGATGTTTGACGGCCCGTGCAAGTGGCGTAGCGGTCCCTTCAAACCGGCTACGCATACCACCCGGAATTGCAGCTGGACCCGCCAGCTAAAAGACCAGGGTAACCAGCCTCGTCTCCCCCCTTCCCCTCCTAGCGGACCCCCACCACCGGCTAGGGGAGCTGGCAATGATGGTAACGGCGGCAACAGCAGCAACAACAACAATGGCTACCCCCAGCCGCACGCTGCCTACCACATCTTCGAGACGGAGCAGGACGACAAGCACAGCCGCAGGCGACGCTCCAAGGAGGTCAATGTCATCATCTCTCCGGTCCCCTAGTACCTGAACTGGTCGGAAACCCCCATCACCTGGAGCCGTGCAGACCAGCCGGAGCATCTGCCGACTCCCGGGAGCTACGCCATGGTGCTTGACCCCCTCCTCGTCTCCAACGCGCGTACCTGCCGATTCTCGCGCGTCCTCATCGACGGAGGCAACAGCCTCAACCTCCTCTACCAGTCCTCGCTGGAGAAGCTGGGCATTCGTGAAAGCGACCTGCGCCCGACTACCACAACGTTCCACGACGTACTGCCGGGGCCAGCCTACGCCCCGCTGGGGAAAATCCAGCTAGACGTCATCTTCGGGACCGAGGAGAACTTCCTCCGCGAACCAATCTGGTTCGAGGTGGTAAACCTGACGAGCTCCTACCATGCTCTCCTCGGGCACCCTGCCCTCGCCAAGTTCATGGCTGTCCCTCACTACGCGTACCTCAAGACGAAGATGCCGGGACCCCACGGCATGATCACCGTCGCCGGCTGCTTCAGGCGGTCGATGGAGTGTGCCTCAGCCGGTTCCAAACTGGCAGAGGCCCTCATCATAGCCGAGGAGAAGCATGTGATCATGCGCAATGTGGCCATGGCCTAGCAGGACATGCCGGCTAGCAGCAAACCGGCTGGAGAAGGAGCTTTCTAGCCGGCAAAGGAGACGAAGAGGATCCTGCTCGACCCCTCCAACCCGACTAAGTTCGTCACTATTGGTGCCAGCTTGGATAGCAAATAGGAAGGCGTGCTCGTCGACTTCCTCCGTGAGAATCGGGACATCTTTGCATGGTCCCCCAAGGACATGCCAGGTGTGCCGAGGGAGTTCGCCGAGCACTCACTTCATGTGCGGCCGGATGCCAAGCCGGTCAAGCAACCTCTGTGCCGGTTCGTAGAGGAGAAGAGGAAGATAATCGGTGACGAGATCACCCGGCTCCTTGCAGCCGGGTTCATCATGGAAGTGTACCACCCGGACTGGTTGGCGAACCCAGACTTGGTGCTGAAGAAGAACAAGACCTGGCGCATGTGTATCGAGTACACCAGCCTGAACAAGGCGTGCCCGAAAGACCCCTTCGCCTTGCCCCGTATCGATCAAGTTATCGATTCCACGGCCGGCTGTGATTTGTTGTCTTTACTAGATTGCTATTCTGGGTACAATCAGATCCGGCTAAACCCGGCTGATCAGATTAAGACATCATTTATCATCCCCTACGGGGCTTTCTGCTACATAACCATGCCTTTTGGTCTAAAGAATGCATGCGCTACCTATCAGCGCTGCATGCAGAAGTGCTTGCACTCGCAGATAGGCCGGAACGTGCATGCTTATGTAGACGATGTGGTCATCAAGAACAAAAAGAAGCGCACCCTCCTCGAAGATCTGGGAGAGACATTTGGCAACCTCCGCCAGTACCAGATGAATCTGAACCTGGAAAGTGTGTCTTCGGAGTGCCATCCGGTCATCTCCTCGGTTTCCCCATATCACAACGAGGCATCGAGGAAAATCCGGAGAAGATCGCAGCAATCGAGAGGATGCAGCCACCCAGGAGCCTGCTGGGAGTCCAAAAGTTCACCGGATGCCTGGCCTCCCTCAACCGTTTCGTCAGCCGGCTGGGGGAGAAGCCAATCCCGCTGTACCAGCTGATGAAGAAGACGGACAAGTTCTCCTAGACTTCGCAAGCCGATGCCACATTTCACGACCTCAAGCGCATGCTATTCATAGCACCGGTTCTAGCCACGCCGGCTAGTAAGGAGCCGATGTTGCTCTATATAGCAGCCATCAGCCGGGTCGTCAGCGTTGTCCTGGTGGTGGAGCGCCCCGAGGAAGGCAAGGCTCAGCCGGTTCAGAGACCCGTCTACTACCTCAACGAGGTTCTCTCCCTCTCCAAGCAAAACTACCCCCACTACCAGAAGATGTGCTACGGCGTGTACCTGGCATGCAAGAAGCTCAAGCACTACTTCCAGGAGCATCCGATTAAGGTCGTGTGCACCGCACCCCTTTCAGAAATCATCGGCAACAAGGACGCCACCAGCCTAGTCGCCAAGTAGGCCATCGAGCTAGCTGCCTACTCCATCCAGTATGAGCCCCGGCTCACGATCAAGTCACGGGCATTGGCGGACTTCCTCGTCCACTAGGCTGAGACCCAGTATCTCCCACCGGTTCCGGATTCGGACCACTAGAAGATGTACTTCGACGGGTCGAAGATGCTCGAGGGCTTGGGAGCCGGCATCGTGCTCACCTCGCCCAAGGGAGACCGGCTGGAGTACGTGCTGCAGATCCACTTCAAGGCCTCCAACAACGTAGCCGAATACGAGGCACTGGCGCATGGACTCTGGCTGGCCAAGGAGATCGGTTTCAACCAGATCCTGTGCTTCGGTGATTCGGATCTGGTGGTCCAGCAAGTATCCGGAGAATGGGATGCCAGGGACGCAAACATGGCCCTCTACCGGTTCCACATCCAGAAGCTCAGCGCCTCCTTCGACGGATGCGAATTCCATCACGTCCCCCGCGCCAACAACGAGGTGGCCGATTTGCTCGCCCGAATCGGATCCACCAGGCAGGCGATCCCACCAGGGGTTTCCTTGGAGCACCTACGCAAGCCCTCCATCAACCCGTCACCGGAATCGGACTCCATCATCTGGGCAGGGAGCGCTCCGGCGGACGGAGCGGCAGAAGCGGAGCCGATAGAGCTGCCAAAAAAGAAGACCCGCACCAACTCCGGCAAGGCAGCGCCCTCCGGCTCGCAAGACCCGGAGGCTGCCGGTTCGTCAAGGAGCTCGGGGGCTACCGTCCCTGGTACGCCACCCGGACGACCCCCCGACATCCGTCAACTGGAGGGTGGGAGCATCCTTGTCATTCGGGAAGTGCATCCTGGGCACAGCCTTTCATGAACTACATCGCCAACGGAGAACTTCCGGATAACGAGGTGGAAGCCAGGCAAATCCGGCGCCGCGTGCACACGTACACGATCATCAACAGCGAGCTATACAAGCGCAGCGTATCCGGCATTTTCCAGAGGTGTGTCGATGCAGACACGGGCCACCGGCTACTTAAGGACATCCACTAGGGCGAGTGCGGGCACCACGCTTCGTCAAGGGCGATAGTCGCCAAGGCGTTCCACCATGGTTTCTATTGGCCCACCGCCCTCGAGGACGCTGAGCAGCTGGTCTGCGCGTGCAACGGGTGCCAGTGCTTTGGGCAGCTCAGGCGCATGCCAACTTCGGTACTCAAGACCATACCAATCACCTGGCCCTTCGCGGTTTGGGGCCTCGACATGGTCGGTCCCTTCAAGCGAGCACGCGCGGGCATGACCCATCTACTGGTGGCGGTGGACAAGTTCACGAAGTGGATCGAGGCCAAGCCCATCCGGAAGCTGGACGGGGCGACAGTCGTCACCTTCTTCACCGACATCATCAACCGATTCGGCTACCCCAACAGCATCATCACCGACAATGGCACGAACTTCACCAAGCGGGCCTTCGCCCGGTTCTGCATCAACAAGGGCATCCGGCTAGACCTCGCCTCCGTTGCGCACCCGCAGTCCAACAGGCAAGTGGAAAGAGCAACCGACTTGGTGCTGGCCGGTATCAAGCCACGTGTCATCGAGCCATTGGAGCGGTCACCCGGATGCTGGATCGAGGAGCTTCCGGCTGTGCTGTGGAGCCTCCGCACCACACCGAATAGATCAACCGGCTGCACGCCGTTCTTCCTGGTCTACGGATCGGAAGCCGTCCTCTCCGCGGACATCGAGTTCGACTCACCGCGCAGGCTCCTATACGATGAAAAAGCCAACCAGGAGGCATGGGAGGACGGAGTGGATCTCCTGGGGGAGGCCTGTGAGCTGGCTCTGTCTAGGTCAGCCTTGTCCCTGGAACGCGGCCCTGCTGCGCCCGTTTTACACCTAGTCGCCAGACAGTGTATGTATCTCGCAAACCCTATGAATGAAAATGCGGACCCCTACGAGAACCTCAGGGGCTCCTTGCTAGAAATGTGTTTTCGCATTTGCTTTTCTGGTTCTGATTTTCCGGCTCTGGCAACCCCTACCCGGGGGCTCGCCGGCTGGCCCGGCCTTCTAAGTCAACAAACCGACTGAGTAGTGTGTGACGATGTCAGAGGCCCACTCTTCGTCTCAGCTACAGACCGCAACCTGGCTGTCCGGCTAGCAAGAGCAAAAGCTCAAGGCATCCCACACGAAAAATTGGGAGGAGATGCGACAAACCGGGCGTCCCGGCCTTGCAACTAGCTTAAACCAATCCGGTTACTAAGCCGTTAGTACCATGCGCGATGTACTGTCAGCTCCCTTCGATTCCGGCAACCCGGCTGCCTGGCAAGGATGCAGCGAAAACAGCAGAGCACACGGGAAAGCGACCAAGTGTCTAGAGAGGCACAAGCTAGTTTTCGAAAAAACAAGTCGTTTTGCGGCTACAATTTGGCAGACTAACCTATTAACCTGCGAGGATATATGTGTATGTGTATGTATATTCTTGTACGACTACCTTGAGTCGGAATTCAGGAGGGAAAGGAGAAGAAGATTCGAAGTCCTTGCCTTCATCAAGCGCTCTGAATCTCAGGGCTACACCCACTGGGTGCGCTCGCGCGCCCCAGTGGAATCTTGTAGTTCCTGACCGGCTAAGGGCGTTTAGCCGGCCGTTCGGAGCCCAGGTGAGGGCAAGGGCAGGAGCAAGAGAAGGCAAGGAAGATTCGAAGCACTTGGCTACGCCAGCTACTCCGAATCTCGGGGGCTACACCCAGTGGGTGCGCTCGCGTGCCCCCACTGGAATGTTAGTTCTCCCGGCTGAAGGTGTTCAGCCAGCAAAGGCAACCGACTAAGACGAGTCTAGTCGGATAAAGATAGAAGATTTGGGAAAAGAGGGAAGATTCAAAGCACCTGGCTACGCCAGCTACTACGAATCTCGGGGGCTACACCTAGTGGGTGCGCTAGCACGCCCCCACTGGAGTTGTAGTTCCCCCGGCTAAAGGTGTGTAGCCGGACGAAGCAAGTCGGACGAAGTTAACCGGCGAAATATTGAAAGAAAATTCGAAACGCACAAGTTGAAAGAAACTCAGGCAAGTTCGATATTAACAAACATAAAGGAGGCGAAGCTCCCATAAGTTTACCCGGCATCAGAAGCAGCCGGTACAGATGAACAAGTTGCAAACAGAACTAAAAGGAAGACAAATACACCCGGCATCCCGGGGCAGTGGCTAAGCGGCAGGACCCTTGCCGTGAGGAGCACCTTGACCGGCAAAAGCTTCGGGCGGAGGAGGAGGCACGGAGCTTGATCCGGTTCCGGCGCCCGCAGGCTGCGGCGTCGGGCCTTCCGCATCAGGAGTACCAACGGACTCCGAGTCGGTGAGCACCTCGTCGGGGTCCACATAGTCGGCGATCATGATGGCAGATCTGCGGAGCTCTGGATGGGCTTGGCGGATGGCGGCAAGATCAGTGCCGGCACGGAAGCCTCCGTCGATCTTCTTCACGCGGGCGTCCTTGTACCAGGAAAGCATGAGGGCCAGAGCCATCTCCGCTCTGGCTCGTGCTGCCAAATCCCGCAGCCGGTCCACCGCAGCCGGCACCTCTCCCACCTTCGCAGCCAGCTGCGCCATTGTCTCCGGAACCGGAGCCTCCGGCCACAGGAAGGAGAAGACATCCCGCGCCGCTTGACGAAGCTTGGCAGCTTCTTCGCCAAGAAGGACGACGAGCTCCTGGGCCGTCGGCTGTGCTCCCGGCCAATTCTCCTGCAGCCGGTTGTAGGCCAGCAGGTCTATGCCGGGATAAAACGCTGTCAGAAAAGAGAGTCAGATCCGGCTACCGGATCCGGAAAGAAAAGAAGGCGAAAAAGGGGAACTTGCCCTTAGCCGTGCATCAGCTCCTCCACCAGAGCCTTCTCCTTCGTCGCCAGTCGTTTGATCTCCTTCTCTTGGTCCTTGTTCTGGGCCTCGAGAAGGTTGAAGGCTTCGATCCGGCTGGCGAGCGAGGCGTCGTGCTCCTTGATGGTGGCCTCCAAGCCGTCTACCCTCGCGTGACAATCCTTATTCTGCAGCCATAGATTAGAGTTGGACTTGCTCAGCCGGTTGTTCGCTTTCTTCAAGCGATCGATCTCGCGCTGAGCGCACATGAGGATGGCTGTGACAAAACCGGCTATCAGTAAAAAAAGAAGAGAAAAACGGGTGAAGCGAACTTCCTCTGCAAGGTCCCGTTGGCACCAGCAAGCTTCTGCTCTAGGGACCGGTTCCCGCCGGTTGCAGCCTCGAACAGCTGGATCTCCTTCACCACCAGCTCGAGTGTGGCGACGAGGTCCGTCAGTGAGGTGGCAGAGGAAGCATCGTCATCCACGACATTGACAACCAAGGAATCCTTCACGGCAACCACCGCCGTCCTCCACTCCTCCCCCGGCTCCTCGTCGGAGTTATCATCACTGACAACTACGAGCTCCTTGCCGGCAGCGGCCCCCCGCGTGCCCGCGGAAGAGCCACCCGGCTAGGAAGACTCCGCCTCTGGCTAGGGCCCCTCCGATCCGGCTGGGCCAGCCGGTTCAGCTCGAGGCGAAGGTGGAGGCGGCGCCTCGGATGAAGGAAGGGCGCTGGCGGGCAAAGTCGGAGCAGCGGGCGGCGACCCGGTCGGCGCTCGTGCCGGGCTCACGGCTCCAAAGGAAACCAACATGCTAAGAGGACAGAAGAAGAAAGGAAAGAAAAGCAAATAAGCCAAATGCAGAAAGGCAGGAAAAGAGACAGGTAGAAGACGATGAAGGAAGAGGAAGGACGTACCCCGGCACAACTGGAGGCGTCCCCTTCTTCCGGCCAAGGCGGCTCGGTGGCAGGGTGCTGGTCTGGCTCCTCTTGGGAGACGGCTCCTCTATGGCAGACCGGCGGGAGCCGGAACGGCTGGAGCCGCTCCTGCCAGCTTCGCCGTCCGTCGCAGGGCGCGGTGCCGGATCGGTGGTCGACGCGGCCTCCTCCTCGTCAACCTCCGGGTGGGGGTCGGCGGCCGGCTCATCATTCTGGCTAGGGAAGGCATCCCCATCCCCATCCGATTCCTCGCCGGACCGAAGAGCGTGCGGCTCGGGCAAGTCAGGCGTAAACTCCTCCAGGGGAGCCTCACCCTCCTCGTGAAGGATGCAAGGAAACATCTTCCAAACATAAGAGACCAGTCGGATAAAACAAGAAAGAAGGGCAAGGAGCACGAAAGAAGAAATCCGGCTAGAGGGACCTACCCGGGGCGCGCGGTTCTCCCGGCTTTAGGGTGCCAAACTGGACTTCTAGTCCCCCAGCAGCCGCTCCTTGGTGATCGTCCACACCCACTCCTTCAGGTTGTGGTAGCGGGGATCACGGCGCGACAGCCGGGTCGGGTCCAGCCGGCCGGAGTAATAGCACATTTTGTGCGCTCGCTGCTGCAACAACATCATTAGCCGGGACATCCAGCTGAGGGTGACGTCCAGGCCGGTCAGCCGGCAGTGGACGAGGGAGCGCATGCGCTTCAGCATCTCATCCGACTACGCCTTGTCACCATGGATCTTCAAGTCCCGGTTCTGCCGGCTGGACTCGACATCCTGGAAGGCCGGAAGGTTTATCTGGTCGACGTTGGTGAGGTTCTTGACATAGAAGTACGACTGCTGCCACAGCCATACCGTGTCGTGCAGAAGAAACTTGGGGTAGCTGGTCTGCGAGCGGGAGTAGATGGAGGCGCCGTCACAGACGACTAGCGGCCCTTGCGTGAACTGCACCTATGGCCGGATTCTAAAGAGCCGGCAGAATAACCCGAGATCCGGCTGGATCCCGAGGTAGCTCTCGCAGAACGCCACGAAGTGCACCAGCGTGCCAATTGCGTTGGCACCGAGGTGGTGGAGGCGGAGGTCGAAGAACACCAAGAAGGTGAGGAAGAAAGGGTGCACCGGCAGCGCAAACCCGCGCGACAGGTGCGAGAGGAAGATGACGCGCTCCCCCTCCGCCGGGTGCGGCGACACCTCTCCCGCCGGCACCAACCGCACAGCCACCTCCTCCGATGACAGAAGAATACGGGTGGCGCGGTACTTCTCGATCTGATCTTCGGTGACGGAGGAGCCGCACCAAGCCTCGCGGTCGGCGGCCGTCTCCGGCTGACAGGAGGAGCGGTGACGGAGGAGTGGCGGTGGCCCGTAACGTCGACGACGACGAGCGGGCAGCGCATCGGGCTACATCGAAGGAAGGAGGGAGTGCAGAAGGCAAGGGCGCAAAGGGCAGGAGCGCACTGGGGAAGAGGAAACTGTAGCGGGGGAGCAAAGGAAGGGAATGCCTCCCCCGCGGCGTCCCTTTAAGGGGCCGGAAGCGCAACCGCCCACAACGCCACGTGGCGGCCATCCGGGCGACCAGCACCCCAACCGCCGCCTAGATCCCGTGTGCCAAGGCAGGGTGCGCAGAAGATCCCGGAGCGAGAACCGAAGCGCCGGGCAGCGGCTTCCCGAGGCGACGTGCGACGGGATGTTACGCTGCCCGCCGCAGTGCAATGATGGCGCGTGCGCGCGTGGCCGGCGTCAGCACTGACGTCACGGGTAGCGCAACCGCCAGGCATAGCCGGACACAAATTCAAAATCAGAAGGGAGCGCACACACATTTCGCCTAAAGGTGGAATCCACACGCGCTCGGGGGCTAGTGTTAGGGGGATGATCCCCAGGTACCCCAACCGGACAAGAAACTAAGCAGTCGGATCGCATCCGGCTGACCAGATGCAACCAGACAGTACAAGACAGGCAGGCTATCGCATGGTAGCCGGATCAGCAAGAAGTAGCCGGCTACGGCGACGTAGCCGGAACCAATCAGTGAGACAGGACGACGTGTGTATCAGTGCGCGGCACGCCCTATAAGATGACAAGACTAGCAACCACCCGGCCATACCGAAGACTTTGCGGGGATGACGTAGGAACAGTGGCCCGATGCTGACGACAGGCTCACACGGCGTCCACTGTGTCTACGATAGCCATACTGCTCGTACTCCGATGCGACGTACAATACCGGATACTGTAGATGACCAGTCGGCTGGGACCCACCTGTGGGGCCCGCTAGTCGGACTGGCCAGTGAGACCGTTGCCTCTCTGCCTGTATAAGGAGAGGCAAGGCCTCAGTAGAAAGGGTTGGTCTCATTGCATTTAAGGCAGTAGCTAGACAATACAGCTCGAGGAGCACTTGTAGCTCGTATATCCCACATAGTCAGATCCGGCAGGAGTAGGAGCTTTACCTCACCATGAGGGCTCCGAACCTGGGTACTTCATGCATCCAGGCACGCTCGCTTGTATCCAATCCCACCTGCGGATGCCGTCGATAGCTTCCCTGCTAGTCCCCACACCTCTATCTAACCTCTACAGGTACTGCCGTTCCCAATACAACGACACCTATAGTGGGTGTAAGCCATGTTGCACAACGAATACTCTAAGGGTTGAGTTGGCGAGCATAGCATGTAGCATACATGGCCTCGGTGTTGGGAATATGCCCTAGAGGCAATCATGGTTGATGATATTTCCCAAAGTATTCATAAAGTAAAGTTGTCCCTATATGAACATTAGATATATATCACTGAATACGTGATTCAGTTGTGGAACTATGTATTCATGATTGTTCATATTAGATTGTCCTTGGTCGTTGAGGTAGTGATGGGCACACAACTTAGACCAATGTGCAAGTCGGCTGATGACACGGTTCCACTTGTCATGGGCATGGGGATGCCATTCCGACTTACACTGATTCGGCTAAAGAGTTTAGCGAGTTGGACTGACCCACAGTTGAGATGCAATGAGCATGCTGTCATTTGCAGTCTCAAGCAATGGAATCCTTCGACCTGAGGTGATTACATGATCCGAGTTGTGGATCGCCAACTTAGGTTCTATCAAACGATGTTCCGTAAATGGGAAGTTATAAAGGTAGAGTTCGGGTTGGTTGTGAAGCAAGCTGCATGACGTGGATTACCAAGATGGGATTTGCCCCTCCATAATGGAGAGATATTCTCTGTGTTGGAGATATGCCCAAGAGGCAATAATAAAAGTGGTTATTATTATATCTTTGTGTTTATGATGAATGCTTACATCCCATGCTATAATTGTATTATTAGGAAACACTAATACTTGTGTGTTTTGTAAACATGTAAGAGTCCCTAGTAAGCCTCTTGTTGAACTAGCTTGTTGATTAATAGATGATCATGGTTTCCTAGTCATGGACATTGGATGTCATTAATAACAAGGTTGTATCATTAGGAGAATGATGTGATGGACACACACCCATAGTAAGCGTAGCATAAGATCAAGTCATTAATTTCGTATTGCTATAAGCTTTTAAATGCATAGTGACCTAATCCTTCGACCATGAGGTTGTGTTAATCACCATCACCGGATGGGTACTTTGATGACATCAAACACCGCTTCGTAACTAGGTGGTCATAAAGGTGTCGTTGGGTATTCTGAAAGTATGTGTTGAAGCGCATGGACCAAGATTGGGATTTGTCCATCCATACGACGGATAGATATGCTCTAGGCCCTCTCGGTGGAATGTCATCTAGTTAGCTTGCAAGCATGTGAATAGGTCACAAGGGATGACATATCACGGAACGAGTAAAGAGTACTTGTCCGTAACGAGGTGGAACTAGGTATGCAGATACCGATGATCAAACCTCGCATAAGTAGAGTATCGCGAGACAAAGGGAATTGGTTTCGTATGTTAATGGTTCAATCGATCATGAAGTCATCGTTGAGTATGTGGGAGCCGTTATGGATCTCCAGATCCCGTTGATGGTTATTGATCGGAGAGGTGTCTCCGTCATGTCTACATATTCACGAACCGTAGGGTGACACACTTAAAGGTTCGAAGTTGTTTTTAAGTAGATATGGAATGTGCGTTGGAGACCGAATGTTGTTCGGAGTCTCGGATTGGATTCGGGACATCACGAGGAGCTCCGGAATTGTCCGGGGAGTAAGATTCATATAATGGGGATCTTTTTCTGAGTTAGGAAATGTTCCGGAGTGTTTGTATGGGGATTCTAGAAGGTTTTGGAATGTTCCGGAAGGTTCTAGAAGATATTTTGGAGTTTATTTGAAAACCAAGATAAGATAAGATAAGGGAAATTTAAAGAGGAGACTTGTGGGGGAGGACTCTTCCCCCCACCTCATTGGTGCGCCGGCCCTAAGGGGTGGGCCTAGGGGTGGGAACCCTAGGCCGCACCCCTCCCTCTATATATAGAGGGGTGGAGGCACCACCCCCCTTGGATCCTCCACTCTTGCCCCAAGCCGCCTCTCTCCTCCTCCTTCTTTCTGCTCAGGCTTAGGCGAAGCCCTGCAGAATTCTCCACTCCACCACCACCACCACGCCGTCGTGCTGCTGGGATTCCGTGGAGAGATCTACTACCTCCGCTGCTCGCTGGAACGAGGAGAGGAAGGTCTGCTTCGACTCCGCACGTGTGACCGACTGTGGAAGCGCTGCCGGAACACGGCGCCGGAAGGATCGTCCACTCGATCTTGAGATCGGCAAGTGATCGAGTACATCAACCACGAGATCTAATCTCGTAACGCTTTCGTGTCTACAAGGGTTAGTACAGATCTATCTCGTTGCACATGTCTAATAGATTAGATCTTGGCTTTTATCTATATTAGATCTGGGTTTTGTTCGTTCTTGCGGTAGAAATTTTTTGTTTTCCATGCTACGAACCCATCAGTGGTATCAGAGCCATGTCTATGCGTAGATCTGTTGCACGAGTAGAACACAATGGTGTTGTGGGCGTTGGTGCTCGTGCCGTGTTTTGCTTTGTGTACTTTGCATCTTGCGGCATGGTGGGATGAAGTGGCTCGGGCTAACCTTACATGTCATCGCACATGAGACTTGCTCCACGCTTGACGTGTAACTTGCTTTGCACAAGTGGCTTTGCGGGTGTCTGTCTCTCCCACCATAGTATAGATCCAATTTAGACTTTGCAAATTTTGATAGCACTTGTATCAACGTTGTGGTTCAGTTTCATAGGTAAGATCCGTTCTTATTCGAAAGCCCCAAACCACGTAAAACATGCAAAGAAAATTAGAGGCGTCTAACTTGTTTTTGCAGGGGTTTTGTGATGTGATATGGCCATCATGTGATTGTGATTGTATTTGATGTATGCAATGATCCTTGTTGTAATATGGCAACCGGCAGGAGCCTAATGGTTGTCTTTAATTCTGTTAAGGCCTGCGTGTCTATTCATCTTGTAATAGCTTTATTTCAAGTAGTTGTAATAGTTGCTAGTGATGATGGACAACCATGAAGCGGCGCCACTGACCTTGACGAATGCGGGTGATGATGGAGATCATGTCCGTGCTTTGGAGATGGAGATCAAAGGCGCAAGAAGAAAGGGCCATATCATATCACACTAATTATGAATTGCTTGTGATGTTAATCCTTTATGGATCTTGTATTGCTTAGATCGCGATGGTAGCATTATAAGATGATCCCTCTCACTAAATATCAAGTAATAAAGTGTTCGCCCTTAGTTGGCACCGTTGCTAAGACTCGTCGTTTCGAAGCATCTCGTGATGGTCGGATGTGATAGATTCTACGTGTGCATACAACGGGTGCAAACTAGATTTGCACATGCGGAAACTAAGGTTATCTTGACGAGCCTAGCATGTACAGACATGGTCTCGGAACACGGAATACCGAAAGGTAGACCATGAGTCATATAAATGATATGATGAACATGAAGATTGTTCGCCGATGAAACTACATCTTCTCTCGTGAAGATCGGACTTGGTGTAGTGGACTTGGTTCGTGTAATCACTAAGACAATGTGAGGGATGTTGTTTTGAGTGGTATTTCACCTAGTTAATTTAAGAATTAAATTTGAACTCAATTTATCATAAACTTAGTCTAAACTACTTGCAAATTTGTTGTAGATTATGGCGAACCCCTCCATCAATTTCAATGCGTTCCTAGAGAAAGAAAAGCTTAAGAACAATGGAAGCAATTTCACGGACTGGTTCCGTGGACTGAAGATTGTCCTCAGGGTTGGTCAGTTGACCTACGTGCTCGAAGCACCGCTAGGTGACCCACCTGTAGAAGATGCCACCGATGACGTAAAGAATGTTTACGCCACTCGGAAAAATCATTACTCTACAGTTCAGTGTGCCATCCTATACGGTTTAGAAGCGGAGCTCCAGAAGCGTTTTGAGCACCACGACCCGTTCGAGATCATTAAGGAGCTCAGGCTAATTTTTGAGACTCGCGTGGCCATGGAGTGCTATGAGGCCTCCGAAAAGTTCTTTAACTGTAAGATGGAAGAGGGAAGCTCCATTAGCAAGCACGTGCTCACCATGTCTGGGTACGCAAACAAGCTCCAAGAGTTGGGGATATCGATTCCTAATGAGTTAGGGATTCACCGTCTCCTCCAATCACTGCCACCAAGTTACAAGAACTTTGTGATGAACTACAATATGCACTGCATGAACAAGACATTGCCTGAACTATCGTCCATGCTGAAAACTGCTGAAGTGGAGATCAAGAAGGAGCACCAAGTGTTGATGGTCAATAAGACCACCAATTTCAAGAGACAGGGCAAGCCTAAGAACAAGGGCAACTTCAAGAAGGACGACAAGAAAGTTGCCGCACCTGCAAAGAAGCCCAAGGCTGGTCCTAAGCCTGAAACTGAGTGCTTCTACTGCAAGGGTGCTGGTCACTGGAAGCGTAACTGCCCCAAGTACCTGGCGGATCTGAAGAATGGCAACATCAAGAAGAAAGGTATATTTGATATATATGTTATTGATGTGTATCTTACTAGTAATCGTAGTAGTACCTGGGTATTTGATACTGGTTCGGTTGCTCATATTTGTAACTCGAAACAGGAGCTGCGGAATAAGCGAAGACTGGCGAGGGACGAGGTGACGATGCGCGTTGGAAATGGCTCCAAGGTTGATGTGATCGCCGTCGACACGCTCCCTCTACATCTACCTTCGGGATTAGTTTTAAATTTGAATAATTGTTATTTGGTGCCTGCGTTAAGCATGAACATTATATCTGGATCTTGTTTATTGCGAGACGGTTACTCTTTTAAGTCTGAGAATAAAGGTTGTTCAATTTATATGAGTAATATCTTTTATGGTAATGCACCTGAGATGAATGGTTTATTCTTACTGAATCTCGATAGTAGTGATACACATGTTCACAGCATAGATGCTAAACGAACAAAATTTAATGATAATTCTACATACATGTGGCACTGTCGTCTTGGTCACATTGGAGTGAAGCGTATGAAGAAACTCCATTCTGATCGACTTCTTGAATCACTTGATTTTGAATCACTTGAAAGATGCGAAGCATGTCTAATGGGAAAAATGACTAAGACTCCATTCTCTGGTACAATGGAGCGAGCTATAGACTTATTGGAAATAATACATACTGATGTGTGCGGTCCAATGAGTGTAGCATCGCGTGGTGGATATCGTTACGTTCTCACTTTCAGGGATGACTTAAGTATATATGGGTATGTCTACTTTATGAAACATAAGTCCGAAACTTTCGAGAAGTTTAAGGAATATCAAAGTGAAGTGGAAAATCATCGTAACAAGAAGATTAAGTTTCTGCGTTCTGACCACGGAGGTGAATATCTAAGTTACGAGTTTTGCATGCATTTAAAGAAATGTGGAATACTTTCGCAATTAACACCGCCGGGAACACCACAACGTAATGGTGTGTCCGAACGTCGTAATCGAACTCTCTTAGATATGGTTCGGTCTATGATGTCTCTTACAGATTTACCGCTATCGTTTTGGGGCTATGCATTAGAGACAACCGCATTCACTTTAAATAGGGCACCATCTAAATCCGTTGAAACGACACCGTACGAATTGTGGTTTGGTAAGAAACCTAAGTTATCATTCCTTAAAGTCTGGGGTTGCGAAGCATATGTAAAGAAGTTACAACCTGAAAAGCTTGAACCCAAAGCGGAGAAATGCGTCTTCATAGGATACCCTAAAGAAACAATTGGGTATACCTTCTATCATAGATCCGAAGGCAAAGTTTTCGTTGCCAAGAATGGATCCTTTCTTGAGAAGGAGTTTCTCTTGAAGGAGGTGACTGGAAGGAAAGTAGAACTCGACGAGGTTATTGAACCTTCTCTCGGATTTGAGAGTAGCGCAGCACCGGAAGATGTTTTTGTGCCGCCTGCACCAATTGGAGAGGAAGCTAATGATAAAGATCATGAAACTTCAATAGAAGTTGCTGCTTAACCTCGCAGGTCAACGAGGGTTCGTACCACTCCTGATTGGTATGACTCTGCCTTGAACGTCATGTTGGTGGACAACGCTGATGACCCTGCGACGTATGAAGAAGCTATGGTGAGCCCAGATTCCGACAGATGGCTAGAAGCCATGAAATCCGAAATGGGATCCATGTACGAAAACCAAGTATGGACTTTGATGGACTTACCGGATGGCCGTAAGGCTGTCGAGAACAAATGGATTTTCAAGAGAAAAACAGATGCTGATGGTAATGTTACCGTCTATAAAGCTCGACTTGTCGCGAAAGGGTTCCGACAAATTCAAGGAGTTGACTATGATGAGACATTCTCACTAGTAGCAAAGCTAAAGTCTGTGAGGATTTTGTTAGCAATTGCTGCACATTTCGATTATGAGATTTGGCAGATGGATGTCAAAACGGCGTTCCTTAATGGTGAATTGAGGAAGAGTTGTATATGGTACAACCCAAGGGTTTTGTCGATCCTAAAGATGCTGACAAGGTATGCAAACTTCAGCGCTCCATTTATGGACTGAAGCAAGCATCCCGGAGTTGGAATCAACGTTTTGATAAAGTAATCAAAAAAATTGGGTTTATACAAACTTATGGAGAAGCTTGTATTTACAAGAAAGTGAGTGGTAGCTCTGTAGCATTCCTAGTACTATATGTAGATGACATATTGTTGATTGGGAATGATATAGAACTTCTTAATAGCGTCAAAACCTATTTGAATAATAGTTTTTCAATGAAGGATCTTGGCGAAGCGGCATATATTCTAGGCATCAAGATTTATAGAGATAGATCAAGACGCCTAATAGCGCTTTCACAAAGTACATACCTTGACAAAGTTCTAAAGAAGTTTAGAATGGAAGATAGCAAGAAAGGGTTCGTGCCCATGTTGTCAGGTAAGACTTTGAGTAATACTCAAAGTCCAGCTACGGCAGAAGATAGAGAGAAAATGAATAATATTCCCTATGCCTCGGCCATAGGTTCTATCATGTATGCCATGCTGTGTACAAGACCGGATATAGCACATGCTGTTAGTTTGACTAGCAGATATCAAAGTGATCCTGGAATGGAACACTGGACAGCGGTCAAGAATATCCTAAAATACCTAAAGAGGACTAAGGATATGGTTCTTTCTTATGGAGGTGATGAACAGCTTGTTGTAAACGGTTACACCGATGCTAGTTGGAACACCGATCCGGATGACTCGAAGTCACAGTCGGGATACATATTTATTTTGAATGGTGCTGCAGTGAGCTGGAGGAGTGCAAAGCAAAGCGTTATGGCAAAATCTTCAACTGAATCAGAATACATAGCTGCTTCGGATCCTACGCAAGAAGCCATATGGATGAAGGAATTCATTACTGAAATTGGCGTGGTTCCCAGTGCGTTGGACCCGATGGCCATCTACTGTGACAATAGAGGTGCCATAGCTAATGCACAGGAGCCAAGGTCACATAGCAAGCTGAAGCACATCAAGCTACGTTTCCACGCTATTCGCGAGTATGTACGAGATGGTGACATGAAGATTTGCAAAGTACACACTGATCTGAATGTGGCAGATCCGTTAACTAAACCTCTCCCTAAGGCAAAGCATGACCAACACCAGAATGCCATGGGTGTTAGGTATATTACCATGTAATCTAGATTATTAACTCTAGTGCAAGTGGGAGACTGTTGGAGATATGCCCAAGAGGCAATAATAAAAGTGGTTATTATTATATCTTTGTGTTTATGATGAATGTTTACATCCCCTGCTATAATTGTATTATTAGGAAACACTAATACTTGTGTGTTTTGTAAACATGTAAGAGTCCCTAGTAAGCCTCTTGTTGAACTAGCTTGTTGATTAATAGATGATCATGGTTTCCTAGTCATGGACATTGGATGTCATTAATAACAAGGTTGTATCATTAGGAGAATGATGTGATGGACACACACCCATAGTAAGCGTAGCATAAGATCAAGTCATTAAGTTTGTATTGCTATAAGCTTTTAAATGCACAGTGACCTAATCCTTTGACCATGAGGTTGTGTTAATCACCATCACCGGATGGGTACTTTGATGACATCAAACACCGCTTCGTAACTAGGTGGTCATAAAGGTGTCGTTGGGTATTCTGAAAGTATGTGTTGAAGCGCATGGACCAAGATTGGGATTTGTCCATCCATACGACGGATAGATATGCTCTAGGCCCTCTCGGTGGAATGTCATCTAGTTAGCTTGCAAGCATGTGACTAGGTCACAAGGGATGACATATCACGGAACGAGTAAAGAGTACTTGTCAGTAACGAGGTAGAACTAGGTATGCAGATACCGATGATCAAACCTCGGATAAGTAGAGTATCGCGAGACAAAGGGAATTGGTTTCGTATGTTAATGGTTCAATCGATCACGAAGTCATCGTTGAGTATGTGGGAGCCGTTATGGATCTCCAGATCCCGCTGATGGTTATTGATCGGAGAGGTGTCTCCGTCATGTCTACATATTCACGAACCATAGGGTGACACACTTAAAGGTTCGAAGTTGTTTTTAAGTAGATATGGAATGTGCGTTGGAGACCGAATGTTGTTCGGAGTCTCGGATTGGATTCGGGACATCACGAGGAGCTCCGGAATTGTCCGGGGAGTAAGATTCATATAATGGGGATCTTTTTCTGAGTTAGGAAATGTTCCGGAGTGTTTGTATGGGGATTCTAGAAGGTTTCGGAATGTTCCCGAAGGTTCTAGAAGATATTTTGGAGTTTATTTGAAAACCAAGATAAGATATGATAAGATAAGATAAGATAAGGGAAATTTAAAGAGGATACTTGGGGGGGAGGACTCTTCCCCCCACCTCCTTGGTGCGCCGGCCCTAAGGGGTGGGCCTAGGGGTGGGAACCCTAGGCCGCACCCCTCCCTCTATATATAGAGGGGTGGAGGCGCCACCCCCCTTTGATCCTCCACTCTTGCCCCAAGCCGTCTCTCTCCTCCTCCTTCTTTCTGCTCAGGCTTAGGCGAAGCCCTGCAGAATTCTCCACTCCACCACCACCACCACCATGCCGTCGTGCTGCTGGGATTCCGTGGAGAGATCTACTACCTCCGTTGCTCGCTGGAACGAGGAGAGGAAGGTCTGCTTCGACTCCGCATGTGTGACCGACTACGGAAGCGCTGCCGGAACGCGGCGCCGGAAGGATCGTCCACTCGATCTTGAGATCGGCAAGTGATCGACTACATCAACCACGAGATCTAATCTCGTAACGCTTTTGTGTCTACAAGGGTTAGTACAGATCTATCTCGTTGCACATGTCTAATAGATTAGATCTTGGCTTTTATCTAGATTAGATCTGGGTTTTGTTCGTTCTTGCGGTAGAATTTTTTTGTTTTCCATGCAAAGAACCCATCACTCTAGGCTCTCTCGTGTGATATGATTCGGAAGCATGGCCATGCGGTACTCAGTTAAGTGTTAACTGAGGAGTCTGACTAAGAGTTAGTCCAGTGAATCACATATCATGGTACGAGAAGAGAGTTAAGCTATTAAAGGGATGACAACTACTCGCCTATAGCTTAATAGATATATCGTGAGGCAAAGGGACTTGGACGAAAGTCACATTGAAGGTTCATCTTCGGACTTTACGGCACTTGGGAGTTGGCACGTCTTGCTAGAGGCCGCTAGCATCTATCGACTTGAGACTGAGTGTTGATGGAAGTGAGTTAGACTCATAGCCATGACGAGATACTTGGAGGGGTAGCTCATGTCATGTCCAGGTGTACGTGAACCTACAGGGTCACACACTTAAGGGTAAGGAGCCCATGTGGATTAGATCCATATGGAGATTGAAATACGGCCTAGATGGGCCTCAGGAGTAGAGCCCAACTAGGAGTGTATATAAGTGGAGTGACAAGGGATAGTCCCTGACCTAGCCGTCACTTTATCCACTTCCATTTCGGGCTAGACAGATCTAGCAGTCCTCTGTCTGAAGCTCCTTCCTGTATGTGTGGATACCGGTAGAGGCGTTGCACGTGCGGCGCTGGAGACGGGGAAGCTCGTACGGATCTGATGAAGGAGTCCGTGGGATTCGGAAGGGCTATCCGGGGATCATTCGGCACTTCTTCGACGCGCTACATCAACTGCACGTCTAGCGGTAATCTCGTGGCCTATAACCAGAGCTAGATCTTGGGAGTTCCGCATTAGGGAAAAAGTTTTGTTTATCTCTGCGTGGCCCATCAGTGGTATCAGAGCAAAAGCTTTTGGTTTTAGGCTCTAGATCTGTGCGTAATTGATATGCACGAGGTGGTGGGTGAGATCCACTTAGGGTTTCGGTGGTCGATCTATGAGATAGATCGGTTTTGTGCAAGATTGATTGGATCAATCGCAATCGGGGGTGCATGGAAGATCAGGTGCGGATGATCAATGAGATTGGTCAGATATGCACAGGGATCAGATTTGGGTAAAATAGTTTTATCCAATGAAGGAATCCATGGTTTGGACCGCCAGCTTCGCCCTGTCGTAGCGCATTAGATGTCGTTGCGAGGTTCACAATGCCGGTAGATATCGTATCTATGCATAACTTGTTTTTGCGGGAAGTTGTGAATAGTATGGCTTATATGCATGTGATGTGTGTAATCTGTACGTGCTCTGTGTATCACGGGTTTGTCAGCCGGCTGGAGCCAAAGTGTTGTCACTGTTATTGTATAACGACCTGCGTGTCGGCACGAGATGCCATCTTCTTGTGTTTTCCTTGGTGCTAGTGTAGCATGTTTGGAGGACTTGAAGGACACTGCAGCCAAAGGCATGACGAACAAGTTCATGGAGATGGAGATCGCCATGAAGAGAGCCATACCATTTCACATTATAATTGGATTATTTTGTGTTATTGTTATGTCTCTAAGTTTTACCTCTATGGGATAGTGGTTAAACTTTAATCCCTCAAATAAGGTCTAGTCGGTCTCCCCGCCGGTGCTGCACCATCACAAGTCGGACATTCTTGGTAGTGGGCTCATAAAATTGAGGTGCTACCAATTCTCTTCGACTAGATGGGTTCAAGTCGAACTCTTACAGTGGAAGCACTTGGTAAGCTAGACCGGTCTATCACAACGGTTGTTGGGCTCGGGGAGAGGGCGGTCAGGAGCCGGGGCATGAGATGCCACCCGACCAACAGGAGTCGCATGAGATGCGATTGGTGTGGCGCCCCGCAAAAACCACTACTAGAAAATCGCGGTGTTTTTGTGCATTGCATCATCATGACTACATGCTCATGTCATCATGCCACATTGCATTTGAGCATCGTCATGTCATCATGCATTTGTTTGTCTAAAACTATTTTCGGAAAGCCTGGTTTTGTTTTCTAAATGCCCCGTCTTTAATTCAAATTAAAACCCGGGTCTCCGGAATATTTTGTTTTGTCTACCAACGATTTGCAAAAGCCCCGTTTTAAATAATAAAATATTTATTTTATTTTAAGGGGGCAGCCGTACCGGGCCGATCTGACCCAGTCGGCCACCCCCAGTACAAAAACCAGAGCTACCCAAACCTTTTCCTACCTAATCCTAATCTACCCAGCCCCCAGCCACCTCACCCCAGCCAATCACCGGTCGCCACCTCACCCTGCCAATGCTACCTCACCCACCAGCAGCCCACGTCGCCAACTGGTCCACTCCCCATCTCCATCACGCCACCAACCCCCCTACCAGCCCGCGTGCTGCCCTGCCTAGTCTCCACCACCGACAACCGGCCTCCACCCTGGCCCCACTCAATCACGCCTCCCCACTCCACCCGCACTGACGCCACCTACCTCCAGGCCCACCTCGCGGGAGACGCGCCCTGGCCCGACCACCTCGTTTTCACCGCCCCGCCTCCACGACCCCAACCCCCCGTCGTCGTCGCCGTCTTCCCCGCCCCGCCGCCAAGCTCCTCTAGCCGTCGCCGCGCTTCCTGGCGCGCCGCCATGAGCTGTTCTGGCCAACCCCACCTGGCGCCCTCCGTCTGCCGCGGGCCCCCTCTCCACCATGGCTGCCGCCGCCGGCCACCGTCCCCTCCCCTTACCTGCAGCGTCGCCCCGGCCCGCATCTCCCGCCCTCCGCTCTCCGCCCCGGCGAGCCCCTCTGCGTCGTCCCCTGTGACCTTGCCGCGGCACGGCCCTTCTTCTTCGATCCCGGCCGCGCGAGACCGTCCCCGTCACTGCCTCGACGTCCCCTGCATCTCCGAGCCCCGCCTCCCCGTGCAGCGTCGCCTCCTTCCGGTGTCCTTCCCCACGGGCGCCTCCGGCAGGTCGCTGTCGCCAGCACCCTCCCGCGCGTGCCCCTCGCCGGGCGGGCCTCTTCTACCTCGCCTCGCGCCCCTGTCTGCCTATGTGCTGACCACCCGAGCCACCCGCCGCCGTGGTCCTCGACCCAAGCTCTCCACGTCTAGGCCACCTGATAATCAGGATGTTTGAGTCGTATCTAGCCTTTTGGCGTTGCACGATGTACTCTGTTGGGATGCGTTGTGGTGATGTACGTGTTGTTGGGGATCTGGTGTTTCGTTGTGGTGATGCTGACTCGGTTGCTAGACCCTTGCCATGTACAAGATTGAGGGGCGTCCCGACAAGATCTACCGAACTCGAAGGACACCGACAAGGTGCATCAAGAACTCCTCGACCGACGCCACGAGAAGTAACCGCCACGATGCCAAGTTCGGCCGACGAGAAGACCGAACCTCGACACGCCAAGTTCGCCGAGACCCCCGTACCCGAAGGCCTTCGACGCGGAACCCCAAGATCTTCTCCTGGAGCGACAAGGTCTTCTTCACGGAACGCCAAGACCAGCTACCCGAAGACCACGGACCCAGAGAATCCCCAGATGACGAGCTCTTCTACTTGCACCGAAGACCGCAGATGCGACAAGTACTTCTTCCCGGATCTGATGCCCGAGAACCTGAACGCCAAGGTCGTCGACACGGATACGCCAAGTACTTCCTCGAGGACGCCAAGTTCTTCATCCCGAACGCCAAGACCGACCCGATACGCGGACCCGACAAGATCTTCGCGACGACAAGATCGACCCCGACCAGGGCAAATCCGATGAGCCGCTGATGCCGAACCAAGTCCTTCTTATCAGAACGCCAAGATCTACTCCGTTGTCTGAGAACGCTTCCGCCGAGACCGATCTCCGTCGAACCCCGTCGAACCCCGAAACCCTCGGAGCCCAAGTTCGCTGAACCCTAATGTGATTCCCTATCCGAGACCCCCATTATTTTTATAATATGACATTATCGGCTGTCGCATATTAAATTGTTCATCTCGCATGCATATCATAATCATGCCGGATCTTCTGACGTAGTAATAAATATTGCATCCGGTGTTTCTTCTAGTGTTTGCTTCTTCGCGGATTAGGCCGATGAGTTGATGCGAGTATCGACAAGTTCTCCGGCTATGATCCGTCGGCAGTGTTTTCCCAGGCGAGCATTCTCCCTCTTTCTACCTATTTTGCATTTATAGTCTTTATTCCCTCCCGTTGATCTATTTCTATCCGTGTCGCGATGCTTTAGTTTCCAAACACCAGTTATATCACGTGCAGCCTCTATATTGCCTTGGACACCTCCTATTACCCGTGTTTGGTAGATAGCTGGCCTTGCGAGTCGTAGTTGCTTGCTCAGGTGCGATCTCGTGTTTTCGAGTACCACAGTTGTTGGATTGGTGGAGATGTTTATTGGTGGAGATGTTTACGGTGGAGATGATCATGACTTTAAATACAGCTATTAAAATGCTAGATATAGCTAATGCAGAGGCATCGGTGGGCAATAGATGTTATTTGGTTCTTCCACGCTCACTTGTGTACTGTAGGACCCCGAGTACTTGATACCTATTCCTTGATTTTTCGCACTATACACATTCGGGAGGCCTTATGGACCCCCCTGAGCCAGAGCTTGATTCATTTCTATTTCTTGGGGCCACAAAGTAGTTTGGGGCTTTATTACTATCCTGTACTTATGCCATGTTACTGCTTTATTTACGATTGTGCGTGGAGCACCTGTACTGTTTAGGATCGTGACACGTTTTCACTGTATCGACAAGCCCAATCACACTTTCGGGTTCCCAGTCGTTTACAGCCGTCCACACAAACCCTGGGTCCGTTCCGGAGCTGGCCAACTTTGTTGCGGGTAGCTTAGTGGGGTGGCCCCCTGAAATATTTCTGAATCCTGTGATCGCTTTGTCGTGAATGCCTCGTTGGGTTTTGAGTTGGTTTTTCCGAGGTTGATCGAGTGTGTGTTGCTATTTGTGCACCCCTGCAGGGTAAAACTTTCTGAAAGCCGTGTCTGCGGTTATGGATGACTTGGAGCACAGTATCTCAATCATAGACAAGCATAACTAAAGTAGTGCTATAAATTTGACTTAATATGTGACTAGTAATCAGCTCAAGTATAAAGGAATGGATATTAAAAATGCCAACAACTGGTGGATCTGGGTTGTTTTGTGACATGCTATATGCCTAGTAAGTATTGCAACTCCAATGGAATGTGATAAAAGTGCCAACAACTGCTGGGTTTTGGGATTCCTCAGGACAATTATATCTGACTAGTAAATGTCTCAACTACAATGGAATGGTGATTAAAACTGCCACTACTTATGCTATCAGGGCGGCCCACGCTATCTATATCTGACTAGTAAGTGCTTCAATTATAACGGAATGAATAAAACTGCCAACTGTGTGAGTTCCTTGGTCTGACTTCCTCGTTTGGTCCTCGAGGGGGAAATACCAGGATGGGTTTGTTTGGTGTTAGCTTCAGGTTGGATCCGAATAGGTCTTTCTTACCCCTCTCTAATAGCCGCCAGTGATACCGAGTCTCTATAGGTTGTTTAGTGTCGCTGCGCTGCCGCTTCAGCCCACCATACCTATGTAGGCGAGAGCCGCCGAATTCTAGCCTCGCCGTGTACTGGCCTCAGTACTGACGCTCCTCTTTTTCCTTTGCCCTTTGTCGGCACCCCTTTTGTTGTAGCAGGTTTGAGATCGCCGTCGTTAGCAGGGTTACCCTTCCGGCTTGGCCTGGGCAGGGTTATGGACGCCATTGGTTATTCTTCAGGGCTCTTAGCCCCATTTGCATCTTGTCCGTAGTCGGACGCTCTATCGTTTCAAGGTGATTTGGATCTTTGTATTGTATATCTGTATTCTTGACTCATGGAGTCGTTGATGTATATAAATCTGTCTGTGGGTCCCATCGAGGACTGATGTGTAATGGTATTACTTCGTTTTCCACCCGCACGAAAGTGCCTGGTGGGCGTCCTTGAATCGTTTCTATGCGGGTTTGGCGTGAATCGCTAAAACTTGTATAGGGCCGATTTGAGGGTGTTACAATTGGCAAGGAGGTGCCTACCTAGATCACTTGACGGCTAGTGGTGATGCTAAAGCTCACTAGTTGGCTTACTTATTTAGGGTACTGAATCACTAAGTAACCATCGGAGGGATGTTGGTTCTAGTGGGAGCATAAGTATTAAAGAGTTTAATATGCCTACTCTTTTATGAATACTTGTCTTAAGTGTTTTGCATATTTCTGTTGTAGATAATGGCACCTAGTAGCAGTCTCCCTCAGTTATCCAGTTTTGCTTTGAGGACCATTCTAGAGAAAGATAAACTTAATGGGGCAAACTTCACCAACTGGTATCGTAATCTAAGAATAGTTCTCAAACAAGAAAAGAGGGACCATGTTCTAGACAACCCGCTTCCAGATGTGCCGGATGAGAATGCGAGTGTCGCAGCAACCAATGCCTATCGTAGAACATGTGATGAGTCTACAGAAATTAGCTGTCTTATGCTTGCTCACATGGAACCGGACTTGCAGCAGTAGTTCGAGAATGTTGAGGCCTACGATATGATCGAAAGCCTAAAAAGTATGTTCCAGGCTCAGGCAAAGACCGAGAGGTATCAAGTCTCTCAAGCTTTGCTGAGTTGTAAGATTAAGGATGGTGATCCACTGAGTCCGCATGTGATCAAGATGGTTGGTTACGTGCAGTCTCTGGAAAGGCTTGGCTACCCCATTAGCGAAGAGTTCGCTATGGATATAATTCTGAACTCTCTTCCTAGGGTGTATGGTCAGTTCATATCGAACTACCACATGCATGGTATGGATAAGAAGCTCACTGAATTACATGGGATGCTTAAGCAGGCAGAGGTTGATCTCGAGAAAGGTACTAGCCAAGTGTTGGTGGTACAGAATAAGGCTAAGTTTAAGAAGAGTTCTTGGACTAAGAAGAAGAAGGCTAAGTCAGGAGGTAATGCTCAAGATGAGATCCCAAGCGTTTCCTCAGGGACTAAGTCATCTCCTTCAGCCGGTTCCGCTTGCTTCTATTGCAAGGCGGAAGGCCACTGGAAGAGGAATTGCAACAAGTATTTGGCAGATAAAGCCAAGAGTGGAGGTGTGACTTCCAACAAAGGTACACTTGTTTGCAATATTATAGACCTTTATCTTGCCGAGGCACCTGGTAATTCTTGGGTATACGATACCAGATCAGTCATTCATATCTGCAACTCGTTGCAGGGACTGGTAAGAACTAGGGGCCTAGCAAGAGGCGAGGTTGACATTTGGGTCGGAAACAAAGCAAGAGTTGCTGCGTTGGAAGTCGGCACGATGCAACTTCATTTGCCTTCAAGATTCTTAATGGAACTAAATAATTGTTATTATGTTCTAGTGCTTAGTCAAAACATCATTTCTGCCTCATGCTTGATGAGACAAGGCTATGAGTCTAATATTAAGAACAATGGTTGTTCTTTATATTTGAATGATATGTTTCTCGGCTTTGCACCCGTTCAGAACGGGTTATTCATTTTGAATCTTGATGGTGGGTCGGTCTATAACATAAATGTGAAAAGGTTAAAACCAAATGATCTGAATATGACTTACTTTTGGCACTGTCGACTTGGTCATATAAGTTGGAAACGCATGAAGAAGCTCCATGATGATGGACTCCTAACTTCGTTCGACTTGGAGTCGTTCGAGACATGCGAATCCTGCCTTCTAGGCAAGATGACCAAGACACCTTTTGCAAGGAGTTGTGAAAGGGCGTGTGACTTGTTGGGACTAGTACATAGTATGTGGTCCAATGAGCGCGACAACCAGGGGTGGTTACGAGTACTTCATTACCTTCACTGATGATTTGAGTGGATATATATGGATATGTCTACTTGATGAAACATAAGTCGGAAGCCTTTGAAAAGTTCAAAGAATTCCAGAATGAAGTACAGAATCAACTCGACAAGAAAATAAAGTTTCTTCTGTCGGATCGAGGAGGCGAGTACGTGAGCCATGAGTTTGATGACCATCTAAAGAGTTGTGGAATAGTTCCTCAGCTCACTCCACCGGGTACACCACAGAGGAACGGTGTGTCGGAACGACGAAATCGGACCTTGTTGGACATGGTACGATCAATGATGAGTCGGACAGATCTACCTTTATCATTTTGGGGTTGTTGTCTAGAAACGGCGGTGTTCACACTAAACAGAGTACCATCGAAATTGGTAGAGAAGACACCACGTGAGATGTGGACAGGCAAGAAGCCAGGTTTGTCTTTTCTTAAGATTTGGGGTTGTGAAGCATTTGTCAAGCGACTTCAGTTGGACAAGCTTGCATCCAAGTCGGATAAGTGCATTTTCATTGGGTATCCAAGGGAAACCTTGGGTTACTACTTCTACAACCGAGAAGAGGGCAAAGTGTTTGTCGCTCGGAACGGTGTCTTCCTTGAGAAAGAGTTTCTCAGTCGGGAAGTCAGTGGGAGTACGGTGCGGATTGAAGAAGTTCGAGAGGAACCGGTCAGTAGCGATTTGGTGAAAGCCTTGGAGGTTGAGCCAGTCGTGGTAGCTGAGACGGCAACTACACCTCCACTGCGAAGATCGGCAAGATTGCAAAGTGTTCGTGATGTATTAACGTTAGACAGTGATGAGCCGACAACTTATTCGGAAGCGATGGTGGGTTCTGATTCTGAGTCATGGCTTGGAGCCATGAGATCCGAGTTAAAGTCCATGGATGAAAATCAAGTTTGGAACTTGGTTGATCTGCCAGACGGTGCAAGACCCGTCGAGTGCAAATGGGTATTTAAAAGGAAAACTGATATGGATGGAAACGTTTCTATCTATAAAGCATGGCTTGTCGTGAAGGGGTTCCGGCAGGTTCAAGGAGTTGACTACGATGAGACTTTCTCACCCATAGCGATGCTTAAATCAGTTCGGATCATGTTAGCTATAGCAACCTATTTTGACTATGAAATATGGCAGATGGATGTCAAAACGGCTTTCCTTAATGGAAAATTAACCGAGGACGTGTATATGATATAGCCCGAGGGTTTTGTCGATCCGGCTAATGCTGACAAGGTATGCAAACTTCAGAAATCCATTTATGGATTGAAGCAAGCATCTCGGAGTTGGAACATTCGCTTTGATGAGGTAGTCAAATCGTTTGGCTTCATCAAGAGTGATCATGATTCTTGTTTATACAAGAAGTTTAGTGGGAGCAAAGTAAACTTTCTGATCTTATATGTGGATGACATATTATTGATTGGAAATGATGTCTAGATGTTGCAAGAAACCAAGGAATCATTGGAAAGGAGTTTCTCAATGAAGGACTTGGGTGAAGCAACTTATATAATAGGAATCAGGATCTATAGATATAGATCCAGGCGGCTCATTGGATTGAGCCAAAGTACATATTTGGACAAAGTGTTGAAGAAATTCAACATGGAATCGTCTAAGAAGGGGTTCTTACCGATGTCCCATGGCATAAGACTTAGCAAGACTTAGTGTCCTTCGACGACTGATGAGCGAAGTAGGATGAGTGTGATTCCGTATGCTTCGGCGGTCAGGTCCATCATGTATGCCATGATTTGTACTAGGCCGGATGTTTCCTATGCTCTAAGTGTTGTGAGCAGATACCAGGCTGACCCTAGAGAAATCCACTGGGCAGCAGTTAAGAACATTCTTAAGTACTTGAGAAGGACTAAGGATGTGTTCCTAGTTTATGGAGGTGAGGTTGAACTCAGTGTAAGGGGTTACACGGATGCGAGTTACCTTACTGACTCAGATGATTCTCATTCGCAATCTGGATACGTGTTCGTTATGAACGGAGGGGTTGTGAGCTGGAAGAGTTCTAAGCAAGAGACTATGTCTGCATCTACAACAGAAGCTGAGTATATTGCTGCCTCGGAGGCAGCAAAGGAAGCTATTTGGATCAGGAACTTCCTGATTGATCTTGGTGTGGTTCAGGGCTCGTCCATCCGTTAGACGTGTATTGTGACAACAATGGTGCTATTGCATAAGCCAAGGAACCTAGATAACACCAGAAGAACAAGCATATACTCATGCGATACCACCTGATTCGCTAGTTCGTGGATCATGGTGATATCAAGTTATGCAAGGTACACACAGATGCAAATGTTGTAGATCCATTGACAAAGCCACTTCCACAGCCTAAGCATGAGGCGTACGTAAGAGCCATGGGCATTAGATGCCTAGACATGTGATGTCGGATGATTGACTCTAGTGCAAGTGGGAGACTGTTGGGAATATGCCCTAGAGGTAATCATGGTTGATGATATTTCCCGAAGTATTCATAAAGTAAAGTTGTCCCTATATGAACATCAGATATATATATATATCACTGAATACGTGATTCAGTTGTGGAACTATGTATTCATGATTGTTCATATTAGATTGTCCTTGGTCGTTGAGGTTGTGCTGGGCACACAACTTAGACCAATGTGCAAGTCGGCTGATGACACAGTTCCACTTGTCATGGGCATGGGGATGCCATTCCGACTTACACTGATTCGGCTAAAGAGTTTAGCAAGTCGGACTGACCCACGGTTGAGATGCAACGAGCATGTTGTCATTTGCAGTATCAAGCAATGGAATCCTTCGACCTAAGGTGATTGCATGATCCGAGTTGTGGATCACCAACTTAGGTTCTATTAAATGATGTTCCGTAAATGGGCAGTTATAAAGGTAGAGTTCGGGTTGGTTGTGAAGCAAGCTGCGTGGCGTGGATTACCAAGATGGTATTTGCCCCTCCATAATGGAGAGATATTCTCTGGGCCCTCTCGTGTGATATGATTCGGAAGCATGGCCATGCGCTACTCAGTTAAGTGTTAACTGAGGAGTCGGACTAAGAGTTAGTCCAGTGAATCACATATCATGGTACGAGAAGAGAGTTAAGCTATTAAAGGGATGACAACTACTCACCTATAGCTTAACAGATATATCGTGAGGCAAAGGGACTTGGACGAAAGTCACATTGAAGGTTCGTCTTCGGACTTTACGGCACTTGGGAGTTGGCACGCCTTGCTAGAGGTCGCTAGCATCTATCGACTTGAGACTGAGTGTTGATGGAAGTGAGTTAGACTCATAGCCATGACAGGATACTTGGAGGGGTAGCTCATGTCGTGTCCAGGTGTACGTGAACCTACAGGGTCACACACTTAAGGTAAGGAGCCCATGTGGATTAGATCCATATGGAGATCGAAATACGGCCTAGATGGGCCTCAAGAGTTGAGACCAACTAGGAGTGTATATAAGTGGAGTGACAAGGGATAGTCCCTGACCTAGCCGTCACTTTCTCCACTTCCATTTCGGGCTAGACAGGATCTAGCAGTCCTCTATCCGAAGCTCCTTCCTGTATGTGTGGATACCGGTAGAGGCGTTGCACGTGCGGCGCTGGAGACGGGGAAGCTCGTACGGATCTGATGAAGGAGTTCATGGGATTCGGAAGGGCTGTCTGGGGATCGTTCGGCACTACTTCGACGCGCTACATCAACTTCCGCATTTGCGCGTCTAGCGGTAATCTCGTGGCCTATAACCTGAGCTAGATCTTGGGAGTTCCGCGTTAGGGAAAAAGTTTTTTTTAACTCTGCGTGGCCCAGCACTCGGAACACGGATGGTCGAAATATCGAGCACGAGTCACATGAATGATGTGACCGACGTTTAGCGTCCACCTTAGAACCCACATTGATGACCGTGATGATCGTGGGAGATGTGAGGAAAAGGGGTCATGTTATCACTAGAACCCTTCAGAGGATAGGTGTTTCTGAGTGGAGTTATTATTAACTCATTTAATTATAAACTTAGTCTAAATTCCTTTTGTAATTATAAATGTAGAAAATGTTTTGCCCCGATGCTACCTTTCCTATTGACGATTGGTTAGAAGGAGAGAGGCTCAGGCTAGACGGAGCAAACTTCTCTATATGGTTTGAGTGTCTCCATGTTCTCCTTAGCGACAATAACGTGATCAACTTTATACTCAACGAGATGGATTTACAGCAGCCATGTTTCTATGAGACCCCAGAACAGCGGGAGGACCGCTATTATCGTCGTGAGATGTCCACCTTCATATCAGTTACAATGTGCTACAGGATGGTGGATGAGTTGTGGCCACTCGTGGGTAATCTTGACCCTCGTGCGACTATGGTATAGCTTATGGCACATTTCGTGGAACAAACACGCATATGGGAGCATGAGATGATGGGAGACTTCCTCTCCATTAAGATGGAGAAGAACTCATCACTTGACGACCACTTAGAGCGCATGCATGATGCGTACATGAGGCCTGCATACTTCCTGGATAGCTGGATGACAAGCTCTTTTGCAAATGGCGTTGTGCTGCGGTCGCTGCCACCAAGCTACCGAGCACATGTCAGGACTTGCATAATGAGAGGGGATGCGGAAACACAGTATTTCCACAGGTTCATTTCACATCTCAGGAATGTGGAGGTTGAACCATTACCAGAGAGGTCATCGATGACAAAGGTATATATTTTATATACAATTTTATAAATGTTATAATCTTGCAAACACATTTGCAGTGTTAAGTATATTTGATACTTTTCTAAAAACAGGTCCTTCTGCATAGAGGTGCTTGCTGGATAGGAGGTGACATTGCGTGTTGATGGCGAGCATGATGATGATGGCCATCGACACTCTCCCTCGTCGTTTATCACCTAGTTTATGTTTAGGATGATTATTGTAATCAAAAGATTGTGAACCTCTTTAGTGTGTCTCACACTTTGTGAGACGGTTATTCATATGAGCATGTAATAGACAGTTGTTCCACTTTTATGAATGATTTCTATTTGTGTTCATATCTTGTTTGATTATGTGTGAATTATTCTGTTTTTGAAACTAATTGATAATACATGAACATTTGTAATATATTGAAATTCCTTAAAATACCCAACTTAATGATATGTTCATTAATGAGTGAAACCATTGTTTAAATTCAAAGTTATATTGATAATATGTGAAAGACACTTGTTTTCTTATCACATATGAATCATTCCTAAGTTCGGCAAAATAACTTCAACACCGTGTATTGCTTGAATACAAAGTGTTTTAATGAATTGTTAAAACTAAATACATATTCGATGTATTGTGTTTTAACAAAAATGGTGATTATCATTATATGATTGTTTAAATGTGTAAAGAACTTTACCAAAGGAAACATGAAGATGAAACTATTTGATATGATCAAAGTATTTCATCAAACAAAGGGATAAAAGAGAATCTAATTACTATGATTTGATCAATAGTAATGAAATTCAAATATATAAGAATGGCATAAAAGGTATTGTGGAAAGCAAAGCGCTTTGAAACGTCAAAATGCAAAGCATCACAATATGATATTTGATATCAAAGTGGGTAAATAGATGGCGCCAAATAAATCGTTGTAATGTAGATGTAGAGGCCATTAGTTAGAAATAGTTAGCACTCAATTAGAATATATAGTGAACCATGTGAATTCGTGAAAGCGGCTCCATATCTGGTATGGATCGTCGTAGAAGTTTTGGGGTTATTCGATATAACCAAAACAATAGCAAACAAGTCCTTGTAGAGTATTCATTGGAAACTTTGAATACAAAATCCACAGCTGAAACCAAAAGGAAAGCAAAACTTGTATTGCTTGGATTTTGGTGCATTTTCTAGAAAGTTCACATTCAGTGATATTTCTCAATTATGGAGCAAATGGAAGATAGTGTGAAGCACGATGAGGATTAAAAACCCTGCATCAGAGTGTTGAGAAGTGCAACGGAAAGTGTTCCTGAACGATACTCCTCACAAAGGAAAGAATCAATGATAGTGATCATTATGTTTTCCCCACTAGTGTTTTCACTAGATAAAGTAGGATTCAAAATGCATCCCATATCTTGTATGGAGACATTTGTGAATCATTTGTCATGATTACTAGAATATGACATACCTACGAACTACTTAGGAAATAATGGTAAACTAGAATTTTGAGAAATCCTAGAAGAAACATTCCCTTGAGATTAGAAAGCAATTCGTTGCTGAATCTTGCAAGTAAAGGGGTTACTTGAATTTTCCCAAATGACTGCAAAGCCATAGTGGAAAAAAGGGGTGAATGACAAAATCACAATTTGTCAAGTATTAGACAAATTCAAATGAATTTGATTCAAGTGTGATGAATGTCTAGAGGATTTAAAACTAGTAAAAGTACTAGTATCTCATAGTAAATCTCCAATTTTGATATTTGATCAAATGATTTTGAAGTTGTTCAAAATAGTGAGTGGATATGCAATTTGCATGAAATTGAGTAGGAGCTATAAAAGTCTTCCTAAAACAATATGTCAATGACATATTTTTGAGTGGGAGCAATATAAGTCTCAAATTCAAATATGTAGGAACATAGTTTGAGTAAGAGTAGTGACTCATACCCAAATATGTTGGGAACATATTTTGAGTGTGAGCTTAAAGGAGTGATTCTTAAGTGTGTATACGACACATTAAGAATAAAAGCGCAAGTGTCGATAAATAACTCAATTAGGAATAGTATTAAGTTTAATATCGATGGTTGAAAGAAAGAAAAGGATGATCATCATCCACTATGTTGAGACATAGGTTCTATCTTAGCAAACCATGATAATAACTTAACATAATATATGATCCAATAAGAAACGTTTGAAAAGTGATTAAGCTTGAATCATGGAATGTTGAGCTAAGTTTGTCCACAGTGTCTGATAGGGAACTGTAGACATGTTTTCCAAATCCATAAAGGATGCATATCTTAAAGCATAAAGAGTTATGTTATAAGGGAATATGTTGGAAACTCCTATAAATACCGACTAAAGTGAAGTAGGAAACGAGGTGAACAAAACATCGAAAGTTACACAGAGTGCAATCGTGTTTCAATGATTGCATTTATAATAATAGATAAGGGTACCATCTAAAGTGCTGTATAATGTTATGGAGGGACTAGTTCGGTTTTAACATAGAATGATGTGTCCCAAGGCACAGTGCCCATGAGAAAGCCCTCGAGGTTGATCTAAAGTCACTGTAAGCTCCTGGAATTCGGCCTCGTTCTGCTGCACATGAACCCCTGATGTTGCTAGGACCTATCTATTAGTAATGCAGTAACGAGAGGGGCCTTTTGGGAACTTACCCTTGAAGACCGAAAAGCATTGTCAACGCTCAGGAGAGCGTGGTTGATGTAGATGAGCCGAAACCGACCTCAAGGTCGTGATGAAGTCCTTGCACTCCTATGGCTCTAATAACTTGAGTGCCTCAAGTGTGACACCTCGCGGGGAGTTACACATGTCCGATACCTGACGATGACTCCCGCTTCCCCGATCCAGCAGCAGTTGTGGAAGTAGAGCTCCTAGATCTGAATCCCGCAGCGCGACGACGCTCCGCGGTGAATATGTCTCTTGTTCGCACAGTCCGAACTTGGGACCACGGTCACGGGAGAGAGAGAGAGAGAATATCAATTGGAGGTGACGAGGGTTTAACTCATCAATGCCCACTGTTATGGACTTGGGTTTTGGAGAAGGAGGGAGCGCTGGAAATCTCGGTACGGGTAGCAAACAAGCACACGGGGACGCAAGGTTTACCCAAGTTCAGGCCTTGTAGAGGACCCTACTCCTGCTTGTCTGCTCTTGATTGATGATGATCCAAAGGATTACAATGTCGTCGATGGCAGTGTATGCGCAGATTAGATCTGGCGTATGTGTCGATGTGGGAGATCGTAGATCTATCTATTTGGGGAGTCACGATGTCTAGATCTATTGTGGCGTAGCTTGTCCTCCTCGTTGGACCCTCCTAGCCTTTATATATGGGGAGGCTAGGTCTCAGGTACCAATATGAGTTGGTTACAAGTTAGATTAGAACTCTAGTCTTAAGCGTTCCTTCTCTTGTACGTTGGGAGTCGATGTCCATATACGCGTAATATCAGCCGAACCATCATGGGCTTCATGGACCTTGATATATCTTCGAGTGGGCCTTCCGTCGGGCCGCACCAGGTATGCTGTAGTTGAGTGCCTGTTGGGCATACCCATGTCAGTATCCCCCGAGTGTCCATGCGAATCATAGATTCGGGTGGAGACTCAGAATTCTTGATCTTTGCATCAGGATGTCGGAGTCGATAATTGTGTCGAGTGCGAAGCACTCCACTCGGAAGTTCATCGGGTCAGTTGAATTTGTAGTAGTTCATAGGGATGATGGTAAACATGTCTGGTGCGCTCGACGGATCGGGACTAGTTAATTGCTCTAGGACAAAAAACAACGCTACCTACTCAAACTCGAGTCCCTGAACTCGAATCCGGAAATTGCTGGCATAATTCGACTCAGGCCACGCAGGTCTTAGAGAGTTCGAATCCCAGTATGTAAATGTGAGCACTTGACGCGTCCGCCAAGGCTTATTCATCGTACATGTAGGTACGGATTATTTCTAGTAGAGCGCAGTAGATGCGTTGCCAGGCCTTATTTAGGTCTTATCTTCACGCTGTAAGCGTGGCATCCAAATTTTTTGTCATCGCGGAGATGATTCGGGTGGCCTAGGAGACATAATCTCTTTGCAGGGAAAATATGAGGCGGAGTCGCCATATCATTCGAGTGTGGATGTTATCGACACACAGTACGATGTAAAAATAATCATAGGGTGCGTGACTAGCGCTCCCTATGGGAGTAGCCCCCGAGTGCCTGGTTGAGTCGAAGACTCAAGCAGGGACTAAAAACTTTTTGCGACTGCTGTCGTCTTTTGCTTGTTTCAGTCGAATATGCTTTTAGCACTCCCTATGGGAGTAACCCGAAGCCCACAATCGAGTCGTAGATTCGAGTGAAGGGTTTGTATAATGCTTGGATATCTTCACAAATTTCTTCGGGTGCGCGAACAGCGCTCCCTATGGGAGTAGCCCCCGAGTCCTTAGTCGAATCGTAGATTCGAGTGAGGACTCAGAGCGTGTCACTCGAGGATCTTGTATATGTGCATCCAGTGCTCTAGTTTGGAGTAGCCCCCGAGTGTCTGGCGAAGTCGTAGACTCGGGCAGAGACTCGAGTATTGTATCTTGTAGACGTAGTCGACAATCATGCGAGGGGAAACCACATGTGAGTCGATGATGCAGATGGAGTCGGTGCATTCGCTTCCGTCAGGTGCGTTGCTAGCACCGCATCTTTATAGCATCAAGTGATGCAACCATCCGAGGAGGAACTCGACTCGGGTCTTGAGTGTATGGCGTAGTTAGTTGTTTTATCGACTCCTGTTGGAGGACCCGATATAATAGCTCGACGCAGTCAATGTCCTTGGAACCTGTAGAAAACATTCAGAATCATGAAGTACTTGTATCTTGTAAAGAATATTTGCCTATCGGCTTGTAAAGTAAAATTCGGGTGCCAATCAAGTCGACACTTTTGCACTGCATGCTAGGCCTTTTGTTAGCCTGATTACCCTTAGTCTCAGTACCTTGCCGAGGTAATCGAAGTTCAAGGATTTGACGATCAGGCAGAATCAGCTACTCGGTCTGTCGCGTATGAGGTGCTCGAGTGCGTGTAATCGATGGTACATTAGGTTACTCGAAGAGGGTTCAGCCCCCGAGTGTTTCGAGTGCGATTAAAGTAAGAAAGAAATCATCTCTAAGTAGAGAACTTAGCTTTATAGGTAGTTGTCGTGGACGAAATCGATGTGGACGCGGATGTAGTCGACGCGGTTGCAGATTGCGAGAGTCGAAGGTTGTAGCAGGTCGCCACACCCGATGGTGGAACAGGTTACCATTGCCGAAGGAGGCAACATCTCGCCAGAGTCGAAGGACGCAGCGAGTCACTGGGTCGCCAATGCTGAGGGAGCCCCCGAGTCGCTGGAGTCGAGGACCGAAGTGGGTTGCACGACAGAGTCGAAGGGCACAGCGAGTCGCTGGGTCGCCAATGCTGAGGGAGCCCCAGGTGTAGAGTTGATGTGGTCGATGTAGTCGAGGCGGCGTTCATGAGCCGATGCGGCGGACCGGAGTCGACGTGACCATAGGTCACTAAAGTCGATGGTGGCAGCAATTTGTCGCAACCGAAGATCATAGTAGATCGCCGCAATCGAAGACTGCGGCAGGTCATTGGAGCTGATGGCGGCAGTGGGTCGCCAGAGCCCAAGGAGCCCTCCGAGTCACGCGGCGGACTCATGGAGCCCCGGGCGTAGAATCAATGTGGCGGACATGTAGTCGAGGTAACGACCGAAGTTGACACGGCAGTCAAGTAATTGATGTCGATGGAGTCGCGTAGCAAACAGAGTCGAATTAATGGTCGTAGGTGATGCGGCTTTCGAGTGGCCCATGTAGGGGACGGAGTCGACGTGCCGGTGGATGGAGTCGTGTGGTTGACGCGTTGGCCAGTCGCGAGTCGCAACTGCTAGCTGGGCGTACGTTCTTGCGGTCAGACCGTTTTTTCTAAAAAGTAGCCTGCACGGTTGTCGATTCCACAGAGAGTTCCCGAGCGTGGAGCCGGCAGCAGGGTGATCGTCGGGTCGAGCTAATGCAAACGCGGACTTGTCGATCTGTGAGACCATGATCCTTTGATGTGCCCTGCAACTTGGTCACCAAGACGTGTGCGTGCAAATTGCAACTTAGATTCTTCTTCGGACCGACTTAATATGCTCATAAGATTTGACGTGGGCGTACTCTATTTCTCTTGAAATCCGCTACCGCACGCTCGTACAGGAGAGCAACGCACTCCACGATGCTGATTTTTTTCTAGTGTTTTAGATGATTTTTGGTCTAGCATAGTCGGAAGATGATTCCAAGCATCGCTCAGGCCCCCAAACCCATGCAATTGTACATAGTTGTATCTTCACGTGGAGCGTTCGCTTGATTTGAGTCGCTAGGCTCTAGCTTCAACTGCTGCTGCTACTTCTTGATTTATTTTATTTGCTTGATTGTCTTGAACTTGATGCATGGACATGTCCGATTTTAATGCAACTAGCTGCAGCGGTGATCTGGATCAGATGATTCCGAATACCGATGCATCCAGCCGCGCGTATCGCCGTTCAGCCACCGGCAACTGGCCAATAGGACATAATCGATCTGTCCGTTCATGCAGATGCGATCTGGCCGTCGTTGATGATGAAGGATCCTGTCCGAAAGATGAGTCGTAAATTGCAGAGGTTGGAGCCGTCGAGATCGTAACATCAGTGCTCCCAGTTCCCACAGAACTCATCAATGCCCATTATTATGGACTTGGGTTTTGGAGAAGGAGGGAGCGCTGGAAATCTCGGTACGGCTAGCAAACAAGCACACAGGGACGCAAGGTTTATCCAGGTTCAGGCCTCATAGAGGACCCTACTCTTACTTGTCTGCTCTTGATTGATGATGATCCGAAGGATTACAATGTCGCCGATGGCAGTGTATGCGTAGATTAGATCTTGCGTATGTGTCGATGTGGGAGATCGTAGATCTATCTATTTGGGGAGTCGCGATTTCTAGATCTATTGTGGCGTAGCCTGTCCTCCTCGTTGGACCCTCCTAGCCTTTATATATGGGGAGGCTAGGTCTCAGGTAACAATACGAGTTGGTTACAAGTTAGATTAGAACTCTAGTCTTGAGCGTTCCTTCTCTTGTACGTTGGGAGTCGATGTCCATATGCGCGTAATATCAGCCGAACCATCACGGGCTTCATGGACCTTGATATATCTTCGAGTGGGCCTTCCGTCAGGCCGCACTAGGTACGCTGTAGTTGACTGCCTATTGGGCATACCCATGTCAGGAGGTCTCCCCAAAAGTGAGGAAACCTTTATTGAATATTGTGTGTATTTATCTGGCCAAATACCCCCACTATATATAGGGGAGGCCAAATACCCCCACTATATATAGGGGAGGGGAGGTACTACCTCCCTCAAAGTCCCGGGGTGGGACTAAAGGAGGGGGAGAAGTGGGGAGGCGTGCCAGCCAGCCCCTACCCATGGGCCCCACGTGGGGCAGGGCCGCCGGCCACCCCCTAGACCTCTCCTAGGGGTGTGGTCCCCTCTTGGGCCTTTTCCCCTCCGGGAATTGGCCCATTAATCCCTTTGACCATTTAATTGATTTTTCTCTTTTATCAAATAATTATAAATAAATGATTCAATCAATATTTAACATTCATTCATATAAATCTCCGTGGCTATGGAATACCTTCCACCTCCACTCCGGACATCCTCCGGACTTACCGAAACCCTTTCGGTTTTCTCTCTTCTCTTCTTCACTGATTCTACCGATCCAATAAACACTCTCTAAGCATCATCAAGCCCTTAAGCATGATACCCCAAGGTTTGGGAACACTCCAGACATGGTTGGGACACTCCCGGACCAATGATCGATAGAGGGACCTGGATGGCCACGTGACCCCTGTGCATTCCACGAAGATCTTTCGTCGTTTGAACCGGGACAGTCGTGTCTTATTCCCTTTGTCTCTCGATACTTGCATTGCCCGAGATCTGATCAATGACATCACCATGTCATGTTCAATCCCGTTACCGAATAATGATACTAGACTCGTTGTGACAAGTGATATCCCTGTGATCAAATCACACGTTGCATAGCTATTGGATATAACTTCTCCGAGTGGGCCCTCAAGTATCTTTCCGTCACGCGGATGGACAAATACCACTCTTGACATATATTTCCTCTATGGTTATTGATGTTATCTAAGCATTCTCGGGAGACAGTGATTGATATAGCCTCACGGTCTCAGGAATAGTATATGAGGATCCATTCTAATCATCGTAACTTGAACTTCGTGACATGATCGGGTCACGATGCTTAGGTTGGGTATTGGTTCATCATCTCATTCTCAGAATGAGTTGACTCCATTTCCAACTGGCATAAATGCCACATGATCAGGAAACCTTGATCATCTATTGACCAATGAACCAGTGACTAGAGTTTCATCGGGAACCCCTGGTTGTTTATATATCATATGTGTATTTATGTTTCCTCTCAATACAGTTATAGCATGATATAAAACTTAATCATAAACTTTATGAAATATGATAATAGTCCTTATTATTATTTGTCCCTAGGGCATATTTCCAACAGTCTCCCACTTGCACTAGAGTACAAACAAACTAGCTGCATTTGTTCTTAATCATTGGCACCATATATCCTGGCACCCTGAACATGCTTGCTCATGGAAGATGTTGAGTCTTGGGCCTGTACTTTACAGTCCCAAATACTTTGCAACTTACTAATGTCACCTTGATTCACATTAATACTTTATCATCACATGATAACATCTTTGTGCATGCATCGTCACTATGGCAACAGAACAAGGCCGAATTCCAGGAGCCTACACTGACTTTAGATCAACATCGAGGGCTTTCTCATGGGCACTGTGCCCTGGGACACATCATTCTACGTTAAAAGCGAACTAGCCCCGCCATAACATTATAAAACACTTTAGATGGTACCCTTATAAATGTAATCATCGAAACACGAGTGCCCTTTGTGCAACTTTTGATGTTTTGTTCACCTCGCTTCCTACTTGACTTTAGTCGGTATTTATAGGAGTTTCCAACATATTCCCTTATAACATAACCATTTATGCTTTAAGATATGTCATCCTTTATGGATTTGGAAACATGTCTACAGTTATCTATTAGATACTGCGGACAAACTTAGCTCAATGTTCCGTGATTTGAACTTAATCACTTTTCAAATGTTCCTTATTGGATCATATATTATGTTAAGTTACTATCATGGTTTTCTAAGATAGAACCTATGCCTCAACATAGTGATGATGATCATCCTTTTCTTTCCTTTAACCATTGATGTTAAACTTAATACTATTCCTATCTTGAGTTATTAAGGACCAGTTCCTTAATTAACTTCTATTCTGAAACCCTTTTTCAGAATCCTTTAAGGAATACTACATAATATCATAATATAGTTATTATCAACTTCTACCCCTTATAAATCATTATTTATTGGTACTTGCACTTTTATTCTTAATGTGTCAGATACACACTTAAGAATCACTCCTTTAAGCTCCCACTCAAAATATGTTCCCAACATATTTGGGTATGAGTCACTACTCTTACTCAAACTATGTTCCTACATGTTTGAATTTGAGACTTATATTGCTCCCACTCAAAAATATGTCATTCACATATTTTTTAGGAAGACTTTCATAGATCCCACTCAATTTCATGCAAATTGCATATCCACTCACTATTTTGAACGATTTTAAAATCCTTTGATCAAATATCAAACTTGGAGATTTACTATGAGATACTAGTACTTCTACTAGTTTTAAATCCTCTAGACATTCCGCACACTTGAATCAAATTCATTTGAATTTGTCCAGTACTTGACAAATTGTGCTTTTGTCATTCCCCCCTTTTCAACTATGGCTTTGCAGTCATTTGGGAGAATTCAAGTAACTCCTTACTTGCAAGATTCAGCAACGAATTGCTTTCTAATCTCAAGGAAATTTTGCTTCTAGGATTTCTCATAATTCTAGTTTACCATTATTTCCTTAGTAGTTCGTAGGTATGTCATATTCTAGTAATCATGACAAATGATTCACAAATGTCTCCATACAAGATATGGGATGCATTTTGAATCCTACTTTATGTAGTGAAAACACTAGTGGGGAAACATAATGATCACTATCATTAATTCTTTCCTTTGTGAAGAGTATCATTCAGGAATCTCAACACTCTGATGCAGTGTTGTGAATCCTCATCGTGTTTCACACTATCTTCCATTTGCTCCATAATCGAGAAATATCACTGAATGTGAACTTTCTCTAAAATGTACCAAAATCCAACCAATACAAGTTTTGCTTTCCTTTTGGTTTCAGCTATGGATTTCGTATTCAAAGTTTCCAATGAATACTCTACAAGGCCTCGTTCGCTATTATTTTGGTTATATCGAATAACCCCAAAACTTTTACGATGATCCATATCAGATATGGAGCCGCTTTCACGAATTCACATGGTTCACTATATATTCTAATTGAGCGCTAACTATTTATAACTAATGGCCTCTATATCTTTATTACAACAATTTATTTGGCGCCAGCTATTTACCCACTTTGATATCAAATATCATATTGTGATGCTTTGCATTTTGATGTTTCAAAACGCTTTGCATTGCATAATTCCTTTTATGACATTCTTATAAAGTCGAATTTCATTACTATTGATCAAATCATAGTAATTAGATTCTCATTTAACTTTAATACCCTTTGTTGATGAAACACTTTGATCATATCAAATAGTTTCATACTTATGTTTCCTTTGGTAAACTTCTTTACACATTTAAAGAATCATATAATGATAGTTACCATTTTGTCAAAACACAATACACCGAATATGTATTTACTTTCAAAAATTCATGTAATACATGGTGTTCAAGTTATTTTGCCAAAATTAGGCATGATTCATATGTGACAAGTAATCAAATGACTTTCACATATTATCGATATAACTTTGAATTCAAACAGTGGTTTCATTCATTAATGAATATATCATTAAGTTGGGTATTTAAGGCATTTCAATATTTTACAAATGTTCATGCATTATCAATTAGTTTCAACAACAAGGATAATTCACAAATAATCAAACAAGATATGAACACAAATAGAAATCATTCATAAAAGTGGAACACTGTTTGTTACAAGCTCATATGAATAATCGTCTCACAAAGTGTGATACACACTAAAGAAGTTCACAATCTTTTGATTACAATAATCATACTAAACATAAACTAAGTGATAAACGTCGAGGGAGAGTGTCGTTGGCCATCATCATCATGCTTGCCATCAACATGCAACGTCACCTCCTCTCCAGCAAGCACCTCTATGCAGAAGGGCCTGTTTTTAGCAAAACAGAACAAGTATCAAATATACTTAACACTACAAATGTGTTTGCAAGATTATAACATTTATAAAATTGTATATCAAATATATACCTTTGTCATCGATGACCTCACCGGTGATTGGTTCAACCTTTACATTCCTGAAACATAATATGAACTCTTGGAAATCCAATGTTTCCGTATCACCACCCATGATGCTACTTCGGACATGTCCTTCGTAGCTGGGAGGCAACGATCGAAGTAGCACGCCTATCGCAAACGAATCATCCATCCAGTAGTCCATGAAGTGAACCAGTCTCATATGTGCATCAAGCATGCGCTCCAAGTGACTCGTTAGACATGTGTGCTCCTCCATCTGTATGGAAAGGAACTCTCCAAGCAGCTCATGCTTCCACATGCGCACATGGCTTATGAACTCTGCTCGCAGCTGATCCACCATCGAATATGGATCAAGATCACCCATGAGCGGATGGAGTTCATCCACCATCCCGTAACGTATTATTATCTGAATGTAGGTGGACATCTCTTGACGATAGTAGCGATCTACCAGCTCTTGTGGGGTCTCATAGTGGTCTGGCTTAGTCAAATCCATCATGCGGCATATGTAGTCTACCGCATGATTTCTAGTAAGGAGATCATTCAGGTGCACAAGCCAACTAGGGAAGTTGGATCCATCAAGTCTAAGTTTCTCACCAACTACCCATTCCTCAATGACAAAGTAAGCTTCACGGTGAGCCATCTCTACATTTAGAATTGCAAAAGGAATTTAGACTAAGTTTATAATTAAATGAGTTAATAATAACTCCACTCAGAAACACCTATCCCCTGAAGGGTTCTAGTGATAACACGACCCCTTTTCCCCACATCTCCCCCGATCATCACGACCATCAATGTGGGTTCTAGGGTGGGCGCTAAACGTCGGTCACATCATTCATGCGACTCGTGCTCGATCTTTTGACCATCCGTGTTCAAGGCTATGTCTGCTACATGCTAGGCTCGCCAACTCAACCTTAGTGTATTTACTGTGCAACATGATTTACACCCACTGTATGCGAACGTATATATGTCTGACACCCGCTCATCATAGTCTGCCTCAAACCAAAGAACTTTCTTGGTGGTGCACACTAAGGGGGAACACAATCATTGGTAATTTTTAAACAGGGATCATCTTATTAGGCTACCGTCGAGTATCTAATACTAGCACACAATAAGATATACAAACAATAATATTGAATGTAAATGCGATGTGATATGGTCCTTCACGTCATGATCTCCATCCGTCGCCACCGGATTCCAGTGTATTTCTGGCGTGGTAGTCCGTCACCTCCGTGACTATCTACTACTACTTCGTAACACAAGGTAATCACTTTACCTTTGCCACAACCATATCACAAAGCAACGCCCCCTGCAAAACAAAGTTAGACGTCTCTGCTTTATCTTTGCATGTTTTACATGGCTGGATGGGTTTTCGCACAAGAACCATTCTTACCTACAAACTTTCACCACAACGCTGATCAAGTAGTTGTCTATACTATACCCCTTTGGGGGCCCTCCGTTGCAAATGGAATACCAACAAATGCGAGAGAGACAGACACCCCTCTAAGCCACTTTATATGGTACAAGCCGTATGTCAAGTGTGGACTAGTCTCGCGAATGAACACGTAAAGTCGGTTGGGGGCCACTTCATCAAGCATTACTACGGTATACATAAGTACACGTAGGAAGGTAACAACTAAAAGATCAACGCCCACACGCTACATCTCGTGTGTTCTACCCGTACTAGCATTACTACACATAGATCTAGCTCTGATACCATTGTAGGGGTTCCGCGTATGAAAACAATAAAAATTTACCCTACGTCCCTGAACCCCTGATGTTGCCAGGACCTATCTATTAGTAATGCAGTAACGGGAGGGGCTTTTCGCGAACTTACCCTTGAAGACCGAAAAGCGTTGTCAACGCTCAGGAGAGCGTGGTTGATGTAGACGAGCCGAAACCGACCTCAAGGTCGTGATGAAGTCGTTGCACTCCTGTGGCTCCAACGAATTGAGTGCCTCAAGTGTGACCCTCGTGGGGAGTTACACACGTCCGGTGCCTGATAATGACTCCCGCTTCCCCGATCTAGCAGCAGTTGTGGAAGTAGAGCTCCTGGATCCGAATCCTACAGCGCGACGGTGCTCCGCGGTGAAGATGTCTCTCGTTCGCACTGTCCAAAATTGGGACCATGGTCACGGGAGAGAGAGAGAGAGTATCAATTGGAGGTCTCCCCAAAAGTGAGGAAACCTTTATTGAATATTGTGTGTATTTATCTGGCCAAATACCCCACTATATATAGGGGAGGGAGGGTACTACCTCCCTCAAAGTCCTGAGGTGGGACCAAAGGAGGGGGAGAGGTGAGGAGGCGCCCGGCCAGCCCCCACCTATGGGCCCCACGTGGGTTAGGCCCACTAGGGCCGCCGGCCACCCCCTACGCCTCTCCTAGGGGTGTGGTCCCCTCTTGGGCCCTTTCCCCTCTGGAAATTGGCCCATTAAGCCCTTTGACCATTTAATTGATTTTTTCTCTTTATTCAATAATTATGAATAAATGATTAAATTAATATTTAACATGCATTCACATATTATTCAATCTCCATGGCTATGGAACACCTTCCACCTCCACTTCGGACATCCTCCGGACTTACCGAAACCCTTCTGGTTTTCTCTCTTCTCTTCTTTGGTGATTCTACTGATCCTATAAACACTCTCTAAGCATCATCAAGCCCTTAAGCATGATACCCCACGGTTCGGAAACACTCCAGACATGGTCGGGATACTCCCGGACCAATGATCGACAGAGGGACCTGGATGGCCATGTGACCCCTATGTATTCCACGAAGATCTTTCGTTGTTTAAATCGAGACAATCGTGTCGTATTCCCTTTGTCTCTCGATACTTGCATTGCTCGAGATCTGATCAATGACATCACCATGTCGTGTTCAATCTCATTACTGAACAATGCTACTTGACTCGTTCCGACAAGTGATATCCCTGTGATCAAATCACATGTTGCGTAGCTATTGGATATAACTTCTCCGAGTGGGCCCTCGAGTATCTTTCCGTCACACGATGGAAAAATACCGCTCTTGACATATATTGCCTCTACGGTTCCTCCAAATATGTGAACACACCTTTATTGTCACTGTATTACCATGTGATGTTTGATGCTATCTAAGCATTCTCGGGAGACAGTGATTGATATAACCTCACGGTCTAAGGAATAGTCTATGAGGATCCATTCTAATCATCGTAACTTGAACTTCGTGACATGATCGGGTCACGATGTTTAGGTTGGGTATTGTTTCATCATCTCATTCTCATAATGAGTTGACTCCATTTCCAACTTGCATAAATGCCACATGACCAGGACAGTGACTAGAGTTTCACCAGAAACCCCTGGTTGTTTATATATCACACGTGTACAGATGTTTCCTCTCAATACAGTTATAGAATGATATAAAACTTAATCATAAACTTTATGAAATATGATAATAGTCCTTATTATTATTTGTCTCTAGGGCATATTTCCAACACAAAGATGTTATCATGTGATGATAAAGTATTGATGTCAATCAAGGTGACATTAGTAAGTTGCAAAGGATTTGAGACTGTAAAAGTACAGGCCCAAGACTCAATCTCTTCCATGAGCAAGCATGTTCAGGGTGCCGGGATATATGGTGCCAATGTTTAAGAACAAATGCAGCTAGTTTATTTGTACTCTAGTGCAAGTGGGAGACTGTTGGAAATATACCCTAGAGACAAATAATACTAAGGATTATTATCATATTTCATAAAGTTTATGATTAAGTTTTATATCATGCTATAACTATATTGAGAGGAAACATCAATACACGTGTGATATGTAAACAACCAGGGGTTCCCGAAGAAACTCTAGTCACTGGTTCATTGGTCAACATATGATCAAGGTTTCCTGATCATGTGGCATTTATGCCAGTTGGAAATGGAGTCAACTCATTCTGAGAATGAGATGATGAACCAATACCCAACCTAAACATCGTGACCTAATCATGTTAGGAAGTTCAAGTTATGATGATTAGAATGGATCCTCGTAGACTATTCGTTAGACCGTGAGGCTATATCAATCACTGTCTCCCAAGAATGCTTAGATAGCACCAAACATCACTTGGTAATACAGTGACAATAAAGGTGTGTTCATGTATTCGGAGGAACCGTAGAGGCAGTATATGCCAAGAGCGGGATTTGTCCGTCCACGTGATGGAAATATACTCAAGGGCCCACTCGGAGAAGTTATATCCAATAGCTGCACAGCGTGTGATTTGATCACAGAGATATCACTTGTCAGAACGAGTCAAGTAGCATTGTTCGGTAACGAGATTGAACACGACATGGTGATGTCATTTATCTAATCTCGGGAAATGCAAGTATCAAGAGACAAAGGGAATAAGACACGACTTTCCCAGTTCAAACGACAAAAGATCTTCGTGGAATGCATAGGGGTCACATGGCCATCCAGGTCCCTCTGTCGATCATTGGTCCGGGAGTGTCCTGACCATGTCTGGAGTGTTCCCGAACCATGGGGTATCACGCTTAAGGGCTTGATGATGCTTAGAGAGTGTTTATAGGATCGGTAGAATAGCCGAAGAAAAGAAGAGAGAAAACCAGAAGGGTTTCGGTAAGTCCGGAGGATGTCCGGAGTGGAGGTGGAAGGTGTTCCATAGCCACGGATATTGAATAATATGTGAATGAATGTTAAATATTTATTTAATAATTTATTCATAATTATTTAATAAAATAGAAAATCAATTAAATGGTCAAAGGGATTAATGGGCCAATTCCCGGAGGGGAAAGGGCCCAAGAGGGGACCACACCCCTAGGAGAGGCCTAGGGGGTGGCCGGCGGCCCTAGTGGGCCTGCCCCACATGGGGCCCATGGTGGGGGGCTGGCCGGCGCACCTCCCCACCTTTCCCCCTCCTTTAGTCCCACCCCGGGACTTTGAGGGAGGTAGTACCTCCCCTCCCCTATATATAGTAGGGGTATTTGGCCAGATAAATACACACAATATTCAATAAAAGGTTTCTTCTCTTTTGGGGAGACCTCCAATTGATATCTTCTCTCTCTCTCTCTCTCTCTCTCTCTCTCCCTCTCTCGTGACCGTGGTCCCAAGTTTGGACTGCGCGAACGAGAGACATATTCATCGCGGAGCACCGTCGTGATACGGGATTCGGATCCAGGAGCTCTACTTCCGCAACTGCTGCTGGATCGGAGAAGCGAGAGTCATCGTCAGGCACCAGACGTGTGTAACTCCCCGCGAGGTGTCACACTTGAGGCACTCAAGTCATTGGAGCCACAAGAGCGCAAGGACTTCATCACGACCTTGAGGTCGGCTTCGGCTCGTCTACATCAACCACGCTCTCCAGAGCGTTGACAACGCTTTTCGGTCTTTAAGGGTAAGTTTGCGAAAAGCCCCTCCTGTTACTGCATTACTAATAGACAGGTCCTGGTAACATCAGGGGTTCAGGGGCTTAGGGTAAAATTTTATTGTTTTCATATGCGGAACCCCTACATCCTCCAATATATGTGTGCACACAGATATTAGTACGTAAGATCATCATAAAAGAAAACATATACTTGTATGCAACCAACAACGAACTATTTTACAATTTTCATAAACAATTCACTACTCGAATAAAGACATAGAGATAAAATATGAACATGAAACTGCATACGACCGTGCATATTACAGAACCGACAATCATCTTTATATGGCTCCTTACGCATTAGAATTCCGTGATGCGTACGGGGAAAAAAGGAAGAGAGGCTCCTGACCCTAACCCTAGCCACCAGGCCACCGTCGGCCGGACCTCCCCGCCGCCTCCCCCTCCCCTCCCCCTACACCTCCCGAGTTGTCTGCGCGTGGGCGACTCCGAAGGCACTGGCCCTGAACCTACAAAAATCCCTCTGTCAATTTTCTCCAGCTGCTGCCACGCATGACACCGGCGGTGGTGGCCACACCTCGCCTACGAAGGTAGTGGGTGACCCTCCCTTCGAATTCGTACGCCTTGTCGCCTTCAATCGTGCGGGGAGGTGGGAACCAGTCGGTGCGGACGGTGGGTGGCCTGCGGGGAGGCGGCACTCGCCGATGCGGGAGGTTTGCTGATTCACGGCTGAGAGGCGAGGAGGCAGGTGGATTGTACCCGGATACAGACCTGTTCCGGCGGCGTGGCCATGGCGGAGGCTAGGCCACCTCTAGGCGGCGCACTGCTAATTGGGATCTTGTGGACTCGTGCTGGACCTACTAGTTTCAATCACCGGAAGCCGGTCAGCAGTGTGCGGACCGCTACATCGGCATCAATAAAGGAGGTGGTCCTACAGTTTCTTCCATGCGAAGACGAAGATCTGTTTGATTTTTGCCCTCGTTGTTCTAGCCTGGAGAGGTGAGTTCCGGAAGGCTCCGCCGGTGAACTCCCATGAGCGTATCATGCCTGGAGATTGCTGGATCGGAAGGTATTCTGTCGTGCGTATCCATACTTTTTTCTAGCCGTTCGGTTTCAAAGGGAGCATTGTGAAACTCTGCTACCTGTTACCATCATGTGTCATGTCTTAGATGATCCATGGTAAAGTCAGATGCGGTGAACGTCATGAAAGCAGGAACATGAGGGCTAGCGATGATGATTTGAGTCTTTGTGGCGATGAGGAACTAGCTGCATGATCTGTAACTCGCATTAACGACTATTTGTGGGGGCAAAAACACATGAGGAGTTCACGGTTCTACCTTGCAGGGTGAAAATCCAAAGTTCGACCTTAATTGGTTGTGCCTGACAATGGCTCTTGAAGGCGTTGTTTTGTGAGCGAGGACTTTCTCCAGGGAGAAAACCTATAATCTTTGATCAGGTGACGATAGTGCTTGTGCACCATTTCCTTCTTGAAGGCATTGCTATTGAAGTGTTTGGACTACTGGTGGTGTTAGTGTCATTGCTACAAGTAATCGTTCGCTGTAGCGGGACTTTTCTTTTTTGTATTTTTTCCTTTGTTCTGTGTTTGTGTACATCCGTAAGGCCGTTAGGGCATGCGTTGTTGCAGAGGCTGAGTGTAATTGCTATCTTGGCGATATTAATATATGCTCTTTGTTAAAAAAAAACAAAGTGGCAGATGACCATTATCTAAAAAAAAAAGTGGTAGATGACCATGCAGAATAATGGGTGTTTGTGATGTAGCCCTGCAGATCACATCATAGAACTGGCGATGCCTCAGCTTGGATTCAATACCCAGCAAAGGAAACGATAAAGGATTCCCAGTCAGAATCTTTAAATATCTGTCTAAGAAGATACCAAGAGGTTTGCTTCAGATCATCGGTGTAACAAGGTTTCAAGCCTTTACAGACATATTCCCAACATTACAAACAGTTCATTTGCCAAATGGGAAAACATCACCAAACAATTCACAATGACAAAATAGATAACTAGATGCTCGACGCTTCCTCAACATCTCTAGCATGCAAATGCAAACAGGAAAAGTAACCGTAAGCTGAAAGGCTGTTCTAGATGTACATAGCAAGGTACTTTTGACACATATGTAAACATAAGTATTTAGCTTTTTTATTAGGTATTAGCTGACAAACATTCAAAATGCTGATGTGAAAATATGAATAACCAAATTTCAACCAGAAAGTATATTTCTAGGCTCGATATACAATAGTAGTGGTCAGAGCACAAATCTCACGCAGCAAGGCACTCTTGACACAGATATAACCATGATATTTAGTTTTTTTATTCGGCATTAGCTAATAATAAACATTCAAAATGGAGAGCTAGAAATATGAATAATCAAAAAAATTATACCAGATTTACATTTGCAGGCTTGATATGCAATAGTTATGGTCTATGTCCAGAATCCACATACACATTTGTTCACACTCACACATGAAGACACATGCCACATATTTGCAACCATAGCCTCATTCATACGTGCTAGACATGGAAATGGTTGCATGAAACATAAAGCTTACGTCACACTGGACAAAAACTTCTGTAGCCCAAAGGCTGCCAAAATTGGACGTTCTTTTAGTAACAAGGAATATACAATATCAGAAGAAAATGCAGAAACATAAAGGAGCCACAGGAGGGAAAATGCCAAATGGTAGGCAATCGATCTACTACTAGAACAGGGTACACCTGATGATCCAATGATATGTCTGTCAACAAGTCATTGACTCTGCCTGTTCCAACACGTCATGTAGCTGCTGCGATTCTCCACATGGTTTATAGGTGGCAACAACGTACTGTTGATACCACGGTGATGATGGCTGTATCTCGCCCTGTGGCTTTCGTGGTAGCAGACTTGTAATGGGGACAATTACTCCTGGGGCTGCTGTGATGGCAAAGGTGACTGCAGCTGCTGTGGTGGCAAAGGTGACTGCAGGTGCTGTGATCCTTGGATAATTTTCTGAGGGGCAGGGAGTGAATGTGAATCACCTTGCCACGCCCAAACAACATCCTTAAGTGCAGGCCTTATTTCATCTTTCATGAGTTGTCTATACTCTATAGTGTCTCCATTGGTCTTTTTCAATTCAACCAATAGCAAAGAAGGCGCAAGCTCAAAAACCTCTGCATCAAACTCAAGAAATCCCTTCATTCCTTCCTTTGGTGCTGCTAATTTCAAGACACCGTTTTCTTTCTTCTTAATTTTGAGCTTCAATTGCTTGGCCACCTTATTCAGCTTGGCAAATATAGCCTCTGCTGGCTGCCTAGTGGTAAATCTTTCCTCCCTCCGCCCATACTTCTCATCAAACAGATTAGATAGGTCAAATCCCGTTGAGAGAGCGATGATGTCAAATGCATTCAAGTTTGTGAGGCTTGATGATGCTAGATTAGTCTCTGAAATACTGGGTTCTTCCGGGTGAGAGGTCATGGATTCACCTTTGTAACCCATGTCTCTTGGTTCTTGTTTGATCTTCAGTGCATTTACCTCAACGGGTTTTCTGTACCAAGCGCTTCTCTTTATCCTTGAAACAGAAGCTCTAGTACTTGGATCTGGATCAAGTATCTTATACAGTAGATCCTTCAGCTCGACCGAAAAAGGGCGAGGGCATCTATATTCAGCTTTGGAAATCTTCCTATACATCTCAATAAGATTCGTGTCATGGAAAGGAAGGAAACCAGCCACCAGCACAAATAGTATTACTCCGCAGGACCATATGTCAGCCTTGGCACCATCATAGCCTCTCCTGCTAAGCACTTCAGGAGCAACATAAGCTGGAGTTCCACAGGTGGTATGGAGGAGGCCATCTTGTCTCCTGGACTCAGCTAGGGCACTTAGACCGAAATCAGAGACTTTTAAGTTCTCGTTATCATCCAGGAGTAGGTTTTCTGGCTTCAAGTCGCGATGATAAACACCTCGGCTATGGCAGTAGTCCACGGCACTGATCAATTGGTGGAAGTACCTCCTTGCAGCATCCTCACTTAGCTTTCCCTTGGTTATTTTGTTGAAAAGCTCGCCGCCTTTAGCATACTCCAAAACAAAGTAAATCTTGCTCTTGCTAGCCATCACCTCAAAAAGTTTCAGGACGTTTGGGTGCCTTACCAATCTCATTATTGAAATCTCCCTCTTTATCTGCACCATCAGCCCAACCCTCGAAACCTTGTCCTTATCGATCATCTTTATAGCAACAGCTTGTCCAGTAGCAAGGTTCCGAGCATAATATACCTTGGCAAAGTTCCCTTGCCCCAAGTGCCTCCCAATTTCATAGCGGTCCATCAAAACCGTCCTATCCCCCATTGTAGCCATCTATATTTAGAAAGATGAATAGGGCATACAGTGTCCACTTGCGCTGCTTCTACAACAGTCTATTTATAGGTCGTGGCCTACCACGATAAGATCCCTCAATCTTCACTTCTTCAGTGCTCCAGAGGCCAGAACTAAGACACAGATGCTGAACCAGTATGGAGCCACCACTCCTATGATAGATAATAAGATAACTTCGGGCGAAGCTCCCCGGTGCACAAGCACGTAATCCGATTCTGACCTTTTCAAGATAAATCTGTTCTGATGTCACAAGTTGACAGCTGCAACGGGGAAAGAATCTAATTAGAACAAACATGCACTGCAAATTGGATCGAAATGTAAACTATATGTAGAATAACTGACTCTATTAAGAAAAATCAAGGATAATTCTTTCAGGAAGTGGTATGCATGTTTTATCGTGACTTTGTAAGCCTGCCTAGCTCTACACTGACTTGACATAGAAAAGCACATCTGCCATTATTGGGAGGAAAACTTAATCCTACCAGCCAAAGCGTACTAAGATGAACAATCGTTGGGAGAGCAATCAACTTGATTAGCTAGCTGTACGGAATTAGACACCCCACAAGATTGATCACACGGCAATCGGTTTGATGCTTCAGAATTTCCAGCTGCTTTAATATTAACAAAAAAGAAGAAGAGAGAAATACAGCCATCGTCTTCTTCAGGTACCGGAGCAAGAACATCCTAGAAAGAACTCCTCTGTGCCGGCACGACACCAGCGAAATTCCTCCAGTTCTCCACAGGGTGATCAATCAACTAGCCAGGAAAACAGCGCGAGAAGAAGAAAAAAAAAAGGCGAGAGGTAGGTCGAGAAGCAGCCGGCGGAGGCAGCAGATCTCGCCGTGGCTCCCGTGCAAGCAAGCAGCAGCCAGCCAAAGTTACCTGGTCGAGGACGGCCGACGCGGAGGCGCTGCGGATCCCAGATATCGCCGTCGCGAAACCGGACGCACTGGGCGGCGAATCGAAGAATATACTACTAGTAGCGAGCTGCTCTGACTTTTCCGGCATTTTTCCTCTTTTTCTAACCGAGGGCAGTGTCCATTTCCGCGTTCACAGCCACATGCCCAGGTGTCTCCAGGTGGACACGGGCACACGGCAGCTCAGCTCTCTCGAGGGCCGGCGGCCGACTGTCTGTGGGTCCCGCGGCCCACTGACGGGACAGCCCACTGGTCTCTCGCTAGCCATGGCCCTTTTGGTGTCCAGCGGGTCACGGCCCACGGTCTAGACCCCACCTTCCATAAACGGGTTAGACGGTCGCCGCGACGAAGGCATGACGCTGACGCCCCGCCGACCGCGGCGGGGCCGCCGGCGTCGGCGGCGAGAAATGGCGGAGAGGTTCTTTACCTCTTCCCCCAATCTACGCACGCGGTAATTATTTTTTACTGCTTATAATCTCCCGCGGTGAAGCAGAGAAGAACTCGAGCAGCATCCGGTGATCTGAATCCAAATCTGAGCACATGACACGAGCGGCGTCGCCGTCGCCGCGAAGAAATGCTCCGCTTTTCGGAATATATTTCCGCTCGCGCGTCACGTGAGCTCAAGTCAACGACGCCACCTCGCCGACTCTCGTGCTGGTGCCGTCACGCCTAACTTCCGAGCGAGAGTATCAGCGAGACTTTCCATAAACCACGCGGCGCGATTTTGACTCCTCTAGAATCTACTACTGCTCCGTACTAGTGCTGCTGGCCGACCGACACTGGGAGGGAGGGAGTGCGCAAAGAACCAACTCGACCCATCCTCCAAAATCCCTCCGCCCAAGATCTTCCTCTCTACTAGCATACTCCGTGCGCGCGAGACCCGACGAGAGATGGTGGCGTTCTGGAGGGGAGACTGAGTGAGGAAGCCATGAGGAGGAGGCTGGGGCGCGTGGTGCTGTTCTTGGTGGCGGCGGCGGCGGTGGTCGTGTTGGTCGGGCCGTCGAGAGGGGGAGGGGAGGAGGAGGAGGGGGTGCATTTCTCGTGGGGATGGAGGCGGCCTTCTTCTTCCTATTCCTCTCCTCCGCCTAAAATGGTTCTGGATGGGGATCTTGTAAGATGTCCATGAACTCCCTCCCTCCCTCCATGTAAATTTCATTGCTTGCTTTGACCTGTGATCTCCAGAAAAAAATTGAGTCAATTAGGATTCTCGACTTTTTTGTCTACTGAATGTATTAGCACCTTGGTGTTGCAGATTGGCACCTTGGTCTACTGAACATAGACCAAATTAGGCCCTCTGCTCTTCTTTTTTGTCTATTGTCAACTGAGTATATTAGCACCTTGGTGTCGCAGATTGTTTCTGAAACTTGAGACAATTAGGAGTCAACACCACCAATTAAATCTAATTATTGTGTCCGAAAATATAGTCAGTTTGCTTAAATGGAATCTGTACTGTTCCGCGTGTTTACTTCTGGGGGCCTTAGCATGTGTAATGCTTACTGTTTAGGATGTTTCATGGAAGGATGCAGGTGGACAGAGTATGGGCACTTTGCCTACAAGACATAGTCGGCGCAGAGGAAATATTAGGCGTTGAACAATCATCTGCTCTGGATGAACCGTCGAGCCGCTCGGCAGAGAATGAGTTGAAGACAGTGCTGCTTATGGAACTTCTGGCTCTTCTTCCACCTCACAAGTCTTCCTTCGCTCATGACTGTATCCGTGCAAATCATCTCAGACTGGGCAATGGGCTCGAAGCTAGTGTTGAGAACCAGCAGTCATTGCTTGGTTCAAACTTCTATCCAAGGAGGAATTTGTTTGGTCGGCGGATTAAAGGTGCTCCTTCCATGTCTCCGGTTTTTGCGCCAGCCATGTCATCTAGAGGTGAAGCTCAGCTTCCTCTTGCTGTGACAGAACCACCATTTACACCTCCCAAGTCTCCGAACAGCGTACCTCCCAGCCAACATCTCCATCGTAAAGCTAGACAGCAGAAGCATCGGGAAGCGCCTCCTCCAGTTTCAACTTCGGACAAGCAACACAACTATATCAAACTAGTCCTCACTGTTGTGCTTCCGACTGCGGCGTTTTCATTCATTGCTGCATTTCTGATTTTCTACTGCTGTGGATGCAACAAAAGCAAGGTCTCTGTCGGTGAGCCGCGAGATGATCATCCTCTTCTTCACATGCAGTTGGCTAACACGCCTGGTGAGGTTATATACCCTATTATCAACCTATGATAGATTGTTGTTGGTGTGGTATAATATCATATATATCATCAATTTTATGCAGGTTCGTCCCCCAACGTTCTTGTTCCCACCATCCCGCTTCAGAAGGATGATCAGGGGGGCAGGCCTTCTAAGATTGGAGTCAGCATGAGTCGGTGCTTTCTATGCTGTTTCAAAACCTCTACTGATGCAACAATACCTGCACAAGTTAGTAGAGGAACACAGAGTAATGGTGCCACAAGTGATGCCCCTAAACCAATGCCTCCACCACCGCCTCCACCGCCACCGCCGCCTCCTCCTATGAAGAAGGCTGGTCCTCCCCCACCTGCACCTCCCAAAGGTTCATTAGCAAAAATTCCTCAGCTGTCACCTGTGGAGTCAAGTCATTCTGAAGGATCATCTGCAAGCGAATCCTCTGAAGCTGAAGTGGGTGCTCCAAGAGCCAAACTTCGGCCTTTCTATTGGGACAAAGTTCTTGCTAATCCTAACCAGTCAATGGCCTGGCATGACATCAAATTTGGTTCTTTTCAGTAAGTTGTCACACTAACATTAGTCTTTTCGTCCATTTGTCTGCATTAGGCTTGTATCTGACAAAAACATGTTGCAGTGTGAACGAGGATATGATAGAAGCATTGTTTGGTTATGGTGCTGGCAACAGAAACAAAGCCAGGGACAAGGAACTTGCCATGTCGGACCCTTCACCTCAGCATGTTTCTCTACTTGATTTTAAGAAATCGTGCAACCTGGCAGTCGTTTTCAAGGCAATGAATGTCAGAGTAGAGGACATTCAAAATGCTCTCCTTGAAGGTATTTGTTCATTCGTAAGAGTGTCGTTTATTGGCCATGTAGCTTGCTTATTCATATGTGAAAAAAAAATGCATGTTCTTGCACAGATAAAATCAGCATTTTTCTGACATTTTCTTTTGCCTCATTCTCTTCTGAAGGAAATGAACTTCCTAGACTACTTCTTGAGACAATCTTGAGAATGAAACCAACTGATGAGGAGGAGCAGAAACTCAGGCTTTATGATGGGGACTACTCACAACTAGGTCTTGCAGAACAAGTGATGAAGGCACTAACTGACATTCCTTTTGCTTACAAGAGGATCGGTGCTTTACTTTTTATGACCTCTTTGCAAGAAGATGCTTCAAGTCTCAGGGATTCATTCCTGCAATTGGAGGTAAGCCAACTGAAAACAGTTGACATCTGTATTAAATCTGCAACATACTCCAACCTTTACTAAAACTATTATCCTTTTGGTGTCAGGCTGCTTGTGGGGAACTAAAGCACCGGCTTTTTCTGAAGCTACTAGAAGCTGTTCTCAAAACTGGAAACCGCTTGAATGATGGGACCTTCCGTGGTGGTGCTAATGCGTTCAAACTTGATACCCTTCTGAAGTTATCAGATGTCAAAGGTGCGGATGGAAAGACTACATTGCTTCACTTTGTCGTCCAAGAGATTATTCGATCCGAAGGTATCCGCGAAGCAAGGTTGGCCATGGAAAGTGGAAGAACTCCACCTTCAGGAGACGATTCTAACGGATCTCCCCAGGAAGATGATGAGTACTACTCCAACCTCGGCCTTAAGATTGTATCAGGGCTTAGCGGTGAGTTGGTTAATGCCAAGAACATAGCTGCACTAGATGCTGATGCTCTGTCTGCCAGTGTGTTGAACCTCAGGCACGAATTGCTGAAAGCAAAAGAGTTCCTCAACTCTGACATGGCAACAATAGAAGAGAAAAGTGGGTTCCACCACTCATTGGTACGTTTCGTAGAACACGCAGATGATGAGACCAACTTTCTGTTCAAAGAAGAGAAGAGACTGAGATCATTAGTGAAGAAAACAATCAGGTATTTCCATGGAAATGACGCAAAAGACGATGGGTTTGGCCTCTTTGTCATTGTAAGAGATTTCTTGGTTATGCTAGATAAGGCATGCAAGGAAGTTGTGGCATCGCAGAAGAAGGCTGCAAGTAAATCTCAGAGCAGTGGCAGTGGCAACCTAGCATCCCAGTTAAATTCCCAGGAGAAACAGTTTCCTACAGTTTTGGATCATCATTTAGATAGTTCGGACTCAAACGATTAACTTTGGAATATACTCTTAGATGTACTTTTTAGGACATTTCTTTTTCCTCGAGATGATGTAAAAAATATATCCATTTGCATAGGCATTACTGTATACATACACATGGCCTAACACATGGTTTGCAGAGCCATTATTGTATACACAAATACTACATGCACATGGTTCATACATGGTTATATATCATACCTCTACATTCTGATGAAATTCATGCACTCTTTTTCTAACTTGTGATCTATCCTTTTGGAATTGGGATATAATGTTAGCTTTACCATATAGGTGATTTCTTTTCCTCAAGGTGATGTAAAGAAATCTCTCTTTGCAGATGCATTATTGTATTCACACATGGCTTAACACATGGTTTGCAGAGGCATTACTGTATACATACATACATTCCACACACACATGGTCATACATGGTTATACCGTACCTCTACAATCTATCTGATGAAATTCATGCACTCATTTTCTAACTTGAATATATCCTTTACAAAACGAGGATATTTGGCCTCAACTCAGATCTGCACAAGGACGACGCCCTCCACGACATCATTCGTGACTCTCATGCATCCATCGCCCGTGTTATTTGAGCTTATAATCTGTAAATACAGAATGTTGCCATTATTTTTGTGCCTACCTGCATTGATTTAATAGGGCATCATTATATTTTGCTGGTGCCATCTCTACATCTCGCGGGTCAGAATTGGTAATGCTGCAATTGAGGACCGCAAAGATTGATGATATCTGTGGACAGGGCATATTTATGCATAAAGTCGCATTCTCCTTCTTTTCTATATAGATCCATGTCGCTGCTCCTGGTTGAGAGAGAGAGAGATACAATTAACCTGAAAAACGACAGCTGGCCAAGAAAACAAAGTAGATCAACGAGCTTGGCATGATTTAGTTTTGATCTGCTTTGGCCCAGGGAAGCAACTCATCGCGTGACGATCTTGAAAATAACCTATGGTAGTAAGGGACTTCATTTATTGCTTTATTAGCCGAAAACTGGCAGCGGCTCCCGAGCTCTCTAGAGCTCTTTTATGAAAAAAAAAGGGTATTTTTAGGACTCCAAAAAATATGAAAAAGCATGCACAAACATTTATACATTCCTAAGGCACACAAGAATTTTCAGATAAAAATATGTTTTATTTTGCAAAATAAAAAAGATAAATCTCTGACAGGAATACATGTTTTTTATACCATACTAGTTGGGTGCCCGTGTGTTGCTACGGCTTCTCTATTTTTTATCGATGCAATGTATGAAAATCATGTACTTGTAGATATGATCTATGTTAAATATGACCATAGTATTCCTTGCTACGACCAAGCCCAATGAAAAATTGACAAAGGTGATATTCAATCCTGCGTCCACCGTCAACAGTGCGAGACTGAACTGGCACAAGTTTGGTTGACAATTTTCTGAAATGGGGATATTTGATGACCTGATATTCTTGTGGATCACCGGGCACTTGTTGTTGCCTAACCGGGATCACAGAACCATTGAGTAACTTATGCTCTTCGAACAATTCATCATGAAATTACTTTTCTATACCTAATAATAAAGTACGAAATATTTCTTACGAGTTTCATTTTTTTGGATGGTTTTGCCCTTCCACCAAATGCCATAGTACATCCAATACCACCTATAAGTGAAAAAAGGTTAAATTTCGGTGTTTCCTGTTGCAATATTCACAAGTCATCTCTGTAAAATACAAGAGTATCACCAACTTAAGATCTAATAATCTAATGATCAGGAAGGATTAAGTCGGGCAAGGGAGGGTGGCGTGTCAATCGGACCGGCGTAGCAAGACCAGGTAAACCCAAACAGCCGAACCCCTGGCCCTGCTCCATCGCGTGCGCCAAACCGGCGACGCGTCTGCGAGGAAAGGGAATGTCTGCAAGCTATGATTCTTTTCTTCTCTTTGAGACCTTGGCTCGCTCGGTATCCAGCAACAATCTCCAACAGCGGCTCGACTATGCTTGGAGCAGATCACTTCACCGTGTCCACTTTAAATATGTTTGCTTCTCTTTTTTCTCCCCTGTGACATGAAGACAGAGAGTATACATCGAATAGAAAATTAAATATTTGACCTCACTCAGTTTAAACAAGGCCTAAGGTTCAACTTTTTACTAAATCATTGACAGCTAATATTTAAAGGGAGGAGTATATACCAATTAAGATAGCAGTCACCAGACTAAGAGACGGATGGGAATAAGGGAAAGATAGGCGTGTTTGACGCATGAAATAGAGACATTCGGCCAATATATGGATGTGTCCTCCTATAACTCCCTAGCAACGCATGGGTAATTTTTCTAGTCAAGATTATTCATGTAGAGAAACATGTCCGTAGACTTGGTTTGGAAAAACATAGTTGTATCCATACATAACTAAGATTGACTACTGATTTTAGGCTGAGGGATATAGAAATCCGTTTTCTGCAGATTTCTGGGACACTTTCTCTTTGTTTATACAGCATTTAGTTACCTGACTTTATTTATCTGGTGCTCTACCACAAATTGATAAAATAATGCTTGCTATTCAGGAAGGAATAAATCACTGTTTATCCATCCCCAACCAGTCGACAGTGGTGATGTGGTCAATGTGGTCACTGCAGCAACGACCTTGGCCAGCTCACAGGTGAGTAGCTACCTCCCGGCCACATCCCTCGAGACAGACACCGATAGTGTCCTCCCGCTCTGGCCCGTCGGTGCGACGCATGTCATCCTCAGTGACCTATTGGTAGCAAGCTCCTCATGTAACACCTACCAGAAATTACAGGTGGAGAAAGACATTCATGAAAGAATTTCAGTAAAAGACCTTAAATTCATTCCAGAAAAGAACTGTAATTAGAACTCTATCCAAGATTCTGATGGATTTGTAGAGCTTGCTATATAACGCCAACATTTCACCTACATATTGGAATGTTTACTCACCACAGAGTTATTTCAACAATTGTAATATGTTTTACTTGTCAAGATGAGTTGCTGCAAATTTCTGATTCGTGCAGAACAATTATAAGGCGGAGAAACAAGAACCGTGATGTAAAATATATACATACCCCTGCCATGGTGGAGCCTTCTGTAAATTTTGAACTTCCACGCACAGCGACCGGGACTGGTACTGTTATGATCGGAGACAAAAAAAAAGCAACTAAAAATGCTAGGTGTATCGGTGCTCACGTTAATGGACACCAATCAGGTGAATGATACAAGTTTGTATTTTTTTCACTTACTCTCATTCAGTTTGTGCAGAACCATGTATTTTTATTGATTTAAATGCAATACATAAAAAAATCTCAAATTAATCACACAAGAAATAAGAAGAACATGGAATTGCTCCTCCCCTTGGTAAGTGGAGTAACACGACTGATAGAAACATTATAGTTTTGGAGGCTGGTGGCAGAGGCTCGCATCAACAGCCTAATGGATGAGTCCTGAAGAGTGAGGTCAATCCACACCTCCCTCTCTACGCTCATCCACCCATAGTCAAAATGTCGTAAAACATGTATTGTGCAACAAAGAAATTAAATAGAGTTAGAGATAGAACAGTATATAAGAGAGAGAAGATGGAAGAATGTGAGGGGATTGTCATGTACACGTGCCTCAACACATGGCAAAAGAGTGTCTTAAATCCATCTCCTCTCATTTTGACCATTGTTCACCAATAGGGACTATCTTCCTCCACATTGGGTCTCTAATTTCTCTATCCCCACACCTAAGATGAAAAGGTGTCGTCTTCCACCTCCATTAGACACACGTTGTCCATTGGCTTTGCCTCCAACTCTATCTCCAATATGTCTCCGCTCTCCTCCGTTAGACCACTGTATTATGGTTCTCTCTAAGTGAGGGCAGAAGGATACAAATAAGAGATTGCAATTTACCAAGAAAATCATATGAAAACACACTGAAAGGGGAAAAAAGCAACTCCACTTGTCATTTGTGCAAGCATCTCACTAAGAGTGAGTTAGAAAATGTCCCTAACCTATAGCCAGGGATAGCTAGCGCCCAGTATAAAAAAAATATCAGTGAATATGATACTATAACTGCTTCCCCCAAAAAAACTCACTGGTTGTATTTTATGAAGTGATAGTCTACATTTCACCAATTGCCTAGCAAGTCTGGCTCTGAAAGCACCAAACAGAGCTTTGATACTCCTAGTTGAAGCACCTATTTGTGCCCTAACCGGGAGTTCTTCTAGTTAGTGCATCTATGTGCATAAGAAACTACAAACAGAGGAAAATTCGGTTACTTCACATAAATGCAGGGTAATTTTAAGCCAAAAGTATTACAGTTGAAAACCAGAATGTTGTTGAAGTATAAATTTATTGTGACCAGTCTGCCAGAAAAATCTATGTATTTTAAAGCTCCATTGCTACTACCGGAACGTCTAGGATCATAAAAGGCAAGTTACGTATGGGTCATTTCCATAGCTGCAACAAAATTAATTGTGATATTCTCCAACTCAAAAGATGCACCACGGTAAATGCAACCTACATAGTCATTATAATCCCTGAATGATACTTAATATCACAATGGAGCCGGCTACGTGCTGCTCAGTTCTATTTTTCTCCTTATTTGGCATACTATATATTGACGGCAATTAAGGAAACCGAATCATTTCCGATTTCTGATCATGCACTGCGTGGCATTTTGATTGGAGTTCTTTTCGGATCAGAAGTGGCGGTCGCTACTATTTTTTTACAAACGGTGGACGACGTATGAAAACCTGGATGTGCGATGAAAACCACCGTAAGCAAAATAATAGTATAGATCAGGGAGGGGAAGAAGAAAATAAACAAATGACACTAATTTCACATCCTGCTACAACATAAGACTCTCCAACAGCCATGTCTAGCAGTGTTGATTCCTTGATTTCCCTCCTTTGTATTGCATTGCCTTTTTGTGCTAAATAGAAAAATTCAACAACGTGTAAGTCAAAATGTAATGGAATCAGGTAGTCGTTGACTCCCTCATGATCTAAAAGCATAAAATAATTAGCTCCAAATTATGCCAAGAAACAAATGAATATATACTTATCTGCACATATATTTAAAAAATAAAGAAACTATTGATAAGGTAAGCCAGTTCTCTTCTTATCATTAGGACATTGCAGACAGAACCTATAGATTAACTAACTGCAAACAGGTCAAGGCCTTTGCAATCAAACATGCCAGTGGAACAAACCATGTAACAAATATCTCACAATGAGTAGTACATTCGTCGGAACAAAAACAAGTCAGTCTCCATGCCAAGTTTAACTAATCTAGTATATCTGCAATCCAATAATCTAAGTGCAGATGATGCGAGTATAATATAAAATAGAATGAAACAATTACGATTTACCTCTTCACTGTTATATATATGTACCTCTAGCAACCGGTCGCAGCTCAATCACTTCATCTTGCAGGGCATGTAAAAGTGATGTCCAGTTGCCGACACCGTTGTAGAACTACATGCACCTTGGAGTGAATTGTATGGAATAGTCTGACCAACTTTTTATTCATCAAATAATTGTAACATGGTGTAATTTGCGGCTCTGTGCTAGCCTGCTAGGTGATCCATATTTGTGCCTCTCTCTCCTTGAAGATCAAAGGATGGAGTTAATGAGATATTTCAGTGTGTTCATGTGTTCAATGCAAAAGGGGGCGAACTGGAGGCAGTGGAGTGGGCAGAACCTATTGATGGAGAAGGTCGCGGCAGCAGCAACCTCCTCTGATGCTCACTCATATGCAGTGCCATCATATACCTAGCGCTAATGTTCGCAGATCAGGCGAGGGAGACGAAGGGGATGTAGGCTGGGGTGGTCTGGGTGGCATAGGCCGACACAGGGAGTGGGGTAGGGGCGCTGAGTGATTCAGCGGTGTGCCTCAGCTGCACCTCCGGTCTTTCCCTAGCGACGAGGACTTTGTTGCGCCTCTGTTGTCCGAGGCGATTCAGACGGAGCCTAGGAGGAATGGGAAGAGATGAGAAGAATGGGTTAATTTCTGGGAGGAGGCTTCTCGTCTCTCCACTCCCTTTCCTTCCGCCAGAGGAGGGCGGCGGCGGCTAGTTGCCGAGTTCTTCGCTGTGCGCGGCTTCCAGCGGGTGTAGGGGCTTGGGTGTAGGGAGGCTAAGGTGGAGAGGCTGCGACAGTTCCTCCTCAACGCTAGCCCGTCGGCAGCGGTCTCAGACCACATCGGGCTACATGCGCTTCAACTCTTAGTGGCGGACGGAGGGTGGCTGGGGCAGGGGGCAAGATGGTAGGGGCGACGGCGGGACCCTGTACGCTAGGTTCTATGGAAGGAGCTTGGGGCCTTGATACCGTATTTCCTCTTGGATCTCTGAACATGCTTTTTTCCACTTACCGGATGCAGATCAGACGGTCCTGATTGTTCCAATGTTTGATGTTTGAGGACGACCTACGATCACCAGTTCCCTTTTAATAGTAAAGAAACCATCGAGACAACTCTCTATACCATCAGATGCAGATCAGACGGTCCTGATTGTTCCAATGTTTGATGTCTGAGGACGACCTACGATCACCAGTTCCCTTTTAATAGTAAAAACTAGGAAACATGCCCGTGCGTTTCTGAAACACCCTCAAATCAGCCCTATGCAAGTTTTAGCCCTTTCCGCCAAACCCGCATAGAAACGATTCAAGGACGCCCACCAGGCACTTTCGTGCGGGTGGAAAACGAAGTAATACCATTACACATCAGTCCTCGATGGGACCCACAGACAGATTTATATACATCAACGACTCCATGAGTCAAGAATACAGATATACTATACAAAGATTCAAATCACCTCGAAACGATAGAGCGTCCGACTACGGACAAGATACAAATGGGGCTAAGAGCCCTGAAGAATAACCAATGGCGTCCATAACCCTGCCCAGGCCAAGCCGGAAGGGTAACCCTGCTAACGACGTTGATCTCAAACCTGCTAAAACAAAAGGGGTGCCGACAAAGGGCAAAGGAAAAAAGAGGAGCGTCAGTACTGAGGCCAGTACACGGCGAGGCTAGAATTTGGCGGCTCTCGCCTACATAGGTATGGTGGGTTGAAGCGGCAGCGCAGCGGCACTAGACAACCTATAGAGACTCGATACAACCGGCGGTTATCAGAGAGGGATAAGAAAGCCCTATTCGGAACCAACCTGAAGCTAACACCAAACAAATCCATCATGGTATTTCCCCCTCGAGACCAAACGAGGAAGTCGGACCAAGGAACTCACACAGTTGGCAATTTTACTCATTCCTTTATAGTTGTAGCAATTACTAATCAGATATAGATAGCATGAGTCATCCTGAAGCATAAGTAGTGGGCAGTTTTAATTAGTCATTCCGTTGTAGTTGGAACAGTTACTAGCCAGATATCTTTGTCCTGAGGAATCCCAAAACCCAGCAGTTGTTGGCACTTTTATCACATTCCATTGGAGTTGCAATACTTACTAGGCATATAGCATGTCACAAAACAACCCAGATCCACCAGTTGTTGGCATTTTTTTAAATATCCATTCCGTTATACTTGAGCTGATTACTAGTCACCTATTAAGTCAAATTTATAGCACTACTTTAGTTATGCTTGTCTATGATCGAGATACTGTGCTCCAAGTCGTCCATAACCGCGGACACGGCTTTCAGAAAGTTTTACCCTGCAGGGGTGCACAAATAGCAACACACACTCGATCAACCTCGGAAAAACCAACTCAAAACCCAACGAGGCATTCACGACAAAGCGATCACAGGATTCATAAAATATTTCAGGGGCCACCCCACTAAGCTACCCGCAACGAAGTTGGCCGGCTCCGGAACGGACCCAGGGTTTGTGTCAATGGTTGTAAACGATTGGGAACCCGAAAGTGTGACTGGGCTTGTCGATACCGCGAAAACATTCCATGTTCCAAAACAGTACAGGTGCTCCACGCACAATCTTAAATAAAGTAGTAAATCATGGCATGGGTACAGAATAGTAATAAAGCCCCAAAGTACTTGTGGCCCCAAGAAATAGAAATGAATCAAGCTCTGGCTCAGGGGGTCCATAAGGCCTCCCGGATGTGGATAGTGCGAATAGTCAAGGAACAGGTATCAAGTACTCGGGGTCCTACGGGACACAAGTGAGCGTGGAAGAACCAAATAACATCTATTGCCCACCGATGCCTCTGCATTAGTTATATCTAGCATTTTAATAGTTGTATTTAAAGTCATGATCATCTCCACCATTAACATCTGCCAGCATTCCAACAACTGTGGTACTTGACAACACGAGATCACACCTGAGCAAGCGACTACGACTCGCAAGGCCAGCTATCTACCAAACACAGGTAATAGGAGGTGTCCAAGGCAATATAGAGGCTGCACGGGATATAACTGGGATACGGAAACTAAAGCATCGCGACACGGATAGCAATAGATCAACAGGAGGAAATAAAGACTATAAAAGCAAAATAGGTAGAAGGGGAAGAGATGCTCGCCTGGGAAACACTATCGAAGGTTCATATCCGGAGAACTTGTCGATACTCGCATCAACTCATCGGCCTAATCCGTGAAGAAGCAAACACTAGAAGAAACACCGGATGCAATATTTAATACTACGGCAGAAGATCCGGCATGATTATGATATGCATGCGAGATGAAAAATTTAATATGCGACAGTAGGTAATGCCATATTATAAAATAATGGGGGTCTCGGATAGGGAATCACATTAGGGTTCGGCGAACTTGGGCTCCGAGGGGTTCGGGGTTCGACAGGATTCGACGGGGAACGGTTCGACGGGAGCGGAAACGGCTCGACGGGAGCGGTCTCGGACAACGGAAGTAGATCTTGTCGCGTCCGGGAAGAAGGACTTGGTTTGGCGTCGGGTGCGCATCGGATTTGCCCTGGTCGGTGTCGATCTTGTCGTTGCGAAGGTCTTGTCGGGAACCTCCGGTTTGGTACGGTCTTCGGTTCCATGACGATGGTCTTGTCCGCGATAGAGAACTTGGGTGTTTGGCCTCGGATGACGACGGAGGACTTTGGTTCCGGTGTAGTGATCTTCGGATCAGCGGGGCTAGTCTTCGGTCATCACGTCCGGGTACAAGTCTTGCCGCAACCAGAGCGAAGGGAGCAACCCAAAGCATATGTTGATCTCGAACGGAACTTGGATCGCGCTGTAGAGACTCACGGCTGGTGACGCGCGACGGGAACACTGGAGGTAGGCATATAGAGAGAGGACACGCACAGCTCGAGGACATGGAGGGGAGCAGAGTCGGCGACGCAACATGGCGAGGTCCTGGCGGCGGGGAGGCTCACGCCGGGGATTTGGTGGTGGCGGCCCGAGGCGCTCGCAGGAGGGCACCGCGACGGCGGCAGAAGGCGAGGCCGGCGCCTGGCGTCAGAGGAGACGTGATGACGGAGCGACGAGGAGGTGCTCGCGGGCTTGGGCAGGCCGGCGGAAGGTGGGCTCGCCGGAGGAGACGCGGCGAGGTCGGGCCGGGAAGGCCGTAGGCGGGCCTGGCGATGGTCGGATTCGAGGAGGGCCGCGGCGGCGCGATGTAGGAGGGTCGCGTCCCTGGCGGCTAGACCGAGAGGGAAACGGGAGCACCTGGGCGGAGGACGCGGGGAGGCGGCTCGGCGGCGGCGGGACTTGGTGGCGGAGGACGGCGCCTGTGAGGGGAGGAGCGGGGCGAGGTCGCCGGCGGTAGGGAGATGGAGCGGAGGCCGGAGCTCGTCGCGGGGCGGCGGCGGCCTGCGCTTGGTGAGCGGGGCCGACGGGGAGCGGAGGCGGAGACGCGCGGTGGACCGGGGACGCGAGGCGGAGCTCGGTCGGCGGAGGGAAGGGGTGGCCCCGGCGGCGGTTGAGGAAGGGCGAGCGAAGGAGAGGGCGGCGGGGACGATGGCGTGCTTGGTCGCTGACGGCTGGCGACGGGACGGCCGCGCGGCGGCAGGATCTGGCGGCGGAGAACGAGGTGATGGGGAGGAGCGAGGGTGGTGGGTCCAGGGAAGAGAGAAGGGGGAGGGGATCGAGGCCAGGTGCGCCTGTCCGTTCGGGAGGGGCTTACGCGCGGGGAACGCGTGAGGTGGGGTGGGCCTGGTGGGATGCGTGATGGGGGAGTGGGTCAGGCGGGGGAGGGGCGAGCGGACCAGGGGGTCTCGCGCGGCGTGGGGAGATGGGCAGGTGGCGGCCTGGGTGGGGCCGGGGAACAGGAGCTGTCGCGCGGGGTGGAGAGAGGGGTGGTCAGGCTGGCGGCAGGTGGGAGTGGGCGCGCGTGGTGGTGGACCAGGGCGCGGACGGGAAAAACGGCGGCGGCGTGATCTGGGCAGGGGGCAGCTAGGTGGGTCGGTGGGATGAGGTGGCAGGCTGATTGGTTGGGATTTGGGCCAGGGGGATGTGGCGAGCCGTGAGTGGCTGTGGTGAGGTGGAGGGGGCTTGGTAGATTAGGTTTGGGTAGTTTTAGGAATTTTGGAGGTGGCCGGTCAGGCTTTCGGGCCTGGCGGGCTGCCTCCTAAAAAAATAAAAGAAAATATTTTATTATTTAAAACGGGGCTTTTGAAAACCGTTGGTAGACAAAACAAAATATTCCGGAGACCCGGGTTTTAATTTGAATAAAGACGGGGCGTTTAGAAAACAAAAACAGACTTTTTGAAAATAGTTTTATGCAAACAAATGCAAGGTGACATGACGATGCTCAAATGCAATGTGGCATGATGACATGAGCATGCGGTCATGGCGATGCGATGCACAAAAACAACGCGATTTTCTAGTAATGGTTTTGCGGGGTGCTACAATTCGACACCTCTAACAATGGATCTCGCCCTCGAGATCCGCCTCATGGTACCGGGGAGAAGGCTGACGATCTGAATCTTCTCGCTTCGTGTAGGTCCTCGCGACACCACTAACAAGAGGTCGTTGTCCGTGATCGTCGAGAGAACACTCCGGAAACAAAAGGCGAAGGTAGAGGTATCAACAAATAAAGCCACCTCTAGCTTCCGCGGACGGAGTATAATTGCTGGATCCACCGATTCAATGTACAAGAGCGAATGATAAGAGTAGTTGGATGGTGATCAGTCCATCGCGCACTCAAACCATTACCCTGCACACAAATCGGAGAATTATGCAACCAACTCTCGGAATTAGACTGAAGATCTCGACAAACGAGGGTCGAAAACAAGGAGTGATGCAGGCTCTGCATCAGATCTGGCGTAGATGATGTCTTCGCGTTGAATCCACCGGAAGGCAATGAAGAGAAGTCCAACAGATGAAGGATTCCTCGGATAGCACGAACACCAGATGTAGAAACACCGTTACCAAAGAAGGAAGCGAAACCCTGAAGGTACGACGAAACCCAACCACGAGAATTCCTGGACTCGAAGAGAAGATAAGAGAGCAGATTCAAAACACGCAGAGGTAAGAGGAGAACATCAGAGGGGTAAGGAGTAAAATCAGACCTAATCAGATCTATCCAACCGATTTTGCAAAATAGTTTGACACTCTACATCGGTCGTTAGCTAGGTTATCCTACAGGCTGGACTTGTGGGGTATCGCAACTGTTGGGCTCTGATACCACTCTGAAACACCCTCAAATCAGCCCTATGCAAGTTTTAGCCCTTTCCGCCAAACCCGCATAGAAACGATTCAAGGACGCCCACCAGGCACTTTCGTGCGGGTGGAAAACGAAGTAATACCATTACACATCAGTCCTCGATGGGACCCACAGACAGATTTATATACATCAACGACTCCATGAGTCAAGAATACAGATATACTATACAAAGATTCAAATCACCTCGAAACGATAGAGCGTCCGACTATGGACAAGATACAAATGGGGCTAAGAGCCCTGAAGAATAACCAATGGCGTCCATAACCCTGCCCAGGCCAAGCCGGAAGGGTAACCCTGCTAACGACGTTGATCTCAAACCTGCTAAAACAAAAGGGGTGCCGACAAAGGGCAAAGGAAAAAAGAGGAGCGTCAGTACTGAGGCCAGTACACAGCGAGGCTAGAATTTGGCGGCTCTCGCCTACATAGGTATGGTGGGCTGAAGCGGCAGCGCAGCGGCACTAGACAACCTATAGAGACTCGATACAACTGGCGGTTATCAGAGAGGGATAAGAAAGCCCTATTCGGAACCAACTTGAAGCTAACACCAAACAAACCCATCCTGGTATTTCCCCCTCGAGACCAAACGAGGAAGTCGGACCAAGGAACTCACACAGTTGGCAATTTTACTCATTCCTTTATAGTTGTAGCAATTACTAATCAGATATAGATAGCATGAGTCATCCTGAAGCATAAGTAGTGGGCAGTTTTAATTAGTCATTCCGTTGTAGTTGGAACAGTTACTAGCCAGATATCTTTGTCCTGAGGAATCCCAAAACCCAGCAGTTGTTGGCACTTTTATCATATTCCATTGGAGTTGCAATACTTACTAGGCATATAGCATGTCACAAAACAACCCAGATCCACCAGTTGTTGGCATTTTTTTTAATATCCATTCCGTCATACTTGAGCTGATTACTAGTCACCTATTAAGTCAAATTTATAGCACTACTTTAGTTATGCTTGTCTATGATCGAGATACTGTGCTCCAAGTCGTCCATAACCGCGGACACGGCTTTCAGAAAGTTTTACCCTGCAGGGGTGCACAAATAGCAACACACACTCGATCAACCTCGGAAAAAACCAACTCAAAACCCAACGAGGCATTCACGACAAAGCGATCACAGGATTCATAAAATATTTCAGGGGGCCACCCCACTAAGCTACCCGCAACGAAGTTGGCCGGCTCCGGAACGGACCCAGGGTTTGTGTCAATGGCTGTAAACGACTGGGAACCCGAAAGTGTGACTGGGCTTGTTGATACCGCGAAAACATTCCACGTTCCAAAACAGTACAGGTGCTCCACGCACAATCTTAAATAAAGCAGTAAAGGTGAATAGTCAAGGAACAGGTATCAAGTACTCGGGGTCCTACGGGACACAAGTGAGCGTGGAAGAACCAAATAACATCTATTGCCCACCGATGCCTCTGCATTAGTTGTATCTAGCATTTTAATAGTTGTATTTAAAGTCATGATCATCTCCACCATTAACATCTGCCAGCATTCCAACAACTGCGGTACTTGAAAACACGAGATCACACCTGAGCAAGCGACTACGACTCGCAAGGCCAGCTATCTACCAAACACAGGTAATAGGAGGTGTCCAAGGCAATATAGAGGCTGCACGGGATATAACTGGGATACGGAAACTAAAGCATCGCAACACGGATAGCAATAGATCAACAGGAGGAAATAAAGACTATAAAAGGAAAATTGGTAGAAGGGGAAGAGATGCTCGCCTGGGAAACACTGTCGAAGGTTCATATCCGGAGAACTTGTCGATACTCGCATCAACTCATCGGCCTAATCCGCGAAGAAGCAAACACTAGAAGAAACACCGGATGCAATATTTAATAGTACGGCAGAAGATCCAACATGATTATGATATGCATGCGAGATGAACAATTTAATATGTGACAGTCGGTAATGCCATATTATAAAATAATGGGGGTCTCGGATAGGGAATCACATTAGGGTTCGGCGAACTTGGGCTCCGAGGGGTTCAGGGTTCGACAGGATTCGACGGGAAACGGCTCGACGGGAGCGGAAACGGCTCGACGGGAGCGGTATCGGAAAATAGAAGTAGATCTTGTCGCATCCAGGAAGAAGGACTTGGTTTGGCGTCGGGTGCGCATCGGATTTGCCCTGGTCGGTGTCGATCTTGTCGTTGCGAAGGTCTTGTCGGGAACCTCCGGTTTGGTACGGTCTTCGGTTCCATGACGATGGTCTTGTTCGCGATGGAGAACTTGGGTGTTTGGCCTCGGATGACGACGGAGGACTTTGGTTCCGGTGTAGTGATCTTCGGATCAGCGGGGCTAGTCTTCGGTCATCGCATCCGGGTACAAGTCTTGCCGCAACCAGAGCGAAGGGAGCGACCCAAAGCATATGTTGATCTCGAACGGAACTTGGATCGCGCTGTAGAGACTCACGGCTGGTGACGCGCGACGGGAACACTGGAGGTAGGCATATAGAGAGAGGACACGCACAGCTCGAGGACATGGAGGGGAGCAGAGTCGGCGACGCAACATGGCGAGGTCCTGGCGGTGGGGAGGCTCACGACGGGGATCTGGTGGTGGCGGCCCGAGGCGCTCGCAGGAGGGCGCCACGACGGCGGCAGAAGGCGAGGCCGGCGCCTGGCGTCAAAGGAGACACGGTGACGGAGCGACGCGGAGGTGCTCGCGGGCTTGGGCGGGCCGGCGAAAGGTGGGATCGCCGGAGGAGACGCGGCGAGGTCGGGCCAGGAAGGCCGCAGGCGGGCCTGGCGGTGGTCGAATTCGAGGAGGGCCGCGGCGGCACGATGTAGGAGGGCCGCGTCCCTGGCGGCTGGACCGAGAGGGAGGCGGGAGCACCTTGGCGGAGGACGCGGGGAGGCGGCTCGGCGGCGGCGGGACTTGGTGGCGGAGGACGGCGCCGGTGAGGGGAGGAGCGGGGCGAGGTCGCCGGCGGTAGGGAGATGGAGCGGAGGCCGGAGCTCGTCGCGGGGCGGCGGCGGCCTGCGGTTGGTAAGCGGGGCCGACGGGAAGCGGAGGCGGAGACGCGCGGTGGACCGGGGACGCGAGGCAGAGCTCGGTCGGCAGAGGGAAGGGGCGGCCCCGGCGGCGGTTGAGGAAGGGCGAGCGGAGGAGAGGGCGGCGGGGACGACGGCGTGCTTGGTCGCTGACGGCTGGCGACGGGACGTCCGCGCGGCGGCGGGATCTGGCGGCGGAGGACGAGGTGATGGGGAGGAGCGGGGGTGGTGGGTCCAGGGAAGAGTGAAGGGGGAGGGGATCGAGGCCAGGTGCGCCTGTCCGTTCGGGAGGGGCTTACGCGCGGGGAACGCGTGAGGTGGGGTGGACCTGGTGGGATGCGTGCTGGGGGAGTGGGTCAGGCGGGGGGCGAGCGGATGAGGGGGGTCTCGCGCGGCGTGGGGAGATGGGCAGGTGGCGGCGTGGGTGGGGTCGGGGAACAGGAGCTGTCGCGCGGGGTGGAAAGAGGGGTGGTCAGGCTGGCGGCAGGTGGGAGTGGGCGCGCGTGGTGGTGGACCAGGGCGCGGGCGGGAAAAACGGCGGCGGCGTGATCTGGGCAGGGGCAGCCAGGTGGGGTCGGTGGGATGAGGTGGCAGGCTGATTGGTTGGGATTTTGGGCCAGGGGGATGTGGCGAGCTGTGAGTGGCTGTGGTGAGGTGGAGGGGGCTGGGTAGATTAGGTTTGGGTAGTTTTAGGAATTTTGGAGGTGGCCGGTCAGGCTTTCGGGCCTGTCGGGCTGCCACCTAAAAAAATAAAAGAAAATATTTTATTATTTAAAACAGGCTTTTGAAAACTGTTGGTAGACAAAACAAAATATTCTGAAGACCCGGGTTTTAATTTGAATAAAGACGGGCATTTAGAAAACAAAAACAGACTTTTCGAAAATAGTTTTATGCAAACAAATGCAAGGTGACATGACGATGCTCAAATGCAAGGTGGCATGATGACATGAGCATGCGGTCATGGCGATGCGATGCACAAAAACAACGTGATTTTCTAGTAGTGGTTTTGCCGGGTGCTACAGCGTTGCAACGGGAAAGAAGATTTTCAATGCTTATATTCAAATAATTTTTTAGGATCTTCCATCCTATCGTCTCTGTTTGAGCAAGGACGGTGCGATAATAAGTCATGCACATGTGGTAGAGGTAAAACAACTTCCACGGATTCACAAGTAAAATTTATATATCAATAAAAGTGTTGTTCTCAAATTTAAATACCAACTTAATAGAATATTATTCTCAGAGTAAATCTTGTTATCAAGCATATAAAGTCAATAAATTATATAAAGTTTAATGTAACTTAGATGAATTTTTGAACCACGTCACGTCAGTGAGGTTTCCTCTCAGTTAGTCTTCAACACATACCCTCTTTTCTTCTCTGATAACCCTTTGGTTTCGTTGATGTTCTATCTCCAAATTTGAGGAAGAAATGCAACCACACAGGTCGACCATATTTTAGCACACAATTGAAGGTTACACTCACAATCATGACTAACATAAAACTTCACTATCATTGAGAATATTTAGCCCTTGCGTCAATAGTGATTACATGTTAACCATGGTTATTCATAATCCAAAGCAGTAACATGTATCATGCCAATGTAGATTCTACAATGTGCAGGCGTACCCATGTTCATTCACGCCAATATTTCGCCAATATTCTTAGGTGTGACAACGAGCTGCTCTACCAAGTTCCATATGGTTGGATCACTAAAGACTTCCATCACCAATAGATTTACCAAGACTACCATCCTATAAAAATGTATATGATGGAACACTATTGAGGACTTAAAATTACCATTAGAAATATGATGTGTATGCTTCTTATGCTTATGACTTCAAATGAACGGATCATAAACGTGAGAAAAGATATGAGATCAGTAACAGGAAGGCACGTGCAAGAAAGATAACATTGTTCAATCCAATCCAGGTTCTAGGGGTTGATATCTAAACGTTTACATGTGTATTTCTTTTAATGCGTATATACAGGGTCAAGGCTTAATATGGAAAAAATAATATTGTTGTTTTTTCCAATATGTAGAAGCACGCACTAAAAAATGAGACCATGTTAATTGCATTTGCAAACTTTTCAGGGCGGCTCGTTACCCATCAGATGTCTCTTGTATGTTCCTTGCCACTGTTGGCGGTCACTGTCGTCGACTTTGGTGTTCATGCCATCAGCGGTGCGAAGTTCATCACCATGCCCTTTCATTCCCTTCTCCTTCTTGCCTTTCTACTTCACAACTCCTCTTCTTCTCGGTGGCCCACATGACTAACTCAACTTCTTTTCTTGTAGTCATGAATGTTCCACACATCTGGAATTTATACACTCTTTTTCTAAAATAGGAAGGATATACAATGACATATGCTTAGATGCTTGTTCAAGAAAAAATAAATAACAGTACATACTACCTTGATTCTAGATCAAGCCCCTTGCCTCATATCCCTGTAGATTCTTTGAATTCTAGGAGAACTTTTCATGGAGATCCACCTCCATTGTGCTCTCTGCCACCAGTGATGTTTTATGGAAAGCCTTTTGGTGTTGGCCTTAAATCCATCTCGCCAACCTGGTAAACTTCAACAATTATGTAGCCCCAACATATGCAAGAAACAAAAGAAGGGTAAACTTCAACAATTATGTAGGCCCACATATGCAAGAAACAAAATAAGTGTCAGATCGACAACTTATCAAATTACACCCTACCGTTTATAAGGTAAATAAACATGAAATCTGATGTATCAGCTATTGCTTTCCATCTTTCGTTTGTAAAAAGACAAATATATCCATGTAACTAGTGCAAACGCTACGTAAGTTTCTTTGGCAAGAAAGAACCACCCACACAAAAACACATATAAATGGTGGGTCTGATTGTTACTTCATGTTGAAAAATATGAGCAGATTAGCATGCCATCTTGAGGAGTTTATTCCACGAATTTGAATTTAACCAGATAGTACACATTTACGCAATACCAAGTTTCATGTACTTACAGAAGCTACAAAAATAAATTGCTGCTAGATTGAGATGTTCCAACTAAGCCTTTGTCACTTGCTTGGGTGAAATAAACTATATATACTCAATCAAAAAATTGTTCGTCTACCACACCAAGTGAGGAAGTAAAACTTCTGGTTGTATAATCCCTTCTAGTCTTTCTATGAATGAATTTCCTCTGTCCGTTTCTATGAGTGCATTTCCTTGTGGGTTGAGGAATATCAGGAAAGCTCAAAGCAAGACTGGTGCAACAACCACCAAAGCCGGAATTTTAACTGCCAAAGGAACGTCTCAGTTCATGATATGTATCGAACTCCAAGGCGTTAACAAAAAACAAGTGGACTGCTTTCTAACGTTTGACATACCTGCACATTTTATAAATGTCTTGCAGTACATTGGTTAAATTTTTGCATGAAGACCCGGGCAGAGAAGCACTTACCTGCATCCGAATTCAAATAACTTCTCACCGAAATTGAAAATGAGAGGGACAATGAGATGTCGCCCTCGCCCAGCACCTAGTGAACCACGGATGCCCACCACCTCTCATCCCAATCCCTCCCGACAGCGGCACCACTGCTCATGGACCTGTCGTGCTCCTCTCCATCATGGATCCATCAGTCGGGTGTGTCCTCCTAGTCGGACGTAAAGCCAGCCTCAATGCTTCCCCCTTGTAGTCGAGCCACTTGCAGGTTTCAAAGCCTTTTGCAGTTTTGCTACCTGCTTGGTCATGTAGATGCGGGTATTAGCTATATTATGTATAGAAATAACCACCCATGATGAATAGAGAAGAAAAAAATCGGGATCAAGAACACAAACAAATTAGGCAGGCAACAATTTGAACTGTTGTGTTGATGGCATGAAGCAATGCATTAGTATAAAAGCCTAGACAAGATTTCTTGGTAGAACAGATAGGCTTGTGTCAATCTCTGAAGCTCATGCTGATTAAGTATGGCAAGACACCAAGCGAAAAAAATTGCAGTGAACATGCCATGATACTTTAAGTGTTGACAGAAAGGAATCTAATCAAACATGGCCTCATCGCCAGAGATGGTCTCCTTCATGATGGCCTCAGGTTTCACCACGCCATCGTCATGCAGGAAGATCTTGAGGAAGTTCTTGGAGAAGCCGCTCACTATGGAACATCACGGCTAGGTCAATAGTTGCATACCTTGCATCAATGCTAAATAAGTTCCGAACTTAAATACTACAAAACATAGGAATTGTGCTAGCAAACGCTAATTCTTCTTCGCATCCAGATCCTATTCATACTCCATAGGAACCAAGAACTTTGAGTGACAATGTCGAGTGAAACACATCTGAAACAACCACAAAAATTAAATGTGACACACGTTGCAGTTTTCTAACAGAACGAATTGAAAGCCCATGGCATAATCTAATCTGGAGTGCTCAGACACATGCGTTTGAAAACAACATCAACGGATATGTGAGTGTAACATTTTCTTGTCTTTAGTCTATAATCAGAAGTAGGCAAAAGAAAGACTATTTTAATTGACTACATAACTTCCAAAGCACGAGAAACTTAACTACAATTATTAAATTCTCTCATTTGTGAGAGTCATCGCAAAAGAACTACAACATGAAATACAACACGTGCTCATGATTGCCTTCATAAGGCACAGATAGGCAAGAAGATTTCATAGAACCAATTATATATGTTTATTTTTTTGCGGGATTCATAAAACCGATTCAATCATGCAAAATCTTTCATAATCTCATGGATGGAGACATGAACACACTACAAATTTACTACACTAAATTGTCAGCGAACTAATCTCATGAGAAGTGCCAAACGTAAGAGGACCATAATGAAACTTCCTATCGAGCATATGCTAACCCGTGGGCGGCATGAGCTGATCAATATAGGGTGGAAATTTGGATGTCCTTATGAATAAGATACCCAACTGAAGAGTAGAAGAACAATAAAAGAACATAATGGTTACTCAATTGCCAATAGTAGATAAGCACTCCTATATTACAGCCAAAACTTCAGCTGCATCATCCTATTTTTTATGAACCAAATTAGCAGCACGCATGCAAAAGAACTTGGTCGTTACAGACAAAATGATAATGGATTGCATAAGAACAACATAGATCTTGATTTTTTAGCATTGCAGTCACGTGTGGATGGAGGCCAACCACTGAAAACGGGCCTCTGCATCTTTTATTCCCACCAAGTTCAGCTTCCATTTGTACAAGTTTCTATCCATCATGGAAGAAAACGTGAACCAATTTATTTAATAAACTTTTTACAGGAAATGACAGAAACTACTCAAAAAATATTAACCAATATGGAAGAGGGTACAGACCTTTTTTTTGATATTTATCTTGCAATGTAGAACTCTGGTTCGGCGCCCGCATCTGTGTTGTAGGGTGCGCGCAGCAGCGTGAGAGTTCCAGCACGTGGATTAAAGACACCAGCGGAGCAGAGGAGCGGCGGTGGAGGCTCATACGTCCTAGGTTATGCGGAGGAACTGCCTAGTTTCTGTGTCCCTTGTTGCGATAACGACAGAGATGTAGAATTAGGAAGGTCGGGAAGGGAGGGATCTGCCAGTGGCCGGAAGAGGAGGGTGCCACCTGTGGCCTGGAGAGGAGGGCGCTGCCCATGGCTGGTCTAGGGACGGAGGCAGGAGGTCGGGAGGGAGTTCAGATCGGAGGAGATCATGGGGGGGCATATTTCGTGGGAGGAAGGGAAGGGGCGGACAAAGCGGGATGGTAGCGACGAAGGGATGAGGGACGAAGGGAGGGACGTGGAGATAGGGATAGAGATGGCTTGTGTGATTTGGTGCGAGGGCATAATGGTTATAAAAAAATGTTTGATGAAACCATCAACCAGAGGAAACAGAGGAAATTCCTCCTTTTTAAGTAGTAGAGATAGAGAGTAGTAGAGATAGAGATACATCTGACAATTTGTTTTTTCTGTAGCCCAAAATAAAATGAGTTTTTTTTACCAAAACTTGCCACCGTTCATTTAGCCCGCAAATATGTATTCCCGAAATAAATTTTAAACTTTTTAAAACAAAACAGTATGAATTTTGACAAGTGGAGTCCCGCCGTCTTCTACGTGATCGTCCGGGATATCACTGACAACATCGCCAACGACTCCAATCTGCGACGCGCCGTCTCCGTCATGGCGCGTACAACACCACCGTCGGTCAGATCAACCGACACGGTGTACGTCTTTGCCAAGCACGTCCCCGAGCACGTGCCTATCACTGATCGAGCTATGGGTTGCCGCTGCTTTGCCCCTTCGGGCCACAGTGCCGCCTCCTTCGGTCCACGCCACCGGCTTCCAACACGCCTTTGTTGGCTTGTATGTCGATGGTGGTCTCTCAGCCGCTGCACCGACTCGCGCTCTACAACTATGCCGCCCACTTGGGCCGCAGCATCGCTGCACGCAATCTGCTTCACCGTCCCCGCGCATCGACGTCCTTAGCTTCCACCATGACATCTCCTATGGCGCGGATCGCCGCCGTCTGCACACATTCTTCGTCATGTCGTAGGGTTTGTTCTTTGCCTACTCCGAGCACAGCCACCACGCTTCACAAGGTAACCTGCAGGGCGACCTCTCGCTGCGTAGGCCCCACCGACTACCCCACCGCTACACTAGGCATCCAACATGACCACCCCAGCTCACCGCTGTTTTTTTCACCCTCTACATCTTTGTCCACTACAACTTCACCGCCAGCGTCATCGCCTCGTCCCTGACTACACCACCTGCTCCTCTACTCCGACAACCGCGCACAGCATCAACATCTCTCCTTTTGCCGCTCTGCGCCTCACTACCATTTTAGAGGCCTTCTCTACTAGTCTCTCTGACATGACGATAAGTTCATGATGGTTCCTGCCCTCACACGCTGGTACTGGCAACACCAGGAGTGCCTTCGTCTCCGACGCGTTCCCGAGTCTGGCAAGCTCGGATCCATTCCTCGTCTTCATCGGATTCGACATGGTCTTCTTCGGCATCGCCCCACTCCTCTATGACTGCCTCGACCGCGTCACCGACGAGTTCTTCTTTGCATACTCGATTCTAGCAAAACCGGAGTGTGCGTTCATCCCCGACGTGTGCCTAGTTCTGGCAAAACTATGGCCGCACCTCGTCCTCGACGGCTCAGACTACATCGACCCTCGGCAAGACTCCGCGGACCCTTGGCATGATGTTGCGTACCCTCGACGCATCTCGTTCATTCTTCTCGTGCACTATGCGCCCGCGGCTTCATGTGCGGCCTCCTCGACACCGGCACCCGACCACGACATCGACCATGACGACCCCTCACACGGCTACCTCGACTACGGCACTGCCCCACACTCTCGGCTCCCTCGATATTGGCACAAGGGCTACCACCTCGCTTGAGCATCATCAGCTTCTCTACAGTACAAGCTACTGCGCCGTGACACCGTCCACCATGTTCCTGCTCCTACTGCTGGGGATGTCAGCCCATTGGTTCTACTTCGGTTTATCTCTAGTCTGACCGTCTGTGATGTTCCAGTTGTTCACGACGCTACCACTATGACTGCGGGGGAATGTTAGGGTATAATATCGGTTAGGGGTAAATTAGGTAAAGATAGGATTTGTGTCTTGTCTTGTACTCAAAGTTGATCCCTATACTCCTATATATACTCGCCCATGAGGCTCAACAATACATCCATCATATTCCGCCTATCCCTCTCTATCGTTCTACACTTTCCTCCTCTCCTCCTGTGTCGCCCCCTGTTTGGGCGAACCAGAGGGACAAACCCTAGCTATCGGGAAATCCTCCTCCTCCTCTCTCCCTTGACACCGTCGAGGGATGTAGTTGGGTGAAGCTCGCACCACCGACAGTGGAGGTGGGGTCTCTATCTCCCATGACACTTCGTCGCGAGGATTTTCGGCCTAGGTGGCAGCAGAAGTCCATGTCGGCACGACAACGTATGGAGGCGCATGAAGGGAGCGTGGTGGCGGTGTGGAGGGCACCGTTTAAGGCTGGCGTGCGTGGTGGGAATCTCGCTGGCCATGGTTTCGCATGGCGTCTAGGCTCGATCTAGGCCCAAGCAGGCCTATGCGGGCCACGGCTTCCGAGTGTAGTAGTGGCGTGGAGAGGTCCTGCTTCGGCATCCCGCGGGGGCACGACAGCCGTGGTGGCCATCCGACTTGGGGGGCCTCCTCCCCAGATCCCATGTTGGCTGGTGGTACGGTCGGTGGTGCGGCCGGCGGTGACCAACGCCCCTTCCTAGTGGTGCTGGCGGCCGACGTGGCCAGGGGCGGAGCTGTCCAGCTGATTAGCACAAGAGTAAACGTGTTAGATTTTTGGCCTAAATTTGAATCCCGTACGGCTAGAACCAGTACCAGCACCCTCCGCTCCATCATGTGGCCTGCTCACTGCTTCATGTGGTGTAAATTTGCACCAGTCTTCCTCGGTTTCTAGCTCCACCACTGGACGTGGCAGGGGCGTGCTGGATCCCACCAGTCAGTTTCGTCTAGTGGTGGTCTTGGTGGGCGGTGGTTAGCGCCTTCCCCTGCTCCAACGACGTCTGCGGTTTGCGTCTCGACGGTGGTGTGGACAACTATTTGTGCCCATCTATGTAGTTTCAGCCTGACTTTGGGGTCGACACTCGGCCCATGAGAAATCCTTGCTTTTGCTGACGACGGTGACACCAGCGGGTGCTGTCTCCCTCTTTGGAGGCATCGTCACGACCTTTGATTGTTCTTCCTCATGTCAAGCAACGGTATTGATCCCTTTGTCGGATCAGGCGATGATGACACTTCGGTGTCACTTCCTTCTTGAAGGCGCCACCTTGGTTGCTCGTGGAGTCCCTAAAACGGCGGATGGTGTCAACATTGATAGCTGCTCAGAGTGTGATCCTCCGGGGCACAATGTGCGCCATGGTTGGTCCCAGTGGCGAAGGACGACAATAAATTTAGGTCGGGCGAACTCCTAAGTTAAAAATTTATGCATAAAATCAAAATTGTGTACATATGTTAATACTTTATACAATCTTAAGCATAACCATTTATAGTCCAGATGTTGAGCCTGGACAAGATTAATGCGTAGCTGTGTTGAGCAGGATTTGCCCTAACCAGTTTTACTTAAGCTAACTATTTCCTTAAGAAATTAAAGGAGTTTTGGAGCTAGAGCTCGGGCGGCTATGGCAGGCTAAAGCTCCGCCATTGACCATTTAGTACAATGATAATAGAAACTTGTTTAAACTATTCCATATGTTTTAAAATATAAGATATTTTAATTTTGTGAAAGGAGTGTATCTAGAACCTTTTAGTGTGTAGGGTGAAAGGGAAATGGACGTCGCCTAGAGGGAGGGGGGTGAATAGGCGTTTTAAAATTATTACGGTTTAGGCTCTAATAAATACAGAATAAAACTTAACGTTTAATTTATCAAGCCAAAACCTATATCCACTAGTTTCACTAAGTGCACCAACAACCTATGCTAAGCAAGACTAGCAACAAGGTGATAGCAAGATATAGTACTTCAAGCACGAAGGCTATCACAATATAAATTGCATAGGTAAAGGGCTCGGTTGAGAGATAACCGATGGACGCGGAGACGGTGATTTGTTTCCTGAAGTTCACTTCAAAAGAAGCTACGTCTCCGTTGGAGAGGTGCGGGGGCGCAATGAACTTCGAACGCCACAAATGGCTCACCTCGAGGTGTGGTAGCTCGATGCTCACCCAACGCCACACAAGGCCTCACCAAGGATGCGAAGCCACGCAACTCACCGACGCCACAAAAGGCTCACCCTATTCTCCCGTGAGCTCGCCACAAAGGCCTACTCACGTTCCACTATGGGACACTTGAGGGCGGTCACCGAACCCGTACAAGGCTTGGGGCAATCTCCACAACTCAATTGGAGGGCTCCCAAGAAACGCCACAAAGGCTCCACAATGCCACAAAAGGCCTACAAGCTTGGGGAACCTCCACAACTCAATTGGAGCCCCAAGAACAATGCCACAAAGGCTACAAAGCCACAAAAGGCAACAAGACCACAAAAGGTCAACAATCCAACCACACAACCGTCTAGGGTTCCAAGAACCCAAGAGAAACAAACCCAAGGGCTTGAACTCGCCGAATCTCCGAGGAGAACTCAAACCTATGCACCAAATGCAAGAGGCAAGTCCTTCACTCTCAAATTCCACCAAAGCTACAAAAGCTATTGGGGGAATAAGGGAAGAAGAACACAAAAGGAGAACACAAAACTCTCCAAGATCTAGATCCCAAGGATTCCTTCACAAAGAAGGGATTTTTCTTGGTGGGGCTTGTAGATCTAGATCTCCTCTCTCAAATCCCTAAAAAAGATGCAGGAATCATAGGAGGGGAAAGGGGAGAGGGCAAGCTCTTCAAGATCAACAATGGAGGAGAGAGAAAGCCAAAAACCGAGAAGAACAAGAGTTCGGGCCGAAGGGGAAAGGGGAGCTCCTTTTAAAGGGCTCCCTGATCTGCCCGTTACTCACAGATTCGCGCACGGCCGGTAGTACCGGTGGGTGGCCGGTACTACCGGTGGCACTCAGCCAACGGTCCAAAAACAAGGTTCAAACGAACACAAAAACGAGGCCGGCCGGTACTACCGATGGGTCACCGGTACTACCGCCCAAGATTCCGACCGAAATTCCGTCAAATATCGCAGACCAGGCAGAGAGCATACTGAACCAAAAATGGGTTCACCGAAAGTTGGGTCGGTATTAACACCGGTACTACCGGCGGCATTTCTGCCTGAGCGGTACTTCTGGCGTCTGGCCGGTACTTCCGGTCAGAGAAACTTCAGAACCAGAAATGCCATAACTTTTGCATCCGAACTCCAAACGAGATGAAACCAATTTTGTTGGAAAGATAACGACGTGTAGAATCCAACAAAAAGACGAAATATTGGATATAACCAAGGGAGAAAATACCATGAATATATATGTGAGATACCTCCCAAGGTGTGGAGCCGGAAAACCCGCAAGATCAAAAACGCAATAAGATATGCAAGGGAAATCCGTTTTTGATGAACTAGAGCTTGTTATGAAGATAACCACAAGCTCTAGATCCTCGCATGGACAAGAACCAAGAAAGATGATGCTATGAATGCAAAGGTTTGAGCTCTCTCCGAAAGATACGAACGAGTCACCCACTCGAGAGCCCCTCTTGATAGTACGGCTATCTATTCTAAACCCGGTCTCCCAACACTACAAGAGACCGGTAAAGTAGAAACCCTATCAAGATGATACATTTGCCTTGAGCATCCCACTTGAGCTTGATGTAGGCGATCTTGACACCTTCAAGATGGAACACCTTTTTTGATTGCACTTGCTTGCACTTGCTTGATGAAGTCTTGCGAATGGCTCCCCCATACTCCATGGGGAAACCACTTCCTTGACCTTGTCTTCATCACTCCATGAACGCCGAGGATGGCAAGATCCAAGCATGAGATCTTCTAGAGATGGTGCATCTTGAGCTTGCACAACATGTCTTGATGATGTCTTGAAGAAAGCCATGAGGAACTCCATATTCTTCTTCTTCTTCTTCAAGGCATATATGATCTTCTTCTTCTTCTACTTGATTCCAATAGGCACAAAGCCCTTGGACGATGCTTCTTCTTTTTCATCATTGAAACCAACACATGGTCCAAGTGATGCCAATAGACAAACCTACAAGTGAAACTCAATTTGCACATTAGTCCATAGGAATTGTCATTAATTACCAAAACCACACATGGGGGCATACATGCCCTTTCATAGGAGAAATTCACTCCAAACCTAGATGAACCTACATACTAAAAGGAGTCTAGATACACTTAATTCATAAAGATAAAACATCTTATATTTTGAAACGGAGGGAGTAGAGTAGAACCTATAAATGTACTAATAATAAAGCTCATCTAGTAAATGACAAAAAAATACAGTCTCAAATTTCATACCTTTTTCCCCTTTAGCTTGCCTCTTCCTATTCTTGTCTATATTAAATCTAGCTCAAAAATCCAATCACTCCCAAGTTTGGCCGAGGAGACCTCCTGTCTCCTGTTGTTCACCCAATCTCGCGCACCGTCGGCCCGCCGCCCTGCTGCCGCCTTGCCTGCGCGTGTGGCCGACCTCACGAGTCCTTCCGTTGCCCGCCAGTCCCAAGTACGCCCGGGCTCTAGCAACCTTGGATATGTTAGTCACGCCGCCGCCATGGACGGTTTCCTCGCTCGGTCTGTCTCTCTCGATGGGGCCAGGCACGAACGAGTCACGAGAGGCAGGACAGAAAACAGGAAGTGGAGTCTGAATCGGGCAGTAGGCCCAAGACCATAAGGCCCAGGCCATGTTCGCTTGCCCATATTGCTCCTTTCCCAATCCTGCATCGTGCAATCCATCCATACATCTAGTTTTGTACGTACGTACCAGGTACAACATAGGTATAGGCAACGTTTTGTCGCGAGCCAAGGTAGGGCGGGTGCCCGCCCTTGCCCTACCGAGAGCTTCGCCGCTGGTTGGTCCTTCTTGGTTGATTACCTCTCGTGGACCGGCCGGTTCCTGTCGTCCATTTGCCAACTCATCTAGTCGCTTTATGTGTGTGCAGTACATTGATCCGGTTGTTCCTGGAGTCGATCTACCGAGGTCTCCATCTTCGGACGTGATGTCGTAAGGATAGTTTTCGTAGTCGTATGTCTTGCATTTGCGTTGTAAGTGTGTATCACGTGGTGTTGAGTTGTAGTCATTCATTGTTTTGGCCATCTAGGCTCTTCTTCTACGTGATTAATATGCGTTCCACGCCACATTCTAGAAAAAAATATTCAGTTGAAGGAGAAACACCATATGCAATGGGCCATGACGAGCAGCTGGCTCGTTGGCTTGGGTAGTAGTGAATCTGGCCGTGTCCGACTGTGCTGTAACCACAAATAAGAATAAGTGTACTTCTAGTCTGTCCTAAGTCAAAGTTAGTAAATTTTGACAACTTTATCGAAAAATGTAACAATATTTATGACTCCAAATTAGTACATGTACATATGTTTTCAAATTTAGCTTTATAATATGTCATTTTGATATAATATATGTTGTTATATTTAAAATTGGTAAATTTGATAAAAGTTTGACTTAGGCAAAAGCTAAAAGTATACTTATTTGAGGATAGAGGGAGTACATAGGTGACGGCATCTGGAATCCGATTGTGCTATGTCAGTGTGTGTACGCCTAGGACACAGCACAGATCACCGACTCCGATCGATACCGCGAGTCCGTTTACGACTTACTTTCCTGGTGCTCGAGCTTGGCGCTGCTGCTCCTATAAATAGAAGAGGGGGGCCGCTACGCAGAACACAAGCTTGCTCGATCTGCGTTTCTGATTTCGACCTTTTCCGTTCCCGACCAGCAAGACCACGGGCCAGCGCGCGGCTACGCACCGTACAGATTCGCCTTCGGAGCACGCACGGGAGACCATGAAGAAACTTCATCGGGCTGTCCTCGCCTGGTCCTCCTCATCGTCCTTTTCCTAAGTCCCAAAGGCGTGGAGGCCCGCCCTGCCCCTGCCGGCGGCCATCATCAGAAGAAGTTGTCCAGCTACAGCTTGTTCGTCTTCGGGGATGACTTCGCCGACAACGGGAACCTTCCTCTGACGGACCCTGTCACCCAGATGTCGCGGCAGTGGGCCTATCCCTACGGCTCCAATTATGTTGACACCGCTGGAAACCCGCGACCAAATACTCCGTCGGGGCGCTTCTCTAACTACAAAATTCAGTCGGATTTCATTGGTAAGTACATATTTGTTTATAGCCTCAAATTTAGTTACGCACCTATATATACTTCTGATCATGTATTTGCCATTGCACATACTCACTCATGTGATCCTCGATACCTTGCAGCAACGATACTAGGACTCGAGGAAGCACCTCCAGCGCATGCCTTGACGGCGAAGAAGACCTGCGACCCGTCCGGTATGACCTTCGCGCATGGTGGCGCTGGCGTGTTTAATACCACGTCGGCAAACAAGGTCCCTACCCTCGCCAAGCAGGTCGACACTTTCAGGAAGATGGTCAAGGATGGGACAATCTCACAGCAGATCCTGAGCCGATCCGTAGCACTCGTGGCCATCTCCGGCAACGACTACTACACGAGCAACGGCGTCATCGGCCTAGCTACCCCCAACGATGTGAGTAGCTAGCAGCAGATCAGTGCAAGCATGCGTATATTTTGAACAATTAAATTGCATGTGCATCTTCATTGCTAACTTTTCATGTATATATGCAGATCAATGCTTATATTGGTAAGGTAACAAAGGAGATTGCGGCCAATGTGGAGCAGTTGCAAAAGCTCGGAGTGGCAAAGGTTATTGTCAACAACTTGCATCCCATCGGCTGCAACCCATCACAAACAAGGACCAACAACTACACCGTGTGCGATGTGTTCGGAAACTTGGGTGCAACCATCCATAACAATAACCTCAAACAAGTGATGGCACACAAGAAAAATGTCCACATTGTCGACCTCTACACCGCCTTCGCTAACATCGTGGATCATGTGCCAGGTACGAACATGGACGCGTCCACAAGCGTTGACACTACTCAGATTTCTAATGCTATAGATTAAATTGGCCGCATGAACTTAATATGAACATTTTGTATGTACTTGTAGGTAAAGGCCAAGAGCTATCTAAGCAATTCAAGCGCAAGTTGTCGCCGTGCTGTGAGAGTTTTGATTCAAAGGGTTTTTGCGGACAACAAAGCGATTCCTCGGAGCATCTTTATGAAGTGTGCGACAAGTCTAACAAATTCTTCTACTGGGACGACATGCACCCGACGCATGCAGGGTGGGAGGCAGTGATGAAGCAAGTGGAAATGCCCTTGAGGGAGTTTGTAGATCTAGTCTAGCTAGGTCCCATGATTTTCATACATAGAGCCATATGTGATGAGTATCTTCTGATTGTTTTTTTAATTGTAGCTTACATTGTTTGGTGTATTTAAAGGCTGTGGCTTTTGTGGATTATGAAATGAAAATGCACATACACGATTGCATATTGTTTTGTGAAAATTATGTGTTCATAGCTTCCATCTGCCACGCATAGAAAAAATACATGCCTTTTAGCTTTCTACAAACTGAATGCTTGTATGTCCAGTCTATAGGCAGTGTGTGATCAAGACTACCTATCGGTGAAATCTACATCAAATTCGGTTCATGGGGAAACTCACCAAGGAGGGGTGCACTCGTACAGTTAATTAGTCCGTGAACAGAGCCGAGTCATTTCAAATGCATCCTTATAAAATTAAGAAAAAAATCTTTTATTTCGACACCTAAGAGAGCAGAGGACTAGCAAAAACAAATCCTAATTGTCTAGATTGTCTTCGGACTTACTTATAGTTGTGGATAACAGTCTTCCCCTTGTGTACCTGACCACAAATTATGAAATTGAGTTGTTCAAGTTCTCATTGCTAATCGATTTTTTTAATAATAATAGTATTGCAATGAACTTGCCGATTTGGCCATCCTTGAATGGCTGCGCACGAAGGTGCTTCTTTGATCTGACGTACATAAGCCACACTGAAAGGAAAGAAATATTGCCTCATGTATATATCAATATCTATTTTTGAAGTAATATGTACATATCTAGAAATTAGTTCTGTACATCAATGTATTTCTCACCTCGATAGATTATGAAAAATCCAAATATGCATTTCCCCGCATGGCACGACGCATGGACATCCCGCTTCTCCTGCGTTGCGAAAGATGTATGGCGACCTGTCCGAGAGGCGACATGTTGACGTGGCTGAAATATGTAAAACAATACGTTTGGACCAGATAGACCATATAAGAAAACAAAGAAAATTGTTTTCATTTAGAGAGAAACACACAGAATAAAGAGAAAACGGTTCCATTGAAATATACAACACCTTTTTATTTTGCAAATGAAGGATCATCTTTACTATTAAAAGCCTTATTGTCTTGATGGTCTGGTACGTCATATTTTATTACCGAATATACCCCTGTACAAGTTAGAAATACTATATCTTTGCCACCACCAATTATAGGAACCGTTTCGGTGTTCACACGAAAAAAAATACCAAATCGTGTCCATCCCTCGAGGATGCGTGCCGGCTCGCGGCTCCCCTCGACGTCTTCGCACCTGGCACCGCCACCACCAATTAGGTTGTCGTCGAATTAAACAACTCTTCCTAGCTCGCACCCTTGGTTCCCTATATATAGACGTGAGATCGAGGTGGCTCCCGTTGGTTTAGGCTCGATCGTTTCCGCCTCGTGCACATTCCTATTTCTCCGGTCCCTTTCAGGTGGCGGCTGCCCTATATGGCGACTCCTTCATCTCCGGTCAGATCGATTGGCGATGTCTGTCTTCGTCCAGTGGTTCTTCGCCTCCTCCGTATAGGTGATCATGGCGTGCATGGCAACCATGGTGCCGATCGAAGGCAGAAGGCAGGAAGTCCTGACTATCGGTTGTCACAATGCTAATCGTATGTGATGGACCACATAGTCGAAGTCAATCAACAGGGACCTCTTTACGTAGATGGTGTTGGTATTGGTGAGATGTCGTGACCGGGTGTGTTCAACGAGTATAGCCTCGTGCAAGAGCACCTTATACTGGGGGAGGACAACTGGCGCCGCCGGGGGATTTCGTCGTCTGTCGCCGGAGTGCCTCTCCATCGGGAACGTTCCCCATCGTTGTCGACCACCCTTCCAGCAATCCCAACATGGATTTCCTGAGCCGATCCGTAGCACTCGTGGCCATCTCCGGCAACGACTACTACACAAGCAACGAAGTCATCAGGCTAACTACCCCCAACAATGTGAGTATGTTTTTTTAATTAACAATGTGAGTAGTTAGCAGCAAATTGCGTACATGCACTTTGAACAATTCAAGCCCCAACAATGTGAGTATGTTTTTTTAATTAACAATGTGAGTAGTTAGCAGCAAATTGCGTACATGCACTTTGAACAATTCAAGTGTTTCTTGCATCTTACTAAATAGCTTTTCATGTATATATGCAGATCAATGCTTATATTGGGAAGGTGACCAAGGAGATTGCAGCTAATGTGGAGAAGTTGCAGCTGCTTGGGGTGGGGAAGGTTCTTGTCAATAACTTGCACCCTGTCGGCTGTACGCCATCACAAACAAGGACCAACAACTACATCTTGTGTGATGTCTTTGGAAACTTGGGTGCATCCCTGCATAACACTAACCTAAGATAGGTGGTGGAAGCAAAGAAGAATGCCCACATTGTCGACCTCTACACCGCCTTCAATAACATCGTGGATCATGCACCAGGTACATACGTCTTCACAAGAGTAGACACTGTTATAAGATTTCTAATATATGGATTTGATTGTGTGCTTGAACTTAATATGAACCTTTTTTATTTGATGTACCTATAGGAAAAGGCCAGGAGCTATCCAAAGAATTCAAGCGCAAGTTGTCGTCGTGCTGTGAGAGTCTTGATTCAGAGGGTTACTTCGGACAACAAGACGAATCCGGCGAGCATCTTTACAACGTGTGCCCAAATTCAACACATTTTTCGACTGGGATGACATGCACCCGACGTATGGGTGGGAGGCAGTGATGAAGCAGATAGAAAAGCCTTCGAGGGACTTTGTAGACAAAGACTAGCTAGACTCCATGATCTTCATATATAGAGCCATACATGATGCCTGTATTCTGTTTGTTTTTCTAGGATTGTAGCTTAAGTAGTTTGGTGCATTTAAAGACTATGGATTTTGTGGATTCTAAATGAACATGTAAATAATACACGATTGCATCTTGTTTTGTGATAATTATGTTCATGGCTTCTATCATCCATGCACAACAACAAATGTATACCTTTTATATTTATTGTGAAATATGTTCATAAACGAAACTGTAGAATACTTGCCTATACGGTCCATAGGCAGTGTGTGATTTAATGTACCCGAAGTAAAATCTCTAGTGTGTCTCATCTACAGTTACTGCAGGTACTTTCAGCAAGAAAACATTCAGTATCACATTCTTTATGCTAGTGAGGGAATGGGTCAGAGGATATTCTAGACAATGTAAATGGCCAAGAGCAGCCAGTCATTGCAATTCATTAGATTTCTCACAAGCTTTCAGCTAAAGCTATAAGAATAAGCTAAACAGGCATCTCCCAAGCCATAAGAGAAACCTGACCAAATATAAATTAACATCAGCATGCAAAGTCATTTCTGTGAAGATCTTATACCATACTTAGCATTAGCTTAAACAAACATTGTTGTATACACATGAGTACTACTCCCTCTATTTCATTCTATAGTGCCTATAGTTTCTGGCACGGAAATTAAGAAACACATGCGGAAGAAAAATTATAATAGTTTTGGGCAGGATTTCACTTAGCTAAATGACGTGATAAAATAGAGGAATTTGCGGGAGACATGAAACACTATATAATTTATAGAAAGTCCCTTAAGAAATTGTCCAGACGAATTGTGTAATGCAATATACTCCCTACGTTTAGAAATATAAGACGTTTTAGAATGTATATAAACGTCTTTTAGTGTATAGGTTCCTAGAGGTTCGAAGTGAACCTATACACTAAAAATCATCTAGATACATTCATTTCACAAAGCTAAAATGTTTTATATTTCTGAACGGAGGGAGTACATTATATTTTCGATACATTCATTTCACAAAGCACTATATAAAGGAACGGAGGGAGTATTGAAGTTTGAGAACTACATGATGCATCCCTGATATCCTATAATATCCCAAGTACCAAGAATGAAGCAAACAAGTGGGGAATCTTGATAAATTACAAGGATTCTTAGTAATTTTATATGAACTCCAAACTCAACAACGGCTCTGATTTCCATGTATTCGATGGCGTACACACTAAACATCACAAACCATTTCACTAATTGCAAGATTTGTTTACCCATCAAGCAGAAGTGGATAAACTGACACCATACCTTCATGTAAGATACACTTCCTTTTCAAGAACCTGCATGGTAGCGTGATAAACATAAGAAAGCTGGTTTGTTCCAGGTGCAGCAAGGGGCCAAAATACAAGAAATAAGACAAGTGAAGTGCTTCTGTTTGTATCTTCCCTACTAGCCTCCAACTTAATTTTGTTTACATCTGGATGGGAGTAAAAGAGTAAATAGGTAACACAACACCAACATGAAAGATGGTAGAGCATTTCTTTCTAAGATTTTATTGCTGACCAATGGCCATTGCTCACTTCTTCATACCTAGCATGCATGAACTTTCATGGATTGATACATATACCTCAATAGAATTGGAATGGCAGAAAAGGCATCCCATTTTATGTAATATTACATATACTTCAGCTCACCAATGAAATCAGAACTCCGAAGACAATAGCAAATACAAATAAAAGTCGACGCAAGCTACAAACCTACCTCGAAAAACGACATAAAGATAGCTAATGAAGTTAAGGATCTTTCTTCAGCAGCAGATCAGTAAGAATACAAGACCACATCAGATCACAAAATTCTACCACTGCTCACTGAACTCTTAACTCCTAAGATCGAGAACTCACAAATGCTTCTATAAAAGCTTCATACCACCAGAAACATCGCAAACCCTGTCAGTCGGCATTTCTCAAAAGAATCGGTAGAATAATCAAACAAATCTATTTAACCACAAGTAATGAATTCCCTATGAAAAAACACAAGTACTGAATTTTCTATACAAACACAAGTATCGAAGGCTGGAACATGATACCCTATAAAGTGAGGGGAAAGACCAAAGATTTTGCAGTAAATTAGTAGAATTTCTATGCACGGAAGATACCTCTTCAAAGTGAACGTGAGATCTGTTCATTTCATTCAACTAATTTGCATCTCTGTCCTATTTGTTGGCCAACACAAAGATAAGCATGCTTAATATATTTTTTCTGAAGAGAAATGTCACTTAGACAAAATTCTTGTTCAAATAACTAAGCATATCATCATGATCGGTCATAAACACCTCGAGAACACAATGATAGCATTTAGTGGCATAAAATACATTTTGAAAATCAATGTACGCATAATTTTGCTAACACTAATGGTACACTCAACAATAAAAACACATCATGCATCGATCTATAGTCTACCCAGAAAAATCAGATCAATGTGCTCTGCCTAGGAGCAATGTGGAAAAGCTATGCAAGGACAAGTGCGATTCTTACAGCTCTTAGGCATAGTTTTAAAAACTGGACCGGTTTAGTGGTTTAACCCGAAAAAACCTGAACCAATGATCTCACCGGTTTTTTAAGAGGCACCGGTCCAAATAGCAAAAAACCAGGAAAAAAGAACAAGTTGCAAGAGGAATCGAACTCAATACCTTATCCTAGATAGAAATAACACCACATCAGGCCCAATAGCACTTGAACACACCATGTTTTGTTCTTACATATTGAAATATACGCTTAATATACATTTGATTATCATTTTGTTCCAAATTTTCTTAAATTTTAATTAAAAGGAACGGTTTTTGTCGCCATCGAACCGAATGAACCACTGGTCTAACCAGTAAAAACCTGAACCAATAGCCTCACCAGTTCGATCACTGGTCCGGTTTTTTAAACTATGCTCTTAGGCGAGGAGATGCTACAGCTAGAGGCAAAACAGCCCCGCATGATCAAGGATCCATTCTTGAAGATGGATGACAACAAGGCAAAAGATCTCAATGATAGACTCCACACGCAAGAGATTGTCGAAATGAAGTTGGGGTTTCGAAAGGCGATATCAAGGAGGTGACCAATGTGCTGATCAATTTGGTTAATTGAAGTCATGACAAATCAGTTGACTAACCATTTGTAATCTATTACTATGTATTTAATTATATTTTGTTTCACAGTACACTATCTGAAATTGTTTCTTCGTTCTTTAGCCCTCAACAAACAATTATCATCTTGGAAAAAAGTTGACTTGTGCATGAATCTAAGTACAAATCTTGTATATATGACCAAGCAATATATTCTGACACAGATTGGCATCTACTGAAATAGATAAATGCTAATTTTATTAAATGGCTATATTTTATATATAATCAAGTCAATTTAGTTATTCTTGTGCAAAATGATTTAATTATATGTTAAGGGCTAAGAACAATGAAACTAATTTCAGAGAGTGATGGGAAACCAAACATACTTAAGTACAATGTAGTAGAGTTACCAAAAGTTCCTTCATTAACCTGTCATGACTTTGCTTAAGCAAATTGATCACATTGGTCACCTTCTTGATATCTCCCCTTTGCAACATGAACTTCATTTCAGCAATCTCTTGCTTGTGGGATTTATCATTAAGGTCTTTGGCATTATCATCCATCTTCAAGAAAGCATCCTTGATCATGTATACAAACTTTGCCTCTGGCCGAGCGCGAGCAACTCCTAGCCAAGAAGCCAGTGAGAATCGCACCTTTCCTTCCATATTTTTTCAACATTGCTCCTAGGCAGAGCATGTTGGGCAAGCTCAGTTTGTCGCCTCCTCTTCAACAGCTGAGGCGACTAGGGCGTCGATAAAGGCTTCCTCTTGTGCTTGAGATTCTGGATGAGATCGACAGCTACCGCCAAGCTTAGATACAATCGTTGGGCAAGCTTAGATACACGAGTGAATTGATGGGCTCAGCTGGCCTTCAGAAGATGCCCCTTGTACTAGTACATATTGATCAATGCCTTCATAAGGTACCTTAATAATGTATTGTGTAAGCAACTACGACGAGCGAATCATATTGAACTAGGAACTAGCCAGTGTCTCACGTCCGGCCAACTACAAAATCTCTTAGCGCAGACAAGCAAACAGGAAAAGGAAAAAATAGTGCCGCTGGACCTAGGGCTTGCCGGATGCGACCACCACAGTGTGGGGAAAAGAACCGAAATTAATAGTAAAATCATGAAAAGATGGGGTTAATAATCCATTAATGAAACCAAGAAAAATCATAGAAATATGGGGTTTCATAATCAGTTTTCGTGTATAATGTTGAAGACGATGTGTTTGGTTTCTGAGGGGCCACCTTATTTATTTTGAAAGAGAAGAATAGGGTACTTTGTATTTCATAACTTATGGAAGCTTTGATAATATCCAAAATTTGTTGTTCTCTATGAGTGAGTTGTCCTGCTTTTGCATTTTCTATTCGAGTGTCAAGTATTTCCACTCAAGTTTTCCCCATATTCTACACCAGTAGTGTAAATCAACTTGAGGGAAAAGAAATCCAGCCTAGATAGTTACCATTTTTATTAGACTTGTGGCTGAAAAAAAGCATTTTGATAACTAGAGCCTAATTTTGAGAATTTTTCTGTACCACTACTAAAGTAAGGTGCTCGCTTTACAGAACTAGGTAATAGCCCAATGCGGCACATTTAAAGTTCTGGGAAAACCCCTAAAAGTAGGTAATGATGTATTCTATGAACGTGCAAAACACTCAACTTAAAATACATTGTACTCTAGGCATTGCAAATTTGATAAAAGTAAGGATCTAACGTAGTGAACGAGTGCAAAGTTTCAAACCTCCAAAATTTGTCAGATTTTGTCATTTTTGTGTGACCCGAAATATAAGGTGTTTTGGGTTGAGATTTTGCTGTTGGTAGAAACTTTATCATTGTTAGCATCTAGGATTAGTTCCGCAATTTTTTGATAATTTAAAATGTGATTTTTGAAATTTTAGAAAACCAAGCTACACATAGCTCTCGCTACATTTGCAGTTTCCGGGCCTCTTTGGAATACTATAAAAACTACAACTTTGTAGATTAAAGGGGGGGTATGTTGCTTATGTCTGATATGCCGGCTGCCACCAATACTGGTTATGTACAGATCATTGTTCCTGAGACGCCTTCACCCGAGTGTTGCCCTCACGCTATGAGTAAGGAATTAATCTGTGAAAGGATACATTTTTTTTAGATAAAACGCCAAAGCCCGACGTTAAATTAATAACGCCAAACGACGAAAGGATACAAGGTACTTCACCCAGCTTACACGAAAGAGCAACCCACCTACAACAGAAGGCAAACCACGGAGCTACACTCGAAAGCGCAAGACCATTACAGTTACTACAAAGGTGGAAGGTGAGATTAAGGCGTCTACAGTGTCGGGTCGGAGCTCCTCTAGAGGACGAGCCATTTTCACGCGCGGCGTCGAGATCCCGCCACCGCTGCAGCAACGTCACCAGAAGCCGACCACCTTCAGGAACCAAACCAGGAAGCCCGCAGGCCCCAGGCCGCATCGAGGGAGCCTCCATGAGAGGGGGAGCAGATCCGCAACAAGCCTTGCCGAGGGAGACACGCCGCAACTCCAACCGTCCGAAGACACCGTAGCTCTGCCAAGTCTCCGCCGGAGAGCCACACGTCGAGGGCTCCAAGGCGGCGTCTTCAAGAGAGCACGACGCCAGAGCACCACCGCTGCCCAATCCGAGGATCAGGGTTTTCACCCGGAGCACGAGGGAGACCGAAAGCACCGCAGCGCCGCCTTCACCAAGGGAACGACGTCCGTAGACGCCCCCGCCGCGGCCCAAAGGGCAGGGTTTCCCCTCGACACAGCCTTCTGCCTCCAACCAAGACAAACCGAGCATCTCCACAACGACGCCTGCAGGCAGGAGACGACGTCCACGGGCGCCGCCGTCGAGGCCCAGAGGGCAAGGGTTTCCCCCGGCAAAGACACTCTGTGGTCCAAATCCACGTCGCACAGCTCGTCGGCACCATGTCATCCCCAAGACCATGGAAGCCGGCCAGCACCAGAGCCCCTGGCACGCCCGCCAACCACAGAGCTTACCACCGTCCGGGCTGCCACCCCGGGAACCAAGCGGCGCCCAACCTAGAGCAAAGGAAGACGCCGAGAGACACCGACACGTGGTCTACGAAGACAGGAGAACCGCCGAAGAAGGTTCCTTTTCCAGATCGACGTCTGAGGGCCCCCTGGCCACCGTTGCCTTTGAATCCGGGGAGAGGGATTTGGCCCAGGGGGGTCGGGGCCCCTGCTTCCCGATTGGAGCCGCCCGATGCCCAAGCAGCCCATCCCCTCCAGGAGCCAGCTCGAGGTTGCAAGCCACCGCCGGAGCCGAGGCCGAAAGCGCCGACCGCGCGCGCCGCAAGCCACCACTGCCGCCAGAGCGGCCGCCACTCGCACACCAAGACCGCCGAGCCACTACACCGCCGAAGAGAGGTCGCGCCTCCGCGCCCCCGACGAGCGCCGCGTCCCCGCCGTAAGCAGCCGTCCGCGCCACCACCGATCAACAGGAGAGACGAGAGGCCCCGCCGCCGCCGACGCCCCCGAGGCTTCGCCCGGAGACGCCCTCCGGCGGCCGCAAGGAGGAAGGGAGGCGAGGGGAGGGGCGGCGGGAGCGGAGAGAGCGAACAGTTTTATCTTTTTAATCTGAGATTACTTGTTACCTCTCATTTGCTCTGAAAGGATACATTCTCTGTGGAACTAGTATCTATGGACCGTTTGATTCTGGTGCTTGAAAAGGAAATACCTTGATTCATAGTGAATGTAGAGCAGGCCCGGCCGACAAAAATCAGGGCTCTATGTGAAACTCTAAAACAGGGCCACTAGAAAATTTAAATTATTGAACAATTATAATGTATATGTCACATATCTTATATAGGCATATAGCAATTCAGAACATGTGCGAGACGCATCAGTCAATTGAAGCACTAATAGAATAGCTAATTTAACTGACGAAACTCACAGTGGTCTGGTCAAACTGCCACACCGGCGCGGGGGGGACTGATCAGAGCGGAGAAGAGAGGACGCAGTGAAGCACGCACCTTTGGAGTCGATTCGCGGATTCAGATTTGGGCTTTTGTCGATCGTCGATTGGGTAAGAACGGCGACTCGAGAAGATGAACTGACGCCTCGAGAGTCAGACGGCGACTCGGCGTCGGCTCCACGCTCGCTTCGGGGCAATCGGCAGAACGATCAGGGAAGACCTAAAATCGAGCATCAATCGACGATGGCGGCTGGCGTGACGGGTGGCCAAACCTGGCTAATGGGCCTACTCGCCACAGCCTTCACGTGCCTAGCCCGGCACGACTCTGACACATGGCGGTCCGTTAAGCTCGCGGACCGGGCCATGTCAGCGTGAGTGTCTCGCTCAGTGGTCCGGGCAGTGAAGCACGCGGGTCTAGTAGATATTTTCTGCTGGTCCGTCACTATAATAAGGATCAAATATGTAATAAATTATCACAATTTGTTTGATCTGACGGGTGAGCGGAGGCAGGCAGAAGGGTAAGGCCACCTTGTCTAGGCGTCTACCACTTTCCACTTCCCAGTGGCCAGGCCCTTTTTCGTTACCAGGCTAAGGTCTCTTTTTTGCTGCAGGTCGTACCCTTCAAAAAAAACTAGCGTCTCCAGGTTGCCGAGAAATCCTATTCTCCATCCAAAAGCAACTCCATGGGTGCCCCCAACCGAGTTGGAGTAGCAAAAACCACATAATTAACCTAAATGCGGTAAGAAATCACAGAATAAACTGCTTTTGTGAAGAAATCACGATCTAAATTACTTGCATGGCACTCTACTAGAAACCTCCATGCACAGTAGCACGATTCTCCCGCCGAAAGCTTCATCCAACCTCTAGCGCTCCGGTAAAAAACGTCATCGTCTCGGCCGACGTGGCGATCAACGACGCCCGCGGGGCCACTTTAGTATGGCGCTTTTCAGGGGAGCACCATGGAAATGACTATGACGTTTTTCGCCCGGGCACCATGCCCCTTAGCTGAGAAATCCACCACGCGTGGCCCGACCCCTCCCAGTTTTATCCTCCCCTTCCTCATACTCGTTCGACTCGAGAAATAGAGTCAATGGCCGCGGTTCCCCTCCCATCCCCCCTCAAATCCCCACTCTAAAACCCACAGATCTGAGGTGATTTGTGGTGGATTTTCTTCCCCTCCCCCCACCTAAGGTATTCTCCTTTGATTCTCTTTGTTACATTGGTTGAAATCATCACATTACCCTCTTCTTCTTAACCCTAGTTCATCCAAGAATTTCGAATTTCGAATTTCAAATTTGGCATGTATATGGTAGAATTGTTGGGTTCGCAGCATAGAAAAGAAAAAAAATCCTACAATATGAACAACTAAGCACCAAGATCTATCTATGTAGATACAATCAACTGGTGAATATACATCCATAAAGAACTTAACCTTGAAAATCAACAAAGCGTTACGAGATTTATTCTCGTGGATAATATAATCGTTCACTTACCGATCTCAAGATCATGATGAAGTCTAGCACCGCAAAGCTGCAGTGCATTCGTGATTGCACACATGTCTGGTACCCCGGCCACCTCTGAGTCCTCGCTCCAGCAAAGCAGTAGAATGTGAGACCAGGCACATGGCTTAATAGGATTGATAGAATACTCATACCAACAAGTTATAACTTCTTTTTCGGAAGCTCATTTGAAAAGAACTCTAAGGTTAAGCGTGCTTGGCCTAGAGCAATTCTAGGATGGGTGACCGACCAGGAAGTGGGTAATCGGGTGCGCACGAGTGAGGAAAAAGTGCGCAGAAAAGACTAGTGTTGGTTTTGGGGCCAGTCTAGATATCCTATTAAGCTGCCAGGAGTGACACCCCCGGGTCCAGGAGTGGACGGGGTGTTACATAGAAATAGCAAATCAATAATCACTAGTGGGACCTGGAGATACGTACTAACTCCCACACATTCAACGGTAACTCTAGTGATCGTGTTAACCTTTAACGTTATAAATAAGTCCCTTTGTCTCGCGATATATTATATGTCTGAGATTCGATCATAGATATCCCCATACCTAGTTTGATCTCGTTACTGACAAGTACTCTTTTCTTGTTTCTGTGATATGACATTCCTACTGATCTTATCACTTGCTTGCAAGCTATGTCAATGTGATATCACCGAGAGGGCCCTGAGTATATCTATCCATCATCGGGGTGGACAAATACCACTCTTGACCTATGAGCCTCTACACAACACTTTCGGAGTATCTAAACTCACCTTTACTGTCACCCGTCTACGGCGTGACATTTGATGTTATCAAGTTACTCTTTCGGTGTTAGTGATTGACATGATCTCATGGATTAAGGACTGAAGTTACTTCGCATGATGTTATAGCAATTTAAACATAATAACTTTGATCGTATTACTATACTTTGGATGAATGTTCATCACATCATTCCACCAATGTTGTGACCTCGTTATTAACAACATCCAATGTCCATGATCAGGAAACCTTGGTCATCTAGTTAATTAACGAGATAGTTTATATGAGAGGCATAACTAGGAACTCTATATATTGTTTATTAAACACACATGTATTAACGTTTCCAATTAACACAATAATAGCATGCAAAATCAACATCTATCATATACTTGGAATAAGATAATAATAACTTTATTATTGCTTCTCTGACATATTCCCTTCAAGTATGATAGTTTATTAATGTTAGTAAATAAGTGAGTTTGCTTGGTTAGGATTTGTAAAATTAAGTGTGGTAGAATTTTGAATTTCTTTGGAGATTTGATATGTATATGGTAGAATGATAGTTTGTTAAATAAGTGAGTTTGCTTGGTTAGGGTTAGTAAAATTAAGTGTGGTAGAATTTCGAATTTCTTTGGAGATTTGACATGTATATGGTAGAATGATAGTTTAGAAAATTAGTGTGGTTGTTAATTTGCTTAGTGTGGAATTACAATTTCTTATAGATGATTAGAACATAAGTGTGGTTCCTAATGTGTTTGTTTGTATTGATCCTATCTATTGTGGTGGTTGTTTAGAGAATTTCCATAACTTCTCTATTTTCTCACATATGTAGGATGGAAGGAGAATCTATTTTGAATGGCCATTATAATAAACGACACCGTGGGTGGTTCATTGCGGAGAATAGAGAGGTTTTCAAGTGGTTGCATCTGATATCCAAGGAGGTGCATAGCAATAAGATGCCTTATGATGATCTCTACACGGAGTATATCAAGAAGGTTGGACTTCTCCCTTTCATCCAGCTTGTCTCGCGTTTGACGCCACATATGAACCCTTATTTGATCACGACACTTGTTGATAGATGGAGACTAGAGACACACAGTTTTCACCTCCCTTGTAGTGAGATGACGGTGACTTTGAAGGATGTCTCCATGATCTTTGTGCTTCTCATCAAAGGACATCCCGTGTGTATGAGCACATATTTCAAAGAAGTGGCATCAAGGTATGATTGAGTTAATTGTTATGTCCACCTGTGCTACTTATAAATGGATACAACAAAATTTCAAGTGCCTCGAGGACGTCAATGCGGAGGTGATCCATATGTATGCCTGGACATATTTGTGGTATGTTATAAGTAGGGTTCTTTTCTCGGATAGCACGAGAAGGAACATATATTTTATGTGGTGCACTCTATTTGCGGGATGGGACCATAAACACAGATGAGGTTTAGAGGCACTCGCTTACTTGTACTGACAGGTAATGAACAATACATATTGCATGGTAGTACTAAATACATATTGCATGGTACTACTAAATATGATTGCTCAACTTGATACTTACATATGTTTGTTCCATATGAAATTGGACGAGGCGTCTTGTAGGACCAGAAAAGGAACCAGAAAAGGGACTAGTATTGGTGGACCTATGGTTCTACTCACGATATGGTTGTGGTTACGCATACTAGTTGGGCGCCCCATTCTGATGAAGGAAAATTCGTGGGACAATCATGGCAGCCATCTTCACGCGCCTACATTAGGGTACCTATGAGATAATACCGAAGTTTTCCATGGTGAATCCGTGGAATGCTACGTTAGGTACACTAACCAAATCAACTTGATATCCCCGGAGAAGGTAATAATTTGATTGCTCTCAATATCAGATGTTTTCCTACAAATGTACACCGAATCGACTTGCTAATTTTGTATTCCGCATAGGTGGAATGGGAACCATATGGAACTCGCGGGAACCGCATTTGTATGGAAGAAGCACATCCCTGTTGGATCCGCGCCCCGTTAATATGTGTATATGTTGTTGAGTTCCACCTTCCACAGGGTGATTAGGCGGTTTTGCTTATTCCATTAGACCCGCCGCCATATTAAGACACTAGCACAATTCTTCACGCGTCAGTGATCCGCATAGCCTAACTTGCTACTTTTTGTGATGTGTCATGATACTAATATGGCGATGAATTTGAGTGTAGATTGGACAAGGTCAAGCAGAAGAGGGAAAAATTGGGCTACATATCATCACAGGTACATTCAGAAGTGGTATGCAAAGATTGCGGAGATTGAAGACCTAGATAAGGTCTCTCCTCCTAAGGAACCTCATGATGCTGTAACAGTTAATCGCTATCTCGTGTGGCTTGGTAAAGTGTCTTGTTTGTTCCTACAACCATCGGCTTTTACATCCGATGACATAGTGGAGGACACTTATCCGGCTTTCGACGAGCTTAGCCAACTAGAGTACAACAGACTTGTCCGAGGTGGCCGGGGCGCTGCGGGGATTGTCCACTTCGTGGTAAGTGTTGCATTATAGACCCGTGATGTGTAAGTAGAGCAAAACAGGGTGATTCCTTTCTTATTTTACTAGCACATGGAGATCTCGAAGCACGTGGATGCTGCCGGGGAAGCACTAAAACACCCTCCAGGTAAGGAGTCTGAGTCAGCCCTTTGAGACTTCGTGGAGGTATGTGTTCAGACCGTTCTTTTTGCTCATGTATTTTTCTGAAATCTTCTAACACATTGGTAAATGTCATAGTGTACCAAGCATTGCAGGCGTGGATTAGGTGTTTTGCTTGGTTGTCGTACCATCGAGGCCACATCGCCGTCAAGGTCTTCAAGCCTTGAGGTTGAGGGTATAAGCAAAGCTAATGCCGAACTAGATGATGGTCTTGAGGATGAAGAGGAGGATGAAGGTGAGGACAAGTACGAGGATGAGGATTAGGATGATTTAATGAATTGCTAACTTTCTTACTTTTTTGTTATACTGCCATGGAAATTTCGGGAATGTTCTCACTCTTTCATGTAAAATGTAGGAGGGACTCGAGGATGTGGATGAGATGAGGAGGAGGGATATGACGAGCATGAGGAGACAAGAATGTATCAATTAACCGATGCACCGCAGTCTAGTCAACGGTTGTGGGGTTTCAACCTCAAGCCGAGGCAGTCGGGGGGACCTTATACTCCAAGTGAATGGGAGAAGAATAAAAATCATTTCTCGATGAAAAAAAGCATCGGGCAGAGGTGGCACTCAAAGTTGCTATCTTGGAGGATGAAGACTCCAATCCACCATGGAGGAGTAGGAGGAATGAGGGGCTTAGCAAGAAGAACGAGGATCGAGCGACAAAAAGGGGAAAGGGGAGAAAGTGATTACTTCCTAATGTTGTGTTGTTGTGCTCGTGAACTTGAACTAGAACTTGATGTGTTGGTGTGGTCATGTTTGTTGTCCTCGTGAACTGGAACTTGAAATAGAACTTGATGTGTTTGGTGTACTTGATATTCCACTATTGCTATGATTTTGTTTGGTTTGTTGTCAGTGTTGAATTATACTGTGTACTGCTGTCGAATAATAGAGCTGTGTTTATTGCAAATTTTACAAAAAAAATCAGCATGGCGCTTTCCTCCCGTGCATCATGCCACTGACCATGGAGTTTTTGGTCAACGTGCCATGCTCTGTACTTAGAAAAATTTGAGGGCTCGATTTTTTGTCACGCACACGAGGTCAGAACCCGAGGGAGCCATGCACTGATGAGAGCGCCATGGTGGATGGTGCTTTCCTCTAGGGTGCCCTAGTGGATGGTGTTTTCTGCCAGGGAGTTGTGCCACTAAGCGTAGCACTTTTAGCGAAGGCTCCATGCTCTGGACTTAGAAAAAAGATGGGCTCGATTTTCCGTGCCATGCACCATGTCAGAACCAGAGGCTGCCATGCACGGAGGAGGGCACCGTGGTGGATGGAATTTTATGCCACAACGTCATGCTTCTGACCATCGTGCTTTTGGCCAAGGCACCATGCTTTATACTAAGTACACACAAATAGATTGACCTTACCATTGACATGACATTTGAAGGAATAAATTCACAGTAACTTCACGGATAACTAAGGGTTCACACAAACAAATGACAGACTACACGGCTTGTAGCAAGTTCGACATGACAATTCATGGATTACATGGCTTATAGCCTTAATAGTTCACACAAGAAAGTTCGAGGGGACAAATAATGGATTCGATGGCTTGTAGCGAGTTCACACAAGCAAGTTCGACATTCCTCTATTGTGCCGAGAAAGGTTCCTTCCCCTTTGCCTTCCTCTTCCTACCTTCTTATTCCTCCTCCTTTTCTCTCGAGTCACGAGCAAGTTGAACCACCGAGTCGAATTATGCATCAAATTGTCGTCTACTCTCCTCTTTCCTCTTCTTCTCTTCTTCCTCCATTATGATACACGCATGTTTAGACGCCCTAGTGAATTTTCGATGATTCTGCCTTTCTCTCCTAATGTTTTTCAAAACACACTCTTTTCATATCTTGCTTGTCTTTCCTTTTGCTCTTTCTCTTCCCTTGCTTTCTTCAAGCATGCCTCACGACGTCTCATGTTGAAGTTTTCTTCTAGCCATTGTTCTCTTTCGGCCATCCTCTTTTACTCTTCCTCTTTCTTATTCCTCTCAACTTCGGTTGCATCCTTCTCCCTCACCCTCCGCAAATCCTCCTGCCACACTCTCGGGAAACTCTCACCGTTCCCATCATTGTCCCCGCCCTCGTCCCCATGTCCTTGTTGGGTTGAGTAACCGTTCCTATAATAGGAATGCAAGATAAAAGTTAGTAAGGAGAAATATACGGAAAATATGCTAAAATGTGATCAATGTGAACAATAAAGGAGCATGAAAATATATAAGTAAACATACAGGAAATCGCCTCGAAGGTACTTAAACATACTACCACCTCCACGGCCTCCTCCACCTCCATCACCCATACCACCTACATCACCCCTATCACCACCACGTCATGTACCACCTCCATCACCCATACCACCTCCATCACGCATACCACCTCCATCACCCCTAACACCACCACGGCCTCTACCACCTCCATCACTCATACCACCTCCATCACCCCTACCACCACCACCATGGCCTCTACCACCACCATGGCCTCTACGATCTCCACAGCCTCTACCACCACCATCATCACCTTTTTGGCTTGTTCTTACACCACCATCACCACCTTGTTGGCTTGTTTCACAAATAGGGGTGTTGGTTATCTTTGATTTATTCCTTTGGCTACAAGATTTTTTATTATGGCCCTCACTATTGCATTCTCCACAACGGATTTTGTCACGAGGCTCCGTGAAATACTGGCTGCCCCATTCCCAATGCTATCCATCCACCCAATCAATCATGTCACCTAGGAAATGCTTGGTTTGTCTTCTTCCCTGTTTAACAACCTTCATAGATGGATTAGGCCAAAGTTGGACTTTATGATACTCTGGCCATTGAGATTGGTCAAAGTAAGGATGGAATCTACCGGCCCATGTGTTCTTCATCGCTTGGATGGAGTGCTCATCCAACCTGACGGTATCCAGGTGATTAAGACTCACCATTTGTTCAAATGTTGCCTTCATCAAGTGCGAGAATGGAAGATGGTATGTGATACCTCGGACCTTACGCTCTAACCACAAGCCTGGATGAACCCAAAAGTGGATAAGGGATTTTACCACAGAGGCCCAAGGCCACCCACGTGTAGGCCTGTAGAAGCGGAGCAGGGCACGGTACCGGCCAACCACCCTACCCACTTTCAAGAACATCAGGACAAGAGCGAGCAGCGTAGTCACCAAGTAAAACAATCAAAAACATACACAAATGATTATGTATGTCAACAACATATAATAGTCATCAGAGCCACACTATCTAAAACAATAGAAACAGAAATATTCAACGCCATATGGCAAGATCCAAATATCCTAGATAGAGATAATAGTTTAGGATACATCCTCATACATCACACATCAGAGTATCAAGCGGAAGCGGAAAACAAGATATGAGTACGGATAAGAAGCAAACTGGCATAAGATACCCTGAAAATAAGCACATCCCGCCCACAGATATCATGGATCTCCATCCCCGCAATCTCTACACCTAACAATCGTTGCCACCATCATAGGTCTCTTTGACCCAATAACCTTCTTGAGAGTATACATGTTCATCTGAACCAAATATTTATCGTGTGAGACCCTAGGGGTACTCAGCAAGTCTTAATGCATCTAAAGGGGAACAACCTGGGGTGATGCAATTGTAGTAAAAGATAATAGCTAAACAGTTCTATAGAGACACGCTACAACATCCGCCAAACTAGAGATGGACGAACGCTTGTTAATTAGTAACAACAGTGATATAGGTAGCATAAATAAACATCGCTCACCCTCCTTCTCGCTTACCAATGAGAAGGCAGAAGAACATCCCATCCCTTGGCAATTTTATTAACCATTCCATGAGTGTTGCACTATTTACTAGTCATGCTTTAGTCAAATTAAAGGTGGTACTTTAGTTATGCTTGTTTATGATCGAGAAACTATGCTCCAAGTCATCCATAACCACGGACACGGCTTTCAGAAAGATTTACCCTGTAGGAGTGCACAAATAGCAACACACACACGATCAAACTCGGGAAGAACCAAATAAAAACCAACGAGGCCTCACGACAATGCATTCACAAGATTCATAAATTATTTCACGGGCCACCCCAATGAGCTACCCGCAATGAAGTTGGCCGGCTCTGAGATGGACCTAGGGTTTGCGTCAATGGTTGTAAACGACTAGGAACCCGAAAGTGTAACTGGACTTGTCGATACCACGAAAACAATCCGCATTCCTAAATAGTACAGGTGATCCACACGCAATCGTAAATGAGGTAGTAAAGCATGACATAAGTATAGGATAGTAACAAAGCCCTAAACTAGTTCGTGGATCCAAGAAATAAGGTGTGAATCAAGCTCAGGTGAAGGGGGATCCATAGAGTCTCCCGAATGTGGATAGTGCGAATAGTCAAGGAACAAGAATCAAGTACTTGGGGTCCTACGAGACACAAGTGAGCGTGGAAGTACCAAATAACAACTATTGCCCACCGGTGTCTCTTTCTTTAGTTATCCATTACTACTCAATTTAAGTTGTTTAGGTACCTCATTATCCAAAGACTCGCACAAACCCTACACATGCAATTCTATGACTCACATGGCTCAAACAACTCCTGTAGTAATAGCTCATAGGATTGCGGGTACAAGCTTCGGTGGGGTTTAAAAGTAAAAGCTATGTAATACTTGGGATCCAATTTAATGCAATTGTGACTCCATGATGCAAGGATAAGATAGAATCATAGGTGTTATATGTATGCAGGCATGGGGAATTGCTTTGCTGACAGATTAGCAGTAGTGTAACCGGGATCGGGGTAGTACTCTGGGTTCTCTTGGTAGTTCCCTTGCTCGGTGTCTCTCTAGAATAAAAGCCAAACACACAAAAGGGCCATGATAAATAATGTGCACAATCATATGAATATATGCGACAAGCAAACAAGGTATGCCATGATAGAATGATGCACAATTACATGGTATAACATAGCATGGCATGGGTCAGGTGTGGAAACAATAATAAAGCACTTTATTTAATTATTTAGGCATGTTTTGCTCCCATAAACAGTTCTAAATATTTAATATTTATATGATGCATGATTCAATTCATATCATAGAATGCATAATCAGAACGGGCTTGTCACGCTGATCGATTTAGACATTTTTTTGTCGAATTTGGAATTGCGAAATTAAAGTTATGTATTTATTAAGAAAAGACATTTATTGTCATTTAAATAACTTCGAACTTTTTAAATTGCTCAAAAATATTTTAGATGGCATATTTGAATTCTTGGCATTTTTTGATCAGAAAACATATATCATTTGTATTATTTGAATCTATGATTTAAACATTATTTAATTTTAAAACAATTCACATTAGGCAAAAAGTCAAAGGTTTGACTAGATAGTGTCAAATCTAATCAAATTTGAAACCAGGATTGAATTCTTGTTTGAATTTGAATCATATTTCATATTATAAGTTTTCTCAAATTCAGATTATTTAAGAAGATATGAATTTATTTAGATATATACAATTTTCCAGAATTTTTATTGAATCATAAAAGATACTAGAGCTTTTCTTACTCAGGCTAACCTAGCCTCTATCAGTGACAGTAGGGTCAAAATGGTGACGAGGCAAACGCGCGCGCGGCCTGTGGGCGGTTGACAAGTGGCCAGGATGGGGAGTGTTGAGCAAAAGTGTCATGGTTGGATCCGGATCAGACTGACGAAACTGAAGATTTTCTCGTGTGTATTTGTTAGATCAATCAATTTTCTTGGAATGATTTCGGACGTGTTTCTGCTCCGATATGAGATCCGTTTGCGGCTATAGGGAGGTGGCACATAGGAGAAGAGGTGTAGGCCAAAATCTTCCCCAGAGGTGCACTAGGGTGGCTGGGATCTTGCGAAGAACAGAGAGGGAGTGGCGGTGCGATCTGTTGTTGTGCAGCCTGCGTGCATGACTGCTATGTGCGTGTTGCTACAACACGGAGAGCGATGCGGGGCGGCGATGGCAGAATCCGACGCGTGAGGCGGTGGTATGGGTCGGCATCGATGGCTTTAGTAGGGAAAGGAGAAGGTGTAGGGCGGTGTGTTCACCTCGACGCTACTGGTCATGGATGAAGACAACGGCCCTGCAGCAGAGCGGCGACGAGGATGCGCGGCTCCCGAAGCGTGCTAGAAGAAGAGGCAGTGTTGAACGCTGTTGTTGTGGACGAGGAGCTCCCGCAGCTCGGTCGTGGTACCGGTGGAGCATGATCGACCAGATACGGGCATTAGTGGTCAAGAACACAATGAGGGGGAGAAGGGATGGAATGGAATGGGAATGGAAGCTCACCGCGCGACGACAACACAATGGCCATAGCAGCGACTAAAGCAGCGGAGGGTGATTGCGACCCTGTCGACGGTACGGAAGAAAATGATGATGCAGACGGAAAGGAGGGAGAGATTGATCCGTCCTTGGGAAGCTCTAGCTCCATCTTGAGCAAAACGGATGAGGACGATGTCCTGGTTCGATCCCAATGATCAGGTCATCGTGGTTCTGGCCATGGCGACGACATGGTCTTCAATTCTGGTGGCAGCTTTCAGTGAGGTGGGACGGAATACAGGGGAGTGGTGGCGATGGATTGGAGATGGACTAGGGTTCTACGGGCACCTCGGCTTGGGGATAGGAGGTGGAGAGAGAGGTGGTGGATGGTGACACGGATGACGGGGATGACGCTGGGCGGACAGACAACTGCTCCATCACACTACCTGCAGAGAGAAAGGGTTGGGGATGGAGGATATGAAGAGCAAATGGTGTGTCAAAGGGGTATGGGCTGGGGAGAAGATTTGGTCTGGCCCAAGAGGGGAGAAGGGAGGTCGCGGTTGCACTGCTGCGCTACTGGGCTGGACTCTAGCGCTGTGCTAGGCTGGGCTGCAGGTATGCTCTCTCTCTCTTATTCTTTTATGTTTTCAATTTTATTTGTTAGTTTGAATTGCTTGTTTGAAATTTTTGAAAGATCTTATGTTTTGAACATAGATGAAAGGCAAAGGTCATCAAGATGAAGGGGAGGGTTTAAGTAAAGAGGGAGATGGTTTTGGTTAGGCTAGAAGAGGTAGGTTAAATAGATAGTTCTATATGAATTTATCTGGTTTGCTTTTATTTGAATCAAGCCAACATGAGCTTCCAAAGGAACAACAAAAACAAGCGATTCCAAAAGTAACATGGATGGAATATGGATGATACAAGGAGGTTGGATTTGAATGTGCTCCACTAGTTTGATTTCCCTTCAAACAAGTTTCCCACAAACAGAAACAAACGTGACACAGTAGGATGGAGATGGTGGTATGTTTTGCATGAGCCATAATAAACCATGGCTTGTTGTGAAAACAACTAGATAAAAAGTGGTCATACCTCTCATGCATGCTTTCAAAATAGAAATAAACCATGCCAAAGGATGGAAGCTTGATAACCACATGGAATATATGGAGTATAGTCATCTGTGAATACACTTGGGCATGCTAGTGTGGGTGTCCCACTAGGGGATCCTATAGCCCAAAATATATTCGTAGATGATTACACTCTCTCATACAAGCCATATGTAAGATTGTAAACATTCCCCCTCACATAGCAATGCACAGGTGGCCATGTGGCTCCGCATAATTCATATTGTTAAAACAATAAGAAATATATATGAGAGCATTAGGTTTAGAAGTGGATCCATCTTATTATATATGAGCTAGACATAATACCAAAAGAAATGCAAATGCTCATATATAGTTTGGATAGTGGAATTATAAGGTGGTGACAAAGAAAGGTGGTGGAGTCAAGAAAAGATATGCCCCAACTCAACTTGGGCATGAAGCAACTAATCAAGAATCAAATACAATATATCAAGAGGTAACCACAAGTAATACAATATAAATGCATATTGGATAAGAACAAAATAGAGGGGTTTTATATGATGCTCAAATGCAATGTGGCATGGTGACATGAGTATGATATAATGATATGTTGGAAGTAGCATTATATAGACTAGGCAAGTAGAATTACAATTGTTAGACAATTGGGATGCTACAACTCTTCCCAACTAAACAAGAATCTCGCCCCGAGATTCCTAGGAAAAATAAAAAGGCATAAGGAGAGGCGGTTGTTCGGAACGAAGGTGATCCTCACGTTCCCAAGTTGATTTATCTACGGAATGGTGTGACCAATACACCTTGCAAAACTTGCTAGACTTGTTACAAGTCAGCATTTGCTTCTTAGAAACAAAGGACTTGAAGAACCTTGGAGGATTCTTGTGAGGCGAGAAAGATGGGATGAACATAGCTCAGGTGCGCTCGAGAACATGATAAAAGAATAGAACCACTTCTTGTAGGAATTTTGAAAAGACGGTGTATCAGGGCGATAAAGGAAAACACATCATTAGGATTCAAGCTCAAAAGATAAAAGTGAGGATGATTCTTGCTCACGCTGGAAGAAAGGAGCGACTTTAGAGAAAATGTCAACCACTATGAAAATAGCATTGTCTCTTCCCTCGGATTTACAAAATGAAGTTTGGAAAAATGACATTGCCTTCAACAAGAGAGTTCCTTGCTATCAACAGAAAGATTTGGGTTCCTGAATTTTCGGATAAGATTCTTCTTGTGCCGGTAAGAACTAAAGGATCACACAATTGAGGTGCGTGGAATTATCCTTAAGAGGAGGAGGTAACACAACTTTATGGTGGAATTTTGAGGAAGAAGGTGAATGTAGAATATCTGGAGTTTATTGTAGAGATGCTTATTGCTTTCCTTAATCAAGAGGTTATTGCGATAGATTTTCCGATTGATGCATCGACCATAATTGGCTCTACCAAGAGAAAACGATTTTGACAAGATGAAATCATAGATATCTTCCATCCATCTAGTTTGATGATGACGAGCACCAGTAGAATGAAGAGGTCAGAGAAGATTTCACATTTCCTTCCACCAAAACATTGAAGATTTTGCTCCATATTAAAATAGACGAGACCATCAACAAGAGATTACTGAGTATATTCTTGAGAGAATACTCCGGAAAACAAGGACGGAAGTAAAAGTCTCAGGGAATGAGTAAAATTGCATTGATTCACCAATTCAATGTACAAGAGCGAATGATAAGAGTAGTGGTATGGTAGCTACTCCATCCCGCACCCAAAGCATTAATCCGTACATGAATAGGAAAATCGTGCAACCCAATGCTGGCTCGTGATTAATGTAGAGCTCGTTGGGAACCCCAAGAGGAAGGTTATGAGCACAGCAGCAAGTTTTCCCTCAGTTCTGAAACTAAGGTTTAATCGAACCAGTAGGAGCAAGGAAACACCCCAAAGGTGTTACTAGCTGAGCTTTGGCAGGGCGCACTACCGGTGCTAGTAGCAACGTGGAGACCTGCACAACACAACCACAGAACTTTTTCCCCAACTTGCGATGAGGTTGTCAATCTCACTGTGTTTTGTGGAAAACAAAGGATTAAACGTATCGACTGGAAAAAGTAAAAGTTTGCAGAAAGTAAACACAAAGCAGTAAACAGTTGTAGATTGTATGTAAAGTAAAAGGACCGGGATCCATAGTTCACTAGAGGTGGCTCTCCTTAGATAAATAACATGTTGGGTGAACAAATTATAGCGGGGCAATTGACAAACACCGAGAAAGCAATATATGCATATACTAAACATCTTGACTCCTCTGAGACTTGATTGGGCATTACAACATAATACATAGACCGCCATCCAACTACATCTATGACTAATAATCCACCTTTAGGTTATCATCCGAATCCCCTCCAGTATTAAGTTGCAAGCAACAGATTATTGCTTTACGAACTGCGTGTAAAGTAAACAATACGATTGTTCTATGAACAAAGGATTGTTGTTTTCTCCCTAGTAGCAACAACACATCTAGTACCTTAGAGATTTCTGTCAATTCCCCAGATTACCAGAGGCATGAACCCACTATCGAGCATAAATACTAACTCTTGGAGTTGCTAGCATCTACTTGGCCAAGATAGCTACTAACACCAGAAAGCATGCAAGATCTCAAATAACAAAGACATGATAGAATCAATAATCAATCTGAAATAGCATCTCAATATCCATCGGATCGCCGCAAACACAACATGTATGGATTACAAATAGATGATCTTGATCATGAACGGAGCTCACAAGATCTAAACATGAAAGCACAAAGGAGGAGAAACCAGCCATCTAGCTACTACATGCATCCATAGTCCAAGGATGAACTACTCACGCATCACACCGGAGGCTTGCATGGTGATGAAGAAGGCCTCCAGGGTGAATTCCCCTCTCCCGCAGGGTGCCGGGAAGAGCTTCAGATCCCTCCCGGTCTAGGGATGGAGATGCCGGCGGCTACAGACTCTTTCGTGGATTTTTGATCGGGTACTTAGGGTTTTCGTCCCGAGGGCAACTTATAGGCGGAAGGAGAGGCCTAGGGGGTGTCGGGAGCGGCCACACCACCCCCTGGCGCGGGCCAGGCCTGGTCGCGCGGCCAGGTGGTGTGGTGGCTCCCTGGCCCTTCTCCGTCTTGTATTCTGGCACTTGATCCCTTCCAGAAAAATAGGCACTTTGGCTTTTGTCCCGTCAAATTCCGAGAATATTCATTTTCTAACTTTCCTGGAACCAAAAACATCATAAAACAGGCAGCTGGCACTGTGGCTCTTGTTAATAGGTTAGTGCAAGAAATCATATGAAAACTACTCCAAAGTTGGAACAAAACACAAGAAAGTGGATAAAACCAAGCATGGAACATCAAAAATTATAGATACATTTGCAATGTATCAACATCCCAAGCTTAACTCCTGCTCGTCCTCGAGTAGGTAAGTGATAAAAAGAAATAATTTTTGAGGTGACATGCACCATCAAAGGCTTGATCAAAGTATTTTCAAAACTCAAAGCTGGGACCATAGTACTTCAATCATAACATGAAAGACAAAGTTCTAGCAATAAGCAAAGAAACTATGATGCAACATGAAAAGGGACAAACAAAAGATTCATGAATAACAATGCTTTGCAAGACGTTTGTTTGTTTCACATAAAGAAAACATAGCATAATAGTATTCAGCTTGTCCCTCAATAGAGCAGCAAATATAAATGCATAGGACACCTTCAAAGTTCATAAGAGTGACTAGATACAATAGTTTCAAACAAGCAATAACAAGTTATGCATCAATCAACTAGTCTTGGGACAATGCACATAGAACTAAGAATGGCCACTATGCTCTCAAAGTAGGTGCATAAAGGTAGAAGGTGGAGACTCAATATAATGGTGGAAGAAAGGCCTTTTGTAAAAGGAAGTAAGGATTCAAGTCTCATAAAGAGCTTCCAAAAATTATGGTACTTATAGCTTTCAGCTCTCATCGCCCCTATCATAAGCATCTTTAAGGTGATTAAGGTTAAAGTGACACAACTAAGAGGATATGCTTGACAAGTTATAAACCGAAATCTCATGCCCCTTACTTACGAAGACCGATCCTCATGCTACTCAACTTCAGTCACGAGTAAGCTCTTGTCATTGTAAGTAGGTGTGTATCATTAAGAACCGCCAACGGGGTACCCCTTGCACATTATATGGGAGCTTTCCCATAATCAAAATGACAAGGCAAGCAGACAATGAGCATCTCAGTGATCTTTTTATTTGCTATTTGCATAGGTTTTTATTGAGGATGCTTCATAGAGTGCTCATTATGGTGATGCTGCAAGTTTCCACCATGATTAGGCATGGCTTAGGCTAGCGGCCCAGACGTTTCTCTAACACACATACAAACTCCATGATCTTACAAGTTCCACTTTTATTTCACGCCGCCGGGATCCGTAAGCAAAAGAACATGATATCAACGGGGTACAAGGTACAAGTGCAATGTTGCATGAAACATGGTTCTGCTAATTTCAACTTATAAAGCGCAAGCATATACGCAACAAAGAAGGACCCAATTGTTCAAGTTTATTAGAGGCAAAAAGTAAAGTGTGCCATCAAGTTCGTGAGGGCTTTAATCACTAGTTTTTTCATAACAAGTGGAAGGTAAGCAAAAGCATGAATGTACTTGGAATAGCATAAGATAATAGGTAGGTATGGTGGACTCTTTGGAATAACTTGGTTTAGGGAGTTGGATGCATGAGTAGAACTCATAGTTTGTTGTGGAGGCTAGCAAAAGACTGGGAGCGACAAACTAAGAGAGCAATAGTGGCCATAATCATGCAGAGCGAAAAAACATTATTGATCAAAGCATAAAGTGATACTACAAGTTGAAAACTAAAGGATCATAAAGGCTATGGTGACTTGAGATAGTCATAACATGGTATGAGCATGTGCCAAGTCAACCCAAATAAAGCATCAAAGGAGAATACCACTATACTATGCTTTAATATGCTAAAACAACGCATGATTCATCCAAGGCACATTAAGCAATCTCAATAGTTTATAACAAGCCATGCTAAAGCAAAGAATACTAAGCATAAATCCAAAACAATACCAAGCATGACATGACAAAGCATAGGCCACAGTCAAAAACAAGCTCTGTTTACCACATAAGTATGAACTTTCCTACTCTTTTCCAAACCAAACCAAACTATTTGCAAACCAAAGTGTGAAAGAGGGGCTCCAACCAATTTATTAAGAACACTAAGCAAACCAAGCAAACTACAAACCAAAATGAAAACGAAAAAGAAGACGCTCCAAGAAAAACACAACTGTGCATAAAACAATAAAAATAAAGCGTTTGGAAGAAACCTGGAATTTTTATTGATGAACAAGGGGATGCCTTGGGCATCCCCAAGCTTTGATGCTTGTACTTCTTGGATATTTCTTGGGGTGACACGCGTGGCATCCCCAAGCTTGAGCTTTAGTCCATCCTTCATCTCATTACTCATTCCTTCCATACACCTGAAATTTTTCCTTCATACAAAACTTCACACAATCTCATTAGCAACATTAGTGCACTTAAGATAAATAAGTCTTAAGGTTAAGTTATAACACCAAATAAACTTCCATTAGAACACTAGATACTGTAGCACTTCCCTAAAAAAGCTCAATTCCCCAAAAGAATTCAAGAAGGAACTAACAAGAAGCAAATGCAGAAAAATAGTAGAAATCTGTCAAAACAGACAAGCAGGTAAAGACGAATTTTTTCGAAGACCTTGTGTTACTCAAATCAAAAAGTGTTGAACTAACGAAAGTTAGATAACAACCTGGGGCAGAAGCACAGAAAATTACAGCTCAATATGATGTATGGAACTCTCTCAGGAATTTTTACGGTGAAACAGAGAAATCTGTTTCGGGACAGCAACTTTCCCAATCATTACTTCACTCTCATTAGAGGTTACTCTTGGCACAAATAGCAAATAAAAAGGATAAGGAGAGGTTATTACAGAGGTAATAACTTCCAAAACTCAACTAAAACTCTTATATTATCTCCCAAAAAGTACTTTTTCTTTAACGCCTTTAAGTTAGGCATAAGAAGCAAAGAAAGAATCAAGTGTTCTCAAATGAAGAGGCATTAAAACCAACTTTCTTGCCCTTACCTCTCTTATTTTTATTCTTAACCTGTGGGAAAATATGATTGTTTGGTGGAGAAGAAAGGTGCATGGTCCCCTTTCCCACATCTATTATTGCTCCAAGAAGTTCCAATAGGGACCTTCCAAGTGTAATTTGTCCTTTTCCTGCACATTCAATAACAAGATAATCAATAGAAATCGTTTTCACAAGGATCTTTGTAAACACTCCTTCAACTATTCCAAGAGGTAATATGGTAGTATTATTAGTAAGAGATATTTCTTTTCCTCCCTCAATGAGCCCCCAAGTATTCAGAGATTTATAAATATATTTGGGCATAAGGCAAGATTCAGACATGATATCACAGCGAGCTTGAAAAGTTTTAGCGTTTATCTCAATCTTTACTGTAGGGAACCACTTTTATGCTTCAGAGTTTATTGGAACATAATTGTGATGCTCCCTAAGCGTATTATAGCACCCTTCTAATCTAGTAGTGCTAGCCTCAAGAGTATCCAACCTAGCAAAAAAATTCACGAAAGAAATATCAGTTTGGCTAGGCATGTTGTAAGTGATGATCAATTTCTTTATAGCATTAATAGCATCATCCTCATTACATTGGAGGAAATATCCTCCCACAATAGCATCTAGGGCATATCTATAGCAAAGAGCAATCCCAAGGTAAAAACTGCTAAGGAACAAGCTTTGAGTCATTTTAGGCTCAGTTTTTTCATGTAGATCAGAGATTCTAGACCAAGCTTCCTTAAAACTTTCCTCAATTCCTTGTTTAAAAGTGAAAATCATTTCCTCGGGTGACATAGTGACAGGAGCAAGGCTAGACATAATGAGATAGGAACTATTTTTTGTTTGTTTTTGAAATAAGAAAGCAAACTTGCAAAACTATTTTTTTTGGGATTTTTGAAGAACAAAACAAGCAAACAAAGCAAAACAAAAACAACAAAGTAAAGAGATTGGTTATGAGGGACTCCCCTTGTGAAGATGTCCTTGACTCCTCGGCAATGGCGCCATAAAAATCTTTGCTGGCTCGTGATTAATGTAGAGCTCGTTGGGAAACCCAAGAGGAAGGTATGATGAGCACAGCAGCAAGTTTTCCCTCAGTTATGAAACCAAGGTTTAATCGAACCAGTAGGAGCAAGGAAACACCCCAAAGGTGTTACTAGCTGAGCTTTGGCAGGGCGCACTACCGGTGCTAGTAGCAACGTGGAGACCTGCACAACACAACCACAGAACTTTTTCCCCAACTTGCGATGAGGTTGTCAATCTCACCGTGTTTTGTGGAAAACAAAGGATTAAACGTATCGAATGGAAAGAAGTAAAAGTTTGCAGAAAGTAAACACAAAGCAGTAAACAGTTGTAGATTGTATGTAAAGTAAAAGGACCGGGATCCATAGTTCACTAGAGATGGCTCTCCTTAGATAAATAACATGCTGGGTGAACAAATTACAGCGAGGCAATTGACAAACACCGAGAAAGCAATACATGCATATACTAAACATCTTGACTCCTCTGAGACTTGATTGGGCATTACAACATAATACATAGACCGCCATCCAACTGCATCTATGACTAATAATCCACCTTTAGGTTATCATCCGAATCCCCTCCAGTATTAAGCTGCAAGCAACAGATTATTGCTTTACGAACTGCGTGTAAAGTAAACAATACGATTGTTCTATGAACAAAGGATTGTTGTTTTCTCCCTAGTAGCAACAACACATCTAGTACCTTAGAGATTTCTGTCACTTCCCTAGATTACCAGAGGCATGAACCCACTATCGAGCATAAATACTAACTCTTGGAGTTGCTAGCATCTACTTTGACAAGATAGCTACTAACGACGGAAAGCATGCAAGATCTCAAATAACAAAGACATGATAGAATCAATAATCAATCTGAAATAGCATCTCAATATCCATCGGATCCCCGCAAACACAACATGTATGGATTACAAATAGATGATCTTGATCATGAACGGAGCTCACAAGATCTAAACATGAAAGCACAAAGGAGGAGAAATCAGCCATCTAGCTACTACATGGATCTGTAGTCCAAGGATGAACTACTCACACATCACACCGGAGGCTTGCATGGTGATGAAGAAGGCCTCCAGGGTGAATTCCCCTCTCCGGCAGGGTGCCGGGAAGAGCTTCAGATCCCTCCCGATCTAGGGATGGAGATGCCGGCGGCTACAGACTCTTTCATGGATTTTTGATCGGGTACTTAGGGTTTTCATCCCGAGGGCAACTTTTAGGCAGAAGGAGAGGCCGAGGGGGTGTCGGGAGCGGCTACACCACCCCCTGGCGCGTGCCAGGCCTGGCTGCGCGGCCAAGTGGTGTAGCATCCAATTGTCTAACAATTGTAATGCTACTTGATCTACTAATATAATGGCTACTTCCTATATATAATTGTTGCATCATAATTATATCATGCTCATGTCATCATGCCACCTTGCATTTGAGCATCATATAAAACCCTTTTATTTTGGTTCTTCTCTGATATGCATTATTAATTATATTTGCTTCTTGTTATTGTATTTGGTTATTAATATATGGTTTAATGCCCAAGTTGAGTTGGGGGCATATCTTTTTATTCCACTCTACCACCTTTCTTTGTCACCACTTTATAATTCCACCATTCCATTTACCATGGGCCTTTATTTTCTTTTGGTATTTAATCTAGCTCATGGGAGATAGGATGGAGCCAATTCTAATTTCTTTTGCTTGGCCTTTATTTCCACTTCTTGGGAATGCATAAGAATAATGCCATATTATTATTATTGTTTTCACAAAATAAAACATGGCATTAAATATTTTGCATGGGCCATGCAACCACCATCACCACCTTTAACCCATTTGTTTTTCCTTTGTTTTAGTGGTTCTTTCTTTGTGGGATCTTTTCTACCTCTCTCCACCATTCCCTTGTCCCAACAAAACCATTTCTCCATCATGCATGTTCATTTGGGATCTTCTTTTTATTTACTTTTAAAACCCTCTTCCTCTCTCTCTCTCTTATTTTGTTTCCTCACCAACAACTTATGCTCATCCACCAAGTCCTCTCCTCACTCCATAGCCATCTCTGTTCCATTTTTTCCAAAATTGCAAAAACTTCCAAAAAGGGTATTTCTTAGGCTTGTTTAAATCTGCAACAAAACAAAAATCAAAACAGTTATTAAAAATAAAAAGAAATAAAGAGAGGAGCAGCTTACCTATCAGCCACCAGCCCAGCCGCAGTACCAATGCAGCGGCCCACCGACGCAGCCTCTTCCGGCCCACTTCCCCAGTCGCGGCCCAACCTGCCTCCCCAGCCCGTACCGGTTCAAGCCAGACGCGCCGACGCCACCCCTCTGTTCCTCTTCTTCTCCCCCGTCTGACGCCGTCTCCGGCTCCCTTCCTGCGCGCAGACGGAAAGCGACAGCGAGCAGGTGGTCGTCCTCCGCCGTCAGCTCACGCCTCCCGCACGCCAGTCCCCTCCTTCTTATCCTCGCGCCGAGCCGCCTTTTTCTCTAACCCTAGCTCCCTGCTCCGCTCCCCTCTTCCTCTTCTCCGCGTGCCGCCGCCAGTCAGAAGGCCACGACGCCGTTGCCGCCTCGCCGGTGACCGAGAACTCGTCGGGGAGCTTCGTCGTGGTCCGAGGCGTCGATTCCGCCTGCGAGGAGGAGCCGAACTCGACCGCACCTTCCCCCTCGCCAGCGATCAGTACACCACCACAGCAACCTCGCCGTCCCCCTCCGCTTCGACCACCCCGCCCTCTATATTCCGTGGGAATCGGACGAGGTGAGCTTCCCCTCGATTTTGGCCCCCGCCGACGCACAGACCCATCCCGGCGATCCCCCTCTGTTCCCCGATGCGCCCCGTCCAGTACAGCCCACCGCCGATGAGCCTCCCTGAACGAGATCTGTAGCTGGAGCCTCCCTCTGCATTTTTCGTGTTGGCGGCAAGTGCTATCTTGCCGTGGTTGCGACGCCATCCTCGCTGGAAGACCTCGCAGTCGTCAGATCGTGTCGCGAATCAGAGCGAAGCCGTCAGGTTCAGTCCAGGGCTCGAGTGCCGTTTCACGAAAAGACCCCCCCCCCCCCCCCCCCCCCCCCCACGCTTTTGTCGATCATGCCTAGGTCCCTAGCAGCCCCAGCGACCCCACTAGCCAGCCACGGCGCAATCTTGCAAACAACCCCCCAGATTTCCAGTCCCTCAACCCGCACTCCCCTCGCTGCGCCACGTGGTCCACCCATGCCCCTCGCTGTCACGTGGGACCTACTTCTCCGTCGGGCCCGCATGTCAGCCGCCTGGGCTAGCTAAGGCCGAGGTGAGAAAAGACTTTTTCCGCGCGCCTGGCCCCAGTTTGCGCCGACCCCATCTGTCAGCGGCTTGGGCTGGAATATCCTGGGTGTAAAAAGTCCTGGCCATTTCTGTTAAAATAAAAATGTTTTCAGTAATTGTTTAAAATCAAATTAAAATCAGATTTTAATAACTTTTAAAATACAAATCCAAATAATACAAATAATATATGTTTTTGAATCAGAAAAATGTGAGGAATTCAAATATGCCCTTCAAAATATTATTTTGAACACTTTAAAATTTCGAGATGATTAAAATTGCAATAAAATGCCCTTTTCTTAATAAATTAATAACTTCAATTCTACAACTCCAAATTTGACAAATAATATGTCTAAATCGATCAGCGCGACGAGCCCGTTCTATCTATGCAGTCCTTGTTCTGAATTGAAGCATGCATCATGTCAATATTAAAAATCTGAACTGTGTATGACAATAAAACTTGGTTAAATAAATAATAAAATGCTTTATTTATTGTATCCACGCCTCACCTTTGCCATGCTACTTTAATGCCATGTAAATTGTGCACCATTCATCATGGCATGCTTGTTTGCTTGACGCATTTTAATTCATATGTTTGTGCACTTTATTTATGTTGGCCCTTGTTTGTTTGGTTCTTCTTCGAATAGACGCTCAGTAGGAGAATTACCAGGAATCACAGGAGTACTACCCAGATCCATCTCTCGCTTCAACTGAGCTGCTAGGCAAGCACTACCACATGCTTGCATACATATAGTACCTATTGCCTCTATCTTATTCTTGCATCATTGAGTCGCGACTGCATTAAATTGAATCCCAAGTACTGCATAGCCTTTATCTTTAAACCCCACTGAAGCTTGTTCTCCATCCCATGAGCCATTACTACAGGAGTTGTTTGAGCCATGCGAGTCGTAGAAAAGCATGAGTAGAGTATGTGAGTGTCTGATGAATCATGAGGTACCTAAACAACTTAACCTGAGTAGTAATGGGATAACTAATGAAAGAGGCACCGGTGAGCAATATCTGTTATTTGGTTTTTCATGCTCACTTGTGTCCCGTAGGACCCCAAGTACTTGATTCCTGTTCCTTGACTATTCGCACTATCCACATCCGGGAAGCCTTATGGACCCCCCTGAGCCAGAGCTTGACTCATTCTTATTTCTTGGGGCCACAAAGTAGTTTGGGGCTTTGTTACTATCCTGTACTTATGCCATGCTTTACTGTTTTATTTAAGATTGTGCGTGGAGCACCTGTACTGTTTTGGATGCGGAGTGTTTTTGCGGTATCGACAAGCCCAGTCACACTTTCGGGTTCCTAGTCGTTTACAGCCATTGACGCAAACCTTGGGTCCGTCTCGGAGCCGGCCAAATTCGTTGCGGGTAGCTTAATGGGGTGGCCCCCTGAAATATTTCTGAATCCTATGATCGCTTTGTCATGAATGCCTCGTTGGGTTTTGAGTTGGTTTTTCCGAGGTTGATCGAGTGTGTGTTGCTATATGTGCACCCCTGCAGGGTAAATCTTTCCGAAAGCCGTGTCCGCAGTTATGGACGACTTGGCCCCACCGTACTATTTTAACCACTTTCGTTCATCCAGGCATGTAACTAAGAGCGTAATTCACCGAGGAAGTTACAGGTGGTGTGGTGGCTCCCTGGCCCTTCTCCGTCTCGTATTCTTGCACTTGATCCCTTCCGGAAAAATAGGCACTTTGGCTTTTGTCCCGTCTAATCCGAGAATATTCATTTTCTGACTTTCCTGGAACCAAAAACAGCAGAAAATAGGCAGTTGGCACTGTGGCTCTTGTTAATAGGTTAGTCCAAGAAATCATATGAAAAGTACTCCAAAGTTGGAACAAAACACAAGAAAGTGGATAAAACCAAGCATGGAACATCAAAAATTATAGATACATTTACAATGTATCACCCAACTCTCAGAAATCTAGACTGAAGATCTTGACAAGAACTCATGAAGCTCCGTGAGAAGACAAGGAGGTGATGCAAACACTTCGATGGATCCAAAGTAGATAAAGATGATGATGTTATCATCGTGTAGGAAGTACCAAGCCATCGGAAAATATAAGAAGGAATATTACAGAGAACAACTGCGATATTCAACAGATAGAGAAAAGATAGCACCAACTTGAATAGAAGGATTACAAAAGATCTAAAAATTCTTCATGGCATTCATCGGATTGAGCATAGAAGATAGAGAGAGGATTTCAAAAGGATTCTTGACGAGTCGAAGACCAACATGATTTCTTGTCCTTCTTGATAAGATCTAAGAGAGATTTAGCCGTCTTCCGAGAAGATTCAATTCACCGTGAGAGAGAATAACTGGCTAGATGGATTAGCCAGGGCAATGCATGAAGCTCTCGCCTGTCTTTGCAGACAGAACGTCAACTTGATCCAGGGAACTCGCTTTGCTCACTATGCAAGGCGTAATTCTATGGGAATGCCATTGGAGATGCCAAGTCACCCGGAAATGAAGCGCCAAGTGGAGAATCTTGACTTCCTGCCGTATGATCGACAGAAGGAATTGGACAATGCTCGAGCCTACGCCAACCACAACCTTGCCTTTGCCGCCTAGAAGGCCCAGACTTTCGCCTTGCTCGTCAAGGACTGTCAATCACTTCACCGGGACCGCGAGAAGAAGGATTGCACCATCGCTCGTCTTCGCAAGAAGGTGACCGACCTTGACAAGACCATCCAGGAACAAGAAGCTCAGCTTGTAGCAAAAGAAGAAGAGGAAGAAGGTGAAGACATCCAGGGGGATATTCACTCATACCTCAGTGATGACAATGACTATCTGGAGGATGATGCCATGGAATTCTACACCGACGATGATGACTCCGACTTCATCGATGATGAGTAGATGCACTTGATCACTACTGTAGGAATGAGATGTATCGGTCCCATTGTATCCTAGCTTCACAGAATGGTTCTTAAAACCATCTGTTTTCCTTTTATGTTGTGGTGTGTGTGTGTGTTTGTATCGTGTGCTTTGCTTGAATGAATGAATGAGAAGTGTTAGTATTCCAAACCTGAGTCAAACTCAAAGTTTTAGCTTTAGAAAACAAAACCATGAACCCTGGAACTTTCCCTCTTACCTCTTTATTTATCTCAATCTTCAGATGACTCGCGGAAACCCTGGAGGAAGCAGCTCATTGCAGGACCCGATGCTGCAGATTCTGCAAATGCTAGTTTCCGACCGTGAAGCTAGTAGAGCGAAGCGCTAAGCCAACCTAGCCACCCTGCAACAGATAGCTCAGATGGCCCACAATAATCAAGGCCATGGAAATCAGGATCATCATGGATCCAAACTCAAGAACTTTCAGAATACCAATCCCCCTATCTTTAGCAAGTCTGAAGACCCATTAGATGCAGATGATTGGTTGAAAACCATGTAGAATAACCTAGAAGTAGCAGGAGTTGAAGCAAATGAGCAAGTACTATTTGCCACCCACTATCTGGCAGGAGATGCAAGAGCCTGGTGGAATAGCACCCGTACTATGAACCACAGTCAAGAGATGATGTGGGAAGCTTTCAAGACTAAGTTTAGCCGCACTCATGTGCCGCAAGGTTTAGTCACTAGGACGAGAGATGAGTTCAGAGAACTGAAGCAGGGCAGGATGACTATAGTAGAGTACCGTGACAGATTTCTGTCTCTCACAAGATATGCACCTGATGAGGTCAACACTAAAGCCAAGAAGAAGGAGAGGCTCCTGAATGGATTGCATGATGAGATGCAAACGGTGTTAATCAACATCCGTTTTGAAGATCTTGAAGAGCTAGTCAACTCTACCATCCAGATGTAAGGGAAGATCAACCAAGCAAATGACAACTGCAAGCGTAGAATGATGCACCAGAATGGATCCAATCACCCTCAGAAATATCGCCCCAACCCGTCTGCAAGATATGCCCCAAGGAACAATAGACCCCCAATGTCTCGTCGAAGCTACCCCAACCGTAGCGGAGGAAATGGGAAGTCCGGAGTAAACCACAACAATAACTCCGACAACTCCAACAATTTCAACCGTGCATCGCCCAAGTCCAACAACAACAACAACAACAAAAATACTACCCCAAGGACTGGAAGCAATGTCGTGCCCGTTGCAGCCAAAGACAAGTCTCAGATTACTTGCTTTGAATGTGGAGTGAAGGGTCACTACTCCAACGAGTGTCCCAAGAAGCTTGCAGCCACCACCAATGTGAATGCCCCAACTCAGCAGCAACGTCGTGTTCAGCCTGGAAGAAGATTCGCCCCAGGGAACTCTCTCAACCGCAACGGCTGTATGTTCCACATGAACGCTGAAGAATCCCAAGAAGCGCCAGATGTCGTGCTGGGTATGTTTTCTGTTAACTCGGTATTAGCAAGAGTGTTGTTTGATTCTGGAGCATCACACTCATTTGTTACAGAAGAATTTGCATGCAATAGTAAGATTCACCCAACCAATTTGAAGCATGTCATGATAGTTCAAATACCTGGTTCAACCACCAAAGCTAGAAAAATTTGCAAGGCTGTACCTATCAGAATCCATGGGATAGATTTTTATGCCAATCTAATAGTACTTGGAACCAAAGGTTTGGAAGTAGTCTTAGGAATGGATTGGGTGTCGAAACATAAGAGATTGATCGACTGTGCCAGGAAAGCCATAACCATGACCAGTAGCTCTGGAGTATCAGAGCATATATCTGAAACCTTGCCCCGTCAATTCAAGTGTAACAAGAGTCTAGCCTTACCAACCATAGACCAAGTCAGAGTAGTCTGTGAATATCCAGACGTATTCCCAGATGAATTGCCTGGTATGCCCCCGAATCGAGATATCGAGTTCATCATTGAACTAATTCCTGGAACTGGACCCATAGCTCAGAGACCCTATAGCATGAACCCATCTGAATTAGTGGAGATGAAGAAGCAACTTGATGCTATGCTGGCGAAAGGTTTGATTCAACCAAGCGCATCTCCATGGAGATCACCTGTTTTATTTGTTGATAAGAAGGATGGAGGTAACCGTCTGTGCACAGATTAGCGGAAGCTGAATGATGTCACCATCAAGAACAAGTACCCACTGCCCAAGATAGAGGATCTATTTGATCAGTTGGCTGGTGCCAGAGTGTTTTCTAAGATTGACCTTAGAACTGGTTATCATCAACTCAAGATTCATGCAACGGATATTCCAAAGACAGCCTTTACCACCAGATATGGATTGCATGAGTATACGGCCATGTCTTTTGGATTAACCAATGCCCCCGCTTATTTCATGAATCTCATGAATAAGATTTTTATGAATTTCCTGGATAAGTTTGTCGTTGTTTTTATCGACGATATTCTTATCTATTCAAAGTCAAAAGAAGACCATGAGCAACATCTGAGAACTGTCCTTGAAACCCTAAGTGAGCATCAGTTGTATGCCAAGTTCAGCAAATGTGAGTTCTGGCTGAAAGAAGTAGGATTCCTCGGACATATTGTGTCGGCAGGAGGAGTCGTTGTTGATCCCGCCAAGATCAAAGATGTGGAAGAATGGGAAGCCCCAACCACTCGGATGTGTGTTGATGCAAGAAGGCAAAGTCATAGCATATTTGTCGAGGCAACTGAAGCAGCATGAGCAGAACTACCATACCCATGATCTTGAATTAGCAGTCGTAGTTTTAGCATTGAAGACATGACGTCATTGCCTTATGGGTAACCGCTGTGAGATTTATTCAGATCACAAGAGCTTGAAGTATATTTTCACCCGGAAGGAGTTGAATATGAGATAAAGGAGATGGATAGAGTTAATCAAGGATTATGACCTTGATATTCACTATCACCCCGGCAAAGCCAATGTGGTAGCGGATGCTCTTAGTAGATTGCTGTGTAGGTTAAACACCATGATCAAAGAAACCCAGCCAAGTTTGCATGAAGAGTTGGAGCAGTTTAGAACGGAGCTAGTTAGCAAAGGATTTTTAGCTAGCATTAAACTTCAACCCACGTTGATCAGTCAGATCAAGGAAGCCTAGAAGGGAAATGCAAGTATCAACGGAATCAAGCGTCGTATTGGTATAGGAAAGGTACCTGGATTCACCGAAGATGAAGAAGGAGTTTTGTGGTACAAAGGACGTATCTGTGTGCCATCTGATTCGGAGCTGAAGCAAGTTATCATGCAGGAAGCTCATGATACTCTTATTCTATCCACCCCGGAGGAACAAAGATGTATCAGGATTTGAAGGAGCAATTTTGGTGGCACAAGATGAAGAGAGAAATCGGAAGCTACATCGCCAAGTGTGATATATGTCAAATATTCAAGGCGGAACATCAGAGACCCGCAGGATTGTTGCAACCATTGCAGATTCCGGAATGGAAATGGGATTCTGTCAGAATGGACTTTATCACCGGTTTGCCTACCTCTAATAGGGGTAATGACTCTATCTGGGTCATAGTTGATAGACTGTCCAAGGTAGCCCATTTTATACCTATCAAGACTACCTACCAGAGTTCGAAGCTAGCAGAGTGGTACATTGCTAGAATTTTAAATTTGCATGGAACCACCAAGACCATAGTATCGGATCGAGGAACCCAATTTACCTCAAGATTTTGGCAGAAAGTCCAAGAAGGATTAAGAACCAAGTTGGATTTCAGCACAGCTTATCACCCGCAGACTGATGGACAGACTGAAAGAGTCAACCAAATCTTAGAAGATATGTTGAGAGCTTGTGTGCTAGAGTATGGATCAAAATGGGAAGATTATCTGCCTTTCGCAGAGTTATCATACAACGACAGTTATCAAGCCAGTTTGCAAATGGCCCCATTTGAGTTCTTATATGGAAGGAAGTGTCGTACCCCCTTGAATTGGTCGCAAGTAAGAGAGAGTTAGATTTTTGGATCCGATATCCTACGAGAAGCCGAAGAGAAGGTTCATAAAGTCCGTGAGCACCTCAAGACCGCACAATCCAGACAAAAGAGTTATGCCGACAAGAGGCGTAGAGACCTGACCTTCAATGTCGGAGATTTTGTGTATCTCAAGGTTTCGCCATTGAAGGGAACACAACATTTTAGTCTGAAAGGAAAGTTAGCCCCTAGATATATTGGACCCTTCAAGATTCTGAATCGCCGAGGAGAGGTGTCGTATCAACTGGAACTGCCAGAGGAGATGTCAGCCATCCATGATGTGTTCCACATCTCGTTACTTCGCAAGTGATTAGAAGTTCCGGAAAAGACCGAAGTGTTCAAGAACATCGATCACTGAGACGTAGATATCAACAAGGATCTGACGTATCGTGAAGTGCCCATCCGTATTTTGGAAGAAGCCTTTAGAACCACAAGGACCCGGAGTATCAAGTTTCTCAAGATTCAATGGAGCAACCATACCGAAGAAGAAGCTACCTAGGAGTGAGAAGATTTCATTAGGACAGAGTTTCCAGATCTCTTTAGTTCCTAGTTTTCTTTCTTAAATCTTGGGACAAGATTTTGTTTAAGGAGGGAAGGTTTGTAACATCCCAAAACTTTAATCAAGGTGATCAAGATCCAAATCATTTAACAAAAACTTTTTATCATTAAAATAATTATGAATGCATCTGTGTTTGCATTAATATAGAATTGTTTGGAAATGCCATGTTTGATTGATCTATATGTTGTGAAATGGTTTAAAGGTGAATGACACATCATCTAGACCATTTAAAAACAAAATCCAAAGAAAAATAAATCAAATATGAATAAAAAGACCAAATGGTCATTTTGACCCTTTTTACCCACTAGGCCACTTTAGGTGTTCCTAGAAGTCAATTTCAAACAGAAACAATTCTAGATCTTTGCACCCCTTGCTAGTACAAGTAAATATCTACCAAGGCCCACTTTAAAATATTACAAAAACCATTAGCCACTAATTTTAAATGACAATTGAAAAGTGAATCCATTACATATGCATAGATCCCACTTTTTCAAAAACCCCTCAAATGAACTCCCCTTGCCATTTCCCAGCAAGCACAGATGATCAAGCTTATGAATAACACACCCACCAAAAATCTTTCAAAAATTCAAATTTACTTTTCTTACGGCCATTGTGTTGAACACCTGGTGATCACAAATTAATCTACCTAACTATTATTGTTGTTGATAAATGTCTTATCCCCCATTTGACCCTCTCATCTCTCCTCTGTCTCCCTAGCATCTAACCCAGCCCTAAACAGCACCCCCTTCGCCGCTAGCAGCAGTGTCGAGACACCCCGAGGCCATGTTCGCTGGTCGAGCATGGACAACTCGCAGCAGGCCACCCCGCTCTCTTCCACCGTGCCTAGGAGGTAGGTGAGATCACATCGCCGCCCACTGTCCCTTCCCCGAGCAATGCCAAGCACTGGACCACCTCAGAAAACCACGCGCCCACCTTGTCCACGCCATGTCGAGCACACGCCAAAGCGCCGCGCCCGACAGGCCAGCACACGCCTCGACCGCAGCCCACGTGTGCCGCTTCGCCACGACCCCAGCAGTCGCCCGGACATGCCCGTTCGCCGCTGATTGACCCACAGCCACCGCACGCCGTGTCGAATACCGCTTCTGCCGCGTAGAGCGTCGACCATTTCCGACCACATGCCACCACCCCTAGCTGCGCCTTTACCGCCAGGAGACAGCGCACCGTCCCCTACCTCCAGCCGCGCTGCTAGCACCCTGTAGACGCGTCGCCACCATCGCCTGACCATGCCACACTGCCCCATCGCCGAGCCTATAAAAGGAGGCCTCCCCAGCCTCATTTTTCACACCACTCAACTCCCCTCTCACCACTTAGCCTTCCCCACTTCTCCCCGGAGCCAATCGAGCCCTCAGTCACCGGAATTCCACCGGAGCTGGCCGCAACAGAGGAGAAGAGGCGCCGCTGATTGCGACTGCCCCAGGAGCCGCCGCGACCACGCCTAGAACCGCCGTCGTCCACCAGTTCGATCGCCCCCATAGCCACGTCTAGCTGGAGCCCTGGTAAGCCCCCATAGACCCCCACCATGCCGCGTTAGGGTTTGATCTCGCCGGAGCTGTTCACCGGAAAACGATGAACCACGACCGTCGATTTCTGTTCTAATCGCACGGCTGATATTGCCTCGTACCGTTTCGGGTTTTAAGTGCCGCTGACATGCGGGACCCTCCTGTCAGTTGCCCTCTGCGCCACGGTGCACCACTGGGCCGGCCCATTTTTTTTCTCGCGCTAGCCCACATATTCAAATAGAGGTTTTTCTATTTAGGTTTAAACTAAATTCTATCCACTTGTTTAAAAATCATTTCAGAGAGATCCACTTAACCAAAATGCATGATTAAATTTTTTTTAGAAAGATAATTAAAATATATATCCAAGTCCGTTGGATTTAAGTCATTTGGAGTTAGAGATCACATATAGCATAAATCACAAGACATAGACTTTTCTACCTTCAAACATTTTTCAAAAATCAACCATAATAGTTTTTGAGTTGATTCCAACTCTCAAAAATCATATTTGACCATACCTATCTAAATATGTAAAAATATTTAGGTTTGCATGCAGTGACTTTGGACTAGTACCAAAAGAATGCTATTAGGGCATTTCTAGTCACTTTAAATTGATTAAGTAATAATCTTAAAGGTTATAAAATGTGACCAACCCTTTAAATCACATTCCCATGTATTAGAATATGTGGTGATGACATGTGTCCACATGATCCCATATTATACTTGGAGAATATTAAATCTTAATTAATTTCAATGAGTAGAAATTACTTTTCTCAAATAAAATAAAGGAAGGTAGTCCTTTAAATCTTATGATGGTTGTGATGATGCTAGATCATCAAGTGTGTGCCTGAGTGTGCTAAATAGACTAGTTAAGTATTGTTGGTGATTGTGTACCCCGTATGTATTTATAGATGATAGTACCGACCAAGTCTACAAGGAGGAGAAGTTCTACCCCGAAGAAGACGAGGAGAATTTCAATCACTGCACCAACCAAGGCAAGCCATCATTAACAATGCAAGCTATTATTGGCAAGCTAGAATTATACAAGATGACCTAAGCAAGATGCATTAGGCATGCTTGGTTATACATTTTGATTTATACACATCCCAAGTTTTACTTGCAAGCTTTACTTTCTTTTACTTTACTAAAGTTCTTTACCTTTAGTATAGATAGCATAAAGAGTATAAAACTTGGCCTATCTAGTTATACTTAGATGTCATTCTATGGCATGAGATTGAAGATTAGCACCCCCCATTAGTGAACACTCTTAACCTTAGTGGCTAGTGCTAAACCTAAAACTTGATCACTTTAGATGGGAATACTTGGTGAAAATGATTATGAAAACCTTGGAATGATGAGTCATTCTATTGAGATGTTTTGACATGTGTTGAACACAAATGGTTTATGATGATGAAAATGTTGAGGCATGAGCCTTAGCCCATTTTATAAAAAATGATGGTTGGGTTCAGATGCGATACCATTCCAATTTTTACCATACAACCACAATACCTGAATTGGGTAAGGCTTAGCCAGAAGTTTATATGCATTAGTATGGGTTCCCTTGCGGGAGAGGTTTGAGATGAGGCTACCTCTCAATGTTGTCCACCTATGCAGTGCCCAGGATGGCAGATGGCCATGGCTGGGAGGCCAAGCTCATAGGAGAGGTGCTGATACTAGGGTGTGTAATTGAAAGGTTATGATTGATTATCCGCATACTAAGTATGATGATTCAGGGTTATCCCTGATAGATGTATCGAATTTTGTGGTGAAAGTGTACCACCTCTGCAGAGTGTCAAACTATTCGAATAGCCGCGTCCGTGGTCATGGACAGTTGGAGTGGCCATACTGTTCCGTCGTCAAAGGTTTTCAAAATGACTTATGAAATGATTTGTGACTTTGACTTGACCACAATAGGGTTGTGACTATGAAAACTAAGTTCCCAACTTAAGTGACTTTAGAACTTTAAATTAGCTTTCTTTACTTCTGAACTCAGCTTAGGTTTCAAATTATCCTTTGCAAATAAACTTAGAGCTTAGCATTCCTACCAGAACTACCTTACTTGTTAGTGATAGTTTCCGAGTACTTAAAGAGTACTCATGGCTTTGTCCCTGGCTATTCCCGTGGACAGACTATGAGGAGGACTATCCGGAAGAAGGACAACATGACGGCTATGACAACTAGGATCATCTCACATCGTTAACATTGCATGTGACACTGAAAATGAAGCCCACCGCTACGCTTATTATTCCGCTGCTTGTTTGTACTAAGACTGGATCATGAGATCCTTTATTCGTGTAAGACCTTATTATGGTTTGTAATGGATGATGTACTATGATATCCAATCTATTATGTCTCACAAAAATGGTAATCCTGGAATTGCGAGGTATGGCGTAACAGGCATCTGGGATTAAAAAACCCGGGTGTTGACACTATTTGAGGAGGCGGAGGCGGCGCCAACTATACGGTTGAAAATTTTGCTCCGGTCATATAGTTGGTCGTTGAACCTTCTGCCTCCTTTGTTCGCTTCTGGTTTTCTTCTAGTATTATTAATATTTCTCAAATAAGCGATTTATGTTGTTTTTGACTCCTTTTCTCCATAGTACAACTGCTCCAAGAATTGTATCCATTGGATCCATCATTTATCCTGATCCTGGTGAAACAGACATAGAATATGCGCGCGAGCGCCGTAAAATACCAAGATCCTACATCTACTATGCAAAATAATAATGTAAAACATGATGCAAATATGCACTCATCAAATTACCAACAAATGGTTAGTCCATATGAGTTACCTAGCAATCGGAGAGACGAAAACTTGAGCAAGAACAACAATAGTGGCCAATATGCGAGGAAGACATTATCATCATGGAGCAACCTAGTCATGGTGTTACTAAAAATAAAATCTAAAGAACAAAGGATGAAATAAGATACCATAAGTGTGTGATGATGAAGGAGAGGAAGATGAGATAGAAGATTCAAAAGATGGACAATATTTGCATTGCAAGGATCATTCGGAGTCATGAGAGTCACACTCAGACTTTACTGACTCTAATTATCATCTCCAATATGGTGATGATGAACAATTTGCAAAAGATTATTTATGTCGGGGTGAACAAAGTAAAAAAGCACTAATAGTAGATACTAGACACCATGCCCTAACAATCGGATGTCATTACATGAACGATCTCATCTAATCCCTACCATCCCCATAGCCTACAGCGGGGGATTACTCACTCATAGATGGGGGAAACATGGATGGTCGATGAAAAAGTGATGGTGATGATGATAGCGATGATCTCCTCCAATTCCCCGTCCCGCCAGGGTGCCAGAACAGAGTTTTTGATTCCGAATCATGGAATCTGGTGGTGGCGGCGCAGCGGAACTCTTTCTGGAAAAACGTCGACCCCCTTGTTTTTTAGGTCAAGAGGCAACTTATAGGCGAAGAGGGAGGCCGAGGGGGCAGCCGAGGCGGCCCACCACCCCCAGGCACGGCCTAGCCTGGCCCCCGCGACCAGGTGGTGTGGGCCCCTCGTAGCCCTACTCCGTCTCGTCTTCTCGTTCCGTGAGTCTTCTGGTGAAATAGGATTTTTGGCATATTTTCCAGGATTTTTCCTGATAGTTGATTTTCTGCACAAAAACTAGACACCAAGGTAATTCTGCTGAAAACAGCGTCACTCCGTGTTAGTTGTATCCAAATTACACAAGTTTAGAGGAAAAACAATAGCAAAAGTGTTCGGAAAAGTAGATACGTTTTGGACGTACCAAGGATGCTTTGACTACATCAACCATCACACCATAACAAGGTGATCGTAAAGGTTTATGTTGGGTATTCCAAAAGGGATATGTTGGGGTGTATGCATCAAGATCGGGATTTGCACATCCGAGTGACATATAGATACCCTGGGCACACTCAATGAGATTGCGTCTAGAAGTTTGCAATGGGTAGCCAATGATCGAGGTTTCCCGATCATGGACTTTTCCATGTCAACTGAATGAATTGAGGGACACACACCCAAGCCTAGTATTGCAATGTGGTCTAGTCACAAAGTTCAACATTGCAATATCTAGTAAAATATAGTAACTTATTCCTTTGACCGTGAGATTATGTTTAACCGCTACCAGCCGAGGATGCTTTGACTACATCAACCGTCACACCATAACAAGGTGATCATAAAGATGTATGTTGGGTATTTCAAAGGGATATGTTGGGGCGTATGCATCAAGATCGGGATTTGCACATACGAGTGACAAATAGATACCCTGAGCACACTCAGTGAGATTACGTCTACAAGTTTGCAAACATGTGACTAGGTCATGGGATGTAATATCACAGGAACGAGTAAATGTGTTTTTCCGTAACAAGATCAAACTAGGTATGACAATACAAAAGATCGGGTCTTGGACAAACTAGGTATCATAGAGCAAAGGGAATGAGACTCGATGTTCAAAGTTCAAGCGATCAAGTTATTCATGGAATGCATGGGGTCATCATGTGTTTCCAGACACCTACTGTTGGCCATTGATCCGGGAGGTGTCTCGATCATGTCTATGTATTCCCGAACTATAGGGTGTCACGCTTAAGGATAAATGACGCTTAGGGATTAATCCGAGATCGTAGGAGAAAAGAGAGAAAACACCGAATTTTGGGGGAGGTGGTGCCTCCCTTCCACCTATATAAAGAGGGGATCCCCCTCCCCTCAATCCCACTTCATCAATTGGATTCGCCTATTCTCTATACCCCTCTCTCTCCCTCACGTGTGGTTCCCATGAAGGAACGTGCATACGGGGATAGGGGTTTCTCCACCATACGCACACCGTCATGCTGCTGGACTCTCTGTCTGTATCAAACTTTTTCCACTGCTTTGCTGGACCGGAGCCCGAGAGACATCGCTACACCGGATGTGTGTAAATCCATGAGGCACCGCCATTTGTGGTACTGGTCGCTTGGAGCTTGGACGTCTACATGACCTTGAGGCCAGCTACGTCGTACGACTACATTATCCATATTTCTCGTGAAGCATTTACTGCTTTTGGTCTTCAAGGGTATCCATCTCGTTACTTTACATATGTATAGATAGATCTTGGCTATGGTATTCTCATTGTTAGGATTTTTTGTTTTCTGCCACGGAATCCCTTCACATGTGTTGTCATGGGACATCTATATAGCAACATGAACTGGTTGCACAAGGGAAAAACATTTAGTAATTATTTATATGCATGTGCAAGGACAAGCAATATTCCAAGATAGGAAAAACAAATGAAGGCCTTTAAGACAGACCGCCCCGATGCCCATGCTTGGCTTGAAGAAATGCCACCAAATACCTGGGGAAGGGCACGTTTCTATCATTTTCCCAAAAGTGACACCCTTGTGAACAATTCTTGGGAAGTATTAGTATTAAAAAGGTAAGAAACACTTATATGTTTCCATTATTTTATCATGCAACTGAATATCTTTACATGATTTTAAGATGATTTTAGATCAACTAAATACTTATATGATTTTAGGATGAACCTAGAGCAATATATTTTTATATAAATTTAGGATTATTTTAGATTAATTGATATTTTTCCATGATTGTAGGATGACATGAGAGAAATTGAATATTTGTCCTAGTTTTAATATGATTTTAGAGCAACCAAATATTTTCCCATGATTTTAGATGAACTAAATATTTTTCTAGAATCTTAGGATCATTTTATAGCAACTGGACATTTTCCATGATTTTATGATCATTTTGAGCAACTAAATTTTTGCCATGAATTTAGAATGGTTGTTTCTGCGAGAGATCTTCCTATTTTATCAATGATAGATAATATCTTTAGCCAAATGATGTAGTCCATGGAGGGGATTCCAGGTTGTATCACCTAATACCATGTTGGAGATGATGAGCGTGACACAATTTGGGACCAACAACAGAGGACCAGTCATTGTAGAAATCGGTTCGCCCTCATGCGACCTCGACGGCCATGGGAAGAGACACATGGACATAGGAAGCTCCAAGTCCCTTGAAGTCTAGATTGACCTCATTGGTCACCAATGAGGATCTCGGGCCTCGGGTAGGAGTAGGTGGAGTAGGAAGAAATGGAGATGGACTCCATGTTTAGAGACTAGGGGTAAATTGCAAATCATGATCTTAACATTTTAGTGTCGTACTTGATGCATGTAAAATGCATAAATGAACTTTATAGTTTGTTGTCATGCATTATAACATATTTGTATCATATTAGTAGTTATTATCAATGTTCTTAATGATTTCGGAGATTTTCTATACAATCGCCTCTCCTATGGTTCAGACTCTTTCTGGCAGAAACACCTTCTGTTATTATTTTTGACATTACAGGAGTTACTTGACTCCAAAGAGGGCAACGTCAGAGAGAGCACGCTTCGGAATTTTCGAGGAGCATCTAACAGGATAAAGGAGGTCATCAGGAGCTTAATGGGTCGGGAAAGAGGCCCAGTGGTGAGGGCTCCTACCTAGGTTGCACCACCTACCCTTTTTCTCACCTCATTGCTCGGATGTCGTCGATTCCACCGCCATCCTCTCCGTCTTGACCTAAAACTTTCTATAAAAAGGGTCCCCGACACGATATCAGAATGCACAAAGGTGGAGATCGAGAAGACATAAAAAGAGAGTTTACAAGCTATCGCCGACGGATATCGAAGGGGGGAAACTCTGCTGGAATCACCTCTGGTGGACTCCACCCCCTCCGGCATGGTCATCATCAACATCTATAGCGACATCCCTCTCATATCCCTACTATAATATCTTGGAAAACATGATGTGTGATGCAATCTATTATTTTCCCATGATCTATTGTATCTCTATGTCTATGTATGAGTAGTGACTTGTTTATAGTAGTCGTGAAATAGTTTGTTGTTGGCTTCATAAAAGTATATGTTATCTTCTGTGATGATCTTTTGTACTAATATACGAGTGCACACATATATTGGAGGAATACATAAAGGTTGTCATCATTGCATGATGATAGGAGGAGGGATAGCCGAAGTTTGACAGAAACCGAATCGTAAGTCTTAGATATGCATGTTATATTAATTCATGGTTAATTACCGGGAGGTATAACTATGGGGACCTTAAATTTAAATGTGGTGGTTAGACTTTGTGTCTTGATAATTCCGTTGTTTGCTCTTAATTGGCCATGTGGACCTTAAATTTAAATGCGGTGGTTAGACTTTGTGTCTTAATAATTCCGTTGTTTGCTCTTAATTGGCCTTGGGATCAATCACTAGGGGTGTACTTGCTCATGTATATGGCTGCACCTATCTATGGCTCCTCTCTAGAAGAACAATAAAAAGACTATCCATGTGCTTTACTAGTTGTGACAACCAAATGAATGAAGTACAATTTGCCTACACACTTGCTCCCTTGAGAAACTTGCTCCTATTTCACTAGCTCTCACTTTACTTGCTTGCAATAGTTTACTTGTAGTATTCACTTCAACACTTCACCATTTTCTAGTTAGTAGTAAAAACAACCATACACATTCTAGTTTCTTTCTTTACACGAAGGGCCATATAAGTGGGTTATAGAGCTTTAGAGAATAGATAATTTACCTTCAGCTCCTCGTGGGTTCGACACTCACATCACATACTTATCGAAATGTACTACAGTGATCCCTGCTCTTGGGGATTATCAGTATTATATGTTAGCATATCTAAAAAAGCATGTATAGTTGAGTCAAGATAGAGAAACCTATTTGTATACCCCCACATCTTTCCCGTCCCCCTTCGAGAGAGCCCCTTGAGAGTCGAGTGTTCCCCACCATTCTCGGCCCAATCCCAAATGTTCTCCATCATCGGCGAGTCCGACGGGAGTGGAGGAGACCGGCGTAGCCATGTAAATATTAGGTTTAGGTCTAGGGATTCTGAAGTTTGGCGCCATGCTGGTCTTGAGGGAGCTCCAAATGCGTTTAAGTGGCATCCAGGGCGTGTTTCTAGTGCTGGTGCGACACTCCTATCGTGGGATCCAGATGCAGCGAACAAGCCCAATGATGTATCCTCCAATAAGCTCGAGGTCGGTGCTCCTCTTTTCGGTTTTCTTCTGGATCTCAGCGGGCGAGAAGGGAAGGAAGAGGAAGGGGAGAAGTTGGGGACCGTGTCTTCTTCAACATCATCTTGGTCCTAGAGCTTATCACCAGCAACTTCGATTATTGAGATTCGATGCCCTTCGGTGGTCGATGGTCGGTCTCAACCCAGCTGTTGGATCTTTAGGCCAAAAGGCGGCTGCTGCGAGTCACGGTTCTTAGGCTCGTTTCCTTCCTCCCGACCGTTGTGCCTAATGGAGGCAGTTCGACTTCCACAGAGTGGCCAGTTCACCGTCTAGCGGTGTGCTGGTAACCGCCGTCCCCAAGTGGTTTTTGTCTCCAGCGATGTTGCAGTGATGCTGTCGAGGAAGCTTGTAGGGATCGGATCACGTTTCTCTTTATTGATCTGGGTCCTCTCTGCAGTTTGCCAGGATCAGAATATAATTTCCTTTTTCTTTTGAACATGGTTATAAACTGAATTTGGACTTATCATAATATATGCCGAGTTGGGGTCCTTCGAGGTCCTTCTCGTGTTCAAAAAAATATTTCTATACCCCTTCAATTTCTGCATACTATAAATTCTCTCCAAAGCCAAATTTACAAAATTTGACCTAGTCTTTTAAGAAATTATAAAGATGGATATTTTCAGTAAACTTGATCAAACAAATAAAAGTTTAGTTTAAAAAAAATTACTGTTTTCTACAGCACATTTTGTGGATATTATATTTTGGATTGGCGGAAGTATTTAATTCTGGGTTAATTTTATGTTACTCTTATCAAAAAAGATATACCCAGTAAAAAAAGGATCGGATGTGCAATTTTTTCATTAAACGACATTTATATGCCATCTGCTCGCGGTGCCCGAAGCCCCGAACCCACGCCACCTCAGCCCTTCCCTCTCCTCCAGTCCTCTCCCCGAGACCCCGACCCAGGTGCTCCGCCTCCCATCGAAACCCTCGATCCGTCGATCGGAATTCCCCCACTGGAGGGCGATGTTGCCACCTCCTCGCCGCGGTCCGGCGTACAAGACGAAGCTATGCGCGCTGTGGCAGAACGGCAACTGCGACCGCGAGCTCTGTAGCTTCGCCCACGGCAATGCCGAGCTCCGTCGGCCCCCTTCATCTCGCCCCTCCTTCCCGCCCCACAGCGCCGGTATGTATGGACATCCCTTCCCCCGTGCCCCCCATTGCCCTCCTATTCGGTTGCTTGGTGTCTGTTTCTCGCCTAGATCCCTGCCCGGGGTTTAGGGTTTCTGATGTGCATCAAGATGCGGGGGAAATCCTCTTCTTTTCATGCTAGGTAGGTATAGATCTGAGGAATCTTGAGAATTTAGAGTGTCTAAAATATTGCCAGAAATCGACGAATGCTTGAAAGATTAGGTTTTTGGCCTGGCTTTTCACGAAATTTATGCTTAGCTGAAGGAAATGTTATATCTGAAGAACATGACGGTCTTTACGAGGTGATTGCCTGGCATACAAACACACAAAGTTATTACTGCAATAATTAATTATGAGAATTTTCCCATGCGAGGCCGCTTGAAAGAATGGCATATCTGAATTGGATGATTCATGGCTGGACGTTTTTGGACTATTATTCTATTTTAGTGAGAACTGAGAAAAGTTTCTTATGCTTGCTTCACCATGCATGTGATTTATGTGTTTCACATGTCGTGTCTTATTTTGCTTGTGTGATATTGCTATATTTTTCATACTAGTACTTGAATTCAACATCAGCTGTGCAGATAGAGAACAATTCTAACAACTGGAAGCTTGTTGCAGAATTAGGTGGCATTCTTACTGGTTGTCTTTTGATTTAACTGTCATCGCAAATTTCCTTAGACTCAACTGATGCCAGAGGAACCGTTTTCATAGATTCCTTCGGTTGGTATTTCAACGATTTTTCATGACCACTAAATACTTGGGCTGTATCAGAAGGTGAACTTTTGAGGGTCTTGGCTTCCATTGATTGATGCCCAAAATATGTTCCATGCGCTATGATTATGGCAGAGCCCACTGAGTGATTAGCAAGTTTTGCAACACAACCAAGTCACATATATCTTTTGATTATGGCACATCAACTAGTTTCATTGGGAAGTATGCTTATCACTGGCAATTCCAATTCGTTGCCATCCTTCTCTGGAGATATCTGGACAAATGTTAGTACATTTATATGGTGATTTCGGGATTATGGCAGACCTTTCTTCATCATAATTGCTGTATGGCGAGCTTCCATCTCTATTGCACTTCAGATCGTCAACATTATGAGTATTGGTACTATCTAAACGGTGCATCATTGTATCTTGCTGTCTGGTTGTGTATTATTTTTGGCCCTGCTTTTTGTGTGTGGCTAATGAACATATCCTGGAGCCGCTGCTACTTATTGCTAATTGATTAATCTTGTAGATCAAGGTCGTGGTAAGCTTAGCAGGCTTATGGGTGTCCTTTCTCCATATCATTCAATTTTCCTTTGTTGCCATGAGTGCTTCCTTGTATAAAACTTGTAAACCTTCCTTATTTCTAGGGAGAAGAGATTACAGAGGCAGTGACTTCAGAGGCAGGCCTGATAGGAGGTTCTCACCTCGTAGGAGATATTCCCCTGGAAGAGATCCCAGGGGCCATCGTTCCCTTCACGATCGAAGGCCAACTTCTCGAGAAAGGGGTAAACAAATTCTCTCCCTCGCTCCATGATTTAGTGGGATGCTAGTTATTCTACATATTAAGCTGTTCACTTTATGCTCTGATTGCTCCAGCTATAAGTTCTTATATGTAATATTGCTTGCAGAGTCTAGCTTTTCACGGTCTCCCAGCCCGAAAAGGTATATAATGCATTTTGACATATGATCCTCATTTTTAAAGCCATATAATTCTAAGTATACTTCAAACATGTACGTTAGTATTTTAAGTCAATTTTTATTTTTTTATATTGATATATGCTTAATTATTGCCAACATAGAACATAAACCATGATTTGTTCCAATCTAAATGGAATGCGGTTCCCCCTTTGCTGCAGTTCCATTGGATTCACGGGTTTACTAAATAATTTCTGTCTGTCTTGCGCATGAATGAGTCTAGTTTTTTTTGTAATTTACTTCCCATAATATGGTTTATCTTTCAGTGAGAGGAGGCATGAAAAGAAGACTGATGGTGGAGAAACCAACTCATCTAAGAGTTCTCCTATTTCTGATATTAATGATAGAAAAAAGGAAAAAATCTCCAGTGGTGATGACAAAGACGATCATGAAAAGCAGGTATGCTGTTTAGAGCTGTGCAATCCACTTTATATCTCACAGGTGCCTTTGGCACATTTTGCCATTATAAAATTATGAAAATTTCAAAAAGGGAATATTATGCAGCTGAAACAAGTTAGATTTGATATGGAGGCTTTGCGTGAAGATAAATCTCACCTTGAGGTCAGCTTATATTTCAATGCAATCTGCTACATATGTACACATTCCGCATAGAAATGTAGGTGGCGTTACCAAACATGGAATCCAAAACTTCGTCACAAGTATCTGATAGGGCTATCTTCATTGCCAGTAACAACATATATTGGTAATATAGTATACTAATGTATTCATATGAAAAGTGATTGTCAAAGTTGCATGCGGGAGACTTTATTGATGTCCAGAATGTCATATTTCTTGAACAGAGGCACTAAATGTTATTCCATGTTAAACGATTAACGTTTATAAGATTAACTTATAATTTACGTCAGTTTTAGTGCTGCAAATCCTGGATATTCGATTTATGCCTTTTACATCGGTCGATCTTCTAAAATCTTCACTCCACACTCTAATTAAATTTACCCTAGATTGTTTTGGATGAGAAAATGGAGGAAGTGCACCGGATTTCTAGCAAAGTAAGTGATCTTGATCAGCAGTTAAGGAGGGAGAAAGAAGAATGTCACAGGTATTTAAGCAACACTTGTACATGACAATTTGATCCTTCCTTTGTTATTATGTCCATATCTGGAAGGTTCTATCAAGTATATTATACACAATTTTCATATTGGGTTTTGATTCCAATGTAGAGTGACATCAAAAATAAAGAAGTTCATAAAAGCTCATGTCCGTTTTTTGAGAGCTCAGGAAGAGTTGAAAAGGTGCATACTCCTTTCATCATGTTATAAAAGTTAGAACAAAATACATTCTTGGCTTGACTTACAGCACTACTTTCTATCTTTCCACGAGTATAAGAATTTGTAGCTAACTAAGTATTGACTATTGGAGTTGTGCAGGTCACAAGCTCGTTTTGAGAGGCTTGGTGATTCACTTGCTTCAGATATTTTGAAGCGTGGTGCTAATGAAGAAGCTTCCAGTATCCATATTGATGAAGATCTAAATGCTTACGAAAGGAGTCCAAATGCCACTGCAGCTAAAAAGAGACCAATCCCATACTCAACTAGTGATGAGGCAAAAGCTGGTAGGTTGGGAAGATTATATACTCATGGAGAACATATGGTGATCAATACAATGTGAATCTTGTTACGAAGTGATGGCAATTTTTTCTTACCATAGGCATCTGCAGTTGTGTTTAAGCAATCCATGTTATTAGGCAATAGCTAAAGTTTTCCTCCATGTTAATCCTAAGAATTAAGTACTTTATGTGGAAGCACTGATGGGAGTAATTTTCCCTTTCATGTTAGCAATATTTCCTTCAGTACAGTTTTGCAGAAATATCTTCCTATCATATTACCAGCATACCCACATCTTAATGGTTTGTCCTGTTTCTCAGCTAAGAAAAGAAGAGAGAGGGACTCTGATACAATCTCTAGGTCAGATAAATATAGGTCAGAAGGTGAAATTACAAATTATGATAAAATAAGCAAGGGGAGTGATGGAACAAAATCTATATATTTGAAGAAGAGACTGTGGGAAGATGAAAAGAATAAGCTTGGCAATGTTGTCTCCTCTGCAGACCAGGTGCAGTATTTTTCCCGTGCCATCTCACCCTTTTTTTGTTTAATAAATGAGGCATATCATGTTGTGATTGCTGCGGTATTTCTCTCTCTTACCATTACTCAACCCCTAAATAACAAGTGAACCTGATAGCTTTCCTTCATAATCATGATATAGAGTCTCTACGCAACCAATGAATCATCTTGGTGAATTCTTCATATTGAGAGCAAATACTTTATTGAGGTAGATATTTCTAAACTTACAGGTGAAAGAATCTCCAGTCAAACATGCTTTGCCATCCACTGGCATGGCTGCTCGTGCCTTGTATGATCTTAACGAGGCTGTTGAACTGGACGATAGACACGAACAGATAGACGCGTTGCTAGATGATGCGTTGGAAAACGATGCCGATGACAGGAGTAGATCACCTCTTATGCCCCCACAACCTCCACCAGTGGTCCAAAATACTTATAGCCTGGTAAGTGATTACACTTGCATCCTTCAAGAATTCCCGAATCTGTTTACGAGCACACGCTCATCTATATTCTCGCTCTGCCTAAATTCCGCAATCTTGCTGCTGAACAATCTGTTTCTGTTGTCTTCTTTTGCCAGTACGAGGACCTTGACGAGGAAGTGGATGTGGAATAATCGGAGCTGGATGATGTAGTAGCCAGCTGCATGCCATTGGAGTGGAGACCATTATTAATTAGCATTTCGGTGTACAAAGTGCTTATCAACAATATATATTGGGAGTTTAGCTTATATTATGCAGAAATCCTCCTTTTGTAGTGGCACCAGCCTTGGTGTTTGGTTGTGACCGAGCCTTGGTGTTTGGTTGTGACTGAGCCTTGGTGTTTAGTTGTGACTAAGCCTTGGTGGGGCCTATTTGGATCTAACTTATTTGGTAAACTGGCAACTGCTTCTCTTTTACAGTGACAGTGTTGATGTTCCCTTCGTACGTTCGTCCTATCAAACTGCCCAAATAATGAAATTTGCCCAGTAATTTGTGTCTTTTCTTCAGGAGTATAAGAATGTTGTGTGCCCATGTTTATGTTGACGCTAACCCTATGGTGAGCAAACTCAGTCATATTCAGAGGAAGCCTTGGAATCACCCTCTGGGCGCGAAGGTGGAACTTAAATGTTAATGGTGTTGTTGTCTGGAATGGAGACCTTGGTGCTGTAGGTATTATTTGCACGTATGAACACCGAGGTGCTTCGTTGAGGATGATGGTCTTAGGGATCCTGCAATTCTGGAGGCGATGACAAGCGTGTGGAGGCACTAGCTCTAGTGGAAGATCTAGGACTTCCAAAGCTTTTCATGGCTTCTGATTGTCTTGGTATGATCATCTGACGAAGTCGAAGAACTTGTGCTGCCACAGCGCAGTTACTTTGTGAGATTGTCAAGCAGGTGATTTTGAAGATGTAAAATTTCATCATGATAGCAAGGACCCTACTTTCAAGAGACTGATAGAGCATGCACCACCACCTTCGCCGATGGCAAGCATGTCCTTGTGTGCAATGTTTTGTTCAGGGCTGCGTTGCAACCTCACCTGTATTGATTCGACGCTTGTTGCAGCTGTACCGATCTCCTACATTCGCTGCAGCAAGGGACGGAACGCAGAGCAGGCAAAAGGAGGGGCCAGTGACGAGCTCACGCCTTGCCATAGAATTATATATCATCTAAATGTAAAATCTAGTAGATCTCCTTTCTAATAAAAAAAAACAGAATGGCTATAGCTAAGTGACATAGAAATAGTTATTTCCTATGATAAGCGATCCGACCAAGATCTTGCCATCTTATTATCACCCTACACGACATCTTGTCACTCCTGGAAGCTGATCTGGAAGACATGGGCGCTACCACGAGTCAAACTCTTCCATTGGTTAGCCAGCCAAGACCGATGTTGGACACCCGAGCGTCTAGCACGACACGGCCTCCAGCACCATCCACACAGCCTCCTATGCGATCAAGAACACGGCCTCATGGAAGGAATGGTGGTGCAAGGCAAAGCAAGACACACCCAAACAGCTTCAGAGTGAGCACCGTAACGACTGCGTCTTCAATGGCGCCAGCCGTTGATGTCTTCCCTAACTGCAAAGATCAAGGAGGAGATCAGTCTGTGTGCACATGCAGGTGCAAAAGGGCTTAGGGTAGTGTTGCCATCCACTTGGGATCTGCACTGATGTTTGGGTTGTTTCTCTGTAACCTGCCTCCTAGCGAGGATGTAAACCAAACTCTATCTGTTCAATGAAATGAAACACAAAGGTCCTTTGCGTTTTCTCTAAGAAAAAGAATAGTTTATGTGAATTATGTTTATTCAGAACACAACTATTATTTCATACCAGTCGATGCAACCATTATTTCAGTTGAAATATGTTTATTCAAAACATAACTAAATTGCCGTAGTTCCTGAGAAAATGTTACTGTACTGAAACTACTTGTGGTACTTCCATCTTAGGGTAACTCTGAGACCAATGAAATCACCAAATAAGTAACATGTGAGGCAATGTTCAATCATAAGCCTCATTGGTTTCTTCTGCTCTGAAGTATAAGCTAAGTTATTGTTTTTGCAAGAAGTGCAACTGCAAAATAATGGATGGACATTAAACTGTATACCTTTGTGAGTGCTACATAAACAGCAGGCAATAAACAATTACTCTGTGGTGCAAGATTCACAAGCTTGTGGACAATAATAGGAAAAATATGGCTTTCAGCTGATACACGATCAATCCAAATTTCAGCCCAGTTATTTGTTTAAGCAGAAAAGGTCAAAGCACTACTACAGGAAAAGGTCAAAGCTCTAGCATACACAACTGATGAGATCACATAAGCATTTATCATATGCTTGACTTTGTTGTGAAACCATGGCTCATCTATCATAAGCATTGGGCAGTTCTTGGTGCTGGACTAATAAGCAACTAAATGTAAGAAATATTCTGGACTGACTTGGGAAAGAAGGCAACAAGCTATGTCAACATCAGTATGGAAGATAGATATAGTGATCATGTAACGGAGTGGGCAGTGGGATGCATGCTGTGAACGACTAGATGTGCGCCTGTGAGGCTAGTGGCTAGCAACAGCAATCCTTCGCATTGTGCCACAGCTAGCCCGACTCATAGGGTAGCTATGCAGGACAGAAGTTATAATAAAACTTTATAATGGAAACCAAATTGTGCCAGAAGCATCATGATCTAATGTCACCAATTTTGCAATGTCTAAAGAGTACATGGAGCTGACTTTGCATGTGTTCCCAATTGCAGTTTAATTGTTCACAGGATTGTGTGCTGTGAAATCAAACATTTATTGCTTCCTGCTTTCGTCTTTGCCAGCTATATCAACATCATGAATATAATAGTAAACCCTGTTATGAATTGAGCTTGTTGTATTGCACAGACTAAAGCGACAAATACATAGCACAAGGACTCAAGGATAGACCCAAAGTCCAAAACCTACACCAATAGGAAAAGGCCGTAATACCATTACCAAACCCTGACTCGTGTCAATTCGGAGTGAAGGTTGCATTTTGCATAATGATCCTGCATTGCTACTTCTAAAGAAAATTTATATTACCCCAGCACATCGAGCAATTGTAACTAGGCTTATCATGCTCTGCGTGTTCGGCTTGCCCCGACCTGGGCCTCCACCCTGCGCCAAGCCCTCAGCAGCATCACCCCACTCGGCCTGCATCACCATCCTCATGTCCAATTTGGACCTGTCAATCGAAATGAAGATTATTGGTCAGTAGCAACAAGGTTTGTGCAGCTGCGTGCAATGGCGATGACTAAGGGAACTGAGAGCATGAGGAACGAAACATATAATTTCTCTGAAATTAATTAGGGTTCATCTTTTTTGTTATTTCCTTGGAGCTTTTTACATGTGGGAGGGAAAAGACGTACCATAATTGACCAACTGAGCCATACATTTTAATTTTATACTTTTATAGTCTACGGGAATTATAATAATGATAGGATGAGTGAGTATATTTGATTAATATGCTTAGATTGTGAGTATCTAAATAAAGTGGTTTTTTCACTTGTTTCTGAGGCTAAATGTTGCCAAAAACAATGTCATGTGACCTTCTCTGAGATTGCAAAAAATACCCTTACAAAATCTAAGTTACACCACTATTATCTCTGTAGTGATCAGCAAGTTGTCTTCATCGGCTCAGTGCAATATTCCTCAAGCAGTGTACATCCACAAGGCGTCAATTCATCATTCATCCAGGAACTCAGTTACTTATCCTAGAACAACGAACTCTAGCACTTCATGTTATCAGAAATAAAGAAACACCAAATTCTGGTAAAAAATAAAGAAATGCCAAAATTCTGAAGCGACCAAATAATTTTAGATGAAACAACGAACCCATAAGAAGTTATATTTACCTGGCAAAGAGTAGATGGGAGAGTAAACATTACAGACAACTTCAGCATTGTGAAAGGCCCTTCGTCTGCTCTAGGTAACCACCATCCGAAAGTACATTTACAAGTAGGAAACAGCTACAGCAGGTCTGTTATTTTAACTGCCAGTGGAGCCTGTTCCAGTCGCTGTACAAGACGTATTGATGTGGGCCTGTACAATGCCCTAGATACCAGAGCATAAACAGCTTATGTGTGCTGGTAGGGCTCGGGAACACTGTAAGGGGGCCACACACAATTCGTTCCAAGGATAACTGTATCACTATGTTGCTGGATTTACCCAAGTAAGCCCGGGTGTTTTCTTTAGTGTACCCTGTTTAATCTTTGCCCTCACTTGTTCAACAATATTCCACCTACCAGAAGAGGCACATAGGTTAGACAGTACAACAAGATTTGATGGACTCCCTTCTTCCAGCCTAAGAAGAGACCTGGAAGCTAAATCTTGAGCTTCTTTGTTACTGTGAATAACAGAGGCGTCCAGAAGCGCTCCCCAAACACTAGGTCCTGGCTCTACACTCATTGACTTGATAAAGTCCAAGGCATGGTCAATCATCCCAGCACGTCCAAGTAGAACAACTAAGCAGGCAGACATCTCCTCAGTTGGAAGAACTTTGTGATCCTTCACCAGGGAGTTGTATATCTGGAGTCCCTTCAACACCAAGCCCACTCTGCAGCAAGCTGAAAGCACGCCCAGACCAACAATGCTATCTGGCTTAACCCCAGAAGAATGCATACGATCAAACAAGGCAACCGCTTCTGCACCCATACCATGAAGACCATAACCCAAAATCATTGAACCCCACGAGATCACATCTTTGTGCCAAGTATCGTCATCGAAAACACGCCTTGCATAACGCAGGGCTCCACTCTTTGCATACATATCAATCAAAGCATTGTTAAGAGACGCCTCCCCATATAGCCCCATCCTCACCGCAAAACCATGCACTTGCCTACCCCGTGTCAAGCCTATGAGGCCGCCAGAAGCCGAGAGCACACTGATCAACGCAACCCTATTTGGCAAGATAGCATCGATGGCCCACATTGCCCGGAAAGTATCCATCGCATCCTCAAACATCCCATTCTCTGCATACCCTCCCACCATCGCTGTCCAGGAAACGACATTCCTCTGCTGCATCCTGTCGAAAACCCGCCGTGCAAGGCCTGGCTGGCGAACCCTGCAGTACATGGAGACGAGCCCGCTGCTGACATGGAAATCGATATCGCTGCAGCACATCCCAGCCTTGGTAGCGAAGCAGTGCAGCTCCCTGCCCTCGTGCTCGGACATGCATGAGGACAGAAGTAGCGACAGCGTGACCCCGTCCGGGGTGAGCCCGTCTGCGACCATACGGCGCACAAAGGACCGGATCTCGGCGCCTGCAGCAGGGGAGTAGGAGATGAGCGCGTTGTAGGTGGAGGCGGTGCGGACGGGCATTTCGTCGAACAGGCAGAGTGCGGCGCTGACGCTGTGGGACAAGCGCAGGTAGAGGAGGAGGATGGAGTTGGTGAGGACGGGGTCGGCGTGTAGGAGGCCGATGCGGAGGGAGAAGGCGTGGAGTGAAGCGGCGGCGTGGGAGCGGGAGGAGGCGAGTTGTAGGAAGGAGGAGGCGAGGGAGGAGAGCGTGAAGGCGTCCGGGCGGCGGCGAGGGAGGAGGAGGTAGCGGAAGAGGTGGAGCGGGAGGTGGGCGTGGGAGGGGTCGGAGGAGCCGGCGGCGGAGAGGAGGGAGTTGAAGATAGGGAGCGGGACGCCGCAGGGGTCCGCGCGGACGGCGGCGAGGCGAGCTGCCACGAACGCCGGGAGTGGCCGCATGGATTGGAAGCGCGGTTTTGACGGAGGACAAAAAAACGCAAATTTCTAATTCCAGACCGACCTCCTTCTAACTTAACAGCGAGGTCAGTGTCTCGTCCACGCGATCCGCATCGTGCGGTCCTGAGAGATAGAGCCCGTGTGTATATATTTCCCTTAATTATGTGAAATCGGCAAACCTTGCCATAAAATGGATGGGGCCTTAGATACATCTGAATAGAAATAAATTCTAGTACATTAATTTAGCGAAGAGAGTATCTGAATGCGTTCTCGTAAGGAAAGTAATGGTTGTGTACCGATAGATGTAGAGCCCTTGTGGTCTTATGCTACGATGTCTCTAAAAAAAGACATTAATAATGTCTCTAAAAAAAGACATTAATACGACGGTGGTAGGAACAAGTAGTGGATAGTTGAAATTATCGACATTTATATTTGGGAAATTTAAAAAGGTCATGCTAATATCTGAATTTGATTTCAGAAAAAATGAATCCGGACGAATAGGAAAATAGATATGGAAAATATCCTGACCCGTTCTATAATACAAATACAAATGTGGTATTGAATTTTAAAAAAGTGTGGATATAAAAATGAAAAAATCTGGATTCAAATAAAATTATGCTAATCTATTTTAGTAATTATAGTCCGATATGCCAATTATATCCAACTAAAAAACTAACAAAATGGTTTTTTGTGATTGAACTTGAGACTATTGTGTATTATCGATATATTTATTCCTCTATCGTGGTATAGTTGAATAATTATAAAACACGAGTTTATTATTATCCGTTTCAAAGTGAGGAAACATCAGACTGTCGTCGGATTGAGGACAAGTACGTCATGAGGGGTTCTCGAGGCGTGCGGAAGAGAGGGGTGTGAGACGTACGGTGTTCCAAGACGGTTAGTACACAAGTTTACCCAGGTTCAAATCCGCCGATTTTGGACGGATCCTACTCCTGCTAGCAATCCAGGAATACGGCAGAGCTGCAATATGAGTTACAAGGGTATCGCCTGTGCGAGTTGAGATTGTAGACTATTAAGGTGTGCCCTAAAGGCTCTTCCTAGGATGGCTTATATAGATATCCGGCCTAGGGTTTACATGAGAGATCAATCCGGCTACGACTAAGAGTTGGTTACAGAGTACATCTTCAACTACAAGTAACATTATGGGCCTAAGTCGGTAAGTCTTCTGGGCATTCCCGTAGCCGGATTGGACTCCGTCTTTCTCCCTGACTGGGCCGCCCGTGAAGCAAAACTCTAACCCGAAGTGGGCCACCCTGGTCAGTGAAAAACTGTGAGGATACCCGAAAAGTATATCCCCAACAGCAGCCCCCGGAGGCCTCCAAGATCCAAAGTCGGATTCATCATCGTCTAGCTTGATCTTCGGCTTCAGAATCTTGAAGGGTTCCTGAAACTTCACAACAAAAAATACGATCCGGGTCTTAAAAATAAGTCGGACCTATCAACAGGTTATTCGGATTTTCCAGCTTGATTTCAAACTAAGCCGGAACTTGGTTCCTAACGCCACCTGACACAAGTCATGGTCAAGTCACATCATTTGATAGGCATTCCGTCAGCACGACCGTTGGTGGGTTCGTGGTTCGCGGAACCGAGGCGCCGTTTCAATGCGTGCGTGGAGATCGAGGCAACGTAATCATCGCGTGGGTCCTTCCCAGTTCCTTCCACGACGTGTGGCGGTTATACTGTAGCATTTGCACGAATCTTGGCGCAGTTAGGTGGATATAAGGGGTTAGGATTTTCTCCTTCTCCTTCCACCAGTCCTTTGCCTTTTCCTCTCATCCCAATCTCCCTACACGCACAGAGCTCCCCCGTTCCTCCCCCCATAGAACTCCCAGCGCCGCCCCTTTTAGGTCAACTGCTCGCCGGAGAAATGGCTACATCTTCTTTCTCCGGCTTGGCGGCAGCGGCGACGGCGGAAGCGGTGGCAGAGAAAGAGAGCTTTCGCGGGATCCGGATCCCCTGCGCGCTCAACGACGAAGGTCTCAAAAACATGGAGAAGGAGGGACTTCTTGCCGCCGGCTACTGGCGGAGCGGCTTCGAGGAAACCATCCCCAACCCGCGCGACGGCGAGCGGGTCCACTTCGGCACCCACCTCGACAAAGGTTTGTCGTCTCCTCCCTCGGAGTTCTTCTCCGAGGTGATTGATCATTACGGAGTTCAACTCCATCATCTTCCTCCCAACTCTCTCTTAGAGATGAGCGCGTACGCTTCGTTGTGTGAGGGCTTTCTCGGCATTAGGCCGAGTTTGACTCTTTTCTGATACTATTTTCATGTCCGGAGAAACTCCATTACCGCCAGTGTTCCTTACATCACCGGCACTATTAGTTTTTCGCTTAGACGCGAGCGCGCGTATCCCAAAATTCTAGCTAGTGACTCGGTCAAACAATGGCTAGCCACGTTTTTCTATCATAGGGATATTCCGGCTCCCGGCAAAGCCACTGCTTTGCCGGCTTTTGTTGACGGAGCTGCCACGGCCCAACCTTCTTGGGACGAGGCTACTCCGGCTCTCACCGACGATCTGATCCTTGCTAAGAGGCGGATCGAATACTTGATCAAACACAAGGGACTGAGGGGATCTGACTTGGTCCAATGCTGGGTCTCACGTCGGATCCAGCCCCTTCAGTACCATGGGGATCGACTGATGCACTCCATCACGTCATCCAAGAAAGACTCCCTCCGAATCAGCCCCAAATCCTACACCACTCAAGGCTACATAAGCCAGATCAAGTGGCTGATCCGGGAGCGGATTGAGAGGAGAATCCCGGAGGTTTCTCTAGATATGCATACGGCAGAAAACCCCGTAGTGCTGGTAAGCTTCCATCAGTACACTTTTTATGTGTTTCAATCTTCGAGTTATACTGCAATACTGATATGTTTTCTTATTTTTCAGCTTGCCGACCTCCCCGAGTCGGAACTTGCTCCGCTCGAAGGATATCCTCCTGAGTTTTCTCAGGAGACAGAGGTGGTCCCATTGCCGGACCTTGCGCTCAAGAAGCGCAAAGCTTCGACAGTGGCTGTTGGCACAAAGGAGGTGCCTGTCGTGAAGAGGTAACTTTCAGTCACAACTTCCGCCTCTGTACTTTACTCAAATTTCTTTCTAAGATGTAATGTTTCCGACTTTACTACATTCTCAAAGCAAAACCGCTTCTCAAGGGCAAGGGGAAGGGGATTTCTTTGAAGCCCCTGCGACAGACGAAGCTTACCATAGCTTCTCCTGTCGTGGCTCCTCCGACTCCTGCCCCTCAACCTTCCGCAATGCCGGTGATCATCCCTTCTCCAGTCGTCGCAGAAGATCTGGCTCCTTCCACGGAGCCTGTGATCCTTGACTCGCAAACTGACGTCACCATGGGTGAGTCAGATTTAGATAAGGGTCAACCCTCTTTGGGTAATGATCCCTCGGCAGAAACCTTCGCCGAAAACCTTCTCAGCAATCCGGGACTTGCCAAGTTTGGGTTATCCCGGAAATCTGCAGAAGAGATCCAGCGGCTAGCCAGGCAATGCCTGGAGAAAAGAAATTTGTCTGTCGAAGAAGAAGCGCAAGAAGTAGAGGACGTCAAGTTCTCCGACCTTCTCGCCCAGGTGCGCCTTCGCAACGAGAGGATTAGGACTGGTGAGCTCCCAACAGCCCCAGTGATTCCTCTGACTCTCGCCGAAAAGGTGGCCGCTGAAGTGAACGCAGGTTTGGATAAACTCACCCGCGAACAATATGTAAGTCGGAATTCCAACTCCTGTTTTTTCCTTTATTTTATATCATATCCTCTAGCCCCCAAGCATGAAGTAGGATATATAATCCGGGTTTATGCCTTATTAGGATGCCAAAGAACGAACTAGTGTAGCCCCCAAGGCTCGTGCTGATATTAGCAAAAATATTAGCCCGAGTCTTAAGTAGCTTTCTGACTTTGGGTATTCTGACTTACAGAAAGTATGTTCCTATAACCAGGATTTGTTGAAAAATGTTTGCAATAAGCGGAGAGAGATCAAAGCTCTCCGGCTTAAAAATGCTAAGCTAAAAGTTGCCAAGAATGAGGCCGAAGGTAAACATTCCGAGACTCAAACCTTGTCTTTGTATTTTCAATGTCGAATTTTTTCTGAACTGTTGTTCTTTTTTGACTTACAGCGCTGGTAAAACAATCATGCACCATGATTGAAGAGGCCGAGAACCTCAAGACCTTGGTGGTGGAAAACAAGGAGCTTCACCAAGAGCTGGATAAGCTCAAGGTGGATCATGAAAAGAGCATAACTCAAGTCCTTGAATCCTCCTCCATGGCTACTGAAGAGCGTGATCGCAAGATCGCTGCTCAAGATAAAACAATCTCGGACCTCAAGAATGAGCTTAGCAGAGAGAGGGACCTTTCCCAGGCTCTCCAGACTAAACTCCAGAGCCTCCGGGAGGAGAAGACCAAAATTGACGACGTTATTTTCGGTACGTTCCATCTGTCTGACTTATCTTTTTCTTCGACTTCTATTAATGTCGGTTTTTCTTAACTTGTTTTGTATATAAGTCCTCTGAACTTGATGGACTCCACCTCTGCTAAGCCCCGCACCCACCGGCTTACCCAAGACGGTGACCTGCTTTATGACTTCCGCCAATCCCTTGAGGATATTGGCGAAGCCCTCAAGATTCTGGGCATGCACAACATGTTGGATTTTCAGGTGCGGGACAAGGCAAAGGAGATGCCGCAGCTCGTCCAGGATTGGAACATTTCCTACGCGCGATCAGCAGCGCAGAACGCTCTCACCATGGTCATGAGCCACCATGGAAACATGGAGATATGGCAAGTGACCAGAGGGTACTCTACAGTGGATGAAGATGGCCAGGAGCAGGACATCAAGGCCATTATGGACTCCTATGCCGGATATGGGTGTCATGTAGCTGACTTGACCAGCTACGATAGTCCATTCTTCAACCGCGTGGACACTCCGCCTCCGCCTCCAGAAGAAACAACAGAAGTTTCCGACGATGAACGCACCACCTCGGATGTGGACATCTCAGAACGATATCAAGGCGACGTATCTAGCGAGCTGACAGCTCCTTCATCTCCTCCTGCATCATAGATTGCCAGGCACATTTGTATTATCTGAAAAACATGATGCGTCTGTAAATATGAAGTACTATAATTTTGCTAGTGCTAAGCTTTTGATCTATTCAGCATTTTTGGCTTTAAAATTTTTGTGTGCCTGAAATGTTTACATAAACACTTGTATTTTTTCGTCTACACTTATCGTTTATTTGGCTTTCCACCTCGTCCCTTTCGTGAGCCAGCTAAACCTTCCGCCGGAAACTTTGCCGAGCAACGGAGCTCAATTGCTAAACCAGTTTAAACTCAGAAACAAAGCCAGCTTCCAGTACCAACAATTCACTACTCGGAAAATGCCCGCATCCAGCAATCAGACAAATAACCAAAGCAAAGACTAGAAACTTTAGAGTTATACCTGAAGGTAGCAGTTTTAGAATCGAAAATCTAGACCAAAACGAACATGAGCATAAAGTACTTTCAAGCATTTTGGGATTTTCCACTATGACATGATCATTTGGAAATAAGATGGTAAAAACTTCTCAGAAAAACTTGAGGCAACCAAAACTTTTATTTCTCTCAGAACATGTACATATATATGATTACAAAGAAGGATAAACGAAGAATAAAAGGGATGTAGCTGAGCAATATTCCATGGTCTGTCTAACTCATCCGGATTTGTACTGCTTCTAGCTCTCTTTCTCTTCTTAGTAGCAGGTCTTTCTTTGACTGGCCACATGTCAGTTAAGTAGTACGATCCATTGTGCAATACTTGACTAACTAAAAAGGGCCCTTCCCATACTGGGGAAAGTTTGTGCTTTCTTTGTTACACAAGCCGGAGAACCAAATCACCTTTATTAAAAGATCTATTTTGGACTCTCTGGCTATGATACTTGCGTAACTTCTGCTGATAGGCTGTAGATCTCATTTCAGCAACGACGCGAACTTCTTCGACTAAGTTGAGATCATTTTGTCGAGAAATCTCGGCATCCTTTTCGATATATGCGGCCACTCTAGGAGAAGTATGAATCAAATCACTAGGAAGAACTGCTTCTGCGCCATAGACCAAGAAGAAAGGTGTGTATCCTATTGACCTGTTTGGAGTTGTTCGTAAACTCCAAATTACAGAGGGTAATTCCTCTGCCCAAGCCCCTACAGCACGTCGTAGTGGTGCTTCGAGTCTCGGTTTTAGGCCTTGTAGGATTAAACCATTTGCTCTTTTGACTTGTCCGTTAGCCTGTGGATGTGCGACTAACGCAATGTCAAGCCGGATATTTTGCTCGTTGCAGAATTCAGCCAATTCTCCCATAGAAAAGTTACTCCCGTTGTCCATGATAATGCTATGCGGATAACCATACCGGATTATAACATCCTTGACAAATCTTTTGGCTGTTGCTCCATCACAACTAGTGACAGGTTTAGCCTCAATACATTTGGTGAATTTATCCACTAACACTAAGAGGTGAGTAAATCCACTTGGAGCTCGTTTAAATTGTCCTACCATATCAAGCCCCTAGACCGCAAAGGGCCATGTTATAGGTATTGTTCGTAGCTGATCAGCCGGAACATGAGCTTGCTTGGTGTACTTTTGGCAGCCTTTGTACGTCTTGACTAATTGTTCGGCATCTGCCTGAGCTGTAAGCCAGACAAATCCGTGTCTAAAAGCTTTTGCCACTAAAGATTTGGCTGCAACATGGTGATCACACTCACCTACGTGGATTTCTCTTAAGATTTCCACTCCTTCTTCCGGAGGTACACAGCGCTGAAAAACCTCAGAAACACTCTGTTTATGGAGCTCACCTTTAACAATAGTATAGGATTTAGCTCGTCGGATAATCTGCCGGCTCAGCACCTCGTCTTCGGGTAATTTGCCATCTACCAAATAATCGAGGTAGGGTTGAGTCCAGCTGGGAATTATAGCCAGAACTGCTATCAAAGGTGAGTCGGATTTGGTCGGATATTCCTCATCTACTCCCTTTATTGAGGGAACTTTGAGGTGCTTTAAAAAAGCGCCATCCGGGACCTCTTTCCGCACAGAACCTATCCAAGATAGTGCGTCTGCTTCCTCATTTTCTGCTCTAGGGATGTGTTGAACTTCAAACCCTTCGAACGATTTAGATAGATCATCTACGACAGTTTTATATGCTGCCATGTGTTTATTTGCATTACAAATATCTGACACTTGCAGGGAAACAAGATATGAATCTTCGTAACACATCAAACGTCGGATGCCAATATCCTTAGCAATTCGGATTCCATGCAGCAGTGCTTCATACTCGGCAATATTGTTTGTCGCTGTGAAGTGGATCTGCAACACGTATAAAAGTTTATCTCCTTGGGGTGATTTGAGCACCACGCCAGCCCCCGAGCCCCCTCAAGCCTTAGACCCATCAAAAAAGAGGGTCCAATATTCCGACTCAGGGAGGATCATGTTCTCCTTCGTCTCTGTCCAATCAGCGACAAAGTCAGCAAGGATCTGGGATTTGATTGTTGTCTGAGGTTTATACTCAATGTCGAAAGTTGAAAGCTCTATGCCCCATTTGGCGACGCGTCCTGTGGCGTCACTATTATTGATTATATCTCTCATGGGAGCTTTGCTTACCACGGTAATTGGATGCTCCTAAAAATAATGTCGTAACTTACGAGATGCTAGAAAAACACTTTAAGCCAACTTTTGATAATGCGGATACCGCGATTTTGACTCTGTCAGGACCTCGCTGACAAAGTAAGTCGGACGCTGCACTAGGTGTTTCTGATTTTCATCTGGTCTCTCTACCACCATGATGATACTGACGACCTTATTTGTCGCAGCAATTTAAAGCAACATCGGTTCCTGAGGTTCCGGTGCTGTAAGGATAGGAGCAGATGAGAGTACTCTCTTCAGATCTTGTAGTGCAGCTTCAGCTTCGTCAGTCCAAACAAAATCCTTGGTCTTTTTCAGGAGTTTGTATAATAGTGCGGCTCTTTCACCAAGCCGACTTACAAATCGACTGACCACAGCAATGCAACCAGTTAATCTTTGTACGTCCTTTAGGCGAGTTGGCCTGGAAATATTGAGTATAGCCTTGATTTTGTCTTGGTTCACCTCTATGCCTCTTTGAGACACGATGAAACCTAACAATTTTCCGGCTGGTATTCCAAAGAAGCATTTCTTCGGGTTTAGCATGATGTTTTATTTTCGTAGATTGGCGAACGTCTCCTCCAAGTCGGAAATCAATGTTTCCTTCTTTTTGGACATCAGCGTGATATCATCCACGTATGCATGTACATTGCGTCCGAGTTGGTCGTGGAGGTAACGCTGCATCGTGCGCTGGTACGTAGCTCCTGCGTTCTTCAGCCCAAAGGGCATCGTAACAAAACAGAAGGTTCCGAAGGGGGTTATGAATGAAGTTTTGACTCTGTCAGATTCATTCATCCGGATTTGGTGATAACCGGAATATGCGTCGAGAAAACAGAGGAGTTCCGAGCCTGCCGTAGAATCGATGACTTGATCAATTCTAGGCAGAGCGAACGGATCTTTTGGACAAGCCTTGTTCAAGGCAATATAATCAACACACATCCTTAAATCAGTGGTGTCCTTTTTAGGGACCATTACAGGATTGGGCGACCACTCAGTGTGGATGACCTCTTCTATGAATCCGGCTAACTCGAGCCGCGCTAGTTTCTTAGCTATTGCCTTACGCTTTCATCACCAAACCGCCGTAAGGACTGTTTGACGGGTTTAGCATTCGGGTTTACATTTAGAGAGTGCTCGGCAAGTTCCCTAGATACTTCGGTCATGTTAGATGGCTGCCATGCGAAGATATCTTGATTTGCTTGGAGGAACTTGATGAGCGCGCTTTCCTATGCGCTACCTAGGCCTACGCCTATCTGGGTCACCTTGGAGGGGTCATCATTCTTCAACGGCGTCTTCTTCGTCTCTTCTGATGCCTTGAACTCCGGATTTGGTTTTCTCACCTCCTTCTTTGTTGCGGGCATCTCGGACGGATCTATGCTCTTCTTGATCTCCTGGTATTCCTGGGCGTGCAGCACGGCTTCGGCAAATGCGGCATTTCCATCCTCGCACTCTCACGCTTTCTTCGGGTCTCCCCTGATGGTGATCACGCCGTTGGGACCTGGAATTTTCATCATATTGTAAATATAACACGGACGAGCCATAAAAGCCTAGTAAGCCGGACGTCCGAATATAGCGTGGTATGCGCTCTTGAACGGGACCACTTTGAAGGAAAGAGCCTCTGTCTGATAATTCTTTGGAGTTCCAAAGGTAACATCCAAAGTGATCTCTCCCAGGGAATTAGCTTGTCTTCCTGGGACAACTCCGTGAAAGATCACAGAGCTATGGTTCAGCTGGGTCTCCGAGATCTTCATCCGGCATAGCGTTTCGACGTAGAGAATATTGATGCTGCTACCACCGTCCATGAGGGTCTTGGAGAAACCATAACCGTCAATAAGTGGATTGACAATTAAGGCGTATTTTCCTCGCCTGTGCAACTTAGGCGGATGATCAGCGCGGTCAAATGTGATTGCCACTTCCGACCAGTCCAGATATTGAGGGACAACCGGAACTGTTGCATTGAGCTCGTGGAGAACTGCTTTCTTGACCTTTGCTGGTTGAGATCCTAGGAAAGTGACATAAGTATCCTTCTTGGTGGGAAAAGTCTTCTTCCCTTCCGGCTTGGGATTTGAAGCATCAGCTTCCTCCATGTCGGAATCTTCCTTGGTCTCTTGTCCTTTTCAAGATTTTTCTTTCCCTTCTTCCGCTTAGCTTTGTAGCCCACGGTACCATCTCTTTTGATGTCATCATTGAAACGACATTCGGCGTTGGTGTGGGACGAGCCCCCATTGGCATCTAGGTGATGCACACATGGGTTATTGGCAATGTCGGCCCAAGAGTAGGTTTTGCATGGTTACTGTTCTCCTCTACCTTGGACCCTTGAAGTCCCACGGCCATGCCCGTGTGTTGGGGATATACTTTCCGGGTATCCTCACAGTTCCTCACTGACCATGGTGGCCCACTTCGGGTTAGAGGTTTGCCTCATGGGTGGCCCAGTAAGGGAGAAAGACGGAGTCCAATCCGGCTACGAGAAGGCCCAGAAGACTTACCGACTTAGGCCCATAATGTTACTTGTAGTTTAAGATGTACCCTGTAACCAACTCTTAGACGTAGCCGGATTGATCTCTCCTGTAAACCCTAGGCTGGATATCTATATAAGCCATCCTAGGGAGAGCCTTTAGGGCACACCCCAATAGTCTACAATCTCAACTCGCACAGGCGATACCCTTGTAACCCATATTCCGGCTCTGCCGTATTACTGGATTGCTAGCAGGAGTAGGATTCGTCCAAAGCCGGCGGATTCGAACCTGGGTAAACTTGTGTGCTCACCGTCCTGGAACACCGTACGGCTCACACCCCTCTCTTCCGCACGCCTCGAGGACCCCCTCATGGCGTACTTGTCCTCAATCCGACGACAGTTGGCGCCCACCGTGGGGCAAGTGAGCTTCGGATCTGCGTTCCGAGCGGAATCTGCAAGAATCGGAGTCGACGAGACCATCGCTGTCGGTTGCATCCTCTACGCCAACGACGCCCCTCTCATCGTTCTCGAAGAGACTTGGATTTCGGCTAGGGAGGCCGTGACTGCCTACACAATCATGTCTTTTGGTGAGATCGATGTTTACATCGGTTTCGCTAAACCTGCCCAACCCACCCCTACGGTGATGATAGAGGCAGAAGAATTTTCTGGGTCCCCTTTGTCCGCGGAGACGGCAGAGTTCCGGATCTTAGAAAACCCTAATCCCACCCATCCCGCACCAGTTGCGGAGATAGTGGAGAAATCCGAGCCTGAAGAAGACCTAGCGGACCAAGTCGAATCTGGAGTGGATCTTCCCGGAGAAGCCGGGTCCCAGATCGACCCACCCGTGGAAGTCGAAATCCAGGAGGAGCATATCAACGACACTGATTTCAGCTCTGGCGATGCGGGGACAGACAGACCTTTCCTAAGGTACACACTAAGACGTATGATACTGCAAGGCGAAAGCGCAGATGCAATCCTCGAGACCATCAAAAGTTTCAACATGGCTGATCGCGAAAGCCGTAGGTACCTAGGAAGCACGCATCACACTTCATCGGATACGTGGGATCTGGATCCGGCTCTACCGATGCCAGAGAAAACACCGACTCTGGGCTGGAGGCAATTGGAACAAACACCGACGTACCCGCATCCTTGGATGAATCAATGACGTTAGCAGATTTCCGAAAGTTCTCCGCGGAATATGAAGAGGAGTATAACTCCAAAGCTGCAGAAGAAGGAGAAGCCATGGATGAAGGATCCGGGGAACACTCTCCCAAAGCGCAGGATGACATGGACGTCGGAGATAATCCCAAGGTCCAGATGTCCGAAAGTACCGATCAGAGCTTGACTCCGGGAAACGGACCCAAATCCGTCTTTGCTACCGGCGCTGCCAAGAAGGCAAAGAAGAAGAACAAGACCCCGACAAAAGACCCTCTAACAGAGGAGGTGATTTCCGAGGAATACGAGGAAGACTCGGATGGAGCACTTATCCCATACGAGCCAAAAAAAGAAGCATCGGTGGATGGACATGTGATCACCGAAGGTGCGTGTAAACTTATCGATGCCACATTAACCACACCTATCCCTACAGCTGCAGAACTCACTGCGATGAGCTGGACGAAAGGGCGCAAGCCCTAGAGGCACGTCGTCAACAACTCCTCGATGAGGCCAAAAACATCGAGGTGGAGAAGAAACGCATGTCAACTAAGGACTACATGTCTCGGTTGCATCAGAAGACACGGAAGCGTCACACCAATGATGACCAATTCCCACGTGCCCGTGCCGTTCTTTTTGGAGATGAGATGGGGAAGCCACGGAAAGATAGCAACGGAGATTGGGTATACCCAACCCCAGTACAGAATACCGTGGCAGCCCGAGAAATTCTATCGGCTAATCCAGGACCAGAGGAGATCCGTTTGGGTATCAAGCTACTCAACAAGGGACTAGAGCAGCAAAAGGTCGCCCTGCCCGGAAGTCATAAACTGGTCTTGAATTCTGACCAATGTCGCACAGATCCGGCATGGGCTAGCGTAAGATCCCATTACGTCCGGGCATAGTACCATCACCCCGAACGCAGGGAAGACAATTATTCAAGAACCGGATCATCAGGACAGCATCACAGAACTACGCATAACTGGAGCAATGTCGCTCCAGCGGCCGAGAAAGATGCCATCACTGCACTGAATCCGAAGAACCCTCCCCGACGAGAGTCTAACGATCGAAGGGGAGAAGATAAAGAGAAACGTCGGGAGGAGGATCATCAAAAAATGCCACCTCCTAGACATGAAAGCCGTCCGACTGAGCCTCACCACTGTGGGAACGACGGACGAAGGAACGACGGATACCATGCCGGGACAAGCCGGCAGGGGGCTCGTCGTAGTCAAGATCCTCCCCGGAAACCGGAATAATGACGCTCCGGACGGAGGCCGGCGATCAGCCGGAAACAATTCAGCTGCCCCACCCCCTCCACCAGGCAGTCACCATAACGGCCCCCAGGGAGGGCAAGGAGGACGACATGGTGGAGGAGGTGGTGGCAGAAGCCGAAGTCCGGCTCCAAGGCACCGCAGCCACAGCTGGCATTCGGGACGATCTCTATCCCCGAACGACGCAAGGCACAGGATCAACTCCAATATAGAGGTGCGGCGCTACGAAAACGATGATATCTACGTGGGCCCAAAGTGCTTCGGACCACGTATCAGAGCTACAAGATTCCCGGAAGGATTTGCTATCTCAAGGCACATCCAAGCCTACGACAGCATTGCTCGGCCAGATACCTGGCTACAGGATTTTTTCCAAGCTTGCTGCATCGCCAAATGCGGAAACAGCCTGGTCGCAACCCGATATCTCCCACTTATGTTGCAGAAGACGGCGCGGTCATGGCTCAATGAACTTCCGGAGAACACCATCCATAACTGGTATGACATGCAAAGTGCGTTCTTTCGGAATTTCGAAGGCACATATCGGAGGCCCTGTATGGTTGGAGACCTACAACGTTGCACCCAGAAAGACGGAGAAACTTGCCGGGATTACCTCGGACGATGGATCAACACCAAGAACTCCTGTGAAGGAGTAAACGATCAAACCGCGATTGAAGCTTTCATCGCAGGGCTCCCAGTTGGTCTATTACGTCATCACTTGAAGTGTGACAAGGTCACCGATTTGAGAGAGATGATAGAAACAGCGAGAAAGTATGCAGATGCTAACGACGATGTAGAATGATTACTCAACATCCTGGCTGTACCTCAGTCAGCAAAGACAAAGCAACAAGCTCAGAAGCGCAAAAATACCTCGGAAGAAAAACCCAACGTGAAAACAGCGGTGGTTACTATTGTTTCTGGGTGTGGAGGACGAGGAGGACGTGGCGGAGGCCGCGGGTGTGGCCGTGGGACTTCAAGGGTCGAAGGTAGAGGAGAACAGCAACCAGGCAAAACCTACACTTGGGCCAACATTGCCAATAACCCATGTGTGCATCACCTAGACGCCAATGGGGGCTCGTCCCATACCAACGCTGAGTGTCGTTTTAATGACGACATAAAGAGAGATGATACCGCGGGCTACAAAGCTAAGCGGAAGAAGGGAAAGAAAAATCCCGAAAAGGACAAAGAGACCAAGGAAGATTCCGACATGGAGGAAGCTGATGCTTCAAATCCCAAGACGGAAGGGAAGAAGACTTTTCCCACCAAAAAGGACACTTACGTCACCATCCTCGGATCTCAACCAGCAAAGGTCAAGAAAGCAGTTCTCCACGAGCTCAATGCAACAGTTCCGACTGTCCCCCAATATCTGGACTGGTCGGAAGTGGCAATCACATTTGACCGCGCTGATCATCCGCCTAAGTTGTACAAGCGAGGAAAATACGCCTTAATTGTCAATCCACTTATTGACGGTTATGGTTTCTCCAAGACCCTCATGGACGGTGGTAGCAGCATCAATATTCTCTACGTCGAAACGCTATGCCGGATGAAGATCTCGGAGACCCAGCTGAACCATAGCTCTGTGATCTTTCACGGAGTTGTCCCAGGAAGACAAGCTAATTCCCTGGGAGAGATCACTTTGGATGTTACCTTTGGAACTCCAAAGAATTATCAGACAGAGGCTCTTTCCTTCAAAGTGGTCCCGTTCAAGAGCGCATACCACGCTATATTCAGACGTCCGGCTTACTAGGCTTTTATGGCTCGTCCGTGTTACATTTACAATATGATGAAAATTCCAGGTCCCAACGGCGTGATCACCATCAGGGGAGACCCGAAGAAAGCGCGAGAGTGAGAGGATGGAAATGCCGCCTTTGCCGAAGCCGTGCTGCACGCCCAGGAGTACCAGGAGATCAAGAAGAGCATAGATCCGTCCGAGATGCCCGCAACGAAGAAGGAGGTGACAAAGCCAAATCTGGAGTTCAAGGCATCAAAAGAGACGAAGAAAACGCCGTTGAAGGATGATGACCCCTCCAAGGTGACCCAGATAGGCATAGGCCTAAGTATCGCATAGGAAAGCGCGCTCGTCAAGTTCCTCCAAGCAAATCAAGATATCTTCGCATGGCAGCCATCTGACATGACCGGAGTACCTAGGGAACTTGCCGAGCACTCTCTAAATATAAACCCGAACGCTAAACCCGTCAAACAGTCCCTACGACGGTTTGGTGACGAAAAGCGTAAGGCAATAGCTAAGGAACTAGCGCGGCTCGAGTTAGCCGGATTCATAGAAGAGGTCATCCACACTGAGTGGTCGGCCAATCCTGTAATGGTCCCTAAAAAGGACACCACTAATTTAAGGATGTGTGTTGATTATATTGCCTTGAACAAGGCTTGTCCAAAAGATCCGTTCGCTCTGCCTAGAATTGATCAAGTCATCGATTCTACGGCAGGCTCGGAACTCCTCTGTTTTCTCGACGCATATTCCGGTTATCACCAAATCCGGATGAAGGAATCTGACAAAGTCAAAACTTCATTCATAACCCCCTTCGGAACCTTCTGTTTTGTTACGATGCCCTTTGGGCTGAAGAACGCAGGAGCTACGTACCAGCGCATGATGCAGCGTTGCCTCCACGACCAACTCGGATGCAATGTACATGCATACGTGGATGATATCACGCTGATGTCCAAAAAGAAGGAAACATTGATTTCCGACTTGGAGGAGACGTTCGCCAATCTACGAAAATACAACATCATGCTAAACCCGAAGAAATGCTTCTTTGGAATACCAGCCGGAAAATTGTTAGGTTTCATCGTGTCTCAAAGAGGCATAGAGGTGAACCAAGACAAAATCAAGGCTATACTCAACATTTCCAGGCCAACTCGCCTGAAGGACGTACAAAGATTAACTGGCTGCATCGCTGCGGTCAGTCGATTTGTAAGTCGGCTTGGTGAAAGAGCCGCACTATTATACAAACTCCTGAAAAAGACCAAGGATTTTGTTTGGACTGACGAAGCTGAAGCTGCACTACAAGATCTGAAGAGAGTACTCTCATCTGCTCCTATCCTTACAGCACCGGAACCTCAGGAACCGATGTTGCTTTACATTGCTGCGACAAATAAGGTCGTCAGTATCATCATGGTGGTGGAGAGACCAGAGGAAAATCAGAAACACCTGGTGCAGCGTCCGACTTACTTTGTCAGCGAGGTCCTGACAGAGTCAAAACAGCGGTATCCGCATTATCAAAAGTTGGCTTAAAGTGTTTTTCTAGCATCTCGTAAGTTACGACATTATTTTCAGGAGCATCCAATTACCGTGGTGAGCAAAGCTCCCATGAGAGATATAATCAATAATAGTGACGGCACATGACGCGTCACCGAATGGGGCATAGAGCTTTCAACTTTCGACATTGAGTATAAACCTCGGACAACAATTAAATTCCAGATCCTTGCTGACTTTGTCGCTGATTGGACAGAGACGAAGGAGAACATGATCCTCCCTGAGTCGGAATATTGGACCCTCTTTTTTGATGGGTCTAAGGCTTGAGGGGGCTCGGGGGCTGGCGTGGTGCTCAAATCACCCCAAGGAGATAAACTTTTATACGTGTTGCAGATCCACTTCACAGAGACAAACAATATTGCCGAGTATGAAGCACTACTGCATGGAATCCGGATTGCTAAGGATATTGGCATCCGACGTTTGATGTGTTACGAAGATTCATATCTTGTTTCCCTGCAAGTGTCAGATATTTGTAATGCAAATAAACACATGGCAGCATATAAAACTGTCGTAGATGATCTATCTAAATCGTTCGAAGGGTTTGAAGTTCAACACATCCCTCAAGCAGAAAATGAGGAAGCAGATGCACTATCTCGGATAGGCTCTGCGCGGAAAGAGGTCCCGGATGGCGCTTTTCTAGAGCACCTCAAAGTTCCCTCAATAAAGGGAGTAGATGAGGAATATCCGACCAAATCCGACTCACCTTTGATAGGAGTTCTGGCTGTAATTCCCAGCTGGACTCAACCCTACCTCGATTATTTGGTAGATGGAAAATTACCCGAAGACGAGGTGCTGAGCCGGCAGATTATCCAACGAGCAAAATCCTATACTATTGTTAAAGGTGAGCTCCATAAATGGAGTGTTTCTGGGGTTTTTCAGCGCTGTGTATCTCCGGAAGGAGTGGAAATCTTAAGGGAATTCCACGAAGGCGAGTGTGGCCACCACGCTGCATCCAAATCTTTAGTGGCAAAAGCTTTTAGACACGGTTTTTTTCTGGCTTACAGCTTAGGCAAATGCCGAACGGTTAGTCAAGACGTGCAAAGGCTGCCAAAAGTACGCCAAGCAAGCTCATGTTCCGGCTGATCAACTACGAACAATACCTATAACATGGCCCTTTGCGGTCTGGGGGCTTGATATGGTAGGACCATTTAAACGAGCTCCAAGTGGATTTACTCACCTCTTAGTGATGGAGGATAAGTTCACCAAATGGATTGAGGCTAAACCTGTCACTAGTTGTGATGGAGCAACAGCCAAAAGATTTGTCGAGGATGTTATAATCCGGTATGGTTATCCGCATAGCATTATCACGGACAACGGGAGTAATTTTTCCATGGGAGAATTGGCTGAATTCTGCAAGAGCAAAATGTCCGGCTTGACATTGCGTCAGTTGCACATCCACAGGCTAACGGACAAGTCGAAAGAGCAAATGGTTTAATTCTACAAGGCCTAAAACCGAGACTCGAAGCACCACTACGACGTGCTGCGGGGGCTTGGGCAGAGGAATTGCCCTCTGTAATTTGGAGTTTACGAACAACTCCGAACAGGTCAACAGGATACACACCTTTCTTCTTAGTCTATGACGCAGAAGCAGTTCTTCCTAGTAATTTAATTCATACTTGTCCTAGAGTGGCCGCGTATATCGAAGAGGATGCCGAGATTTCTCGACAAAATGATCTCGACTTAGTCAAAGAAGTTCGCGTCATTGCTGAAATGAGATCTACAACCTATCAGCAGAAGTTACACAAGTATCATAGTTAGAGAGTCCGAAATAGATCTTTCAATAAGGGTGATTTGGTTCTCCGACTTGTGCAACAAAGAAAGCACAAACTTTCCCCAGTATGGGAAGGGTCCTGTTTAGTTAGTCGAGTATTGCACAATGGATCGTACTACTTAACTGACTTGAGGCCAGTCAAAGAAAGACCTGCTACTAAGAAGAGAAAAAGAGCTGGAGACAATACAAATCCGGATGAGTTAGACAGACCGTGGAATATTGCTCAGCTACGTCCCTTTTATTCTTAGTTTATCCTTCTTTGTAATCATACATATGTACGTGTTCTGTGAGAAATAAAAGTTTTGGTTGCCTCAAGTTTTTCTGAGAAGTTTTTACCATCTTATTTCCAAATGATCATGTCATAGTGGAAAATCCCAGAATGCTTGAAAGTACTTTATGCTCATGTTCGTTCTGGTTTAGATTTCCGATTCTAAAATTGCTACCTTCGGGTATAACTCTAAAATTTCTAGTCTTTACTTTGGTTATTTGTCTGATTGCTAGATGCAGGTACTTTCCGAGTAGTGAATTGTTGGTACTGGAAGACGGCTTTGTTTCCGAGTTTAAACTGGTTTAGCAATTGAGCTCCGTTGCTCGGCAAAGTTTCCGGCGGAAGGATTAGCCGGCTCACGAAAGGGACGAGGCGGAAAGCCAGATAAACGATAAGTGAAGACGGAAAAGTACAAGTGCTTATGTAAATATTTCAGGCACACAAAAAAATCAAAGCCAAAAGTGCTGAATAGATCAAAAGCTTAGCACTAGCAAAGTTAAAGTATTACATATTTACAAACTCATCATGTTTTTCCCGGAATAATACATAAGTTTCTGGTCTATGATGCAGGAGGAGATGAAGGAGCTGCCGACTCGCTGGTTACTCCGCCTTGATATCGTTCCGAGATGTCTGCATCTGAGGTGGTGCGTTCATCGTCGAAAACTTCTTTGGTCTCCTCTGGAGGAGGAGGCGGAGTAGCTACGGGTGAAGAAGGGGATCTCGTAGCTGGTCAGATCAGCCACGTGACACCCATATCCGGCGCAGGAGTGCATGATGGCTTGAAGGTCTTGGTCCTGGCCGTGTTCGTCTACCTTGCAGTACCCTCTGGTCACCTGCCATATCTCCATGTTTCCATGGTGGCTCATGACCATGGTGAGAGCGTTCTGCGCAGCAGTCCGCGCGTAGGACATATTCCAGTCCCGAACAAGCTGCGGCATCTCCTTGGCCTTGTCCCGCACCTGAAAATCCGACATGCTTGGCATGTCCGGAATCTTGAGAGCTTCGCCAACGTCTTCAAGGGACTGGCGGAAGTCATGAAGCAGGTCACCGACTTGTGTAAGCCGGTGGGTGCGGGGCTCGGAGGAGGAAGAATCCGTCAAGTTCAGAGGACCTATACACAAAACAAATTAAGAAAAATCCGACATTGATAAGAAGTCGAAGAAAAAGATAAGTCAGACAGATGGAACGTACCGAGAATGACGTCGTCAATCTTGGTCTTCTCCTCCCGGAGACTCTGGAGTTCAGCCCGGAGCGCCTGGGAGATGTCCTTCTCTCTGCCAAGCTCATTCTTGAGGTCCGAGATTATTTTATCTTGATCAACAATCTTGCGATCACGCTCTTCAGTGGCCATGGAGGAGGATTCAAGGACTTGAGCTATGCTCCTTTCATGATCCACCTTGAGCTTATCCAGCTCTTGGCGAAGTCCCTTGTTCTCCACCACCAGGGTCTTGAGGTTCTCGGCATCTTCAATCATGGCGACAGATTGTTTCACCAGCGCTGTAAGTCAAAAAAGAACAACAGTTCAGGAAAAATTCGACATTGAAAAAAGCAAAGACAAGGTTTGAATCTCGAAATGTTTACCTTCGGCTTCATCCTTGGCTACTTTAAGTTCACCATTTTTAAGCTGGAGAGCTTTGATCTCTCTCCGCTTATCACAGACATTGGTCAATAATTTATGGTTATAGGAACATACTTTCTGTAAGTCAGAATACCCAAAGTCAGAAAGCTACTTAAGTCTCGGGCTAATATTTTTGCTAAATATCAGCACGAGCCTTGGGGCTACACTAGTTCGTTCTTTGGCATCCTAATTAAGCATAAACCTGGATTATATATCCTACTTCATGCTTGGGGGTTAGAGGATATGATATAACATAATGGAAAAACAAGAGTTGGAATTCCGACTTACATATTGCTCGCGGGTGAGTTTATCCAAACCCGCGTTCACTTCAGCGGCCACCTTCTCGGCAAGAGTAAGAGGGATCACTGGGGCTATTGGAAGCTCGCCAGTCCTAATCCTCTCGTCGCGAAGGCGGACTTGGGCAAGAAGGTCAGAGAACTTGACGTCCTCTGCTTCTTGTGCTTCTTCTTTGGGAGATAAATGGCTTTTCTCTAGGACTTGCCTGGCTAGCCGCTGGATCTCTTCTGCAGATTTCCGGGACATGCCAAACTTGGCAAGTCCCGGATTGCTGATGAGGTTTTCGGCGAAGATTTCTGCCTAGGGATCATTACCCGAAGAGGGTTCACCATTATCTTGATCTGACGCACCCATGGTGATGTCAGTTTGCGACCCAAGGATCACAGGCTCCGTTGGAGGAGCCGGATCTTCTGCAACCACCGGAGAAGGAGTGATCGCCGGAGTTGCAGAAGGTTGAGGGGCAGGAGTCGGAGGAGCCAGGCAGGGGAAGCTATGGTGAGCTTCGTCTATCGCAGGGGCTTCGAAGGAATCCCTTTCCCCTTACCCTTGATGAGCGGCTTTGCTCTGAGAATGTAGTAAAGTCGGAAACATTACATCTCAGAAAGAAATTCGAATAAAGTACAAAGGCAGAAGTTGTGACTGAAAGTTACCTCTTCACAATAGGCACCTCCTTTGTGCCAACTACCACTGTCAGAGCTTTGCGCTTCTTGAGCGCAAGGTCCGGCAATGGGACCACTTCTGTCTCCTGAGAAAACTCAGGAGGATATCCTTCGAGCGGAGCAAGTTCCGACCCGGGGAGGTCAGCAAGCTGAAAACAAGAAAACATATCAATATTGCAGTATAACTCAAAGATTGAAACACATAAAAAGGTGTACTGATGGAATTTACCGGCACTACGAGGTTTTCCGCCGTATGCATATATAGAGAAACCTCCAGAATTCTCCTCTCGATCGGCTCCTTGATCAGCCACTTGATCTGGCTTATGTAGCCTTGAGTGGTGTAGGCTTTGGGGCTGATTCGGAGGGAGTCTTTTTTGGATGACGTGATGGAGTGCATCAGTCGATCCCCGTGGTACTGAAGGGGCTAGATCCGACGAGAGACCCAGCACTGGACTAAGTCGGATCCCTTCAGACCCTTGTGTTTGATTAAATATTCGATCCACCTCTTAGCAAGGATCAGATCATCGGTGAGAGCCGGAGCAGCCTCGTCCCAAGAAGGTTGGGCCGTGGCGGCTCCATCGACAAAAGCCGGCAAAGTAGTAGCTTTGTCGGGAGCCGGAATATCCCTATGATAGAAAAATGTGGCTGACCATTGTTTGACTGAGTCACTGGCTAGAATTTTGGGATAAGCCCGGTCACGTCTAAGTGAAAAGCTGATAGTGCCGGTGATGTAAGGAACACCGGCGGTAATGGAATTTCTCCGGACATGGAAATAATACCGGAAGAGAGTCAAACTCGGCCTAATGCCGAGAAAGCCCTCACAAAGCGAAGCATACGCACTCATCTCTAAGAGAGAGTTGGGAGGAAGGTTATGGAGTTGAACTCCGAAATGATCTATCACCTCGGAGAAGAACTCCGAGGGAGAAAAAGACAGACCTCTATCGAGGTGGGTGCCGAAGTGGACCCGCTCGCCGTCGCGCGGGTTGGGGACGGTTTCCCTGGAGCCGCTCCGCCAGTCGCCGGCGACGAGAAGCCCCTCCTTCTCCATGTTCTTGAGGCCCTCTTCGTTGAGAGCGTAGGGAATCCAGATCCCGCGGAACCTCTCTTTCTCCGCTGCTGCTTCCGCCGTCACTGCCGCTGCCACCAAGCCGGAGGAAGAAGATGAAGCCATTTCTCCGGCGAGAGATTGACCTAAAAGGGGCGGCGCTGGGAGTTCTGTGGGGGAAGAACGAGGAAGCTCTGTGCGCGCATGGGGATTGGGAGGAAAGGAAACGGCAAAGGACTGGTGGAAAGGAGAAGGAAAAATCTTAACCCCTTATATCCACCTAACCGCGCCAAGGTTCGTGCAAATGCTACAGTATATCTGTCTTCCACAACATAAGTGGGAGATATCGGGTTGCGACTAGGCTATTTCCGCCTTTGGCGATGCAGCAAGCTTGGAAAAAATCCTGAAGCCAGGTATTTGGCCGAGCAATGCTGTCGTAGGCTTGGATATGCCTTGAGATAGCAAATCCTTCCGGGAATTTGTAGCTCTAATGCGTGGTCCGAAGCACTTTGGGCTCACGTAGATGTCATCGTTTTCGTAGTGTCGCGCCTCTATGTTGGAATTGATCCTGTGCCTTGCGTCGTTCGGGGATAGAGATCGTCCCGAATGTCGGTTGTAGCTGCGGTGCCTTGGAGCCGGACTTCGGCTTCTGCCACCACCTCCTCCGCCTCGTCCTCCTCCTTGCCCTCCTTGGGAGCCGTTGTGATGACTGCTTAGTGGAGATGGTGGGGCAGCTGAATTGTTTCCGACTGATTGCCGGCCTCTGTCCGGAGCGTCATTATTCCGGTTCCGGGGAGGGTGTTGACTATGACGAGCCCCCTGCCGGCTTGTCCCAGCATGGTTTCCGTCATTCCTTCGTCCGTCGTTTCCACCATGGTGAGGCTCAGCCGGACGGCTTGCATGTTTTGGAGGTGGCATTTTTTGACGATGCTCCTCCCGATGTTTCTCTTTATCTTCTCCTCTTCGATCGTTAGACTCTCGTCGGGGAGGGTTCCTCAGATTCAGTGCAGCAATGACATCTTTTTCGGCCGCTGGAGCGACGTTGCTCCAGTTACGCGTAGTTCTGTAATGCTGTCCTGACGATCCGGTTCTTGAATAATTGTCTTCCCGGCGTTCGGGGCGATGATACTGCGCCCGGACGTAATGGGATCTTATGCTAGCCCATGCCGGATCTGTGTGACATTGATCGGCATCCGAGACCAGTTTTTGACTTCCGGACAGGGCGACCTTTTGCTGCTCCAGTCCCTTGTTGAGTAGTTTGATACCCAAACGGATCTCCTCTGGTCCTGGATTAGCCGATAGAATTTCTCGTGCAGCCACGGTATTTTGTACTGGGGTTGGGTATACCCAATCTCCTTTGCTATCTTTCTGTGGCTTCCCCATCTCATTTCCAAAAAGGACGGCACGGACATGTGGGAATTGGTCGTCATCGGTGTGACGCTTCCATGTCTTCTGATGCAACCGAGACATGTAGTCCTTAGTTGCCATGTGTTTCTTCTCCACCTCGATGTTTTTGGCTTCATTGAGGAGTTGTTGACGACGCGCTTCTAGGGCTTGCGCCCTTTCGTCCAGCTCTTCAGCAGTAAGTTCTGCGGCTGTAGGGATAGGTGTGGTTAATGCAGCATCGATGAGTTTACGCGCACCTTCGGTGATCACGTGTCTATCCACCGATTCTTCTTTTTTGGCTCTTCTGGGATAAGTGCTCCATCCGAGTCTTCCTCATATTCCTCGGCAATCAACTCCTCTGTCAAAGAGTCTTTTGCCAGGGTTTTGTTCTTCTTCTTTGCCTTCTTGGCAGCACCGGTAGCAAAGACGGCTCTGGGTCAGTTTCCTGGAGTCAAGCTCTGATCGGTACTTTCGGACATCTGGACTTTGGGATTATCTCCGACGTCCATGTCATCCTGCGCTTTGGGAGAGTGTTCCCCGGATCTTTCATCCATGGCTTCTCCTTCTTCTGCAGCTTTGGAGTTATACTCCTCTTCATATTCCACGGCGAACTTGTGGAAATCTGCTAACGTCATAGATTCATCCGAGGATGCGGGAACATTGGCGTTTGTTCCAATTGCCTCCAGCACAGAGTCGGTGTTTCCTCCAGCATCGGAAGAGCCGGATCCGGATCCCACGTATCCGACGAAGTGCGACGCGTGCTTTCTGAGGTACCTGCGGCTTTCGCGATCAGCCATGTCGAAACTTTTGATGGTCTCGAGGATTGCATCTGCGCTTTCGCCTTGCAGTATCATACGTCTTAGTGTGTACCTCAGGAAAGGCCTGTCTGTTCCGGTGTCGTCAGAGCCGGAATCAGTGTCGTTGATATGTTCCTCCTGAATTTCGACTTCCACGGGTGGGTCGATCTGGGATCTGGCTTCTCCAGGAAGATCCACTCCAGATTCGACTTGGGCCGCTAGGTCTTCTCCAGGCTCGGATTTCTCCACTATCTCCGCAACTGGTGCGGGCTGGGTGGGATTAGGGTTTTCTAAGATCCGGAACTCTGCCGCCTCCGCGGACAAAGGGGACCCAGAATATTCTTCTGCCTCTATCATCACCGCTCGGGTGGGTTGGGCAGGTTCAGCGAAACCGATGTAAACATCGATCTCGTCAAAAGACATGATTGTGTAGGCAGTCACGACCTCCCTAGCCGGAATCCAAGTCTCGTCGAGAACGATGAGAGGGACGTCGCTGGCGTAGAGGATGCGACCGACGGCGATAGTCTCGCCGATTCCGATTCTTGCAGATTCCGCTCGGAACGCAGATCCGAAGCTCATTTGCCCCACGGTGGGCGCCAACTGTCGTCGGATTGAGAACAAGTACGCCATGAGGGGGTCCTCGAGGCGTGCGGAAGAGGGGTGTGAGACGTACGGTGTTTCGGGACGGTGAGTACACAAGTTACCCAGGTTCGAATCCGCCGGCTTTAGACGGATCCTACTCCTGCTAGCAATTCAGTAATACGACAGAGTCGGAATATGGGTTACAAGTGTTTCGCCTGTGCGAGTTGAGGGTCTAAAGTATTGGATGCCCTAAAGGCTCTCCCTAGGACGGCTTATATAGATCTCCGGCCTAGGGTTTACATGAGAGATCTATCCGGCTACGACTAAGAGTCGGTTACAGAGTACATCTTGAACTACAAGTAACATTATGGGCCTAAGTCGGTATGTCTTCTGGGCCTTCCCATAGCCGGATTGGACTCCGTCTTTCTCCCTGGACCGTCCGTGAAGCAAAGCTATAACCCAAAGTGGGCCACCCTGATCAGTGAGAAACTGTGAGGATACGCGGAAAGTATATTCGCAACATTCGTATTCAAGTAATATTCGCTCCGAATTCGTATTCGACAATATGCGTATTCACAGGATATGGGAAGGACAATAATCCGTTTCCACCTATAGTCCACAAATCATATATTTATGGCAAATTTCTCCGTACAAACAAACTGCACGGGCCCATGTATTACCAGCACAGCTGAGAAGATCAACCAATCTAACGACGCGGGCCTGGTCCGATGGCCGATCCCTAGTGGTCGCTGTTTCTTCAGAATCCTCTCTTGTATCCGCGGCGATCACATATTCCCGTTACTGTGAGCTGCTCGGTTTCGTAGCGACCGCGTTTCCGATTCCTCCGATCGATTGCTCTATATATTACCACCGCCACCCAGAACGAACGAACGACGATGCAGATCTTCGTGAAGACCATCACCGGGGAGACTCTCACGCTCGAGGTCGAGAGCGGCGACACCGTCGGCAGCGTCAAGGCCCAGATCCAGGACAAGCAAGGGATCGTCATCGGCACCTCCGACGTGGACGACGAGGACCGGCATCAGCTGCCGTCTCTCGTCTTCGCCGGGAAGCAGCTAGACGAGGAGGACGGCCGAACGCTGGCCGACTACGGCATCGGCAAGGAGTCGACCCTGCACCTCGCGCTCGGCCTCCGCGGCGGCCTGCGCCTCTACCGGGGCCGGGGCGGCTACCCCTGGTCCATCGATCACAACCTCCAGGACCTCGCGCTCAGCTACAACGTGAACAAGATGATCTGCCGCAAGTACGTGCATATATATATATAGATACACGTCTACAGCGTGTACATACATGCTCGATTTTTTCTCATCTCGCTCTACCTGACTTTTCTCCGCCATTGATTTCAACCATAGGTGCTATGCGCGCCTTCCTCCGAGGTCTACCAACTGCCGCAAGAAGTGTGGCCGCAGCAACGATGTAAATTTTTTCTCTTTAAATTATAAGTTTTTATCTGCCAGCATATATGTCTATCATGTGATCTGATGAAATTTCATCTTTTCTTCAGCTGAGGCCGAAGAAATCGTTTCGACGATACATGTGAATAAGCAACTTCACTAGGGCAGCAACAGTGACATACGCACTACCACGAACCACCCAGTTATATCTGCCAATATCTTTTTTTTTTCTGAATAAGCTTTGTTGCATAGATTTGGCAAGCTGTAATGGTGTATGTCTCGTGTCCTTGTAAGCGTCTGTTGTAAAATATTATTATAATAAATTTTGAAGCGTGCTGAGCTACCATTTCGAAACAGGCATGCGCACAGCTTTATAAATAAAACAAGTATTCAGCACGAGCCAATAAAAAATAGTCCAAGACAATACAACACACAGGCTGCAGCGGGCTGAGCTACTCTGGAACACTTTCTTGCTTACTTGTATTTTCCCTATGGCTCTGAGTTGAAGAGCGGTTTCAGTCAGTATGCTGACACTGGTTTCAGTTAGTACACATATTTAGACTCCCATCTGTATTACGGATATAACTGCCGGAGCCTCTAGTGACCTCTACTGCTTCTTGCTTCTCAAATCGCGCAGGCGCTCAACTGAAGGGTTGTCCCCTACATTACTGCTCGTCGATGGGACCTGACGAATTCACCTCTTGGTCACTGGTCAATCAGACCTAACTCCTAAGAGCATCTCCACTCAGGGGCCCTAAAACCCCTCTAAAGGGCTATGGGGGGTGCTGGCACCCAAAATCGTGTCCAGCCCGTCCCCAAACTTATTTTCGCGTCGGCGTGGTCCGGTTTGACATCCGGCGCCCTCAGGCCGAACCCAACCCATGGGGGCTAGTGGGGGCGCCGGATGAAGCTGAAAACGATGCGGGCCAGCTCTGGCAGTGAGATGAAAGGCTCGCCTCCTTCCATTCCACCGCTTCCCGCCCCGGCTTCTCGCTATATGTAGGCACAACGACCATCACCACTGCAGATCTACACCATGCCCACACCTACCGTTCTTCGCACAGCCCGCCCACAATTTGTACCACCAAAACCGTAGCCGAATCCTCGCCGCCGATAGAGCATTTTATAAAAGATGGGGCCTCCGTCAACGGCTACGGGCGGCAGTGTCTGCGCGTCCAGGAGGCGCAAGCGCTCTGGGACGCCCAGTACCCACTACCCCCGGACACTCGGTTGCCGAGAGGATGGGTGCTCAGCGCTGGCGCTCTACCGGTACCTCCGGTGCTAGTCGGCGCGGCCCTATCCACAACCATCTTCATCCACTTCTGGTCGACTCTCACGCCGGAGGAGAGGGACGACCCCCAATGGCACCCCGACAACCACCACGGGTGGACGATCTTCTTTGAACAACAGCGCGAGGGACGCATCATCACCTACGACGGTGTCGGCCCGCCGCCGCAGGACATCGATTTCGACTGTCGGCGACGATGGTGGAGCGCACCAGGGTGCACGCTTGACTAGGTGCTAGACTACATCGCCGCCGGGAACCACCCTCGTCTGGATTAAAGTCTCAAGGGCTGCGCTCTGCGCCGGAATTGATAGTTGTGATAGTAGTAGTTCTGTTTATATGTAAAATCAATGTTAATTTCGTATCTGAAAGTTACTTTGAATATATAAAATTTTTATATGGGATGGGTGGGTGTGGGGGTATGGCTGGGAGCCCGCGCCCTCAAAAATCTTTTATCTATCTGGCGCCCACCAATACGGACGAAAAAACGACCGCGTCGAACTACGTACTGGGGGAACGAGTGGAGATACTCTAAGTTTTGCTGCCTTCTTCCATCTCAAAGTTACAGGTTTAAATAAATCTATCCGGGTGAAATGGTAGGGAATGCACTCTCGAGCGTGTGTACTTCTTCATGTAGCCGGAAAAAGAAGAAACATTTTGTACATTGCTTGACTTGAAATATTCTGAATTTGCAGCAACAAAGCTGGCTATCTTTCTTCTCCCCCTTTTCGAACGGAATTTCTCCTTGCGCGTACTTGACTCAGGAATCAGGATAGTCTTCTTCGTTGGGCCTGGCCCAAGGCCCAACTTATACTTACTGGCGGTTCCTTCTTTTATTTGCAGCACACCTCGCCTCTTCCGCGGCGGCGGCGCCGGCACCGCCGCCGTCCGAGCGCCCTGCTCACAATCACACCTGACGCGTGCTTCGCCTCTCGCTAAAGCCCCGCACGCGCCCATCTCTCGACCCTCGCCGAGCCGTGCCAGGCTCTCGTCGGGGCCTCCGGTCGGGAGACCAGCCACGGATAACGAAATGACTTATTCACTTCTGATTTTCCTAGTGAGGTATGAAATTCTTAGCTCGTCTGTTCAACATTGATTTTCCATATGGTGGATAGAAAATGGAATGTGTGACATATTATGCACCAGTCATCTTAGAAAAAAAGAAGAAGATAACCCGTTCAACAAATTCATGGCCGCATTGTTTATTTGGTTGGTTTGGGAACTGCTACGAGACATATTTGCCTATACATATCTGTTTTGTACACATTTGATCTGATTCTGATCAAGCAAGCTGTTTACTAGTACACCCCTCTCATGCGTTCTCTGCACTCGAAATTTGTGCATTCATTTCAGGTACATATCTTTTTTCCAAGTCAGTGTTGATTGTCTGAACAGATCTTAGTTTGATTATTACTTCACCTGATCATGTATTTTGTAAAAAAAATAAACAGTAATATTCTACCTAGTGACTCATTAACTGTTATTATATTCCGAGTGGCAGACTGTGCGTTTTCTCGGTGTGATCTGATATGGTATAAGAGTCCTGTAGTTAGGCTGAATTTCTCACTTTCTTGATTTGTTACTGCTTGGCGGGTCAAAGGCGGTAGTCTTTAGTTATTGTTAGTGGGCGACAGAATAATACAATCACGCTTAAGTGCGATTTCACTAGTCTCTAGTTTTGATTTGTCTCTTCACCATCATAGCTTCTAATACATTCACCACGGTAAAATATATAAAGTTCATGGTAGTGGGAGCGAATGGGACTGCCAATTCAATCTCTTGCTCTATATTATACTAGTAGAAGGCACGTGCTTTGCACGTGTGCGTTACCATTTGTATAACACCTTTGGCTTCAGTTAAATGATTATTCTCCTTTCTAGGGATCGTTATTATTACACAAGATAAAACAGGCAAAACCACAGAAATGGTTATACCTAGTAGGGCAAGAGATCGACAAAGATAATAATTAGAGAGTGATGATCAAAAGAGAATTATAGTGTAATAGATGTAACATTGGTTCCATTTCGGGGAAGCTGGCCGATTGGACATTTGTAAAATCTCTGAAAGGATCATTCCCTTACATCTTATTGGATCTTGATAGATTGCTTCTGGTGTTTTCTACAACATTCTATTCCCTCCGTTCAAAAATATAAGACGTTTTAGCTTTGTGAATCGAATGTATCTAGACGTCTTTTAGTGTATAGGTTCATAAAGGTTCGGAGTAAACCTATACACTAAAAAGCATCTAGATACATTCATTTCATAAAGCTAAAATGTCTTATATTTCTGAACAGAGGGAGTACTATACAAGCATTGCACTAATAGAATAATTCTCCCAAGAAAAGCAATGATATGGAATCATTTTGCGTTCATATGGCATTGCCTTTTATGGTCTACCAACAGATATCAGTTTGGACAAAAACACAAATACCTTGCGTGCAAGAAAAAACAGAGTAGTCCAAATGGTACAACCAGACCAATGTCTAGTTCCCGTGTGCAAATATAGTGACACTCCTACTATTAACAAGAAGAATGACGTATGTGGCATTCTCATTGAAAGGAATCTTCACAAAACTCACAAGCGACAGGAAGGGATAGGCAGACAAAACAAGGAACTTATTTCTGGCTTGTGGCACTCTGGTCAACTGGTCGGCTACCATAAGACTGAACCCAGCAGTCGTCAAGAAATCTCGAACCTAACGCAAGCCTGCGAGGAGATGGTGGCGGAGCTGCAATGGAGGTGGTGGTGTGGAGCAGAGGCGGCGAGGAGATGGACCGATGGAGGTGGTGGTGTGTGACGGGCTAGAAAGATTACCTAAGGCTAACAGTGTTGCCAGGCAATACATCAGCGTGAGGAGGATTGAGGGAGGTTGGCAAGAAACCGTGCTGCTTCACATTTTGCAAGAGGCGGCAAGGACCGTGAGCTCTGGACTCCTCCAGAAGGGTCAGCGAATTCAAAGGTTGGCGGGGATTAGGGGTGGCGAACCCAGATGTGAGCAGCCGTTAGATTGAATCAAATCGACGGCTAGCAATGAATTTGTTTTGGCTGGTGGCGGGAGAAACGGGGGAGAGGAAGGTAGATTCAAATTTCAAAAAATCGTGTACTATAGTAGTAGAGATGCTCGCTACTGATTTTTGAGGCAAACAAAAATGCAACACATCCATCTTCTACCTTCAGCGATGGCACCCCGTTTCAAAAATATCTTGTGTCTCTCAATTTTCCTGCTAATATGTGCAGCCAAGGCGATTAACCCGGAAGCAGAAGCACTACTCCGATGGAAGTCCTCTGGTTCGCGCCAACTCGCTATCGTCCTGGTCGATTTCTAGTTCTGCCTGCTCTTGGCTCGGTGTCACCTGTGATGCTGCTGGACATGTTTCAGAACTCCACCTTCCCAGCGTGGGACTCCATGGTACGTTGCACGCCTTCTACTCTGCAGCATTCCAGAACATCTCTGTGCTTGATCTTCACAACAACCACCTTGTTGGCGTTATCCCAGCAAACATCTCCTTGTTTCTCACCCTCACCGTTCTGGACTTGAGCTACAACAATCTTGTTGGTGACATCCCCTACCAACTCAGCAAGCTCCCTGTCATTGTTGAGTTAGATTTGGGAAATAACCACTTGACCACCCTGAATATGCCAAGTTCTCACCTATGTTCAGTTTGAAGCTGTTATCTCTACATAATAATGACCTCACTGGTACCTTCCCACAATTTATCGTCAACGGCACCAATGCAAGGATGAGGTCCCTCGATTTATCAGGTAACGCCTTCTCAGGGCCACTACCAGCTTCATTGCCGGAGATGGTTCCAAGGTTGAGGTATCTAAATTTATCCTTTAATGGATTCTCCGGCGTGATACCTTGTTCTCTCTCAAGGCTCCAAAAGCTCAAGTGGCTATGTCTGAACTCAAATAATCTCACAGGAGGAATCCCAGAGGAGCTAGGGATGATATCTGGATTGCGAAAACTTTTACTGGGCAGCAACTCACTTGGTGGGTCGATCCCAGGCTCACTCGGGCATCTTCAGTCGCTAGAGACACTCGGCCTCAGAAACACTAGTTTGGTTTCTACTCTTCCATCCGAGCTGGGGAACCTTACAAGCATCTGGAGAATGTACCTAGCATTTAACTGGTTCATTGGAAGTTTGCCACCATCTATTGCCAAGATGCAAGAAATGAGGCAATTTTGAATAAGACAAAACAGTATCAGTGGTACCATACCACAAGAGATATTTGCAAACTGGAGCAGGGTTCTGTCAGTTGATTTATCTGACAACTTGTTAACTGGAAGCATCAAAACACAGATCACTGAGTGCAAGGAGCTAGTGTTTCTCTCAATGTCGATCAACAACTTTACAGGCAAGATCCCAGTGGAGATGGCAAGGATGCCATACTTGCAGTTATTGGACTTGTCAGACAATCACCTTACTGGAATTATGCCATCAGATATCAGTAATGCAACATCTTTGAAAATCCTTGACATCAGCTCCAACCATCTTGAGGGTGAGCTTCTCGCAGCCATCTCGTCGTTGGCAAATCTTGTTGTTCTTGACTTATCAAGCAACAAGTTTACAGGTGCCATTCCTAATCTTGATAGCAAGCAGTTGCTTGTTCTTAAGGTGGCAGAGAATAGCAGCTTCTTGGGAGAATCATTTTCTGCATTTTGTCAACTAACACTTCTGCGATTCCTGGGTCTATCAAATAATCAGTTGTTTGGAGAGCTTCCTAGTTGCTTTTCGAATTTGAAAGATTGACAATCCTTTGATTTATCGAGCAATGCTTTTACTGGAGAAGTTCCAACCTCAACTTACCACGGTACTTCACTAAGATTGTTGCACTTGTCAAACAACAAGTCCACAGGTTGTTTTCCGGCTGTGATCAAGAACTTCAAAAGCCTTGTTATTTTGGATCTTGGGAACAACAAGATTTCTGGTGTAATTCCTCCATGGATAGGGGAAAGCAATCCTTTGCTGAGGATCATTGGACTGCGATCAAACATGTTCTATGGAAGCATTCCCTGGCAGCTATCACAACTCTCCCATCTCCAACTGCTTGATTTAGCTGAAAATAATCTTGTAGGTTATGTACCAGAAAGTTTCGCCAACTTTTCCTTGATGAGACAGACATCCATGATGGAGCCACTTGCAGAAATCAACATACAAACTAGCTCCTTGAGTTTATCTCTCAGTGGCTTCATGGACATAATTTGGAAAGGACAGGAGTATACCTTTCAGGGAAGAGATGCATTTGTGACTGGCATTGATCTCTTTGGCAATTCCCTCACTGGTGAAATCCCATCAGAGTTGACAAATCTTAGAGGCATCCGGTTACTAAATATGTCAAGAAATTATCTATCTGGTGGCATACCAAAGGATATTGGAAATCTAAAGCTATTAGAATCCCTTGACCTCTCTTGGAACAAACTATCAGGTCCTATTCCTCCTAGCATATCAAACTTGATGTTCCTGAACACAGTTAATCTCTCCAACAACCTTCTATCCGGAAAGATACCTACCAGAAGTCAACTCCAAACACTCAACGACCCATCAATCTATAGCAATGATCTTGGACTCTGTGCCCCCCTTTGAGCATTCCATGTACAAACAATTCGAGTACTAAAACATCACTGGATGAGACAAAGGAACAACACCATGAACTTGAAATACTGTGGATATACTGCTCGGTGGTTGCTGGGTCTATCTTCGGTTTCTGGGCATGGTTTGGTTCATTGTTTTTCTGCAAGAACTGGATGTTTGCTTTCTTCAGTTGCATCGATGCACTCCACCACAAATTTATGCAGAAAATGAAGGGTGCCTGACTGTACGACATTTTGCTTCGCACTTAGCGCTCGAGTGTTTCTTGAAGTTTCCTCGGTCTTGCAGTGTCTCCACTGGGCATACATGGCCCTGCTCTTTATTTTTGCTCAGCAATAAATTGTAATGATCTGACCAGAAGCGGCTCATAGTTGTTCCGAACCTCGCATGAGACAGTTTCATAGACTTGTAATAGGTGTCACTCTCTGAATTTTGTGAGTTTCAGTTATACATGTTTCGTCGACGCTGTTTATATATTTTTCCTACCTGGCCACTACTTTTTTTTTGCGGGGTAAATGGGATTGTATTTAATCAAATATTAGTGTTGTTACAATCCCGAAGGATACGACCCAGCAAGGGATCTGGAGCCGATCCTAACCAAACAGCAGTTCTATCTTATATAAGTCATGTGTACTTGTGGCATGTCTTTTGTTGCCACTACTCAAAACATAAATTTGATCAGAACTAACCAGTTACAAATCGCAACATCCACTGAATAATTTTCAGGAAAATCACCATGCATATGATGGATAAGTCTCTGTCCTATGGTCTTTGTGGGACAGCACACATGGTCCTTGTGTCAAGGACTAGCAGTTAGAGATAGAGCATCAAGGACTGGTTGTTAGATAGAGCATCCTTGACTGCTGCCTTTAGACTAGCATCTTAGACTAGCATCTAGCATATTCTTGGCTGGTTAGCAGCCTATAAGTATGTATCCCCAACCCCTCAGGTTGGTATGGCATTTGTGTGAGTTTGTGTGAGAAATAGAAACCAGAAAATTGCCCCAACTCCTTGTGTCATCCTCTCCCTCGATGAGAGTTAGAATTCAGCGACTAACAAGTGGTATCAGAGCCAAGTTAGTTTGTAGCCTGAGCATCTCCTGCTCATCTCCTTCCCCGGCAGTAGCAGCAGCTCCGGCTGCCTCTGCTCACTCCTCTCTCTCTGTGCAGACGAGCAGCAGCTCGTCGGTTGCAGCCCCCTCTCCACCCAGCAGCTCCCCAGTGGCGAGCCATGTCCGCAAGCCACTCTCAGCACTCGGTAACCTCGAGCACGCGGCGTCGGCAGGAGGCCGAGCTCGCCGCGGCAGAGGAGCGCGAGCGAGTGGCGGCAGCAACCGCCGCGGCGGCAGCAAGGGCGTCGAGGCTGGCAGCAGCAGAGCTGGCAGCAGCCAGAGCGGAAGTGGAAGCAGCAGCAGCGGAGGATGCAGCACGTGAGGCAGCGGCGGAGGTCCAGGCTCTGCGCGGCAGCATCAACGGCTCCGTTTCAGGCGACGGCAGCGTCGACGGAAACCACGACGCAGCCGGCGAGCGGACAGCGCGGTGGGCCGCCGAGCATGCCCAAGCGCACGGCGGTGGCGCTCCCGGAGGAGGCACGCACGGCGGTGGCGCTCCCGGAGGAGGCACGCACGACGGTGGCGCTCCCGGAGGAGGCGCGTGCGGCGACGGCGGCCGAAACGACCAAGACCGCGGCCTCCATGAGGTCCGGACTGTGGTCAGGGACGTTGGTCCCGGTGTTGGGTGGCCTACCCTCACCAAAACCAACTACGTCGAGTGGGCCGCGGTCATGAAGGTCCGGCTCCAAGTGCGGCACATGTGGGAGGCAGTCCAGGATGCCAACGTCGATCACCATGAAGATCGACGGGCGCTGGACGCCCTCCTCGCTGCAGTCCCGCCCGAGATGCAGTTCTCGCTTTCCAACAAGCGGACTGCCAAGGAGGCTTGGGACGCCATCGCTGCGGCACGCATAGGCAGCGACCGCGCCCGCAAGTCCACACTGCAAGTACTTCGCAAGGAGTGGGAGAACCTGGCCTTCAAGCCAGGTGAGGACGTTGATGACTTTGCTCTCCGTCTCAACACTCTGTTGCAGAAGATGGTGCAGTTCGGCGAGGACACCTACAACGAGGAGAAAGCTGTCGAGAAGCTTTTTCGCTGCGTTCCCGAGAAGTACAGGCAGATGGCTCGCTCGATCGAGTCTCTGCTGGACCTCTCCACGATGTCGATCGAGGAGGCGATAGGTCGCCTCAAGGTCGTCGACTCTGACGAGCCACAGCCTCAGTCAGGGTCCATCACCACTGGCGGGAAGCTACTTCTCACTCGGGAGCAGTGGGATGCCTGCCAAGGTGATAGGAAGAAGGGGGAGCCTTCTTCCACGACAGGCGGCCGCAAGCGCGGCAAGCCTCGCAAGGCGCGCAAAGACGCCCAGGGCGGCGCCGCCGGCAAGCAGAAGCCGGCACGAGACGACAGCTGCCGCAACTGCGGCCAGCTTGGCCATTGGGCCAAGGACTGTCGACAGCCACGACGTGGCCAGGCCAACTTCGCACGGGCGGAGGAGGAGCCGGCTCTGTTCATGGCACATGCAAGCATCGAGCTAACTCCAGCAGCACCAGCCGCGGCGGCTCTCCTCCACCTTGACGAGCCAAAGGCACACGCCCTCCTCGGCGATGGCTCCGGCGGCGACAGGACTGACGGGTGGTGCCTAGACACTGGCGCTACCCATCACATGACTGGTCGACGGGAGTTCTTCACCGAGCTCGACCCCAGCGTGCGAGGCTCCGTCAAGTTTGGGGATGCCTCCGCCGTGGAGATTAAGGGCGTCGGCTCCATCATCTTCACCGCCAAGACTGGAGAGCACCGGCTGCTCACCAGTGTCTACTACATTCCCGCGTTGAGGAACTCCATCATCAGCTTGGGACAGCTGGATGAGAACGGCTCGAGCGTGCTGATCAAGCATGGGATCCTACGCATCTGGGATCGTAATGGTCGCCTTCTTGCCAAGGTAACTAGAGGTGCGAATCGACTCTACGTCCTCAACGTGCAGGTGGCACAACCCCTCTGTCTCGCCGCCCGTCGGGACGACGAGGCGTGGCAGTGGCACGAGCGCTTCGGGCACCTTCACTTCGAGGCTCTGAAGCGGCTCAGTACCATGGAGATGGTGCGAGGCCTACCGTGCCTTGACCATGTGGAGCAGTTCTGCGACGTCTGTGTCATGACGAAGCATAGGCGGACCCCTTTTCCCCAGAGGGCGAGCTTCCGAGCCAAGGAGAGGCTCGAGCTCGTGCACGGGGACTTGTGTGGCCCGGTGACACCGGCCACACCGGGAGGACGACGCTACTTCTTGCTGCTCGTCGACGACCTCTCCCGCTACATGTGGGTGATGGTCCTCGGCAGCAAGGGAGAGGCTGCGGACGCCATCAGGCGCGTGCAGGCTGTTGCAGAGGCGGAGTGCGGTCGCAAGCTGCGCGTGCTGCGCACCGACAACGGCGGCGAATTCACAACGGCTGAATTCGCGTCGTACTGCGCTGATGAGGGCATTCAGCGTCACCACTCCGCGCCGTACAGTCCACAGCAGAACGGCGTCGTCGAGCGGCGCAACCAGATGGTTGTGGGGATGGCCCGGTCCCTCCTCAAGCAGAGAGGGATGCCGGCTGTCTTCTGGGGAGAGGCAGTGGTGACGGCCGTCTACATCCTCAACCGCTCGCCCACCAAGGCGCTCGACGGCAGGACGCCGTACGAGGCTTGGCATGGGCGCAAGCCGGCGGTCTCCCACTTGCGGGTCTTCGGCTGCCTCGCGTTCGCCAAGGAGCTTGGCCACATCGGCAAGCTCGACGACAGGAGCATTCCGGGAGTGTTCATCGGCTACACGGAGGGCTCGAAGGCCTACCGCATCCTCGACCCGAAGACACAGCGTGTGCGCACGGCGCGAGACATTGTGTTCAACGAAGGGCGAGGATGGGCGTGGGACAAGGTGGTGGATGACGACTCGACTCCGACGTATGACGACTTCATTGTCGAGCACGTCCACTTCGAGGGAGCTGGGGGAGTAGGTAGCTCTTCTTCGCCCAGCATGCCTACCTCAGCCCCCGAGTCTTCATCGACCCCGGCAGCACCACGCTCTCCGACCACGACTTCAGCTGCGACGAGTCCTTCGTCGACTCCAGCACAGCCGGCGACGCCTCGCGCTCCAGCACCGACAGCCACCCCTCCGGGGACGTCTACTCCACCACCAGCTCACGCCGAGCACAGCCCGGTGGAGTTCGCTTCCCCGCTCCCTCACGACGAGGAGCGCATCGACGCGTACTACGACGGCGAGCCGCTGCGGTACCGCACGATGGAGAACCTTCTCGGCGACCAGCCGGTGCCGGGACTGGTGCCACACGACCTGGAGGCGCAGTTGCACCTTGCGTGTGATGAAGGCGAGCCTCGGTCTTTTGCAGAGGCCGAGAGAGACGCGGCATGGCGCGCCGCGATGCAGCTGGAGATGGATGCGGTTGAGCAGAACCGCACCTGGGAGCTTGCTGACCTCCCTCATGGTCACCGCGCGATCACCCTTAAGTGGGTGTTCAAGCTGAAGAGGGATGAAGCTGGCGCCATCGTCAAGCACAAGGCTCGTTTGGTGGCACGAGGTTTCGTGCAGCAGGAGGGGGTCGACTTCGACGACGCCTTCGCTCCCGTGGCACGGATGGAGTCCGTGCGACTCCTCCTTGCGCTGGCTGCCCAGGAGGGCTGGCGTGTCCATCACATGGATGTCAAGTCGGCGTTCCTTAACGGTGACTTGAAGGAGGAGGTCTACGTGCACCAGCCGCCGGGATTTGCGATCCCCGGCAAGGAGGGCAAGGTGCTCCGCCTGCGCAAGGCTCTTTACGGCTTACGGCAGGCACCGAGGGCGTGGAATGCCAAGTTGGATTCCACGCTAAAGGGGATGGGCTTCGAGCAAAGCCCGCACGAGGCAGCCGTCTACCGGCGGGGCAATGGAGGAAATGCCCTGCTAGTGGGCGTCTACGTCGATGACTTGGTGATCACCGGCACCAAGGATGCGGAGGTGGCGGCGTTCAAGGAAGAGATGAAGGCCACCTTCCAGATGAGTGACTTGGGGCCCCTCTCCTTCTACCTGGGAATCGAGGTGCACCAGGACGACTCCGGGATCACGCTTCGACAGACCGCCTACGCCAAGCGCATCGTTGAGCTAGCTGGGCTCACCGACTGCAACCCAGCCCTCACTCCGATGGAGGAGAGGCTGAAGCTCAGCCGCGACAGCACGACGGAGGAGGTGGACGCTACGCAGTACCGGCGTCTTGTGGGGAGCCTTCGCTACCTCGCCCACACACGGCCGGACTTGGCATTCTCCGTCGGCTACGTTAGTCGGTTCATGCAGCGACCGACAACGGAGCACCAGCAGGCCGTGAAGAGGATCGTCCGCTACATTGCGGGGACTCTCGACCACGGTCTCTACTACCCTAGGTGCCCTGGGGCGGCACACTTCGTCGGGTACAGCGACAGCGACCACGCCGGCGACATCGACACCAGCAAGAGCACAAGCGGGATCCTCTTCTTCCTCGGCAAGTGCCTTGTGAGCTGGCAGTCAGTCAAGCAGCAGGTGGTGGCCATGTCTAGCTGCGAGGCCGAGTACATAGCGGCCTCCACCGCTTCCACTCAGGCGCTCTGGCTCGCTCGACTGCTTGGTGATCTCCTCGGTCGAGACACTAGAGCGGTGGAGCTCAGGGTGGACAGCAAGTCCGCTCTGGCCCTGGCGAGGAACCCCGTGTTCCACGAGCGGAGCAAACACATCCGGGTGAGGTACCACTTCATCCGAAGCTGTTTGGATGACGGGAGCATCACGGTGAGCTACATCAACACCAAGGATCAGCTTGCAGATCTGCTCACCAAGCCTCTTGGGCGGATCGCGTTCGTCGGACTCTGCTCCAGGATTGGGATGATCCAGCCTTCCCACAAGACGACGCACAAGACTTAGGGGGAGAATGATGGATAAGTCTCTGTCCTATGGTCTTTGTGGGACAGCACACATGGTCCTTGTGTCAAGGACTAGCAGTTAGAGATAGAGCATCAAGGACTGGTTGTTAGATAGAGCATCCTTGACTGCTGCCTTTAGACTAGCATCTTAGACTAGCATCTAGCATATTCTTGGCTGGTTAGCAGCCTATAAGTATGTATCCCCAACCCCTCAGGTTGGTATGGCATTTGTGTGAGTTTGTGTGAGAAATAGAAACCAGAAAATTGCCCCAACTCCTTGTGTCATCCTCTCCCTCGATGAGAGTTAGAATTCAGCGACTAACAGCATATGCGCATATCAGTTTGATCTAGCTGTTCACAACGGAGCAGCACTTCCTAATCTCTCCCTTGGAGCCGGTCATGATCTGCACGCTCTCCAGCCTCGCCATGGACCGCCCGAATACCTGAAAGAACACCTCCGGCGGGCTGGTCACGGCATCGGCGATTTCAGTCCTTGCCGTGGCATCGGTGGTTAGAGCTGCGTTGCCTCAGACCGGAACAGCGCCCTCCGCATGATAGTAGCCGAGGTCGAAGGTCAGATAGCTGCCGGGGTCCATCATCGTGGCGTCGTGGCTGCCCATCCCGCACTTTCGCTGTCGCAGGTTGGCGTCGTAGGCTGTCTCCCTTATCGAGATGAGGGGGCGCTTCTCCTTCTCACCTTGGCCTTCATTGTCGGCGCCTTCAAGAAATCAAGTTGCAGGACCCCAAGGAGAGGGAATAGATGCGACCCCATCACAGCTGCTAGCTGCCACTGCGTCACCATGGCCTCATCACTTTGGAGTTTCCAATCGCGTTCCCAGATGTTTTATTTTTTCAAAAATCCAGTCGTCAGTTGAAACCCCAAACCACAATCTGAAACATTTTTACAATTTGTCAGCACCCCGTTCTAGTGAACTAACAATGGTGGTCTTGCTAATAAAAACATAAAAGAATATTTTCCATACTTTGTGATATTTTGAAAGCTTCATCCTGGTGATGGTCTAGAGTCTAGACTTGGCATTTCACTCTCAGAGATTGAATTGCTGGTGTGACTCGGTGCTAGCAAACAGCTACAACCACATACATACAGAGCAGTCTCAGTCATGATCCATCAGACATCACCCGACTTGTAATCACTTCCCTGATAAGTTGGAAATCGGGTGGCCTCAAAACACCTGACATATTTGATTTTTCTCTCACAAGACTGACCCCAAGTCTGAAGTCTTTTGTACGCATATGCCCGTCTGGCGACAGCAACACAAGGTATTCTTTTCTGCAGCGATTTTCCTCTTATCTATGTGCACTCTAGCTACTTCTGAAGGCAATCGAATAGAGCACCCTTCAGCTTGCCATTTACTTTCTTACCAACAGTATAAACCGCTGCTATGGTTGTGCATAAACTCTTCTGTGCCTCAATTTTCCTGCTAATATGTGCAGCCAAGGCGATGAACCTGGAAGCAGAAGCACTACTCCGATGGAAGTCCTCTTTGGTTCGCGCCAACTCGCTATCGTCCTGGTCGATTTCTAGTTCTGCCTGCTCTTGGTTCGGTGTCACCTGTGATGCTGCCGGACATGTTTCAGAACTCCACCTTCCCAGCGTGGGGCTCCATGGTACGTTGCACGCCTTCTACTCTGCAGCGTTCCAGAACCTCTCTATGCTTGATCTTCACAACAACCACCTTGTTGGCGTTATCCCGGCAAACATCTCCTTGTTTCTCACCCTCACCGTTCTGGACTTGAGCTACAACAATCTTGTTGGTGACATCCCCTACCAACTCAGCAAGCTCCCAATGATCTCTGAGTTAGATTTAGGAAACAACCACTTGACCAACCCAGAGTATGCCAACTTCTCCTCTATGCTCAGTTTAGAACGGTTATCTCTAGCTAATAATGATCTCAGTGGTACCTTCCCACAATTCATCATCAACTTCACCAATACGAGGATGAGGTCCCTTGATTTATCTGGTAATGCCTTCTCAGGGCCGTTACCAGATTCATTGCCTGAGATGGTCCCAGTGTTGAGGTATCTAAATTTATCCTTTAATGGATTCTCCGGCCCGATACCTCATTCCTTGTCAAGGTTCCAAAAGCTCAGGTGGCTATATCTCAACTCAAATAATCTCACAGGAGGAATTCCTAAGGAGATTGGGATGATAAATGGATTGCGAATGCTTTTCCTTCACAATAACTCACTTGGTGGGTCGATCCCAGCCTCACTTGGGAGACTTCAGTTGCTAGAGCGGCTCAATATTGGAAACACTGGTTTGATTTCTACTCTTCCACCAGAGCTGGGGAACCTTACTAGTCTTGAATACATGTTAATTGAAGGGAACCAGTTATTTGGAAGCTTGCCACCATCTTTTGCCAGGATGCGCAAATTGCATTATTTTGGGATAAGGAACAACATGATTAGTGGTACTATTCCGCGAGAGATGTTTACAAACTGGACCAAGCTGGAGGGTTTTGATGTATCCAACAATTGGTTAACTGGAAGCATCCCCCCACAGATCAGCAAGTGGAAGGAGCTAGCATTTCTCGCCCTCTATGGCAACAATTTCATTGGCTCGATCCCTCTGGAGATAGGAAACATGTCAAACTTACAACTATTGTCCTTGTACAAGAATCACCTAACTGGAACTATACCATCAGATATCGGTAACATGACATCTTTGAAATTCCTTGACATCGGCTCCAACCATCTTGAGGGTGAGCTTCCTGCAGCCATCTCCTTGTTGGTAAATCTTGTTGTTCTTGACTTTTCACTCAACAAGTTTATGGGTTTCATTCCTAATCTTGATAGCAGACAGTTGCCTGTTCTTAAGGTGGCTGAGAATGGTAGCTTGTTGGGAGAATCATTGTCTGCCTTTTGCCAATTAACACTTCTGCAAATGTTGGATCTATCAAATAATCATTTGTTTGGAGAGCTTCCTGATTGCTTGTGGAAATTGAAGGATTTACAATCCTTGGATTTGTCGAGCAATGCTTTTGCTGGGGAATTACCAACCTCAACTTACAACAATACTTCGTTAAGACTGCTGCAGTTGTCAAACAACAAGTTCACAGGTTGCTTTCCAGCAGTGGTGAAGAACTTCAAAAGCCTTGTTATTTTGGATCTCGGGAAGAATAAGATTTCTGGTGCAATTCCCCCGTGGATTGGGGTAAGCAGTCCTTTGATGAGGATCCTAAGACTACGATCAAACATGTTATTTGGAAGTATTCCTTGGCAAATATCACAACTCTCCCATCTCCAACTACTTGATCTAGCTGAAAATAACTTTGTAGGTACCATACCAGAAAGTTTCATCAGCTTTTCCTTGTCGAGACAGACATCAACGATGCAGCCGGTTCTAACAATCAAAATACAATCTACCATATTTGGATATTTTTACAATGGAAGCACGGATATAATTTGGAAGGGACACGAGCATACCTTTCAGGGAAGAGATGCATTTGTGACTGGTATCGATCTCTCTGGCAATTCTCTCTCAGGTGAAATCCCTTTAGAGTTGACAAATCTTAGAGGAATCCAGCTGCTAAATATGTCAAGAAATTATCTATCTGGTGGTATCCCGAAGGACATTGGCAACCTAAAGTTGTTAGAATCCCTCGACCTCTCGTGGAACAAACTATCAGGTCCTATTCCACCTAGTATATCAAACCTGGTATTCCTCAGCTCTCTCAGTCTCTCCAACAACCTTTTATCAGGAGAGATACCTACCGGCAGTCAGCTCCAAACACTCAATGACCCATCGATCTATATCAATAACCAGGGACTATGTGGGCCCCCTTTGAGCATTGCATGTACAAACAATTCGAGCATTGCAACACCAGTGGATGGGGCAAAGGAACATCACCATGAGCTCGAAACACTGTGGGTATACTACTCGGTTATTGCTGGGACTGTATTTGGTTTTTGGGTATGGTTTGGAGCATTGTTTTTCTGCAAGATCTGGAGGTTTGCTCTCTTCAGTTGCATCGATGCACTGCACCAAAAGTTATGCAGAAGATGAAGAGTACCAGAAGGCAAAGCACGACACTCTGCTTCGCGCTTATGGCCATAGAGTTTCTCGATGTTTCCTCCGACTTGCAGCACCTGCCATGGACATGTATTGTACATGATATTCCTCTCTGTTTTCTTTCACCAGTAAGTTGTAATGATCTGTTCCTATGTGAGCAGAAGTGGCTTATAGTTGTTCTGAGCTTCTGATAAGTTCCCAGAGTCTTGTATAGGTTGTACTCTCTTAATTTTGAGTTGTAGTTATGTATGTTTCGTCGTCACTATTTATATATTTGTAGATCTTGCTACTACCTATGAATACATGTCAATCTTGTATAACTCATGTGAGTTATATATATCTTCTCTTTTCACAGTTAAGCTGCAGACCCAGTTGGCCACGCCACCAAAATTTGACCAGAATTATATTGGTTACAAGTCACCATAGAAAAAGAACAAAATCACAGCATCCACTGAACAATTCCCAGGAAAAAAACCCTGCATATGCGCATCTCAGTTTGATATTTCTGTTCACAACGGAGCAACGCTTCCTGATCTACGTAGAAGAACACCTCCGGCAGACTAGCCACGATGTTTGACCAGAGCAGGGCTTGTGCTTGAGCACCACCCGGCAGTAGCCGAGTTCGAACGTGAGGAAGCTGCCAGGGTCAATCTCCATGTTCCAGTGAACATACTTTGTTCCAAGCTGCCATACATCTATACCATGTTCCCGGCATGGGGTTTCAGCTATGTCCATTGCTTTTCTGAATAAGCCTGTTATGTACATGTGGCGAGCTGTGATGGACTGATGGTGTATGTTGGTGTACTTGTAGGCGTCTGATGTAAATCTTATGATGAATGTTTAAGGGATAGGACTAGGCGTCCTCCGGAGGATGAAAATTTTCCAACCTCCAAGCCCAACGTCCAACACGTGTCCCCTTGGGCACTACGGGAAAAACTTTCTTTGCCGTGTGGCAGGAGACAAGGAACACGGCAATGTCTTTGCTGTGTGTATACACACGGCAAAAATCACACGGCAGCGTCTGTGACGGCAAAGAGGCTTTGCCGTGTGTCTCCAGCACAAAACACGACAAAGGCTTTGCCGTGCGTTTTGCTCCTTTGCCGTGTGCCGCTTCTGTGCCGTGTGTTGTGCCTTTGCCTGTCCTCTAGGAGTTACCACACGGCAAAGAATGTCGCTTTGCCGTGTGCCGCAGCTGAAGAACACACAGCAAAGACTGCCCCTTTGCCGTGTGCCTCTTCTAGGTGGAACACGGCAAAGGGCTGTCTGCCCAGCGCCTGCTGCACAGGTTGCTGCCACCTGTCCGCCTTTGTCGTGTGTATACACACGGCAAAGTGACCATTTGGCACTTTGCCGTGTGCAGGTTTTTTTTTTACTTTTTCTCTGTTTTTCTTTCATTTCCTGTATTTGAAAACACATAATATATATATTTGATCATATAGATCATCACCAACATAGAATACATGTATATGATCATAAGATCATCACCAACACCAAAATAACAATAATATGATCATATATCATCACAAACACTACCAAAATCATATCATCATCACCACACAAGCAACAATGCAAACTTCACAAGAACAAGTGCATAAGCCATTAACAAATATTACAAGTTTCTTCTTCTTCACACCCACAAGACCATCACCGCCAAGTGCTCCACAAGCTCATGCTTCGAATCCATCGTGATATCCTACAAGTTCAAGAAAAGTACGTCAATATGGCAAGTAAAATCATGAATATGTACAAGTTTCTAGACAAGTTGATGGCAATGGCAATTACATGGAATTTTGACAAGTCGCATGGCCAAGTACATCACTATGACAAGAAAAATCATGACAAGGCTAAATTTTCTATAAGTATCATGGCAAGGTGATGAAAATAACAAGTACAATTTGAGAATGACATATAATTATCTACAAGTGTCATGTCAAGGCTAAATTTTCTACAAGTGTGATGGCATGACTAAATTTTCTACAAGTGTGATGGCATGACTAAATTTGACAAGTGTAGGAGAACTAACCGTGATGCACACATGATGGCCATAACCTTAAAGCCCTCCTACAAGGTCAAAAGCACAATCATGAGACTCTCACAATCGATTTCCAAGTGTATCGAGTACCGATATCGAGTGATGCACAAGGTCAAGTGTAGGAGAACTAACCTAGAGGACTCTGATCCAGCCTTCGGACGACCGACAAATTGTTGACGGTGAAAGGCGACTGGTTGTTCGATCCACCGTCTGACCCACCAGGCGGCGCCTGGTTGTTCGACCCACCAGGCGGCATCAAATTGGCCAACTACATGATGGGAAATTGTGAGCATTAGACAATACGAAAATATTGAAAATTACGAGCATTAGACAATAAAGACATGTGATCACTTACCCACGGGAAGGTGAAAGGAGGAGTAGGAAGAGACCCTGGTGGAGCAGTCATGAGCATTTAGTTTGCCATCCACTGCGTCATCTGCTGTTGCTGCTCCAACATCGCTTGCTGCTTCCTAAGCTACTGCTCCAGCTGTAGCTGCCGCCCTCTCAGCGGCCATCTCCTCCTACGTCGTGTAGTTGCGATGTCATGAACATTGCAATGTAAAACATGTAGTAAAACAAAGATGACTGAGGAAGAAGAACATACCCGTAACTGGTCGACAGCTATAACCGAAGTCCGTGGACGGGTCTCTACGGCAGGCATGGAGCTCGTCCTGCCACGCCAGATTTGGCGCATAGATGGAACGGTCCTAGGGTCGACGGACCCGTCAGCAATCCATAGGCGGCCATTCCTCTGGCCCTGTCCCGCCAGCACGGCAACTTCATGATCGAAGGGGGCGGTGTCAGGGTTGGAATCTTCGCCGTGCACCTGCTTGTACTTCTCGGGGTACTTCGTATCCCGGATCTTGGCTCCCTCATTGATCCACGAGGAGCCGTCCACAAGCTCGTCCAAGGTGCGCATCTTCTTCCAAATGGCAAACATGGACGGCTCCACACCTGTCTTTACTTTCTGCAAATGAGAGGACAAAGATAAGTGAAGGGGGACTCCCTTGCGGAGTAAAGGATAACATGAGAAGCAAAAATAAAGAAAGCATGTGCTCACCTCTTTTTGCCTGACAAGGGCGAGGGGGATGCTGCCTTGGCGGTGTGATCCACCCTTCATCTCCTCTCGCCGCTTCTTTGCGGCCTCGTGTCTCTTGAGGTACTCGGCATGTGTCCACCATGCTACCATCGCCTCGAAGCACCTCGTGTCATTACCGACAAACTGATGAGGGTTCTACACCCACAAGGTACAGGTATTAGTACAACATGAAATAGATGAAGGTCAAGAAATCAATAAAACAAAAACACAACTACCTACAGGTACTGCCATGGCTCGAAGAGCATGTCCTGTGCTTGACTCTTGTTCATCTAGATCTTACGATCGCTAAACCAGTTGCGGACAGAGTTCACGCGTGCCTCATAGTGCATGTCTTGCACCTTCCTCTTGGCAAGCTCGTTCACGATCGCCATGCACTCCCTTGAGTTCTCCCTGTGCATGTCGAAGTAATTCTACAAGTATGCACACAGGAAAAAAGGAGTCAAAGCCACGAGTCAAAGCCACGGTGATTTAATTATGACAAGTGAAACAAACTTATCCAGAACAGAATTTGAATCTTCTCCGCCATGTGGTTGTACTTTTTAGTCGAATCCGGGGCGTAGTGGTAATGCTTCCAAGTCCAAGCTACATCCTCCTGACCATTTGGGAGAGTGACAATCCTAGGAAAATACGCTCGAACCAGGGCTCCAAGGCTGCTCGAGTAGCCACAATATGGCTTCATTCCATCCTCATATAGAAAGGAACTGTAAAATGAAAAATCATAATCAGTATGTGATGAAAATTCCAATATATGGTTAGCGGGTCAAATAATGTACCTCTTCCCAGCGGGTACGAGAACCTTATCCGCATAGGCATAAGGTAGATCGGGGAGTCTCGCAACCCCACGCCGATAAAGAGCCTTGCTCTGTGGCGTAAGCCGTGGGTCCATGGCCGCGTACGCCTCAAGGTACAACGTCTCATCCTCCGGAGGATCCCACCTCAAGGTCATGTCAAGCTCGTAGGGTAAAGACCCCAACCCCTCGTCCTCCGACTGCTGCGCCTGCGCCTCATCATCATCCTCCTGGTCCTCCTCCTCCTCGTCCTGGTCCACCACGACCGGGGGGGGGGGGGACTAGGATTCCTCCCACGCCTCCCACGCCCCTGGCGATGTGAAGTGCGCGGTGGAGGACTAGCACGCTCTCTCGAAGCCGATGTTAAAGCTTTCGAACCACCTTTTTTTGAACCACCACTCACAAGGTCAACCAAGCTTTTCAGCTTTTTTGTAACGCCCTTTCCCCCCGGCATCTTTCAATCACCTGCAAAACAGAATGAAAAGAGTAGTTTATTAGTACACATTAAAAGCAACAATGAACATAATTAGATGAATAATAGTAAAAGCAACACCGATGAAAATAGATGAATATTAGTAAAAGCAACAACGATGAAAATCGATGGATATTAGTAAAAGCAACAAATTTTATTACATAGCATAGAGTTCTTACAAATACAACAGCCCGACAAACAGTACTACATAGATTAGTCTCATATTATTACTACTACATACATCAGAAGCCTGTGTCGGGATTACGAATTGGAACACATGTTTCATCATCGCTATCATTCTCGGGCCACCAATAATCATCCACGAAACCTAGAGGTGGTCCCTGTGGAGCGTTGACGTCATGGCCTGCACGGAACGCCTCGAGCAAACTCACATCTTGTTGGTTGTGAACCTCCTCAACTTCATCTTGCACAATGTTTTCCTCCTCGGCTTCTTGGTCATCGTCTACGACCATGTCACTATCGGCGGACAAGTTTATAGTGAATTACCCGGGGAGCCCTTCTTCTTGATAAAACTCGCCATCATTTGTTGAAGGGTCTAGGCGGTGGTAATCATCCTTGTTCGGCAAGGGTGGCATGTTGCGTGTCGGTACCGTCATCACAACATCCCAGTCCTTTAGACGTTTTGTAGAGTTTTGGCATGGGTACGGAAGATAGAATACTTGGAAGGCCCGAGTAGCCAAAATATAGACATCATCTCCCACATAAACGGAACTTCTCTTAACTTCGACCGGTCCAATTTCAGGATCCTGTTTCACCTGATGTGGGTCAAACCAATGGCATTTGAATACAACAGGATTTAGCCCTTTGCCAAAACTGTAATTCAACTCATATATACCGTCGACTCTTCCATAATACTAGAGGCCATCTGAGCCTTCATAAAAGACCCCGCTATTTGTTGTCTTCCGGTTGGGCCGGATAGTTGTGTATTCATGGGTATGGAAGCGATACCCATTCACGTCATAAGCATTGAACATGTCGACTGAATGGTTAAAGCCCCTGGCAATATTTCTTAGCTCGGGTTGCATATCTTTGTCAGTATTTGCCTACAAGTTAGAACAAGAAGTTTAGCACGAGAAGTTTAGCACAAGAAGTTGTATGGAATAGTACCAAACCACAGAACCAACTGATGAAACCGAAACCACCACCCTTATCGAATAGATCCTGCTCCTCTTTCGGGTTAGGATCCCTAACTGGATTCTTCCAATATGCACGCTTGAACCGTCTATACCAATTTAAAGAAGAAGAGTTAGGCACGAACATAGGAGCAACTGTTTGCGAAAACCTAAAGGGTGAGCACTTACTCGATGTACGGCTTCACTTCATCCATGGTGTTCAAGACATACGACTGGATCAACTCCCGCTCAGGTTTTTTCATTATGAACCTCTTCGTGCCACTTGATTTGCCACCAAGCCCTCTGAAGATGCTAAGCTTGGGTACATCCTCAGGGTTGGTGGCATTGTAACATGAGACTGGGTTGTGCTTTGTGGGAATGTTGGCATCATAGTGCTTGGTGGTGAAGTTTGCAACCTCCTCATTAAGGACTGACTCAGCTATGGATGCCTCGATCATGCATTTATTGCCTGTTTTTGCACGAAGCCTCTGTGTTACTCTCTCTTGTGGATACTGCCAACGGGCCCACACAGGTCCCCCCTTCAAAGCCTCGTCCGCGAGATGCAAGATCATATGTTGCATCAGATTGAAGAACCCTAGCGGAAGGAGCATCTCTAGATCACAAAGCAACTGGGGTGCCTGTTCATCTAGCTTCTCAACCACTTTACGGTCTAACTCCCTAGCACAAATCTGGCAGAAGAAAAAGCTCAACCTCGACAGCACTCGCCAAGTCTCCTCATCGACATAGCCTCGAATCATCACCGGCATTATTCGCTCAAGCCATACGTGGTAGTCATGACTCTTGAGCCCTTGTACTCGCAACGTTTGCATGTTCGCATCCCTCATCTAGTTGGCTGCGTACCCATCAGGGAAAAACAAACTTTGCATGATCCACCGGAAAATCTCCCTTTTTTGGGGCTTTGTTGGGCAGAACGGAGCCTTTGGCTTAGACCACCCTTTTCTATCGTTGGTTCCGGGTGGCTGCATTTTCAACTTTGGCCTATCGCACCATTGTTCTTGATCAATTCGAGCCTTGATGTTATCCTTCGACTTCTCAGTTTGCATTATGGTGCTCCAAAGGGCCTCGCCGATATTCTTTTCGGTGTGCATTACATCAATGTTATGCGGGAGCTCGAGATCTTCAAAGTAAGGGAGCTTCCATAAGCATGGAATGTGGGTCCACTGGTGCGTGTCCCCATATCCCACGAAACCATTCCCATCAGGCTTAGGCTAGAGAGCTTCTAACTCAGCCTTGATTTCCTTTCCCGTCTTCAGACGTGGCTTTGGATCATGGACAACACGACCTTTATTGAACCTCTTTTTATCATTCCTGTATGGATGATTCGGCTCAAGGAACTTTCGATGTTCATCAAAGCAGGAATACTTGCCTCCCTTCGATAGCCAGAAGAAAGTCAGATCCTGCATGCACACTGGGCAAGGCCACTTCCCATGCGTACACGAGCCGCAGAACAACGCACGTGCTGGTAGGTCATGCAGGGAGGTGTGGTACCAGACATACATATCGAAGTTCTCCTTGTTTGCGGCGTCATATGTTCGGATCCCGCGACCTTCCCAACCACAAAACAAGTCATCCACCAGCGGTTCTAGATACACATTCATGTTCTTACCAGGGTATTTTGGTCCGGGGATTATCATCGACACAAACATGTTCTCTGATCTCATGCAGACGCCAGAGAGGAGGTTCAGGGGAATAACAAACACTGGCCAACAACTGTATACTGCAGCCGACATACCATATGGATTGAACCCATCGGTTGATATGGCAACTGCTACACTCCTCTTGTCACCGGCTTTCTCAGGATATTTCTTGACAAAGTTCTTCCATGCACTACCATCCGACGGATGTATCATCTTGTCGGTGTATCTATTCCCTTCTACCGCCCACTGCATCTGCTGGGCAGTATCCTCGGTCATGAAGAGCCGTTGGATCCTCGATAGCACTGGAATATACCAGAGGATGTTTTGGGCAACCCCGGTCTGCCTCTTCTGACCATCACCATTGGGATCGACCTCAAAGTACCTAGAGGATTTGCAGTGGATACAATAATTTGTCTTAGCATGCTCCTTTCTGAATAGCATGCATCCCTTCGGACAAGCATGTATCGACTCATATGACATCTTAAGGTCACGGAGGAGTTTGGTTAAATAGTAGAAGTTCTCCGGCAAGAGGTGACCTTTTGGCAGAATGCTGCCAACAACGGCGAGCATATCATCGAAGTCATCTCTGGTCAAGTTCCTGTGGCTCTTGAAGGCCAAAAGGCGAGCGATGGCGTCTAGTTGGCTAACATCTGTATGTGCATGAAGGGGTCTCTGCGAGGCAAACAAGCGTAGTACTTTGCCGTGTTTTCCTCCGGCTCCTCACTTGTCTCCGCCTCTACATGAGGGATTTTAGGCGCATTAGCATTCACAAAGTTCTCTATGCACCTATCAAAACCAACATCAAATTCCCCCCTTGGCTGACTTTGCTGCTGACTCTGCCGTGACTCCCTCCTAGCACGTTTTGCTAACTTTTCACCACGGAAAGTCCAAGTCTTGTAGGAAGGTGTGAACACATAATTGACCAGGTGCCTACTAACATCATCCTTCGAATGTGTATTCAGGTTCTTGCATCTTGTACAGGGGCAGAAAATTTTTCTGGGTCTGGTGGGGACAGCAAACGCCTGGTTCATCAAGTCCTCGGCCTTTTCTTTACATTCCATGGTAAAGTCCCACTTACTGACATAGCCCTCATACATCCAGTCACGATTCTCCATCCTCTAATCAGTACGAAAACAGATATATACAATGCTTTCAATTAATCATGCCATTAAATAAATCCGTTATTAGTTCGGTTAATTTTAGTAAATATGGATTTTACGGCATGCATATATACACTTATCCCTCTAATAGATAAAGAGGGTCCTAGAAACCGCCGGATCCATAGATTGAGTACGTTCTCCCTGCTCTACCCTGATCCGAGACAGAATTTCGGCAGCACCTCCCCGTTGCTCTCCCGATACACGTCTCGACAAAAAGCCGAGAGGGATGTGCATCCGGACAACAACGGAGAGGCACTGCCGAAATCCTATCTCGGGCCGGAGTAGAACAAGGAAAACATACCCAAACTACGCATCCGCCGGCTGTCCCGATAAATACCGTAAGAGTTACGGTTCAAAATATGCGAGACCACTAATGCATATTTATCAGCGTAACCCTTACGGCCAGGAAGAGACGCCTAGGTAACGCGACAAACTTGGTGATCTAGACACGAAAAAAAACCTAATTACAATAGAGGTGAACGGATTCTTACCCTCGAAGCGTGATCGACGGCCCGCGAAGAAGACCAACGACCCTCCGGCAAAATCCCCTCCGACCGACGGTCCCCCTCAAACACAACGCATTTCCTGCATGAAAGAGAGTAGTTCCATTTAACATACGATTCCTAGTACTTTGATAATGATCCTACTTTTAATTTACTACAAACCCAATAACCTAGATAGGTATGCATAGCAACATTGTTGGACAAACTTAGCTACAAACTACCCCTAAATACAACATATGACTAACTAAAACTACCCCTAAATCCAAAATATTACTAACTAAACTACCCCTAAATCCAATATATGACTAACAAAAACTAACCCTAAATCCAATATATTACTAACTAAAACTACCCCTAAATCCAAAATATTACTAACTAAACTACCCCTAAATCCAATATATGACTAAAACTACACCTAAATCTAATATATTACTAACTAAAACTACCCCTAAATATATATTACTAATTACTAACTGAAAAAAAGAAGAAAAAACAAAAAAACTTACCAAACCACGGTGGAGGAGGCAGACGGCGTGCTCGGTGGAGGAGGGGGGCGGCTGGCGCCGCTCGATGGAGGAGGGAGGCGACCGCGCCGGGCTCCACCCGCGAGCCTACCAAGCTTGGCGGGCCACCGCGGCGGCGTCGGGATGGAGGGAGCAGGGGCTGCGGCGGAGCTAGGGGCAGCGGTGCTGGGCGGCGACGAAGTGGCAAAGGGGCTAGGTCGGCGCGGCGTCGGGCGGCGGCGGGCAACGAGGGAGCGGCCAGCAACGAGCGAGCGCGCGAGTGGATAGGTCTCGCGTGGGCCTGCGAGCCAACCATATACCGTGTCTTTACCGTGTAGATGTCCATAACACACGACAAAGGCATCTTTGTCGTGTACACTAGGAATACACATGACAAAGGACCCTTTGCCGTGTGTATTCGTGTAACACACGTCAAAGGCATCTTTGCCGTGTACACTAGCAGTACACACGACAAAGGACCCTGTGCCGTGTGTTTTCCCTTTACCCTGTGTTTTGGCTAATTTATTATTTTCTTTCGATTATAGTTATTTTAAGTTTTTAGTTTACTTTTTGTTGACTATTTGTTATTACTAGTTGTGACAATGTGTATACACATACTTCTTGCAACATGAAAAATAGTCTAATCTTCATGTCCCTCCACATATCAGGGTTTCAGAGCGAAGGTCACTCGTATGTTACTGTTCCGCATGAAACCACGCTTCGGGGTAGATCTTGTCACAACATGTTCCCAAACATTGTTTTACATCATCACATGACCTAACCAAGAGCAAAACAAGAGAGGGCTACACCGGGCTACCCCTGTCAGAAGAAAGTCTAGGGGGGTAGACGATCCGAGGCCCGCGGATCAGGGTTCCGTAGGAAGAAGCGCTTCGGGGCATCGGAACACCTCCAAACCATGCATGTGACCCTAGAATGTGTAATGAAGTATGGTGGCATGCTCAAAACTCCTAAACCTGGTTCCCAAGTGTGACCCCCTTCGCATACATGCGCTGTCCCATAAAAACGAAGTGTCTGCAATCTGACTATTAGGGGGAAACTCCCCGTTTCGGTGAAACCGGGGTAGATCTTGTCACAACATGTTACCAAACATGTTTTTACATCATCACATGACCTAACCAAGAGAAAAAGAAGAGAGGGCTACACCGGGCTACTCCTGTCAGAAGAAAGTCTAGGGGGTTAGACGATCCGAGGCCCGCGGATCAGGGTTCCGCAGGAAGAAGCGCTTCGGGGCATCAAAACACCTCCAAACCATGCATGTGACCCTAGAATGTGTAATGAAGTGTGGTGGCATGCTCAAAACTCCTAAAACTGGTTCCCAAGTGTGACCCCTTCATAGACATGCGCTGTCCCATAAAAACAAAGTGTCTGCAATCTGACTATTAGGGGGAAACTCCCCGTTTCAGTGAAACCGGGGTAGATCTTGTCACAACATGTTCCAAAACATGGTTTTACATCATCACATGACCTAAACAAGAGCAAAACAAGAGAGGGCTACACCGGGCTACCCCTGTCAGAAGAAAGTCTAGGGGGTAGACGATCCGAGGCCCGCGGATCAGGGTTCCGCAGGAAGAAGCGCTTCGGGGCATCAAAACACCTCCAAACCATGCATGTGACCCTAGAATGTGTAATTAAGTGTGGTGGCATGCTCAAAACTCCTAAAACTGGTTCCCAAGTGTGACCCCCTTCGCAAACATGTGTTGTCCCATATAAACGAAGTGTCTACAATCTGACTATTAGCGGGAAACTCCCCGTTTCGATGAAACCGGGGTAGATCTTGTCACAACATGTTCCCAAACATGGTTTTACATCATGAAATGACCTAATCAAGAGCAAAACAAGATAGGGCTACACCGGGCTACCCCTGTCAGAAGAAAGTCTAGGGGGGTAAACGATCCGAGGCCCGCGGATCAGGGTTCCGTAGGAAGAAGCGCTTCGGGGCATCGGAACACCTCCAAACCATGCATGTGACCCTAGCATGTGTAATGAAGTGTGGTGGAATGCTAAAAACTCCTAAACCTGGTTCCCAGGTGTGACCCCGTTCGCAGACATGCGCTTTCCCATAAAAACGAAGTGTCTGCAATTTGACTATTAGGGGGAACTCCCCGTTTCGGTGAAACCGGGGTAGATCTTGTCACAACATGTTCCCAAACATGGTTTTACATCATCACATGACCTAACCAAGAGAAAAACAATAGAGGGCTACACCAAGCTACCATTGTCAGAAGAAAGTCGAGGGGGGTAGACGATCTGAGGCCCGCGGATCAGGGTTCCGCAGGAAGAAGCGCTTCGGGGCATCGGAACACCTCCAAACGATGAATGTGACCCTAGCATGTGTAATGAAGTGTGGTGGCATGCTCAAAACTCCTAAACTTGGTTCCCAAGTGTGACCCCCTTCGCAGACATGCGCTGTCCCATAAAAACGAAGTGTCTGCAATCTGACTATTTGGGGGAAACTCCCCGTTTCGGTGAAACCGGGGTAGATCTTGTCACAACATGTTCCCAAACATGGTTTTACATCATCACATGACCTAAACAAGAGCAAAACAAGAGAGGGCTACACCGTACTACCCCTATCAGTGTTGGAAATATGCCCTAGAGACAAATAGTAGTAAGGACTATTATCATATTTCATATAGTTTATGATCAAGTTTTATATCATGCTATAACTGTATTGAGTGGAAACATCAATACACGTGTGATATACAAACAACCAAGGGTTCCAAGTGAAACTCTAGTCACTGGTTCATTGGTCAACGGATCATCATATTTCCTGATCATGTGACATTTATGCCAGTTGGAAATGAGGTCATTGATGCGCTCGACTTTCGACGTAGAGCTCGTTGGGAACCCCAAGAGGAAGGTATGATGAGCAAAGCAGTAAGTTTTCCCTCAGTTATGAAACCAAGGTTTAATCGAACCCGTAGGAGCAAGGAAACACCCCAAAGGTGTTACTAGCTGAGCTTTGGCAGGGCGCACTACCGGTGCTAGTACCAACGTGGAGACCTACACAACACAACCACAAAACTTTGTCCCCAACTTGCGATGAGGTTGTCAATCTCACCGTGTTTTGCGGAGAACAAAGGATTAAACGTATCGAATGGAAAGAAGTAAAAGTTTACAGAAAGTAAACACAAAGTAGTAAAAGATTGTAGATTGTATGTAAAGAAAAAGGACCGGGATCCATAGTTCACTAGAGGTGGCTCTCCTTAGATAAATAACATGCTGGGTGAACAACTTACAGCGGGGCAATTGACAAACACCGAGAAAGCAATACATGTATATACTAATCATCTTGACTCCTCTGAGACTTGATTGGGCATTACAACATAATACATAGACCGCCATCCAACTGCATCTATGACTAATAATCCACCTTCAGGTTATCATCCGAACCCCCTCCAGTATTAAGTTGCAAGCATTAGATTATCGCTTTACGAACTGCACGTAAAGTAAACAATACGATTGTTCTATGAACAAAGGATTGTTGTTTTCTCCCTAGTAGCAACATCACATCTAGTACCTTAGAGATTTCTGTCACTTCTCCAGATTACCAGAGGCATGAACCCACTATCGAGTATAAATACTAACTCTTGGAGTTTCTAGCATCTACTTGGCCAAGATAGCTACTAACAACGGAAAGCATGCAAGATCTCAAATAACAAAGACATGATAGAATCAATAATCAATCTGAAATAGCATCTCAATATCCATCGGATCCCCGCAAACACAACATGCAGAATTACAAATAGACGATCTTGATCATGAACGGAGCTCACAAGATCTAAACATGAAAGCACAAAGGAGGAGAAACCAGCCATCTAGCTACTACATGGATCCGTAGTCCAAGGATGAACTACTCACGCATCACACCGGAGGTTTGCATGGTGATGAAGAAAGCCTCTAGGGTGAATACCCCTCTCCGGCAGAGTGCCGGGAAGAGCTTCAGATCCCTCCCGATCTAGGGATGGAGATGACGGCGGCTACGTACTCTTTCGTGGATTTTTGATCGGGTCCTTAGGTTTTACGTCCCGAGGGCATCTTATAGTCGGAAGGGGAGGCCGAGGGGGTGCCTGGGCTGGCCACACCACCCCCTAGCGCGGGCCAGGCCTGGCCGCGCGGCCAGGTGGTGTGGCCGCCCTCTGGCCCCTCTCCATCTCGTATTCTGGCACTTGATCACTTCCGGAAAAATAGGCACTTTGGCTTTTGTCCCGTCCAATTCCGAGAATATTCATTTTTGACTTTCCTGGAACCAAAAACAACAGAAAACAGGCAGCTGGCACTTTGGCTCTTGTTAATAGGTTAGTCCAAGAAATCATATGAAAAGTACTCCAAAGTTGGAACAAAACACAAGAAAGTGGATAAAACCAAGCATGGAACATCAAAAATTATAGATACATTTGCAATGTATCAGTCATCTCATTCAGAGAATGAGATGATGAACCAATACCCAACCTAAACATCATGACCCGATCATGTCACGAAGTTCAAGTTACGATGATTAGAAATGGATCCCCGTAGACTAGTGCTTAGACCGTGAGGCTATATCAATCACTGTCTCCCGAGAGTGCTTAGATAGCATCAAACGCCATCTGGTAAAACGGTGGTTATAAAGGTGTGTTCAGGTATTCAGAGGAAACCACAGAGGCAATATATGTCAAGAGCGGATTTGTCCGTCCATGTGACGGGAAGGTACTAGAGGGCCCACTCGGTACGCTGCGTGTGATTAGATGACGGGGATATCACTTGTCGGAACGAGTTAAGTAGCATTGTTCAGTAACGAGATTGAACAGGACATGGTGATGTCCATGGTCAGATCTCGGGCAATGCAAGTATCGAATGACAAAGGGAATAAGACACGACTGTCCTGGTTCAAACGACAAAAGATCTTCATGGAACGCACAGGGGTCACATGGCCATCCAGGTCCCTCTGTCGATCATTGGTGCGGGAGTGTCCCGACCATGTCTGGAGTGTTCCTGAACCGTGGGGTATCACGCTTAAGGGCTTGATGATGCTTAGAGAGTGTTTATAGGATCGGTAGAATCACCGAAGAAAAGAAGGGAGAAAACCGGAAGGGTTTCGGTAAATCCGGAGGATGTCCGGAGTGGAGGTGGAAGGTGTTCCATGGACACGGAGATTAGTTAATGTGTGAATGAATGTTAAATATTGATTTAATCATTTATTCATAATTATTTAATAAAGAGAAAATCAATTAAAAAGGTCAAAGGCTTAATGGGCCAATTCCGGAGGGAGAAGGCCCATTAGGGGAAAGGAGAGAGGGAGTAGGGGCAAGGGGGAGGCCGGCTGGGCCTACCCCCCCCCCCCCCCCCCCCGCGCGAGGCCCACTAGGTGGCCGGTGTCCACCTCCCCCTCCTCTCCTTTAGTCCCACCCCGGGACTTGAGGGGAGGTAGTACCTCCCCTCCCCTATATATAGTGGGGTATTTGGCCTAGAAAAATACACCAATAATCAATAAAGGTCTCCCCACTTTTGGCAGCACCTCCAATTTTTATTTTCTCTCTCCCCTCTCTCTCTCGTGACCATGGTCCCAAGTCTGGACTGCGCGAGCAAGAGACATCTTCACCGCAGAGCACCGTCGCGCTACGAGATTCGGATCCGGGAGCTCTACTTCCGCAACTGCTGCTGGATCGGGGAAGCGGGAGTCATCGTCAGGCACCGGACGTGTGTAACTCAACGCGAGGTGTCGCACTTGAGGCACTCAAGTCGTTGGAGCCAGAAGGAGCGCAAGGACTTCATCACGACCTTGAGGTTGGCTTCGACTCGTCTACATCAACCACGCTCTCCTGAGCGTTGCCAACGCTTTTCTGTCTTCAAGGGTAAGTTCGGAAAAAGCCCCTCTCGTTACTGTATTACTAATAGATAGGTCCTAGCAGCTTCAGGGGTTCAGGGGCGTAGAGTAAAATTTATTGTTTTATGCGCGGAACCCCTATAGTGGTATCAGAGCTAGATCTATGCGTAGTAATGCTAGTACGGGTAGAACACACGAGATGTAGCGTGTGGACGTTGATATTTTAGTTGTTACCCTCCCACGTGTACTTGTGTATACCACAGTAATGCTTGATGAAGCGGCCCCCAACCGACTTCACGCATTCATTCACGAGACTGGTCCATGCTTGACATACGGCTTTACCGTATAAAGTGGCTTAGGGGGGTGTCTCTCTCTCGCATTAGTTGGTATACCATTTGCAACGGAGGGCCCCGAAAGGGGTGTAGTAGAGACAACTACTTGATCAACATTGTGCTGAAAGTTCGTAGGTAAGAACGGTTCTTGTGCGAAAGCCCATTCAGCCACGTAAAACATGCAAAGATAAAGTAGAGGCGTCTAACTTTGTTTTGCAGGGGGGCGTTGCTTTGTGATATGGTTGTGGCAAAGGTAAAATGATTACCTTTTGTTACGTAGTAGTAGATAGTCATGAGGGTGACGAACTACCACGCCGGAATGACACCGGTATCCTGGTGTCTACGGCGCCGGAACCCTAGCGCCGGAACCCGGCGACGGCGGATGGAGATCACGACGTGAAGGACCATATCACATAGCATTAACATTCAATGTTATTTTTTGTATGTCTTATTGTGTGCTAGTATTAGATACTCGATGGTAGCCTAATAAGATGATCCCTGTTAAAATAACCAACGATTGTGTTCCCCCTTAGTGTGCACCACCAAGAAAGTTCTTCGGTATGAGGCAGGCCATGATGATCGGGTGTCAGACATATCTACGTTCACATACAGAGGGTGTAAGCCATGTTGCACAGCGAAAACACTAAGGTTGAGTTGGCGAGCCTAGCATGTATAGACATGGCCTCGGAACGCGGATGGTCGAAAGATCGAGCACGAGTTGCATGAATGATGTGACCGACGTTTAGCGTCCACCCTTGAACCCACTTTGATGGTCGTGATGATCGGGGGAGATGTGGCTGATAGGGGCGTGTTATCACTAGGAACCCTCATTGGGGATAGGTGTTTCTGAGTGGAGTTATTATTAACTCATTTAATTATAAACTTAGTCTAAATTCCTTTTGCAATTATAAATGTAGATGGCTCACCATGAAGCTGACTTTGAGATTGAGGATTGGGTAAAGCGTGAAAAACTTAGACTTGATGGATCCAACTTCCCTAGTTGGCTTGTGCGCCTAGATGATCTCCTTACTAGGAATCATGTGGTAGACTACATACGCCACACAATGGATTTGACTGAGCCAGAATACTATGAGACCCCACAAGAGCTGGCAGACTGCTACTATCGTCAAGAGATGTCCACCTACATTCAGATAATAATGTGTTACGGGATGGTAGATGAACTACATCCTCTCATGGGTGGTCTTGATCCATATTTGATGGTGGATCAACTGAGAGCGGAGTTCATAGGCCATGTGCGCATGTGGAAGCACGAGCTGCTTGGAGAGTTCCTTTCCATTCAGATGGAGGAGCATACATGTCTGAAGGGTCACTTGGAGCGCATGCTTGATGCACACACAAGACTGGTTCACTTCATGGATTAATGGATGGCCGATCAATTTGCGATGGACGTACTGCTTCGGTCGTTACCTCCCAGCTACGAAGGACATGTCCGGAGTAGCATCATGAGTGGTGATACGGAAGCATTGGATTTCCATGAGTTCATATTACGTTTCCGAAACGTAAAGGTTGAACCAATCACCGGAGAGGTCATCGATGACTAAGGTATATATTTGATATATAGTTTTATAAACGTTATAATCTTGCAAACATATTGTAGTGTTAAGTATATCTGATACTTGTTCTGTTTTACTGAAAACAGGTCCTTCTGCATGAGAGGTGCTTGCTGGAGAGGAGGTGACGTTGCGTGTTGATGGAGAGCATGATGATGATGGTCGACGTCACTCTCCCTCGACATTTATCACTTAGTTTGGGTTTTAGGATGATTAATGTAATCAAGAGATTTTGAACTTCTTTAGTTTGTCTCACACTTTGTGAGACAATTATTCATATCAGTTTGTAACAAACAGTTGTTCTACTTTTATGAATGATTTCTATTCGTGTTCATATCTTTTTTGATTATGTGTGAATTATCCTTATTGTTTGAAACTAATTGATAATGTATGAACATTTGTAAAACATTAAAATGCCTTGTTTAAAAATACCCAACTTAATGATATTTCATTAAATGAATGGAACCATTGTTTAAATTCAAAGTTATGTGATAATATGTGAAAGTCATTCGATTTCTTCTCACATATAAATCATGCCTAAGTTCGGCAAAATAACTTGAATACCGTGTATTACTTGAATACAAAGTGTTTAAAGAATTGTTAAAAGTAAATACATATTCGATGTATTATGTTTTAACAAAAATGGTAATTATCATTAATTGATTTTTTAAATGTGTAAAGTAATTTACCAAAGAAACATGAATATGAAACTATTTGATTTGATCAAAGTGTTTCATCAACAAAAGGGGTATAAATATAAAAGAGAATCAAATTGCTATGATTTGATCAATAGTAATGAAGTTCAAATTTATAAGAATGGCATAAAAGAAATTGTGGAATGCAATGTGTTTTGAAACGTCAAAATACAAAGCATCACAATGTGATATTAGATATCAAAGGGGGTTAAATAGAAGGCACCAAATAAATCGTTGTAGTGTAGATGTAGAGACCATTAGTTAGAAATAGTCAGCACTCAATTAGAATTGGTAAACCATTTGAATTCGTGAAAGTTTTGGGGTTATTCGATATAACCAAAACAATAGCGAATAAGTCCTTGTATAGTATTCGTTGGAAAATTTGAATACGAAACCCATATCTCAAACCAAAAGGAAAGCAAGATTCGTATTGCTTGGATTTTGGTGAATTCTTGAGAAAGCTCACTTCTAGGGATGTTTCTCAATTATGGAGCAAATGGAAATTAGTGTAAAACACGATGAGGATTCAAAACCCTACATCAGAGTGTTGAGAAGCACAATAGACAACGTTCCTGAACGATTCTCTTCACAGAAGGAAAGAATCAATGATTTTGATCATTGTGTTTTTCCCTCCACTATTGTTTTTCACTATATGAAATAGGATTCAAAATGTAAATCCATATCTTGTATGGAGACATTTGTGAATCACTTGTCATGATTTTTGGAATATGACATACCTACGAATTGCAAAGGAAATAATGATAAACTAAATTATGATAAATCCTAAAAGTAAAATTCCCTTGAGATTAGAAAGCAATTCGTTACTGAATCTCACAAGTAAAGGGGTTTTACTTGGTCCCAAATGACTGCAAAGCCATAGTAGGAAAAAGGGGTGAATGACAAAAGCACAATTTGACAAATATTGGACAAATTCAAATGAATTTGATTCATGTATGCTAAATGTCTAGTGGATTTAAAAACTAGTAAAGTACTAGTATCTCATAGTAAATCTCCAAGTTTGATATTTGATCAAAGGATTTTGAAGTTATTCAAAGTAGTAAGGAGATATGCAATTTGCATAAAATTGAGTGGGAGCTATGAAAGTCTTCCTGAAACATTATGTGATTGACGTATTTTAAGTGGGAGCAATATAAGACTCGAATTCAAATATGTAGGAACATATTTTGAGTGGGAGCTTATAGGAGTAATTCTTAAATATGTTAAGGATGAAAGTGCAAATACTTATAAATAATGATTTATAATATGTAGAAGTTGATAATAGGTGTATTATGATATTATGTAGTATTCCTTAAGGGATTCTAAAAGGGGTTTCGGAATAGAAGATAATTAAGGAACTGGTCCTTAATAACTCAAATTAGGAATAGTGTTAAGTGTAGCATCAATGGTTGAAATAAAGAAAAGGATGATCGTCATCTACTATGTTAAGACATAGGTTCTATCTTAGTAAACCATGATGACAACTTAGCATAATATGTGATCCAATAAGGAACGTTTGAAAGTGATTAAGTTCGAATCACAGAACGTTGAGCTAAGTTTGTCCGTAGTGTCTAGTAGAGAACTGTGGACATATTTTCCAAATCCATAAAGGATGACATATCTTAAAGCATAAAGAGTTATGTTATAAGGGAATATGTTGGAAAATCCTATAGATACCAATTAAAGTCAAATAGGAAGCGAGGTGAACAAAACATGGAAAGTTGCACAGAGTGCACGGGAGTTTCGATGAATACATTTATAATAATAGATAAGGGTACCATCTAAAGTGTTGTATAATGTTATGGCGGGGCTAGTTCGCTTTTAACGTAGAATGATGTGTCCCAGGGCACAGTGCCCATGAGAAAGCCCTCGAGGTTGATCTAACGTCACTGTAGGCTCCTGGAATCAGGCCTCGCTCTACTACCATAGTGACGATGCATACACACAGATGCTATCATGTGATGATAAATTATTAATGTCAATCAAGGTGACATTAGTAAGTTGCAAAGGATTTGGGACTGTAAAGTACAGACCCAAGACTCAACCTCTTCCATGATCAAGCATGTTCAGGGTACCGGTAACATGGTGCCAATGATTTAGAACAAATGCAGCTAGCGTATTTTTACTCTAGTGCAAGTGGGAGACTGTTGGAAATATGCCCTAGAGACAAATAGTAGTAAGGACTATTATCATATTTCATATAGTTTATGATTAAGTTTTATATCATGCTATAACTGTATTGAGTGGAAACATCAATACACGTGTGATATACAAACAACCAGGGGTTCCCAGTGAAACTCTAGTCACGGGTTCATTGGTCAACGGATGATCATGTTTCCTGATCATGTGGCATTTATGCCAGTTGGAAATGAGGTCATCTCATTCGGAGAATGAGATGATGAACCAATACCCAACCTAAACATCGTGACCCGATCATGTCACGAAGTTCAAGTTACGATGATTAGAAATGGATCCTCGTAGACTATTCCTTAGACCGTGAGGCTATATCAATCACTGTCTCCCGAGAGTGCTTAGATAGCATCAAACACCATCTGGTAAAACGGTGGTTATAAAGGTGTGTTTAGGTATTCAGAGGAAACCGTAGAGGCAATATATGTCAAGAGCGGGATTTGTCCATCCATGTGACGGGAAGATACTCAAGGGCCCACTCGGAGAAGTTATATCCAATAGCTGCGCAGCGTGTGATTAGATCACGGGGATATCACTTGTCGGAACGAGTTAAGTAGCATTGTTCAGTAACGAGATTGAACACGACATGGTGATGTCAATGATCAGATCTCGGGCAATGCAAGTATCGAATGACAAAGGGAATAAGACACGACTGTCCCGGTTCAAACGACGAAAGATCTTCGTGGAACGCACAGGGGTCACATGGCCATCCAGGTCCCTCTGTCGATCATTGGTGCGGGAGTGTCCCGACCATGTCTGGAGTATTCCCGAACCGTGGGGTATCACGCTTAAGGGCTTGATGATGCTTAGAGAGTGTTTATAGGATCGGTAGAATCACCGAAGAAAAGAAGGGAGAAAACCGGAAGGGTTTCGGTAAATCTGGAGGATGTCCGGAGTGGAGGTGGAAGGTGTTCCATGGACACGGAGATTATTTAATGTGTGAATGAATGTTAAATATTGATTTAATCATTTATTCATAATTATTTAATAAAGAGAAAATCAATTAAAAAGGTCAAAGGCTTAATGGGCCAATTCCGGAGGGAGAAGGCCCATTAGGGGAAAGGAGAGAGGGAGTAGGGGCAAGGGGGAGGCCGGCTGGGCCTACCCCCCCCCCCCCCCCCCCCCCCCGCACGAGGCCCACTAGGTGTCCGGTGGCCACCTCCCCCTCCTCTCCTTTAGTCCCACCCCGGGACTTGAGGGGAGGTAGTACCTCCCCTCCCCTATATATAGTGGGGTATTTGGCCTAGAAAAATACACCAATAATCAATAAAGGTCTCCCCACTTTTGGCAGCACCTCCAATTTTTATTTTCTCTCTCCCCTCTCTCTCTCGTGACCATGGTCCCAAGTCTAGACTGCGCGAGCAAGAGACATCTTCACCGCAGAGCACCGTCGCGCTACGAGATTCGGATCCGGGAGCTCTACTTCCGCAACTGCTGCTGGATCGGGGAAGCGGGAGTCATCGTCAGGCACCGGACGTGTGTAACTCAACGCGAGGTGTCGCACTTGAGGCACTCAAGTCGTTGGAGCCAGAAGGAGCGCAAGGACTTCATCACGACCTTGAGGTTGGCTTCGGCTCGTCTACATCAACCACGCTCTCCTGAGCGTTGCCAACGCTTTTCGGTCTTCAAGGGTAAGTTCAGAAAAAGCCCCTCTCGTTACTGTATTACTAATAGATAGGTCCTAGCAGCTTCAGGGGTTCAGGGGCGTAGAGTAAAATTTATTGTTTTTATGCGCGGAACCCCTACAATCAGAAGAAAGTCTAGGGGGTAGACGATCCGAGGCCCACAGATCAGGGTTCCGCAGGAAGAAGGGTTTCGGGGCATCGGAACACCTCCAAACCATGCATGTGACCCTAGAATATGTAATGAAGTGTGGTGGCATGCTCAAAACTCCTAAACCTGGTTCCCAAGTGTGACCTCCTTCGCAGACATGCGCTGTCCCATAAAAACAAAGTGTTTACAATCTGACTATTAGGGGGAAACTCCCCGTTTCGGTGAAACCAGGGTAGATCTTGTCACAACATGTTCAGAAACATGGTTTTACATCATCACATGACCTAACAGAGAGCAAAACAAGAGAGGGCTACACCGGGCTACCCCTGTCAGAAGAAAGTCTAGGGGGTTAGACGATCCGAGGCCCGCGGATCAGGGTTCCGCAGGAAGAAGCGCTTCTGGGCATCGGAACACCTCCAAACCATGCATGTGACCCTAGCATGTGTAATGAAGTGTGGTGGCATGCTCAAAACTCCTAAACCTGGTTCCCAAGTGTGACCCCTTCGCAGACATGCGCTGTCCCATAAAAACGAAGTGACTAGAATCTGACTATTAGGGGGAAACTCCCCGTTTCGGTGAAACCGAGGTAGATCTTGTCACAACATGTTCCAAAAAATGGTTTTACATCATCACATGACCTAACCAAGATCAAAACAAGAGAGGGATACACCGGGCTACCCCTGTCAGAAGAAAGTCTAGGGGGGTAGACGATCTGAGGCCCGCGGATCAGGGTTCCACAGGAAGAAGCGCTTCGGGGCATCGGAACACCTCCAAACCATGCATGTGACCCTAGCATGTGTAATGAAGTGTGGTGGCATGCTCAAAACTCCGAAACCTGGTTCCCAAGTGTGACCCCTTCACAGACATGCGCTGTCCCATAAAAACGAAGTGTCTGCAATCTGACTATTAGGGGGAAACTCCCTGTTTCGGTGAAACCGGGGTAGATCTTGTCACAACATGTTCCAAAAAATGGTTTTACATCGTCACATGACCTTACCAAGAGTAAAAAAATAGAGGCATACACCGGGCTACCCCTGTCAGAAGAAAGTCTAGGGGGGTAAACGATCCGAGGCCCGCGGATCAGGGTTCCACAGGAAGAAGCGCTTCGGGGCATCGGAACACCTCCAAACCATGCATGTGACCCTAGAATGTGTAATGAAGTGTGGTGGAATTCTCAAACATCTTAAACCTGATTCCCAAGTGTGACCTCCTTCACAGACATGCGCTGTCCCATAAAAACAAAGTGTCTGCAATCTCACTATTAGGGGGAAACTTCCCGTTTCGGTGAAACCGGGGTAGATCTTGTCACAACATGTTCCCAAACATGGTTTTACATAATCACATTACCTAACCAAGATAAAAACAAGAGAGGGCTACATCGGGCTACCCCTGTCAGAAGAAAGTCTAGGGGGTAGACGATCCGAGGCCCGCGGATCAGGGTTCCGCAGGAAGAAGCGCTTCGGGGCATAGGAACACCTCCAAACCATGCATGTGACCCTAGCATGTGTAATGAAGTGTGGTGGCATGCTATAAACTCCTAAACCTGGTTCCCAAGTGTGACCCCCTTCGCAGACATGCACTGTCCCATAAAAACAAAGCGTCTGCAATCTGACTTAGGGGGAAACTCCCTGTTTCGGTGAAACCGGGGTAGATCTTGTCACAACATGTTCCCAAACATGGTTTTACATCATCACATGACCTAACCAAGAAGAAAACAAGAGAGGGCTACCCGGGCTACGCCTGTCAGAAGAAAGTCTAGGGGGTAGACGATCCGAGGCCCGCGGATCAGGGTTCCGCAGGAAGAAGCGCTTCGGGGCATCGGAACACCTCCAAACCATGCATGTGATCCTAGCATGTGTAATGAAGTGTGGTGGCATGCTCAAAACTCCTAAACCTGGTTCCCAAGTGTGACCCCCTTCGCGGACATGCGCTGTCCCATAAAAACAAAGTGTCTGCAATCTGACTATTAGGGGGAACTCCCTGTTTCGGTGAAACCGGGGTAGATATTTTCACAACATGTTCCCCAACATGGTTTTACATCATCACATGACCTAAACAAGAGCAAAACAAGAGAGGGATACACTAGGCTACCCCTGTCAGAAGAAATTCTAGGGAGGTAGACGATCCGAGGCCCGCGGATCAGGGTTCTGCAAGAAGAAGCGCTTCGGGGCATCGGAACACCTCCAAACCATGCATGTGACCCTCTAATGTGTAATGAAGTGTGGTGGAATGCTCAAAACTCCTAAACCTGGTTCCCAAGTGTGACCCCTTCGCAGACATGCGTTGTCCCATAAAAACGAAGTGTCTGCAATCTGACTATTAGGGGGAAACTCCCTGTTTCGGTGAAACCGGGGTAGATCTTGTCACAACATGTTCCCAAACATGGTTTTACATCATCGCATGACCTAACCAAGAGAAAAACAAGAGAGGTATACACCGGGCTACCCCTGTCAGAAGAAAGTCTAGGGGGTAGACGATTCGAGGCCCGCGGATCAGGGTTCCACAGGAAGACGCACTTCGGGGCATCGGAAGACCTCCAAACCATGCATGTGACCCTATCATGTGTAATAAAGTGTGGTGGCATGCTAAAAACTCCTAAACCTGGTTCCCAAGTGTGAACCCCTTCGCAGACATGCGCTGTCCCATAAAAACGAAGTGTCTGCAATCTGACTATTAGGGGGAAACTCCCGTTTCGGTGAAACCGGGGTAGATCTTGTCACAATATTTTCCCAAACATTGTTTTACATCATCAAATGACCTAACCAAGATCAAAAAAATAGAGGGCTACACCGGGCTACCCCTGTCAGAAGAAAGTCTAGGGGGGTAGACGATTCGAGGCCCGCAGATCAGGGTTCCCCAGGAAGAAGCGCTTCGCGGCATCGGAACACCTCCAAACCATGCATGTGACCCTAGAATGTGTAATGAAGTGTGGTGGCATGCTCAAACCTCCTAAACCTGGTTCCCAAGTGTGACCCCCTTCGCAGACATGCATTGTCCGATAAAAACGAAGTGTCTGCAATCTGACTATTAGGCGGAAACTCCCTGTTTCGGTGAAACCGGGGTAGATATTGTCACAACATGTTCCCAAACATGGTTTTACATCATCACATGACCTAACCAAGAGCAAAACAAGATAGGGCTACACCGGGCTACCCCTGTCAGAAGAAAATCTAGGGGGGTAGACGATCCGAGGCCCGCGGATCAGGGTTTCGCAGGAAGAAGCGCTTCGGGGCATCAGAACACGTCAAAACCATGCATGTGACCCTAGCATGTGTAATGAAGTGTGGTGGCATGCTCAAAACTCCTAAACCTGGTTCCCAAGTGTGACCCCCTTCGCAGACATGCGCTGTCTGATGGTTCAATGCACGGCGCCCAGAGGTAATAACTTCCAAGACTCATCTAAAACTTTTGGGTTATCTCCCAATATGTACTTTTGTTTAACGCCTTTAAGTTAGGCATAAGAAGCAAATAAAAAGGATCAAGTATTCTCAAATGAAGAAACATTAAGATCAATACCAGAAATATTTTCATCAAGGCAAGGTATATCATCCAAATAAGTTCTAGAGGATCCTCTCTCAACGCTCTTAGGTTCACTATTCACATCAAAAGGGTTTCCAGGAACAATCCAATCAAGATTCTTTTCTATGGCATCATGTATTGCTACTAGTTTAAAGGGTATTGGTATCTTAGGTTCCTCCCCATTAGGTTCGGTTTTGTTCATCTTTTCTCGTGTAACAAGAACATCTACACATGAGCCTAGCATATTGAAACATTCAAATACTTTCCTAGCTTCCGTGGCAACATCATAGAACTCTTTAAACAAAGTTTCTAAAATGAAATCCCTCTTTTCAGGCTCCTCAATTTCATTAAGCTTAAGAAACATTACTTGCATTAAGGGGTTGAGGTTAACAAACCTAGCTTCTAACATGTGAATTAAAGAAGCTACAGCAATCTCATAGTTTGGAGCAAGTTCTACAAGGGATCTATCCTCAGTATCTTCATGCTTACTAACATGATTAAAGAATTCTTCAATGTTATCTTTCCCAATTATAGAACCACTACCAATTGGAAGGTCTTTTAGGGTGAATCTAGGGATCAACATGGTGAGCTAAGGAAGAGGTGACAACTAAAGGAGACTTAATTTTTTTTTCTGTTTTTGAATAAGAAAGCAAACAAGTAAAACTAATTTTTTTGTATTTTTGAAATATGAAAGCAAACTAGTAAAACTAATTTTTTGTGTGTTTTTTTTCAGAACAAAACAAGCAAACAAAGCAAAAATAAAACTAAGCAAAACAAAAACAACAAAGTAAAGCGATTGGTTATGAGGGACTCCCCTTGTGAAGATGTCCTTGACTCCCCGGCAATGGCGCCAGAAAATCGCTTGATGGCTCAATGCACGACGCCCAGAAAAGTGCTTGGTGCGTGGTGTTGATGTAGAGCTCGTTGGGAACCCCAAGAGGAAGGTATGATGAGCACAGCAGAAAGTTTCCCTCAGTTATGAAACCAAGGTTTAATCGAACCAGTAGGAGCAAGGAAACACCTCAAAGGTGTTACTAGCTGAGCTTTGGCAGGGCGCACTACCGGTGCTAGTAGCAACATGGAGACCTGCACAACACAACCACAAAACTTTTTTCCCAACTTGCGATGAGGTTGTCAATCTCACCGTGTTTTGTGGAAAACAAAGGATTAAACGTATTGAATGGAAAGAAGTAAAATTTTTCAGAAAGTAAACACAAAGCAGTAAACAGTTTATAGATTGTATGTAGAAGAAAAGGACCGGGATCCATAGTTCACTAGAGGTGGCTCTCCTTAAGATAGATAACATGTTGGGTGAACAAATTACAGCGGGGCAATTGACAAACACCGAGAAAGCAATATATGCATTTACTAATCATCTTGACTCCTTTGAGACTTGATTGGGCATTACAACATTATACATAGACCACCATCCAACTGCATCTATGACTAATAATCCACCTTCAGGTTATCATCCGAACCCCTCTAGTATTAAGTTGCAAGCAACATATTATTGCTTTACGAACTGCGTGTAAAGTAAACAATACGATTGTTCTATGAACAAAAGATTGTTGATTTCTCCCTAGTAGCAACAACACATCTAGTACCTTAGAGATTTCTGTCACTTCCCCAGATTACTAGAGGCATGAACCCACTATCGAGCATAAATACTAACTCTTGGAGTTTCTAACATCTACTTGGCCAAGATAGCTACTAACAACGGAAAGCATGCAAGATCACAAATAACAAAGACATGATAGAATCAATAATCAATCTGAAATAGCATCTCAATATCCATCGGATCCCCGCAGACACAACATGCAGAATTACAAATAGATGATCTTGATCATGAACGGAGCTCACAAGATCTAGACATGAAAGCACAAAGGAGGAGAACCAGCCATCTAGCTACTAAATGGATCCGTAGTCCAAGGATGAACTACTCACGCATCACACCGGAGGCTTGCATGGTGATGAAGAAGGCCTCCAGGGTGAATTCCCCTCTCCGGCAGGGTGCCGGGAAGAGCTTCAGATCCCTCCCTATCTAGGGATGGAGATGACGGCGGCTACAGACTCTTTCGTGGATTTTTGATCGGGTACTTAGGGTTTTCGTCCCGAGGACAATATATAGGCGTAAGGAGAGGCCGAGGGGGTGCCGGGAGCGGCCACACCACCCCTTGGCAAGGGCCAGGCCTGGCCGCACGGCAAGGTGGTGTGGTGGCCCTCTGACCCTTCTCCGTCTCGTATTCTGGCACTTGATGACTTCCGGAAAAATAGGCACTTTGGCTTTTGTCCCGTCCAATTCCGAGAATATTCATTTTCTAACTTTCCTGGAACCAAAAACAGCAGAAAACAGGTAGCTGACACTGTGGCTCTTGTTAATAGGTTAGTCCAAGAAATAATATGAAAAGTACTCCAAAGTTGGAACAAAACACAAGAAAGTGGATAAAACCAAGCATGGAACATCAAAAATTATAGATACATTTGCAATGTATCCGACCCCCTTTGCAGACATGCGTTGTCCCATAAAAACGAAGTGTCTGCAAAATGACTATTAGGGGGAAACTCCCCGTTTCGGTGAAACCGGGGTAGATCTTGTCACAACATGTTCCCAAACATGGTTTTACATCATAAAATGACCTAACCAATAGGAAAGGCCCGCGTATCAGGGTTCCGCAGGACGAAGCGCTTCGGGGCATCGGAACACCTCCAAACCATGCATGTGACCCTAGCATGTGTAATGAAGTGTGGCGGCATGCTAAAAACTCCTAAACCTGGTTCCCAAGTGTGACCCCCTTCGCAAACATGCGATGTACCATAAAAACGAAGTGTCTACAATCTGACTATTAGGTGGAAACTCCCCGTTTCGGTGAAACCGGGGTAGATCTTGTCACAACATGTTCCCAAACATGGTTTTACATCATCACATGACCCAAACAAGAGCAAAACAAGAGAGGGCTACACCGGGCTACCCCTGTCAGAAGAAAGTCTAGGGGGGTAGACGATCCGAGGCCCGCGGATCAGAGTTCCGCATGAAGAAGCGCTTCGGGGCATCGGAACACCTCCAAACCATGAATGTGACCCTATCATGTGTAATGAAGTGTGGTGGCATGCTCAAAACTCCTAAACCTGGTTCCCAAGTGTGACCCCCTTCGCAGACATGCGCTGTCCCATAAAAACAAAGTGTCTGCAATCTGACTATTAGGGGGAAACTCCCCGTTTCGGTGAAACCGGGGTAGATCTTGTCACAACGTGTTCCCAAACATGGTTTTGCATCATCACATGACCTAAACAAGAGCAAAACAAGAGAGGGATACACCGGGCTACCCATGTCAGAAGAAAGTCTAGGGGGTAGACGATCCGAGGCCCGCGGATCAGGGTTCCGCAGGAAGAAGCGCTTCGGGGCATCGGAACACCTCCAAACCATGCATGTGACCCTAAAATGTGTAATGAAGTGTGGTGGCATGCTCAAAACTCCTAAACCAGGTTCTCAAGTGTGACCCCCTTCTCAGACATGTGCTGTCCCATAAAAACGAAGTGTCTTCAATCTGACTATTAGGGGGAAACTCCCCGTTTCGGTGAAACCGGGGTAGATCTTGTCACAAAATGTTCCAAAACATGTGTTTACATCATCACATGACCCAAACAAGAGCAAAACAAGAGAGGGCTACATCGGGCTACCCCTGTCAGAAGAAAGTCTATGGGGGTAGACGATCTGAGGCCCGCAGATTAGGGTTCCGCAGGAAGAAGCGCTTCGGGGCATCGGAACACCTCCAAACCATGCATGTGACCCTAGCATATGTAATGAAGTGTGGTGGCATGCTCAAAACTCCTAAACCAGGTTCCCAAGTCTGACCCCCTTCTCAGGCATGCGCTTTCCCATAAAAACGAAGTGTCTTCAATCTGTCTATTAGGGGGAAACTCCCCGTTTCGGTGAAACCGGGGTAGATCTTGTCAAAACATGTTCCAAAACATGTGTTTACATCATCACATGACCTAACAAAGAGCAAAACAAGAGAGGGCTACACCGGGCTACCCCTCTCAGAAGAAAGTCAATGGGGGTAGACGATCCGAGGCCCGCGGATTAGGGTTCAGCAGGAAGAAGCGCTTCAGGGCATCGGAACACCTCCAAACCATGCATGTGACCCTGGCATGTGTAATGAAGTGTGGTGGCATGCTCAAAACTCCTAAACCTGGTTCCCAAGTGTGACCCCTTCGCAGACATGCATTGTCCCATAAAAACGAAGTGTCTGCAATCTGACTATTAGGGGGAAACTCCCTGTTTCGGTGAAACCGGGGTAGATCTTGTCACAACATGTTCGCAAACATGGTTTTAAATCATAAAATGACCTAACCAAGAGCAAAACAAGAGAGGGCTACACCGGGCTACCCCTGCCAGAAGAAAGTCTAGGGGGGTAGACGATCTGAGGCCCGCGTATCAGGCTTCCGTAGGAAGAAGCACTTCGAGGCATCGGAACACCTCCAAACCATGCATGTGACCCTAGAATGTGTAATGAAGTGTGGTGTCATACTAAAAACTCCTAAACCTGGTTCCCAAATGTGACCCCCTTCGCAGACATGCGCTGTCCCATAAAAACGAAGTGTCTACAATCTGACTATTAGGGGGAAACTCCCCGTTCCGGTGAAACCGGGGTAGATCTTGTCACAAAATGTTCCCAAAAATGGTTTTACATCATCACATGACCTAACCAAGAGCATAACAAGAGAGGGCTACACCGGGCTACCCCTGTCAGAAGAAAGTCTAGGGGGGTAGACGATCCGATGCCCGCGGATCAGTGTTCCGTAGGAAGAAGCGCTTCGGGGCATCGGAACACCTCCAAACCATGCATGTGACCCTAGCATGTGTAATGAAGTGTGGTGGCATGCTCAAAACTCCTAAACCTGGTTCCCAAGTGTGACCCCCTTGGCAGACATGCGTTGTCCCATAAAAACGAAGTGTCTGCAATCTGACTATTAGGGGGAAACTCCCCGTTTCGGTGAAACCGGGGTAGATCTTGTCACAACATGTTACCAAACATGTTTTTACATCATCACATGACCTAACCAAGAGCAAAAGAAGAGAGGGCTACACCGGGCTACTCCTGTCAGAAGAAAGTCTAGGGGGTTAGACGATCCGAGGCCCGCGGATCAGGGTTCCGCAGGAAGAAGCGCTTCGGGGCATCGGAACACCTCCAAACCATGCATGTGACCCTAGCATGTGTAATGAAGTGTGGTGGCATGCTCAAAACTCCTAAACCTGGTTCCCAAGTGTGACTCCTTCGTAGACATGCGTTGTCCCATAAAAACAAAGTGTCTGCAATCTGACTATTAGGGGGAAACTCCCCGTTTCAGTGAAACCGGGGTAGATCTTGTCACAACATGTTCCAAAACATGGTTTTACATCATCACATGACCTAAACAAGAGCAAAACAAGAGAGGGCTACACCGAGCTACCCCTGTCAGAAGAAAGTCTACGGGGGTAGACGATCCGAGGCCCGCGGATCAGAGTTCCGCATGAAGAAGCGCTTCGGGGCATCGGAACACCTCCAAACCATGAATGTGACCCTAGCATGTGTAATGAAGTGTGGTGGCATGCTCAAAACTCCTAAACCTGGTTCCCAAGTGTGACCCCCTTCGCAGACATGCGCTGTCCCATAAAAACAAAGTGTCTGCAATCTGACTATTAGGGGGAAACTCCCCGTTTCGGTGAAACCGGGGTAGATCTTGTCACATCGTGTTCCCAAACATGGTTTTACATCATCACACGACCTAAACAAGAGCAAAACAAGAGAGGGATACACCGGGCTACCCCTGTCAGAAGAAAGTCTAGGGGGGTAGACGATCCGAGGCCCGCGGATCAGGGTTCCGCAGGAAGAAGCGCTTCGGGGCAACGGAACACCTCCAAACCATGCATGTGACCCTAGCATGTGTAATGAAGTGTGGTGGCATGCTCAAAACTCCTAAACCAGGTTCCCAAGTGTGACCCCCTTCTCAGACATGCGCTGTCCCATAAAAACGAAGTGTCTTCAATCTGACTATTAGGGGGAAACTCCCCGTTTCGGTGAAACCGGGGTAGATCTTGTCACAACATGTTCCAAAACATGGTTTTACATCATCACATGACCTAACCTAGAGCAAAACAAGAGAGGGCTACACCGGGCTACCCCTGTCAGAAGAAAGTCTATGGGGGTAGACGATCCGAGGCCCGCAGATTAGGGTTCCGCAGGAAGAAGCGCTTCGGGGCATCGGAACACCTCCAAACCATGCATGTGACCCTAGCATGTGTAATGAAGTGTGGTGGCATGCTCAAAACTCCTAAACCTGGTTCCCAACTGTGACCCCCTTCGCGGACATGCGCTGTCCCATAAAAACAAAGTGTCTGCAATCTGACTATTAGGGGGAACTCCCTGTTTCTATGAAACCGGGCTAGATCTTGTCACAACATGTTCCCCAACATGGTTTTACATCATCACATGACCTAACCAAGAGCAAAACAAGAGAGGGATACACTAGGCTACCCCTGTCAGAAGAAAGTCTAGGGGGGTAGACGATCCGAGGCCCGCGGATCAGGGTTCTGCAAGAAGAAGCGCTTCGGGGCATCGGAACACCTCCAAACCATGCATGTGACCCTCTAATGTGTAATGAAGTGTGGTGGCATGCTAAAAACTCCTAAACCAGGTTCCCAAGTGTGACCCCCTTCTCAGAATGCGCTGTCCCATAAAAACAAAGTGTCTTCAATCTGACTATTAGGGGGAAACTCCCCGTTTCGGTGAAACCGGGGTAGATCTTGTCACAACATGTTCCAAAAAATGGTTTTACATCATCACATGACCTAACCAAGAGAAAAACAAGAGAGGGCTACACCGGGCTACCCCTCTCAGAAGAAAGTGTATGGGGTAGACGATCCGAGGCCCGCGGATCAGGGTTCCGCAGGAAGAAGCGCTTCGGGGCATCGGAACACCTCCAAACAATGCATGTGACCCTAGAATGTGTAATGAAGTGTGGTGGCATGCTCAAAACTCCTAAACCTGGTTCCCAAGTGTGACCCCTTCGCAGACATGCGTTGTCCCATAAAAACGAAGTGTCTACAATCTGACTATTAGGGGGAAACTCCCCGTTTCGGTGAAACCGGGGTAGATCTTGTCACAACATGTTCGCAAACATGGTTTTAAATCATAACATGACCTAACCAAGATCAAAACAAGAGAGGGCTACACCGGGCTACCCCTGTCAGAAGAAAGTCTAGGGGGTCGACGATCCGAGGCCCGCGGATCAGGGTTCCGCAGGAAGAAGCGCTTCCGGGCATCAGAACACCTCCAAACCATGCATGTGACCCTAGAATGTGTAATTAAGTGTGGTGGCATGATCAAAACTCCTAAACCTGGTTCCCATGTGTGACCCCCTTCGTAGACATGCGTTGTCCCATAAAAACGAAGTGTTTACAATCTGACTATTAGGGGGAAACTCCCCGTTTCGGTGAAACCAGGGTAGATCTTGTCACAACATGTTCCCAAACATGGTTTTACATCATCACATGACCTAACCAAGAGCAAAAAAAGAGAGGGCTACACCGGGCTACCCCTGTCAGAAGAAAGTCTAGGGGGTTAGACGATCCGAGGCCCGCGTATCAGGGTTCCACAAGAAGAAGCGCTTCTGGGCATCGGAACACCTCCAAACCATGCATGTGACCCTAGCATGTGTAATGAAGTGTGGTGGCATGCTCAAAACTCCTAAACCTGGTTCCCAAGTGTGACCCCTTCGCAGACATGCGCTGTCCCATAAAAACGAAGTGACTAGAATCTGACTATTAGGGGAAAACTCCCCGTTTCGGTGAAACCGAGGTAGATCTTGTCACAACATGTTCCAAAAAATGGTTTTACATCATCAAATGACCTAACCAAGATCAAAACAAGAGAGGGATACACCGGGCTACCCCTGTCAGAAGAAAGTCTTGGGGGGTAGACGATCTGAGGCCCGCGGATCAGGGTTCCACAGGAAGAAGCGCTTCGGGGCATCGGAACACCTCCAAACCATGCATGTGACCCTAGCATGTGTAATGAAGTGTGGTGGCATGCTCAAAACTCCGAAACCTGGTTCCCAAGTGTGACCCCTTCACAGACATGCGCTGTCCCATAAAAACGAAGTGTCTGCAATCTGACTATTAGGGGGAAACTCCCTGTTTCGGTGAAACCGGGGTAGATCTTGTCACAACATGTTCCAAAAAATGGTTTTACATCATCACATGACCTTACCAAGAGGAAAACAATAGAGGCATACACCGGGCTACCCCTGTCAGAAGAAAGTCTAGGGGGGTAGACGATCCGAGGCCCGCGGATCGGGGTTCCACAGGAAGAAGCGCTTCGGGGCATCGGAACACCTCCAAACCATGCATGTGACCCTAGAATGTGTAATGAAGTGTGGTGGAATTCTCAAACATCTTAAACCTGATTCCCAAGTGTGACCTCCTTCACAGACATGCGCTGTCCCATAAAAACAAAGTGTCTGCAATCTCACTATTAGGGGGAAACTTCCCGTTTCGTGAAACCGGGGTAGATCTTGTCACAACATGTTCCCAAACATGGTTTTACATAATCACATTACCTAACCAAGATAAAAACAAGAGAGGGCTACATCGGGCTACCCCTGTCAGAAGAAAGTCTAGGGGGTAGACGATCCGAGGCCCGCGGATCAGGGTTCCGCAGGAAGAAGCGCTTCGGGGCATAGCAACACCTCCAAACCATGCATGTGACCCTAGCATGTGTTATGAAGTGTGGTGGCATGCTATAAACTCCTAAACCTGGTTCCCAAGTGTGACCCCCTTCGTAGACATGCACTGTCCCATAAAAACAAAGTGTCTGCAATCTGACTTAGGGGGAAACTCCCCGTTTCGGTGAAACCGGGGTAGATCTTGTCACAACATGTTCCCAAACATGGTTTTACATCATCACATGACCTAACCAAGAAGAAAACAAGAGAGGGCTACCCGGGCTACGCCTGTCAGAAGAAAGTCTAGGGGGTAGACGATCCGAGGCCCGCGGATCAGGGTTCCGCAGGAAGAAGCGCTTCGGGGCATCGGAACACCTCCAAACCATGCATGTGATCCTAGCATGTGTAATGAAGTGTGGTGGCATGCTCAAAACTCCTAAACCTGGTTCCCAAGTGTGACCCCCTTCGCGGACATGCGCTGTCCCATAAAAACAAAGTGTCTGCAATCTGACTATTAGGGGGAACTCCCTGTTTCGGTGAAACCGGGGTAGATATTTTCACAACATGTTCCCCAACATGGTTTTACATCATCACATGACCTAAACAAGAGCAAAACAAGAGAGGGATACACTAGGCTACCCCTGTCAGAAGAAAGTCTAGGGGGGTAGACGATCCGAGGCCCGCGGATCAGGGTTCTACAAGAAGAAGCGCTTCGGGGCATCAGAACACCTCCAAACCATGCATGTGACCCTCTAATGTGTAATGAAGTGTGGTGGCATGCTCAAAACTCCTAAACCTGGTAACCAAGTGTGACCCCTTCGCAGACATGCGTTGTCCCATAAAAACGAAGTGTCTGCAATCTGACTATTAGGGGGAAACTCCCTGTTTCGGTGAAACTGGGGTAGATCTTGTCACAACATGTTCCCAAACATGGTTTTAAATAATCGCATGACCTAACCAAGAGAAAAATAAGATAGGTATACACCGGGCTACCCCTGTCAGAAGAAAGTCTAGGGGGTAGACGATCCGAGGCCCGCGGATAAGGGTTCCACAGGAAGACGCACTTCGGGGCATCGGAAGACCTACAAACCATGCATGTGACCCTATCATGTGTAATAAAGTGTGGTGGCATGCTAAAAACTCCTAAACCTGGTTCCCAAGTGTGAACCCCTTCGCAGACATGCGCTGTCCCATAAAAACGAAGTGTCTGCAATCTGACTATTAGGGGGAAACTCCCGTTTCGGTGAAACCGGGGTAGATCTTGTCACAACATTTTCCCAAACATTGTTTTACATCATCAAATGACCTAACCAAGATCAAAAAAATAGAGGGCTACACCGGGCTACCCCTGTGAGAAGAAAGTCTAGGGGGGTAGACGATTCGAGGCCCGCAGATCAGGGTTCCCCAGGAAGAAGCGCTTCGCGGCATCGGAACACCTCCAAACCATGCATGTGACCCTAGAATGTGTAATGAAGTGTGGTGGCATGCTCAAACCTCCTAAACCTGGTTCCCAAGTGTGACCCCCTTCGCAGACATGCATTGTCCGATAAAAACGAAGTGTCTGCAATCTGACTATTAGGCGGAAACTCCTTGTTTCGGTGAAACCGGGGTAGATATTGTCACAACATGTTCCCAAACATGGTTTTACATCATCACATGACCTAACCAAGAGCAAAACAAGATAGGGCTACACCGGGCTACCCCTGTCAGAAGAAAATCTAGGGGGGTAGACGATCCGAGGCCCGCGGATCAGGGTTTCGCAGGAATAAGCGCTTCGGGGCATCAGAACACGTCCAAACCATGCAGGTGACCCTAGCATGTGTAATGAAGTGTGGTGGCATGCTCAAAACTCCTAAACCTGGTTCCCAAGTGTGACCCCCTTCGCAGACATGCGCTGTCTGATGGTTCAATGCACGGCGCCCAGAGGTAATAACTTCCAAGACTCATCTAAAACTTTTGGGTTATCTCCCAATATGTACTTTTCTTTAACGCCTTTAAGTTAGGCATAAGAAGCAAATAAAAATGATCAAGTATTCTCAAATGAAGAAGCACTAAGATCAATACCAGAAATATTTTCATCAAGGCAAGGTATATCATCCAAATAAGTTCTAGAGGATCCTCTCTCAACGCTCTTAGGTTCACTATTCTCATCAAAAGGGTTTCCAGGAACAATCCAATCAAGATTCTTTTCTATGGCATCATGTATTGCTACTAGTTTAAAGGGTATTGGTATCTTAGGTTCCTCCCCATTAGGTTCGGTTTTGTTCATCTTTTCTCGTGTACCAAGAACATCTACACATGAGCCTAGCATATTGAAACATTCAAATACTTTCCTAGCTTCCTTGGCAACATCATAGAACTCTTTAAACAAAGTTTCTAAAATGAAATCCCTCTTTTCAGGCTCTTCAATTTCATTAAGCTTAAGAAACATTACTTGCATTAAGGGGTTGAGGTTAACAAACCTAGCTTCTAACATGTGAATTAAAGAAGCTACAGCAATCTCATAGTTTGGAGCAAGTTCTACAAGGGATCTATCCTCAGTATCTTCATGCTTACTAACATGATTAAAGAATTCTTCAATGTTATCTTTCCCAATTATAGAACCACTACCAATTGGAAGGTCTTTTAGGGTGAATCTAGGGATCAACATGGTGAGCTAAGGAAGAGGTGACAACTAAAGGAGACTTAATTTTTTTTCTGTTTTTGAATAAGAAAGCAAACAAGTAAAACTAATTTTTTTGTGTTTTTGAAATATGAAAGCAAACTAGTAAAACTAATTTTGTGTGTGTTTTTTTCAGAACAAAACAAGCAAACAAAGCAAAAAGAAAACTAAGCAAAACAAAAACAACAAAGTAAAGAGATTGGTTATGAGGGACTCCCCTTGTGAAGATGTCCTTGACTCCCCGGCAATGGCGCCAGAAAATCGCTTGATGGCTCAATGCACGACGCCCAGAAAAGTGCTTGGTGCGTGGTGTTGATGTAGAGCTCGTTGGGAACCCCAAGAGGAAGGTATGATGAGCACAGCAGAAAGTTTCCCTCAGTTATGAAACCAAGGTTTAATCGAACCAGTAGGAGCAAGGAAACACCTCAAAGGTGTTACTAGCTGAGCTTTGGCAGGGCGCACTACCGGTGCTAGTAGCAACATGGAGACCTGCACAACACAACCACAAAACTTTTTTTCCCAACTTGCGATGAGGTTGTCAATCTCACCGTGTTTTGTGGAAAACAAAGGATTAAACGTATTGAATGGAAAAAGTAAAAGTTTGCAGAAAGTAAACACAAAGCAGTAAACAGTTTATAGATTGTATGTAGAAGAAAAGGACCGGGATCCATAGTTCACTAGAGGTGGCTCTCCTTAAGATAGATAACATGTTGGGTGAACAAATTACAAGGGGGCAACTGACAAACACCGAGAAAGCAATATATGCATTTACTAATCATCTTGACTCCTTTGAGACTTGATTGGGCATTACAACATTATACATAGACCACCATCCAACTGCATCTATGACTAATAATCCACCTTCAGGTTATCATCTGAACCCCTCTAGTATTAAGTTGCAAGCAACATATTATTGCTTTACGAACTGCGTGTAAAGTAAACAATACGATTGTTCTATGAACAAAAGATTGTTGATTTCTCCCTAGTAGCAACAACACATCTAGTACCTTAGAGATTTCTGTCACTTCCCCAGATTACTAGAGGCATGAACCCACTATCGAGCATAAATACTAACTCTTGGAGTTGCTAGCATCTACTTGGCCAAGATAGCTACTAACAACGGAAAGCATGCAAGATCTCAAATAACAAAGACATGATAGAATCAATAATCAATATGAAATAGCATCTCAATATCCATCGGATCCCCGCAAACACAACTTGCAGAATTACAAATAGATGATCTTAATCATGAACGGACCTCACAAGATCTAGACATGAAAGCAAACAGAGGAGAACCATCCATCTAGCTACTACATGGATTCGTAGTCCAAGGATGAACTACTCACGCATCACACTGGAGGCTTGCATGGTGATGAAGAAGGCCTCCAGGGTGAATTACCCTCTCTGGCAGTGTGCCGGGAAGAGCTTCAGATCCCTCCCGATCTAGGGATGGAGATGACGGCGGCTATAGACTCTTTCGTGGATTTTTGATTGGGTACTTAGGGTTTTTCGTCCAGAGGGCAATATATAGGCGGAAGGAGAGGCCGAGGGGGTGCCTGGGCTGGCCACACCACCCCCTGGCGCAGGCCAGGCCTGGCCCCGCGGCCAGGTGGTGTGGCCGCCCTCTGGCCCTTCTCCGTCTCGTATTCTGGCACTTGATCACTTCCGGAAAAATAGGCACTTTGGCTTTTGTCCCGTCCAATTCCGAGAATATTCATTTTCTGACTTTCCTGGAACCAAAAACAGCAGAAAACAGGCATCTGGAACTGTGGCTCTTGTTAATAGGTTAGTCCAAGAAATCATATGACAAGTACTCCAAAGTTGGAACAAAACACAAGAAAGTAGATAAAACCAAGCATGGAACATCAAAAATTATAGATACATTTGCAATGTATCACTGTCCCATAAAAACGAAGTGTTTGCAATCTGACTATTAGGGGGAAACTCCCCCTTTCGGTGAAACCGGGGTAGATCTTGTCACAACATGTTACCAAAAAGGTTTTAAATCATCAAATGACCTAACCAAGAGCAAAACAAGAGAGGGCTACACCGGGCTACCCCTGCCAGAAGAAAGTCTAGGGGGGTAGACGATCTGAGGCCCGCGTATCAGGCTTCCGTAGGAAGAAGCGCTTCGAGGCATCGGAACACCTCCAAACCATGCATGTGACCCTAGAATGTGTAATGAAGTGTGGTGGCATGCTAAAAACTCCTAAACCTGGTTCCCAAATGTGACCCCCTTCGCAAACATGCGCTGTCCCATAAAAACGAAGTGTCTACAATCTGACTATTAGGGGGAAACTCCCCGTTTCGGTGAAACCGGGGTAGATCTTGTCACAACATGTTACCAAACATGGTTTTATATCATCACATGACCTAACCAAGAGCAAAACAAGAGAGGGCTACACCGGGCTACCCCTGTCAGAAGAAAGTCTAGGGGGGTAGACGATCCGATGCCCGCGGATCAGTGTTCCATAGGAAGAAGCGCTTCGGGGCATCGGAACACCTCCAAACCATGCATGTGACCCTAGAATGTGTAATGAAGTGTGGTGGCATGCTCAAAACTCCTAAACCTGGTTCCCAAGTGTGACCCCCTTCGCAGACATGCGCTGTCCCATAAAAACAAAGTGTCTGCAATCTGACTATTAGGGGGAAACTCCCCGTTTCGGTGAAACCGGGGTAGATCTTGTCACAACATGTTACCAAACATGTTTTTAAATCATCACATGACCTAACCAAGATCAAAACAAGAGAGGGATACACCGGGCTACCCCTGTCAGAAGAAAGTCTAGGGGGGTAGACGATCTGAGGCCCGCGGATCAGGGTTCCACAGGAAGAAGCGCTTCGGGGCATCGGAACACCTCCAAACCATGCATGTGACCCTAGCATGTGTAATGAAGTGTGGTGGCATGCTCAAAACTCCTAAACCTGGTTCCCAAGTGTGACTCCTTCGCAGACATGCGCTGTCCCATAAAAACAAAGTGTCTACAATCTGACTATTAGGTGGAAACTCCCCGTTTCGGTGAAACCGGGGTAGATCTTGTCACAACATGTTCCCAAACATGGTTTTACATCATCACATGACCCAAACAAGAGCAAAACAAGAGAGGGCTACACCGGGCTACCCCTGTCAGAAGAAAGTCTCCGGGGGTAGACGATCCGAGGCCCGCGGATCAGAGTTCCGCAGGAAGAAGCGCTTCGGGGCATCGGAACACCTCCAAACCATGAATGTGACCCTAGCATGTGTAATGAAGTGTGGTGGCATGCTCAAAACTCCTAAACCTGGTTCCCAAGTGTGACCCCCTTCGCAGACATGCGCTGTCCCATAAAAACAAAGTGTCTGCAATCTGACTATTAGGGGGAAACTCCCCGTTTCGGTGAAACCGGGGTAGATCTTGTCACAGCGTGTTCCCAAACATGGTTTTACATCATCACATGACCTAAACAAGAGCAAAACAAGAGAGGGATACACCGGGCTACCCCTGTCAGAAGAAAGTCTAGGGGGGTAGACGATCCGAGGCCCGCGGATCAGGGTTCCGCAGGAAGAAGCGCTTCAGGGCAACGGAACACCTCCAAACCATGCATGTGACCCTAGCATGTGTAATGAAGTGTGGTGGCATGCTCAAAACTCCTAAACCAGGTTCCCAAGTGTGACCCCCTTCTCAGACATGCGCTGTCCCATAAAAACGAAGTGTCTTCAATCTGACTATTAGGGGGAAACTCCCCGTTTCGGTGAAACCGGGGTAGATCTTGTCACAACATGTTCCAAAACATGGTTTTACATCATCACATGACCTAACCAAGAGCAAAACAAGAGAGGGATACACCGGGCTACCCCTGTCAGAAGAAAGTCTATGGGGGTAGACGATCCGAGGCCCGCAGATTATTGTTCCGCAGGAAGAAGCGCTTCGGGGCATCGGAACACCTCCAAACCATGCATGTGACCCTAGCATGTGTAATGAAGTGTGGTGGCATGCTCAAAACTCCTAAACCTGGTTCCCAAGTGTGATCCCCTTCGCGGACATGCGCTGTCCCATAAAAACAAAGTGTCTGCCATCTGACTATTAGGGGGAACTCCCTGTTTCTATGAAACCGGGCTAGATCTTGTCACAACATGTTCCCCAACATGGTTTTACATCATCACATGACCTAACCAAGAGCAAAACAAGAGAGGGATACACTAGGCTACCCCTGTCAGAAGAAAGTCTAGGGGGGTAGACGATCCAAGGCCCACGGATCAGGGTTCTGCAAGAAGAAGCGCTTCGGGGCATCGGAACACCTCCAAACCATGCATGTGACCCTCTAATGTGTAATGAAGTGTGGTGGCATGCTCAAAACTCCTAAACCAGGTTCCCAAGTGTGACCCCCTTCTCAGAATGCGCTGTCCCATAAAAACAAAGTGTCTACAATCTGACTATTAGACGATCCGAGTTCCGCGGATCAGGGTTCTGCAAGAAGAAGCGCTTCGGGGCATCGGAACACCTCCAAAACATGCATGTCACCCTCTAATGTGTAATTAAGTGTGGTGGCATGCTCAAAACTCCTAAACCTGGTTCCCAAGTGTGACCCCTTCGCAGACATGCGTTGTCCCATAAAAACAAAGTGTCTACAATCTGACTATTAGGGGGAAACTCCCCGTTTCGCGGAAACCGGGGTAGATCTTGTCACAACATGTTCCCAAAAATGGTTTTACATCATTCCATGACCTAACCAAGAGCATAACAAGAGAGGGCTACACCGGGCTACCCCTGTCAGAAGAAAGTCTAGGGGGATAGACGATCCGATGCCCGCGGATCAGTGTTCCGTAGGAAGAAGCGCTTCGGGGCATCGGAACACCTACAAACCATGCATGTGACCCTAGCATGTGTAATGGAGTGTGGTGGCATGCTCAAAACTCCTAAACCGGGTTCCCAAGTGTGACCCCCTTCGCAGACATGCGCTGTCCCATAAAAACGAAGTGACTAGAATCTGACTATTAGGGGGAAACTCCCCGTTTCGGTGAAACCGAGGTAGATCTTGTCACAACATGTTCCAAAAAATGGTTTTACATCATCACATGACCTAACCAAGATCAAAACAAGAGAGGGATACACCGGGCTACCCCTGTCAGAAGAAAGTCTAGGGGGGTAGACGATCTGAGGCCCGCGGATCAGGGTTCCACAGGAAGAAGCGCTTCGGGGCATCGGAACACCTCCAAACCATGCATGTGACCCTAGCATGTGTAATGAAGTGTGGTGGCATGCTCAAAACTCCGAAACCTGGTTCCCAAGTGTGACCCCTTCACAGACATGCGCTGTCCCATAAAAACGAAGTGTCTGCAATCTGACTATTAGGGGGAAACTCCCTGTTTCGGTGAAACCGGGGTAGATCTTGTCACAACATGTTCCAAAAAATGGTTTTACATCATCACATGACCTTACCAAGAGGAAAAAAATAGAGGCATACACCGGGCTACCCCTGTCAGAAGAAAGTCTAGGGGGGTAGACGATCCGAGGCCCGCGGATCAGGGTTCCACAGGAAGAAGCGCTTCGGGGCATCGGAACACCTCCAAACCATGCATGTGACCCTAGAATGTGTAATGAAGTGTGGTGGAATTCTCAAACATCTTAAACCTGATTCCCAAGTGTGACCTCCTTCACAGAAATGCGCTGTCCCATAAAAACAAAGTGTCTGCAATCTGACTATTAGGGGGAAACTTCCCGTTTCGGTGAAACCGGGGTAGATCTTGTCACAACATGTTCCCAAACATGGTTTTACATAATCACATTACCTAACCAAGATAAAAACAAGAGAGGGCTACATCGGGCTACCCCTGTCAGAAGAAAGTCTAGGGGGTAGACGATCCGAGGCCCGCGGATCAGGGTTCCGTAGGAAGAAGCGCTTCGGGGCATAGGAACACCTCCAAACCATGCATGTGACCCTAGCATGTGTAATGAAGTGTGGTGGCATGCTATAAACTCCTAAACCTGGTTCCCAAGTGTGACCCCCTTCGCAGACATGCACTGTCCCATAAAAACAAAGTGTCTACAATCTGACTTAGGGGGAAACTCCCCGTTTCGGTGAAACCGGGGTAGATCTTGTCACAACATGTTCCCAAACATGGTTTTACATCATCACATGACCTAACCAAGAAGAAAACAAGAGAGGGCTACCCGGGCTACGCCTGTCAGAAGAAAGTCTAGGGGGTAGACGATCCGAGGCCCGCGGATCAGGGTTCCGCAGGAAGAAGTGCTTCGGGGCATCGGAACACCTCCAAACCATGCATGTGATCCTAGAATGTGTAATGAAGTGTGGTGGATGCTCAAAACTCCTAAACCTGGTTCCCAAGTGTGACCCCCTTCGCGGACATGCGCTGTCCCATAAAAACAAAGTGTCTGCAATCTGACTATTAGGGGGAACTCCCTGTTTCGGTGAAACCGGGGTAGATATTTTCACAACATGTTCCCCAACATGGTTTTACATCATCACATTACCTAAACAAGAGCAAAACAAGAGAGGGATACACTAGGCTACCCCTGTCAGAAGAAAGTCTAGGGGGGTAGACGATCCGAGTTCCGCGGATCAGGGTTCTGCAAGAAGAAGCGCTTCGGGGCATCGGAACACCTCCAAAACATGCATGTTACCCTCTAATGTGTAATGAAGTGTGGTGGCATGCTCAAAACTCCTAAACCTGGTTCCCAAGTGTGACCCCTTCGCAGACATGCGTTGTCCCATAAAAACGAAGTGTCTGCAATCTGACTATTAGGGGGAAACTCCCTGTTTCGGTGAAACCGGGGTAGATCTTGTCACAACATGTTCCCAAACATGGTTTTACATCATCGCATGACCTAACCAAGAGAAAAACAAGAGAGGTATACACCGGGCTACCCCTGTCAGAAGAAAGTCTAGGGGGTAGACGATCCGAGGCCCGCGGATCAGGGTTCCACAGGAAGACGCACTTCGGGGCATCGGAAGACCTCCAAACCATGCATGTGACCCTATCATGTGTAATAAAGTGTGGTGTCATGCTAAAAACTCCTAAACCTGGTTCCCAAGTGTGAACCCCTTCGCAGACATGCGCTGTCCCATAAAAACGAAGTGTCTGCAATCTGATTATTAGGGGGAAACTCCCGTTTCGGTGAAACCGGGGTAGATCTTGTCACAGCATGTTCCCAAACATTGTTTTACATCATCAAATGACCTAACCAAGATCAAAAAAATAGAGGGCTACACCGGGCTACCCCTGTCAGAAGAAAGTCTAGGGGGGTAGACGATTCGAGGCCCGTAGATCAGGGTTCCCCAGGAAGAAGCCCTTCGCGGCATCGGAACACGTCCAAACCATGCATGTGACCCTAGAATGTGTAATGAAGTGTGGTGGCATGCTCAAACCTCCTAAACCTGGTTCCCAAGTGTGACCCCCTTCGCAGACATGCATTGTCCGATAAAAACGAAGTGTCTGCAATCTGACTATTAGGCGGAAACTCCCTGTTTCGGTGAAACCGGGGTAGATCTTGTCACAACATGTTCCCCAACATGGTTTTACATCATCACATGACCTAACCAAGAGCAAAACAAGAGAGGGATACACTAGGCTACCCCTGTCAGAAGAAAGTCTAGGGGGGTAGACGATCCGAGGCCCCCGGATCAGTGTTCCGTAGGAAGAAGAGCTTCGGGGCATCGGAACACCTCCAAACCATGCATGTGACCCTAGCATGTGTAATGAAGTGTGGTTGCATGCTCAAAACTCCTAAACCTGGTTCCCAAGTGTGACCCCCTTGGCAGACATGCGTTGTCCCATAAAAACGAAGTGTCTGCAATCTGACTATTAGGGGGAAACTCCCTGTTTCGGTGAAACCGGGGTAGATCTTGTCACAACATGTTCTCAAACATGGTTTTACATCATCACATGAACTAACCAAGAGCAAAACAATAGAGGGCTACACCGGGCTACCCCTGTCAGAAGAAAGTGTAGGGGGTAGACGATCTGAGGCCCGCGGATCAGGGTTCCGCAGGAAGAAGCGCTTCGGGGCATCGGAACACCTCCAAACCATGCATGTGACCCTAGCATGTGTAATGAAGTGTGGTTGCATGCTCAAAACTCCTAAACCTGGTTCCCAAGTGTGACCCCCTTGGCAGACATGCGTTGTCCCATAAAAACGAAGTGTCTGCAATCTGACTATTAGGGGGAAACTCCCTGTTTCGGTGAAACCGGGGTAGATCTTGTCACAACATGTTCTCAAACATGGTTTTACATCATCACATGACCTAACCAAGAGCAAAACAATAGAGGGCTACACCGGGCTACCCCTGTCAGAAGAAAGTGTAGGGGGTAGACGATCTGAGGCCCGCGGATCAGGGTTCCGCAGGAAGAAGCGCTTCGGGGCATCAGAACACCTCTAAACCATGCATGTGACCCTAGAATGTGTAATGAAGTGTGGTGGCATGCTCAAACCTCCTAAACCTGGTTCCCAAGTATGACCCCCTTCGCAGACATGCATTGTCCCATAAAAACGAAGTGTCTGCAATCTGACTATTAGGCGGAAACTCCCTGTTTCGGTGAAACCGGGGTAGATATTGTCACAACATGTTCCCAAACATGGTTTTAAATTATCACATGACCTAACCAAGATCAAAATAAGATAGGGCTACACCGGGCTACCCCCGTCAGAAGAAAATCTAGGGGGTAGATGATCCGAGGCCCGCGGATCAGGGTTTCGCAGGAAGAAGTGCTTCGGGGCATCAGAACACCTCCAAACCATGCATGTGACCCTAGAATGTGTAATGAAGTGTGGTGGCATGCTCAAACCTCCTAAACCTGGTTCCCAAGTGTGACCCCCTTCACAGACATGCGTTGTCCCCTAAAAACGAAGTGTCTGCAATCTGACTATTAGGAGGAAACTCCCCGTTTCGGTGAAACCGGGGTAGATCTTGTGACAACATGTTCCCAAACATGGTTTTACATCATAACATGACCTAACCAAGAGCAACCTATTTTTCAAAAATAGTACACCACCTTACATGCAAAATGTCCCAACCGGGTATTCGTAAAACTTTGCCATCCACCCCTCGTGAAAAAGACAATTTTTTGCCGAATCAGTAGGAAATGGGTCAAATATGAACTGCATGTACATGATCTGATGCTAATGTTTTTTGTAAAAATCATTTTTAGTTTGATAATATGATGTTTCTTCAGAGATCTAATGCAAGTTTAGCCAGGCTCAGCCCCGAACTAAGAATCTTCGTACTCGTCATTGTGACCATAGTTTGGAGTAGGTAAGAAATAAAAAAAGTTTCTTTGCCGTGTATAGTGCATAAAGCACACGGCAAAGGCATGTATTTGCCGTGTGTCTAACTGCACGGACACACGGCAAAGTACCACCGTCAGCCACCGTTAGTAGGCTCGCCTGGGTAGGCTATGGGCCCCACCTCTTTGTCGTGTGACTGGCTTTGCCGTGTGTCTCCTTTTGTCTTTGCCGTGTGTCCTTTGTTTGCCGCGTGTCTTGTTTTGTCTTTGCCGTGTTCCTTTTCTTTGCAGTGTGTTTTATCAGGAATGTACCGTGTGGGTTGTCTTTGTCGTGTGCTTCTGGACCCCCTCACGGCAGAGAAAAGCTTTCCCGTGTTCCTAGGCGTTTGGCACACGGCAAAGGACGGGGGCGATGGCAACGAGAATTTTTCCCGTAGTGGGGACCACAACTCGACCACAACTCACACACGGGAGAAAAAACCACCGCATGTTCCCAAAGAAAATCAGCGGCATCCGCACTTCACGCAAGCATGCACCCTACTTGTCATCAGAGAAGATTTGACTAGCCCGCCAGCCCTACCATCGTCGGAGAAGACTTCGCTAGAGATGATGTCGCCTGAGCTTCCACTGCCGCTAGTCGTAGCATCTTTGCCCGCCGGTCGTAGCAAGTTCATTGGCCGGTCGTAGCAATCCTGACGACTGCTCTTAGCATCTTCTACTGTCGCTAGTAGCAACCTCGTCGGCTGCTCATAGCAATTCTGGCCACGACTTGTAACAATGGCAGGTGACGAAGATAGCATCGACTGTTGCCGAAGGTAGCAACAATAGGCGCCTCTGGTAGCATCGGTCACTGCCGAGGTAGCATCGCAGGTGCGAAAGGTAGCATCAGCCGCTGCCGAAGGTAGCAATGACATGCGCTGAAAGTAGCATCAGGCGATGCCGAACGTAGCATTGGCGGGTGCCGAATGTAGCACTAGCGAGAAGCAAAAGTAGCATCTGTGTGCAGCGATGGTAGCATCCACGGGCGCCGATGGAAGCACCGCCTGCATGCCAGCGCACTTGTAGAAGTAGTGCGGACTTGCAGCTCACGCGGCGGGATTGCAGCACACGCGGCTACAAGCACAGATCCTTGCTACGGTCACTGTTACTCCGGCGAGAGACCTCCTTGCTGCATATACAGCTCCGGCTGGCAGCCCCGCCATCCACACCTGGCAACTTCACGGACCACCTCTGGTAGCAGCAGCCGCCGACCTAGGTAGCAGACCCATCATCTTAGGTAGAAACGGGCACCGTAGGTAGGAGCGGTCGCCACCGTAGGTAGCAGAGACCACCGTCGTATGTAGCCGCCACCGTAGGTAGCAGCGACTGCTGCCGTAGGTAGCAGCTCCCGTAGGTAGCATCGGAGGCGGCCGACCGTAGCACCGGCGGCGGCCGGTCGTAGCATAAGCGGCACATAGTCTACCTCCACTTGCAGCAGGGCTTGTAGCATCGGTGGCGGCCGGCCGTAGCATCGACGGCGGCCGGTCGCAGCTGTTGTTTTTCGGCCGCGTGTCGTTGGAGGAAGATGTAGCAAAGAGGAGCGATGACCGAGACGTGGTGGCGTGTGGTCGAGTTGGAGGCCGGTTGTAGCACTACCATCGAGGAAGGAGCGCGTGGACGGGATGGTGCCCAAGTGGATACCTGAGCTTTCTTCCATGGTGGAAGAATTTTTGCGGTGTTGGGCGAGAGAAATTAGGGGAGAAGTAACGGGGCTGATAGCTCACGGACGACGTCTCTCAGTGGAATTGGCTGTAGTGCGACGTCGTTGATAGAAATAGCTCACATGCGACGCTTTCGAAGACACAAATAGCTGGTATGCGACACAATTCACTAACTGTAAGAGACACGTTAACAGTTCGAATGATGTGAGTCCAGCGGTCCCACAACTTATCCACATCAGCCCGGACCTACACGGGATGTCCTCTAATCGTGGGACCCACCTAATGTCCACCTAACACAGTGGGACCCACAACTTATCCAGCTCGTACAAGGAAGCAGCCGGAGCCATCCTCGCCCACTCCATCCCGTGATCGTTGCTGCCCCGACCGCTGCATCCTCCCCTTCCTCCCCGTCAACCAAGCCGTCAACACCGGCGAGAGATGTCGAGCTCCTCTTCATCCTCCCGCCCCTCCTGGCCACGATATGGTGCAGTGCCGATGACAAGGTGCCCTGATTGCCCACGTACCGCGCCTCTGAAGCGACTAGTCACAACCACCGAGAAGAACGACAACCTTGGGCAGGAATTTGTGAAGTGTGAGAGTCTGCCAAAACATGGGAAGGTTAGATCTTAGTTGTACCTCTGCCAATTTGTTGTTTCTATCCTCAATTTCAGATTTTTCGCTGGATTTGGGAATTAGGATTCATCTTTGCGATTTCAGGATCTAGGGAAATGCTCGCATTTTGAGTGGCTGGATAGCTACATCGAGAGGATTAAAAGGGAGGGCGCATCCCTGGATCTCAATTTGCAGTCCGTTGTGGAGGAAATTGGATCAGGATCTGCCACCCCTAATTCTTCTATGGTGGGGAATGCTGAAGTTAAGGCAGAATTGAAGAAGATGTCGAAGCAGTTAAGTCAACTTTTCGATCTAAAGAAGTGGGACAATATGATGGCTGCACTTTTTTATTGTTGTGTAATTGCTCTAGGGGTTGTTTATGTGATGATCAGTGGTCGTTAGGAAACTTATTAGTGTTGCACTTGGCTTATCGATGCCTACTGATATGGATGATTTGATGTATGGCTAAGACTAGAATAAAATGCAACCGAAATTCGATCGCTTTCTCGTTTTGTTTCTTCAGTTAGTCAGATAAGCATCAGATAAATAATGCCCGAAATAAAATGCAACAAAAAAATCTAACTACGAGTAGGAGAAAAGGGCCAAGGCCCAAACAGAACGTGAGCCAGGCCCAATGGTAAAAGAAGTGTAGCTTCGGCTATGAAACAAAGTGGCCCATAAGGTTTTGAAAAATATTATTGTCCTCATCCTAGTTTGTTCTATACTATGTTTTGTCTTTGTTTATGCAATTTTGACCGGTTTATTCCTTAGTTTGTTATGCACGTAAAATATGGATGCACATTTATTTTGCCCTCTTTTTTAGCATTTTTAAGCGTAATTGTGATAATATGTTTTTTGCATGCACGTAAAAATCCCTTAGTTTGAGCTTTTTGAATGCACAAGCGGGATTTATGAATGTACAAGTGAGATATATGTAGAAGTGAGCTTTTTAAATGGCACAAGTCAATTTTATGAATGCACACGTGAGCTTTGTGCACAAATGATCTTTATGAATGCACAAGTGCATTTTTTAAATGCACATGTGAGATTCAATTTCAAGTGGGATTTTTGAATGCACATGTGAGATTCATGCATAAAAACATAGATAAAAAACTCTTTTGCTTTTCTTTTTGTGGTATGTTGGTCTTGCATAAATTTTTCTTTTTGAATGCATATGTGAGATAAATTTTTCTTTTTGCACGAACATCACGGCATAGACAAAAAACGCACAGTAAATATGATTAAAATGATAAAATCACACGACACGGTTCATAAGCCTTTACATAGATAAAATATGGAGCCCATAAAACTCCTCATACATAAAACATAGATAGATGGGAGCCTTAAATAGACACGATACGACAATCATAAAAACTTGACGAACACGACAGGACATGACACGACGACATAGATATATAGAGTACAACATAAAAATGATAAAACTTGGACTTGGGCTTATCCGCTTCGCCTCCATCGCCACTTCACCACCGGGCCCTTCACCACCATTGGCTGCTTCCCCCTTCACTCGTCTTCGTCAAAGCGGTAGGGAAGGGTGTGCATCTGGTTCGGAGTGGGGAAGATCCAGTCATAGTTTGTGAAGATATTGCAGATGGTGAACGCTATGAACTCACATCCGAACCAGAATACTTCACCAAGAAGAGAGTAGGCGTCATACGGATTGGTGAAGTGGGCTAGGATGGAGATGAGGACGGTGCACATAGGGTCATGGTTGACGTCGAGGCGAAACATCACCGGCGTGCCTCGTGGAAGATGTCGATAGCCGACGGTGACAAATGTGTGGGCGAGTTCGACCGGCCCCCTCCACCTCGACATAGCACACACACGCAGTGTGGAATCCACAACGACGCCGGCAGGGTAGCGCCACTCGGGGATGGTCGTCGGGCGATCGTACGTGGGTCTGTTGAACTGCATCTTGCCTCCGAAGCGGGGAGCTTGGCGTGGAGAAGAAGAGGCGGCGCAGAGGATGGATCTGGTGTGTTGGTTTGGTTTGTGCTTGTAGTGGAGAAGATGGGGGTGTCTGAGAAGATGCCCCGTTTAAATAGGGATATACATTGTCGTTTAACCTCCTCGAGGGATAAATATGAAAGGGAAACGATGCCCGTGATTTTAATCGCGCACGATGACCGAGAGTTTAATAGCTCTGGTATGAATACGCTGCAGAAATCTGAAATAATGGCACGGTATCGACTGCACCGCAATGGCTCTCGTGCGACGCACCTCCTTTGAATGCATGGTCTCGTAGCTGCCCCCCGCACATGCATGTAGGCCTGAGCCCAAAGCTAGACACCAATGGCTCTCGCGCGACGCGCATACTTTGAACGGACTAGTCGCTGCCCCTGCGCATGCATGCATGCCTAGCCCAGATGGCCACTGACGACCACGATACCCACAAAAGCCACGATACCCACGATGGCCCAACGGTCTGTTCCTACTCCAGCCAATCAGATGCAAGAACGATGGTGTCACGGATCGGTCTCGCAGGTCGCCTAGGCCGAGCCGATCTTTGCCGTCCATGCGTTATTCCTTCTAGAACACGTAGATCAAACGTCCAATGGAGTCCGTTAGGGTTACATACAGCAGCAATAGCCAGGCCCTAGGAATCCTTCTAGAAGATTTGATCGGACAACCACTTTAGGCCGCTAGGGTTTATCCAATAGCAAGTATAGGGCTCTAGGGTTAGGACGGGGTTTTGGTTGGGTCAACGGGGTTATATGGGAGTTGACCATTAATTGAAACGGGCATAACTAATTTAAAAAAATCGGAAAAATATAAAACCTTCGCACATAGTCTTGTTTTGTCACATACTAATGAGAAAAATATCAAACTTGTTATATTGATCATGTCTCAAAAAAACTTCACAAAATGCCATATCTCATTCGAGGTTTCCTGACATTCGAGTCAAATGACCAATGTTATGGCTAAAATCAAGGCATAGTTTGTGCTAATGAGCCCATATTTTGCATGCATGTGTATAATGGGAAGGCAAACAATGTTGCGGGAGGAAGTTTTCCTTTTCATCGCATGGAAAATCCATTTTCTATTTTTCGAGTGACAAAATCAGGGCATTTTGTGAAGCAACCACTAGATGAAAGTTTCAAAATGATACCACCCCATTTAAAAAAAATACTATACCACCTTACATGAACAGTGTACTAATAGGGGAATCTGAAACCTTTCCATCCACCCCTGATGAAAAAGACAAATTCTTGCCGAATCGGCTGGAAGTGGGTCAGATTTGAACTACAGGTATATGATCACATGCTCATGATTTATTATAAAAATAATTTTTAGATTCACAATATGCTATTTCATCAGAGATCCAATGCAAGTTTAGCGAGGCTCGACCCCAAGCTAAGAATCTTCATGCCCGTCGTTCGACAAAGTTTGACGATAGTTTAAAACGGGCAAAACTAATTCAAAAAAATCGGAAAAATATAAAACATTCTGAAAGAACATTTCATGTTTTGCGTGTTAGATAACAATACTGTGGAGATTATTCATGTGCGCTAAGTGTGCATGAAGCTTTGAGGGGGGCCGGATTATCCGCCCCACCAAGGGCCAGATAATCCGGCCTACCTCATTGCAAAGGGAGCCAATGCGCGTCGCTCGGTATCCGGTCGGATTTTCTCCCGGAAAATCCGAACTGGGGCGGTTTTTCCTCCCTAGGCCGGATAATCCGGCTGTCGCATGGGCCGGATAATCCGGCCCCCAGTTTTTGAGCAAAAGGAACCAAGGCGCGTCGCTCGGTATCTGGTCGGATTTTCTCCCAGAAAACCCGAACTGGGGCGGTTTTTCCTCCCCAGGCTGGATAATCCGGTCTTCACATAGGGCAGGATAATCCGGCTCCCAGAAGTTGATCAAGGACAAGCTCGGTGCGAGGCTCTGTTTGGGGGCGGATTATCTGCCAGATATTCCGAGTCTGGGGTGGTGTTTCCCCAGGACGGATAATCCGGCCCTCACTTGGGCCAGATAATCCGGCCCCCAAAGTGTCCAACGGCTGGTTTCTAAAGGGGGGGTATAAATACCCCTTCTTCCCCAACGATCAGAACTCTTGATTCATTCGAAATTGACCAGACATTGTGCAAGAGCTCTCATTCTCGATCTCCCACTTCAACCACCCGAAGGTCTTGATCTTTGGGGGAATTTAAGGAGGAGAAGTTCATCATCATCATCACGAATCAAGCATTTCAACTCCTCTCCATCCACTTGGAGAAATCCCTGATCTAGTATTCTGGTCAATACCTAGATCTTGTTCATTGTATTTGATAACTTTGTTCTTGTGGCATCTTGTTGTCATTTTGGGAGCCTCCAAGGTGTTTGTGGAGTTGTTGCCCCGCTAGTTGTGTAAAGGCGCCAGTTCCCGCCTCGAAGGGTACCTATAGTGGAAAGGTGGATCAGGCCTTTGGTGGTGGGATCCATCGGAGAACAGGGTGAGGCCTATTGTGGCGTGGTGGTCTTAGTACCGCCCACCCCTCCAACGCAGACGTACTTCCCTTAACAAGGAAGGAACTGCGGTCAAACAAATCCTGTGTCTCCACGTGCTTCACTACGGTTTACCCGTTCCTCTTCCACTCGCTCTTTACTTGCTAGTAGATAGGTTTGCATATAGGGAAATTCCACCTAATAGTTTATCCAGAGAATTTACCCTTTGTGCTAAGCCTAAAATTGAAAAAGTATTAAAATTTGGTGTAGCACCTATTCACCCCCTCTAGGTGCCCATACGATCCATTTCAATTGGTATCAGAGCCCTGGCTCTTAATTCTGGCTTAACTGCCTAAGAGTAGTATGGGTACCAAGGGTGATGGGAATGAGGCTGTGGATAAGGTCACAATGGATGATCTCAAGACGTTGGAAACAACCTTGCTGAAATCCTTTGAGGCCAAGATGGAGGAGATGAATCAAATGATTGCTCGCCTCACATCATCCATAGCCCCATCTCCATCCTCCTCTGAGGCTGCCACACCATCATCTAAAGAAAAGGGTAACACCGGATCCAAGGATGATGATGTGGAAGGTGAAAAACTTAATGGTTCCACCTCCAAGAAGGGAAGTGGTAAGGAGGAATATAGTGAGGTTCGCCAGGTATATTCCCCCGACCCACCTATCCCTCATCCTCATATAAACATAGGGGTGATCCACCCAAGCTCACTGCATCCTCTTTCAATCAATGGCAATTCTTAATGAAATCTCATGTTTGCAGCTCCTCTATTGAACTTTGGAGGATTATTGAAGAGGGTATTCATATTGGAGATCAAACCAACCTAACAAGAAGAGAAGTTGTGGACAGCCAGTTGAATGCCACCGCTCTCCACATGATACAGTTGGGTGTAGGTCCCAAGGACATGCCACACATTGAACATCTCCACACAGCTAAAGAAGGTTGGGATGCTCTTACAGATCTCTTTATTGGGAATGAAAGCATGAGAAGGAACAGGTATGATGCCCTTAGTAATGAAGCTGAGGGATTCTACATGTTGGATGGTGAAAACCATGAGGACATGTATAGAAGACTCAAGGGCATTGCAACAACATTTAGAAAGCATGGGGCCACTCACATTGATGATGCATGGATAAAAAGGAAATATGTGAGTGCCTTAATGCCTTTCGAGCCAACGGACTTGAAGAGCCTGCAAGGTAGACATAACTACCATCAAATGACATCCAATGAAGTCATGCAAGAAATGGCGTCATTCAAAGTGGCAGCAAAGAATGCTGAAGATGCCCGTGCTCGGGCCATTGGAATGCAAAAGGGTGTCAATGTGGCTCTCAAAGCCAATTTTGTTGAGCAAGAGGAAGATGAAAGAGCTTTTGAGGGGGCCTCCATGGACTGCCCCGATGAAGTCAAACATGTTCATGGTGAGTACATGGCGTTTTATGCAAGGAACTTTTGGAAGGACCCTGTCAAAGCCAAGTCGGAACTTGAGCGCAAGAACGGGTCAAATGGAAGAAGAGAAAGTGGCCCAAGATTGAGAACTTGCTACAACTGTGGAGATAGAATGCACTTTGTAGACGAATGTCCGTATCAAAATAGAGAAGACAATGGTGGTAGGCTCATTCTTAAAGATAAATCTAAAGCACCTAAGAAGAAGCCATTTACTAAGAAGAATGGCCCCTTCAAGAAGCAAACCAAGATCGTCTTAGTTGCACAAGAAGAATACTCCTCTGCAAGTGAAGATGAACAGGATGATGATAGTTCCCGCGAGGTGGCTGCTATAGCCACCACATCGACTCCTTCATCTCTCTTCGACTAGCCAAACGAGAATGTCATCAACAACAACGCCACTTGCCTAATGGCAAGAGGGTCCGAGGTATCTACTTCTAGCTCTTCATTTCCTAAGTCTAACATAATTCTGGATATGGATGATCATGACAGTCTTAAAATGAAAGAAGAAGTTATTTCTTTGGATACCTTTTTCACTAACCTACAAGGTGAGCACAAACTCCATTTTGATGCTCTTATGAGTCAACTTGCTCAAGTCGAAGATCTTCTTGAAGAAAAGGGCAGAATTGAAAGAGAAGATGCCTTGGAGATAACTTCTTTGAAGAATGCCTTGGAAGAGGAAGAGGAAGCTCGAGTATATTTGGAAGAGAGACTCGAATCCATTGAGTCACATGAAGAAGCTGTGGCTCAGCTCATCAAAGAACGTGACCATGCTCTTGCCAAGGTAAAGAAACTAAAGAAAGAAAAGATTGACTTTGGGGCTGTTCATGCTAGACTTTTGGAGAAGTTTGATAATCTTGAAAGTGCTCACAAGGCATTGAAGAGTGATCATTATACTTTAAATGAGTCTCATGACCAGCTCCAAACTCAATTGAAACGGTATGATGTGTCAAGTACCTCCACTTCATCCTCTGGAAAAGAAGACCTTGCAAGAAGTTCTCAACACAAAGGTAAAAGGAGTTATTGATGAGATACTAAGCAAGCAAAGGACAAACCATAGTAAAGAAGGTATTGGTTACATCCCCAATACTAAGAACAAGAAAAACAACAAGAAGAAGAAGAGCAAGACTGCTCAACCAAAGACTAGCAACATTACCAATGACAACACTAATTATGATGGTTTTGCAGGGGTCAACAACCCTAACTTTGAACTATATTGCGATTATTATGGTGATGTTTATGCTAGTTATGTAGGCCCTTATGATTGTTACATTCCTTGGTTTATTTGGGTTCCCAAGACCCTTGTTACTAACATGAGAGGACCCATTGGAAAATGGGTACCTAAAACCAAGAAGTAATTTTCTTGCAGGGCTATGCTTCTGGTGGTTCTAAATGGGTACTCGATAGCAGTTGCACGAGTCATATGACCGGAAGCAAGGAGATCATCACGGAGATGCAGCCAAACCTTGATCACATAACCGTCTCCTATGGTGACAAGTCAAAATCTAAGGTATTGGGTCTTGGCAAAGTTGTGGTGGCTCACGATATGTCTCTCATGGACGTCATGCTTGTTGAGACCCTCGGGTACAATTTACTTTCAGTTCGTGCCCTTGGTAAGATGGGCTTTGCAGTTTATATTGATGCTGATTTGGTGGTACTCTTGCGGAGCAAGTCTCTAAAAGTCGCTTTTGTGGGATATGTCGAAAATGACCTGTACGTGGTGGACTTTTCGGGGAAAACCACTACAGGCCCGATGTGTCTTTTTGGAAAGGCTGACGCGGGTTGGCTATGGCATCGCCGACTAGCCCACGTCAATATGAGAACTTTGCAAAGTCTCCACAAGGGTGGCCACATCCTTGGACTAAAAGAAAAGGTCTCCTTTTCCAAATATCGTGTTTGCAGGGCGTGTGTTGAAGGGAAAATGCATGACTCACCTCATCGAAGGAAAACTATTATCTCATCAAAAAGGATTTTGGGGCTCCTTCATGTGGACCTCTTCGGACCTCCATCTCATGCAAGCCTCGGTGGGAAGAAGTATTGTCTAGTGATTGTTGATGATTACTCAAATACACTTGGGTTTATTTCTTCAAGTTGAAGAGTGAAACTCAACAAACTATCATCGACTTCACCAACGAGGTTCAACGTCAACACAACGTCCCCATTCTGGCTATAAGAAGTGATAACGGCTCTGAGTTCAAGAACTACATCTTAAATGAGTTCCTAAGTGAAGAGGGGATAAGACATCAATATTCTGCTGCGTACACCCCTCAACAAAATGGTGTAGCCGAGAGGAAGAATCGAACTCTAATGGATATGGCAAGATCAATGTTAGCCGAATTTAAATCTCCATATAACTTCTGGGCTGAAGCAATCTCTACTGCTTGTCATTCATCCAACCGATTATACCTCCGCAGGATCTTGGACAAGACTCCGTATGAAATACTTATCGGTAACAAGCCAAACATCTCATACTTTCGGGTATTCGGGTGTAAGTGTTTCTTTCTTACCAAGGGAGTTCGTTTATCTAAGTTTGAATCTAAGGCTCTAGAAGGTATTTTTGTTGGTTATGGTGCCGAATCCCACACTTATAGAGTCTACAATAAGCTCTCTAGAACTGTTGTAGAATCTTGTAGTGTGGTGTTCGAGGAAAATGACGGTTCCCGTGCGGAGCAAGTTGGTGTTTGTGATGCAGATGTTGAAATATCCCAAGATGCCATAAGAAGAATGGGCGTGGGATTTTTCCGCCCCATTGAGGAACCCCTTGTGGCGGATCGGGAAGGACAATGCTCTTCCCATGAAGATCCCTCATCTACACATGCACAACATGTTCCCACCACGGGAGCAAATTCTGCACCATCTCCATCAACTGCTGAAGGTCAAGGCGCTCCAGAAAACTCCAGGCCGGATTATCCGGAGGACACCGGATTATCCGGCCACCCCGCCCCTGTTGACCATATTGCTCCTGGTGGTGAAGATATCGATGCAAGCTCCAGGCCGGATTTTCCGGCAAGCCCCGGATTATCCGGCCCCTCGCCAGTTCAAGCAAGCCCCAGGCATCCTGATGAAGCTGATACAAGTACTCCCAGGCCGGATTATCCGGCCCTGACTCACCGGTTCAGCAACCTCATGTTACGGCTACTAACTCTCCTCAAGGGCACGCTTCACCACCACATGCTGCTGATATTCCAGTTCCTGATCAAGGTCGAGCAAATGCTTCCAATGAGGATTCAAGTGATGAATCTAATCCTCCAAGAGACAACAAACTTATTAAACTTTGTCGCAAGGCTTGAGCTGATCGAAACCTTGAGTTGAGGGGTCACACCCTCGACAAGGTTGTTGGTGATCTTCGACGAAGGGTTTCTACAAGAAGAGAATTGGCAAGTTTTGGTGAGCATCAAGCTCATATCTCTATGGTGGAACCTAAGAAGGTCTTTGAAGCTCTTGAAGATCCAGACTGGGTTGTTGGTATGCATGAAGAATTGAATAACTTCGAGCGCAACAAAGTCTAGAAACTCGTGGAGAAACCCAAAGATTGCTACAATGTTATCGGCACCAAGTGGATATTTAAAAACAAGCAAGATGAGAATGGCATTGTTGTGAGGAACAAGGCAATACTTGTGGCACAAGGTTTCTCTCAAGTTGAGGGCATTGACTTCAGCGAGACCTATGCTCCAGTGGCTCGCCTTGAGTCCATCTGTATCCTTCTTGCTTATGCTGCCCATAACAATTTTAAGTTGCAGCAAATGGATGTCAAGAGTGCCTTCCTTAACGGTCCTCTACATGAGTTGGTATATGTCAAGCAACCCCCGGGTTTTGAGGATTCTAACTTTCCGAACCATGTCTACAAACTCGATAAGGCACTCTATGGACTTAAACAAGCCCCACGTGCGTGGTATGAGCACCTTAAAGAGCTTTTGTTAGATCGTGGCTTCGAAGTTGGGCAAATCGATCCCACTCTTTTTACTAAGAAGGTTAAGGGGGAGCTTTTCATATGCCAACTATATGTAGATGATATCATCTTTGGTTCTACTAATAAAGCTCTTAATGATGAATTTTCAAAGCTTATGACTGACAGGTTTGAGAGGTCTATGATGGGAGAATTATGGTTCTTTCTTGGATTCGAGATCAAGCAACTTAGAGAAGGAACTTTTATTAATCAAGCAAAGTACATCAAAGACATGCTCAAGAGATTCAAGATGACGGATCTAAATGGTGTCGCCACTCCGATGCAAACAAAATGTCATCTTGAACTTAACCCACATGGTAAAGATGTGGACCAAAAGGTATACCGGTCCATGATCGGCTCTCTTCTTTACCTCTGCGCATCTAGACCCGATATCATGTTGAGTGTGGGAGTGTGTGCAAGGTATCAAGCAGCTCCTAAAGAAAGCCACTTAGTGGCGGTCAATAGGATCTTTCGATATTTGGTTCATTCCCCTAACTTTGGTCTCTGGTATCCCAAGGGCTCCAATTTCTCTTTATGTGGTTATACTGACTCAGATTGGGCTGGTGATAAGGATGCTCGGAAATCCACTTCTGGAGCTTGTCAATTCTTGGGAAGGTCTCTTGTATGTTGGTCATCTAAAAAGCAGAATTGTATATCTCTCTCCACCGCCGAAGCTGAATATGTTGCTGCTGCCAGCGCTTGCACTCAATTATTGTGGATGAGGCAAACTTTAAAGGAATACGGTGTCAATTGTGACAAAGTGCCTCTTTTATGCGATAATGAAAGTGCAATCAAAATTGCGTACAATCCTGTTCAGCACACAAGGACGAAGCATATTGAGATTCAGAATCATTTTATTCGAGACCATGTTGCTCGCGGCAATATTGATCTATCCTTTGTGAGCACAAAGAACCAACTTGCGGATATCTTTACAAAGCCACTTGATGAAGCAAGATTCTGCTACTTGAGGAATGAGCTAAATATCATTGATTCTAGGAGTTTGTCTTGATTACCCATGCACTCACTCGTACATCTCAATCCTTCTTTGGTCTAGGTGTGGGCATGGATATAGGGGGAGTGTGGTCCTAACTCTTTGGGCTAACCCTCCCCCCATAATGCCAAAAGTAAGATAAATCATTTCTCTTAATATCATTTTGTGATATGTGAGCTTATTGATGAGTATTGGTCGTGAACCCAAGATATATCTTCGCGGTGTCACACCATACACTCCAACAAGGTGGCTTCGGCCACCGCCCTCTCCGTTGAGGAGAATTGGATCTTTTTGGCTGTTCTTTGCTATCCCATGTTCTTATGGGAATCACACTCACTCTTGGCTTTTATTTGATTTGGATCTTGCAATTTTGAGTGTCTAGTACCATCTCAGTTTGGCTCTCTTAATCCTAAGCCTTTCCCTACCCCTAAGCCATCTATTCTAGCACACAAGTCCCTTGTACACCTTGTGGGGTTGTTGTTTGGGGACGCACGGGCCTGGTTCTGTGTGTAACAGAATTCCAGATTTGAGGCCGGATAATCTGGCCCAAGTGTAGGCCAGATAATCCGGCCCTGGCGGATTTTGTCTTAAAGGGCAGGGATCGGGGGGAAGGGCTCATAATGAGCACTTCTCCCCCAACCCTCTCCTCCTCCTCAGCCACCGCCTGCCATCCCCCAACCCTCTCCGGCCACCGGATTTTCTGGGCCTCCCCGGATCTTCTTCTTCGCGCCTCCGGGTACCTTCTCCTTCGCGTTCTTCCTCCAATGAGTGAGGGTAACTCCCTCTCTCCCCATCTTTGGCTAGATGTGTTACTTGTTGGGTGGAATGTTGTCTAGAAGGATGTGTTTTCGCATAGAAATCATAGTCTTGCAGTTTCTAGGCACGATCTACTTTTTTGCATTCAATCTAGGTGAAATCAAAATTTTCTGCCAGGGCCGGATTATCCGCCCCTGGCTAGGCCAGATAATCCGGCCTGACAGATTCAATTCCGGTTCAGTTTCACTTTGGAGTATGCATTGAGTAGATTTGTCCTATGAACTTTTTGACTATTTTTTTCATGCTCTCTCCTGGACTTGTGTGTATGCTTATCCCCTTGCTATCACCCTTATTCTCCTCACAGGTGGTTCCAGTGTTCCCAAGACCTACACGCGCCGCCCTTACGCCAAGTACTTTCAGGACGATGGACAAGGTAACTTGGTGGACGAAGTTGAGTTGAGGAGAAGAAAGAACGAAGAGAAGCACATGGCTGAACAAGCAAAGAGGACTAGGAAAGGGGTGTCCAAGAGGAAGGGCAAGGAGACCAAGATCAACTACATGACTTTGGATGCATTCACCTATTCCTCCATCAGTCACCGTGACTTGTTTGCTGAGCTGCCTCATGATGATGAGCTAGGGGATACTCGTTTTTGGTGTGCAGAATAGAAAGGTATCTATGAAGAAGGCTCATCAGGCCTATGCACCCACTGGTACTTGTTGATGCTTTGGAGAAGGCTCATCTTGTGGATGCGATGTTTGTGGCTGAGAGGATGGGGCTGCACCATCTCATGTCTCTCCAGTGCTCCTTTGACTCTGAGGTGGTCAAGAAGCTCTTCTCCACTTTGGTTATTTGTGGGGATGAGCGTCGCACTATGAAGTGGATGACTCATGACAGGCCTATGACTGCTGATTTTCACGTGTTTGCTGAGGTTCTTGGATACTCTTTCCGCAGCAGGGCTAGAGCCAGTGGCCACCGCGTCATCACCCAGCTGAAGCCCAACAAATATGCAACTCTCTCTACTTGCACTGTGGACAATGGCATTGTGGGCACTCTGGCTGGCCTTGCTCCCATCTACGCTGCCTTAGTGAGTCTCTTCTGTGACTCCATTACTCCGAGTGGGGGCAACAATGACAGCATCTGTGGTCACCTTGTTCAGCTACTTCAATTTTCTCATGAGGTTGCCTCTTGTGAGGATGAGACGGTGCAGTACATGCTGGATGTCATGGACTTCATTTACCATGAATTGACTGATGCTATGTTCAACCGTCTGTCCATTCCCTATGCACCCTACATTATGATGCTCATCAGGCACCTACTTCCTGCTGAGGAGTTCCACATTGACTTGGTGCATAAGGCCAAGAAGATCTACACCAAGGTTCTGAAGACCTCTCACCCCTCTTCTGCTCCTGAGGGTCTCATGAGGGGTGCTCGCACGCCCCCAGCGCCTCCCGTTGCCTGTGAGATCAAGCAGCTGAACTGGTTCCAGCGTAACATTCTATGCATGGGGGTGGACACGCGCAACAGTCAGTACGAGGCATACAAGCAGCGCCATGAGTTGGCTCACTCCCAGAAGCTCATTCTCCACCATGTGTCCAGTGCTTCGGGTGATCCTCCAGCTCCTACTCCTCCCACACCATATGCTCGGTGGAACTCTTCCTCCGGGTTGAACTATGGTGAGCTGGAGTGTCACTTGTTCCCCTCTGCGCCTGCTGCTGATGATGAGGATGAGGAAGGTGACACCAAGGAGCTTGAAGATGAGGATGAGGATGAGAATGAAGACGAGGACGAGGACTTCGAGTGATCCCGTGGGGCGCTAGCATCGCTCTTCTCCCTTTTTGGTGTCTCGATGCCAAAGGGGGAGAAGTAGTTCTATTAGGATGTTCGTGGATTTGCATGGGTCGGGCATAATCATTTGCATTTTTCTATTCGCCGTTTTCTTGCTTATGCCCATTTAGCGTTGAACTTGAAATTTGTGGTTTGTGGTTGTTTGAGACTCTATGTGGTTATCTGGATTATGCCTATGGATTTCATCTCATGGATTATGCTTATGGATCTATCTATTCATATCCTACTGCTGCAGGCTTTTATCACGGAAGGCACTTATATTGGTTATCTGGTAATAATTGTGGCTTATGTCAAGGATGCCTTCCCTCTACCTCGGTGGTATGTTTTTGTTGCTCATATGTCTATGGAATAGATTCACCTATTTGTGTGCATTTGTATTCCAATGCAAAATTCTATTATGCAGACATTGAGGGGGAGTCTCTTTCATGGTTATTATTGTTTGTCTTGTGACTTTCTCCTGCTAATCCTAGTATTGTCATCTAACACCAAAAAGGGGGAGATTGAAAGAACATTTCATGTTTTCCTATGTTCTGCGTGTTAGATAACAATATTGTGGAGATTATTCATGTGCGCTAAGTGTGCAGGAAGCTTTGAGGGGGGGCCGGATTATCCGCCCCACCAAGGGCCGGATAATCCGGCCTACCTCATTGCAAAGGAAGCCAAGGCACGTCGCTCGGTATCCGGTCGGATTTTCTCCCAGAAAATCCGAACTGGGGCGGTTTTTCCTCCCCAGGCCGGATAATCCGGCTGTCGCATGGGCCGGATAATCCGGCCCCTAGTTGTTGAGCAAAAGGAGCCAAGGCGCGTCGCTCGATATCCGGTCGGATTTTCTCCCGGAAAATCCGAACTGGGGCGGTTTTTCCTTCCCAGGCTGGATAATCCGGCCTTCACATAGGACCGAATAATCCGGGGCCCAGAAGTTGATCAAGGACAAGCTCGACACAAGGCTCTGTTTGGGGGCGGATTATCTGCCGGATATTCCGAGTCTGTGGCGGTGTTTCCCCAGGCCGGATAATCCGTCCCTCACTTGGGCCGGATAATCCGACCCCCAAAGAGTTCAACGGCTGCTTTCTGAAGGGGGGGGGGTATAAATACCCCTTCTTCCCCAACGATCAGAACTCTTGATTCATTCGAAATTGACCAGACATTATGCAAGAGCTCTCATTCTCGATCTCCCACTTTAACCACCCGAAGGTCTTGATCTTTGGGGGAATTGAAGGAGGAGAAGTTCATCATCATCATCACAAATCAAGCGCTTCAACTCCTCTCCATTCACTTGGAGAAATCCCTGATCTAGTATTCTTGTCAATACCTAAATCTTGTTCATTGTATTTGATAACTTTGTTCTTGTAGCAGCTTGTTGTCATTTCGGGAGCCTCCAAGTTGTTTGTGGAGTTGTTGCCCCGCTAGTTGTGTAAAGGCGCCGGTGCCTGCCTCGAAGGGTACCTATAGTGGAAAGGTGGATCAGGCCTTTGGTGGCGGGATCCATCGGAGAACAAGGTGAGGCCTATTGTGGCATGGTGGTCTTAGTACCGCCCACTCCTCCAACGCAGACGTACTTCCCTTAACAAGGAAGGAACTGTGGTCAAAAAAATCCTGTGTCTCCGCGTGCTTCACTACGGTTTACCCGTTCCTCTTCCACTCGCTCTTTACTCGCTAGTAGATAGGTTTGCATATAGGGAAATTCCACCTAATAGTTTATCTAGAGAATTTACCATTTGTGCTAAGCCTAAAATTGAAAAAGTATTAAAATTTGGTGTAGCACCTATTCACACCCCCTGTAGGTGCCCATACGATCCATTTCACCTTCGCACATAGTCTTTTTTGTCACATACTAATGAGAAAAAATATCAAACTTGTTATATCGATCATGTCTCAAAAAAACCTTCATAAATGGCCTATCTCATTCGAGGTTTCCTGGCATTCGGGTCAAATGACCAATGTTATGGCTAAAATCAAGGCATAGTTTGTGATAACGAGCCCATATTGTGCATGCATGTGTATAATGGGATGACAAACAATGTTGCAAGAGGAAGTTTTCCTTTTCGTCACATGAAAAAAACCATTTTCTATTTTTCGAGTGATAAAACCGGGGTGTTTTGTGAAGCAACCACTAGATGAAAGTTTCAAAATGATACCACTCCATTTTAAAAAAAAATACTATACCACCTTACATGAACATTGTCCTAACAGGGGAATCTGAAACCTTTCCGTCCACCCCTGGTGAAAAAGACAAATTCCCGTCGGATCGGTTGGAAGTGGGTTAGATATGAACTACATGTACATGATCACATGCTCATAATTTATTATAAAAATCATTTTTAGATTCATAATATGCTATTTCATCAGAGATCTGAACTTATTTTTTCATTTTCATGTTTTAAACTTGTTTTTTAATAGTTTTCTATTAAAGCATGGATTTTGAAAATAAATAAATAAATTGCAGATTTTTTCAAAAAATCTTGAGACTTCAGATTTCCAATGTGTAGGTAGAATAGATGTTTAGGAGAATTTTTGGGCTGATTTAGAGAATGTCGATTTTTTTGCTTAGAAATAGGGTCGTTTACCCTACCTTTGGAGCTCATTTATCATGACTATATGTTGTACTACATAAAAGGCATTAGATTAATCATGTAAAGTTTGTAATATTAGAGACAAAATTCGAAAACAACAAAACAAAGAAAATTACAACTAGCAATATTGGATAAAATTCAAAATCTGTCTCAAACAAGATGAATTTTGGCTAAAATTTGAATATTTGCTCAAATTTGATACAAGTTTTCATCAGCAACATTATTGAAAGTACCAATAACATTACATCACATGTTTTCACTTCTTCTTCTTGGCACTCGCTTTCGTTTTCTCCTTCTTACCTTGCTTTTTGGTTCCACACCAAGAAGCACAACCATGCTCTTTGTTTTCTTTGCATCACTACATCTAGGCCTGCGCACAACACAACCTAAAGATGCAACTACATCAGTTTTCACAACATCACCTGGTAGCACAACTTCTAGCTCATCATCATGTGGCAGCTCACCAGCATCACCTTGCATCACGACATCCAGATTGGCATCAGGTGGCAGCTCAACAGCATCACGTTGTAGCACAACATCCAGATTGGCATCAGGTGGCAACTCAACATCATCACCTGGTAGCATAAATTCTCTCTCATCATCATGTGGCAGCTCAACAACATCACCTTGCAGCACAACATCCAGATTGGCATTATGTGGCATCTCAACAACATCAACTTGGAAACTCCTCTTTCTTCTAAAATCACCAACTCTTCTCTTTTTGGTTGGCCAACACGTTTCAATCACAAGGGGCTCAAATGCGTCATCCCTGAAGTCCAAAGCATTTCATACGTTCAATAAGTGAATAAAGCAGAAAAAACAAGTGGACGGAATGAAAAAAATTTTACCTAGAAGGAGTGTACTGGCATTTGGCTGATCCATCTCGGTGCCCAAGTTCTTCACAGAGCTTGCATCTATTTTTGTTACCTTTTTGTTGCCTTTTAGGCTTTTCATTTTTCTTTCCCTTCTTGCTACTCCCACCTTTCTCGAACCATGCTTTGAATCTGCTCACTTTAGGCCACCCAGCCTTTCTTCTAGTTAGAGGAGGACACAAGGAGAATTCAATGTCAACTTCAGGCCACTGAGACTGATCTGTAAGTGCTAGAATAGGAGTTGCATATGCAGCTTTGAATCTTGCAACTGAATAATACTCATGCAAATATGGATGCATATTTATCCCGGGTAGGGAGGCCAAGAAAAGTATGGCATGCTCACAAGGCTTTCTTGTGTGTTGCCACTCAAAGCAAGTGCAGTCATGCAGTTCAGTGTTAACAACATGCCTTCTACCAGTCTTAGTATCCCTAACTTCAGCCCCCCACAAAGAAGATTTATCAACACACAAATGTGAAAGATTTTGCTCCTGTTGACTACCTGTTGCACCACATCAGGAAGCTTATCCCCTTGCAAAACATGAGCAAGCCTTTGATACATTGCAAATGTATCTATAATTTTTTATGTTCCATGCTTGGTTTTTTCTACTTTCTTATGTTTTATCCACACTTTGGAGTACTTTTCATATGATTTCTTGGACTAACCTATTAACAAGAGCCATAGAGCCAGCTGTCTGTTTTCTGTTGTTTTTGGTTCCAGGAAAGTCAGAAAATGAATATTCTCGAAATTGGACGGGACAAAAGCCAAAATTATTATTTTACCGAGGTACACCTAGAGCCAGAATACGAGACAGAGAGGGGCTGGGGCCCAGCCACACCACCTAGCCGCGCGGCCAGGCTTGGCCCACGCCATGGGGTGGTCTGGCCAGCCTAGGCACCCACTCGGCCTCTCCTTCCGCTTATAAGTTGCCTCCGATACAGAAACCCTAAGGACCCAATCAAAAATCCACGAAAGAGTCTGTAGCCGCCGTCATCTCCATCCCTAGATCGGGAGGGATCTGAAGCTCTTCCCGGCACCCTGCCGGAGAGGGGAATTCACCCTGGAGGCCTTCTTCATCATCATGCAAGCCTCCGGTGTGATGCGTAAGTAGTTCATCTCTGTACTACAGGTCCATGTAGTAGCTAGATGGCTGGTTCTCCTCCTTTGTGCTATCATGTTTAGATCTTGTGAGCTCCGTTTATGATCAAGATTGTCTATTTGTAATTCTGCATGTTGTGTTTGTGGGGATCCGATAGATATTGAGATGCTATTTCAGATTGATTATTGATTCTATCATGCCTTTGTTATTTGTGATCTTGCATGCTTTCCGTTGTTAGTAGATATCTTGGCCAAGTAGATGCTAGCAACTCCAAGAGTTAGTATTTATGCTCGATAGTGGGTTCATGCCTCTAGTAATCTGGGAAGTGACAGAAATCTCTAAGGCACTAGATGTGATGTTGCTACTAGGGAGAAAACAACAATCCTTTATTCATAGAACAATTGTATTGTTTACATTACACGCAATTCTAAGGCAATTATCTGTTCCTTGCAACTTAATACTGGAGGGGGTTCGGATGATAACCTGAAGGTGGATTATTAGTCATAGATGCAGTTGGATGGTGGTCTATGTATAATGTTGTAATGCCGAATCGACTCTCAAAGGAGTCAAGATGAGTAGTATATGCTTGTATGCTTTCTCGATGTTTGTCAATTGCCCCGCTGTAATTTGTTCACCCAGCATGTTATTTATCTAAAGGAGAGCCACCTCTAGTGAACTATGGATCCCGGTCCTTTTTATTTACATACAATCTATAAACTGATTCTACTTTGTGTTTACTTTCTGCAAATTATTACTTCCTTCCATTCGATACGTTTAATCCTTTGTTTTCCGCAAAACACGGTGAGATTGACAATAATGGTGTCCAAAAGGAAGTAGGGATTCAAGTCTCATAAAGATTGTTCCAAAAATTATGGTACTTATAGATTTCAACTCTCATTGCCCCTATCATAAGCATCTTGAAGTGATTAAGGTTAAAGTGACACAACTAAGAGGATATGCTTGAGAAGTTATAAACCGAAATCTCATGCCCCTTACATATGAAGACCGAACCTCATGCTACTCAACTTTAGTCACGAGTAAGCTCTTGTCATTGTAAGTACATGTGTATCATAAAGAACCGCCAACGGGGTACCCCTTGCACATGATACGAGAGCTTTCCCATAATCAAAATGACAAGGCAGGCAGACAATGAGCATCTCAGCGATCTTTTTATTTGCTATTTGCATAGGTTTTTATTGAGGATGCTTCATAGAGTGCTCATTATGGTGATGCTGCAAGTTTCCACCATGATTAGGCATGGCTTAGGCTAGCGGCCCAAGCGTTTCTCTAACACACATACAAACTCCATGATCTTACAAGTTCCACTTTTATTTCACACCGTCGGGATCCGTAATAAAAAGAACATGATATCAACGGGGTACAAAGTACAAGTGCAATGTTGAAAGCGTTCCCCATGAAACATGGTTCTGCTAATTTCAACTTATAAAGCGCAAGCATATACGCAACAAAGAAGGACCCGATGGTTCAAGTTTATTAGATGCAAAAAAAGTAAAGTGTGCCATCAAGTTCGTGAGAGCTTTAATCACTAGTTTTCTGATAACAAGTTTAATTTGGAAGGTAAACAAAAGCATGAATATACTTGGAATAGCATAAGATAGTAGGTAGGTATGGTGGACTCTTTGGAATAACTTGGTTTAGGGAGTTGGATGCATGAGTGGAACTCATACTTTGTTGTGGAGGCTAGCAAAAGACTGGGAGCGACAAACTAAGAGAGCAATAATGGCCATAATCATGTAGAGTGACAAAACATCATTGATCAAAGCATAAAGTGATACTACAAGTTGAAAACTAAAGGATCATAAAGGCTATGGTTACTTGAGATAGTCATAACATGGTGTGAGCATGCGCCAAGTCAACCCAAATAAAGCATCAAAGGAGAATACCACTATACTATGCTTTAATATGATAAAACAACGCATGATTCATCCAAGGCACATTAAGAAATCTCAATTGTTTATAACAAGTCATGCTACATCAAACAATACTAAGCATAAAGACAAAACAATATCAAGCATGGCATGACAAAGCATAGGCCATAGTCAAAAACGAGCTCTTTTTACCACATAAGCATGAACTTTCCTACTCTTTTCCAAACCAAACCAAACTATCTGCAAACCAATGTATGAAGAGGGGGTCTAACCAATTTATTAAGAAAACTAAACAAACAAAAGAAAACGAAAAAACAAAACGAAAACGAAAAAGAAGACGCTCCAAGAACAACACAACTGTGCATGAAACAATAAAAATGAAGCGTTTGGAAGAAACCTGTAATTTTTATTGATGAAGAAGGGGACGCCTTGGGCATCCCCAAGCTTTGATGCTTGTACTTCTTGGATATTTCTTGGGGTGACACGCGTTGTATCCCCAAGCTTGAGCTTTAGTCCATCCTTCATCTCATTACTCATTCCTTCCATACACCTGAAATTTTCCTTCATATAAAACTTCACACAATCTTTATTAGCAACATTAGTGCACTCAGGATAAATAAGTCTAAGGTTCAGTTCTAACACCAAATAAACTTCCATTATAACACTAGCTACTATAGCACTTCCCTCAAAAATCTCAATTCCCCAAAAGAACTCAAAAAAGGAACCAACAAGAAGCAAATGCAGAAAATGGCAGAAATCTGTCAAAAAAGACCAGCAGGTAAAGACGAATTTTTTTAAAGACCTTCTGTTGCTCAAATCAAAAAGTGTTGAACTAACTAAAGTTAGATAACAACCTGGGGCAGAAGCACAAAAATTCACACCTCAAAAAGACGTTGAGAGAATTTACACGAATTTGTACGGTGAAGCACATAAATCTGTTTCGATACAGCAACTTTCCCAATCATTACTTCTCTCTTATTAGAGGTTACTCTTAGCACAAAAAGCAAATAAAAAGGATAAGGAGCAGTTATTACTGAAGTAATAACTTCCAAGACTCATCTAAAACTTTTGGGTTATCTCCCAATAAGTACTTTTCTTTAACGCCTTTAAGTTAGGCATAAGAAGCAAGAAAGAATCAAGTGTTCTCGAATGAAGAAGCATTAGGACCAAATTTTGTTTTCATAGGAGAAGCAAAAGAAATCTTCTCTCTCTTCTTAGGGAAGTGTTCTATACCTTTATTGAGTGGGAGTTGATATTTAATGGTGCCTTCTTTCATATCAATAATGGCACCAACAGTTCTAAGAAAAGGTCTTCCCAAAGTAATAGGACAAGAAGCATTGCATTCAACATCCAAAACATAGAAATCAACGGGGACATAGGCATTGTTAACCATAATAATAACATCATTAATACTCCCCATGAGTTTCTTTTTAGCATTCTCATCAAGTGGGACATTCAAATAACAATCTTCAAGAGGAGGCAAATCAAGCATATCATAAATCCTTCTAGGCATAATAGAAACACTACTATCAAGATCACATAAAGCTTTGAAATCAAAGTCATTCACTTTCATATTAATGATGGGTTCCCAACCATCTTCTTGTTTTATAGGAATAGAAGCTTTATGTTTCATCTTTTCTTCTTTAATCTTTATGAGAGCATCAGTAATGTGTTTTGTAAAGGCCATGTTCATAGCACTAGCATTAGGACTTTTAGCAAGCTTTTGTAGGAACTTAATAACTTCAGAGATGTTGCAACCATCAAGATGAAAATCATAATTATCATTTAAAGTAGTAGAACTATTACTAGCCTCAACACTAGTGGTGGTAATAGTAGAAACACTAATGTTTCTAGCAATTTAATCTTCTCTTTCCCACTTAGCATGTAATTCAGCTAATAGTCTAACATTTTCATCAATTCTTACTTGTATAGCATTGGTAGCTGCAAAGGGATTATCATTAGTTTCAGGTTTAGCAGCCATTTTATTCAAAGAAGATTGAGCTTCAGCCAAAGATGCTATATTTCTTTCAGCATTAGAGAGTTTTTCCTCAATAGTTTTATTGAAAGCAGTTTGCTTACTAATAAAGTCTTTAAGCATTACTTCAAGTTCAGAGGGTGCACTCCTATTATTGCCGTAAGAACTTCCATAAGCATTACCATTGTTGGGAGGATATGGCTTGTAATTGTTGTTTCCAAAATTACTCATATAAGCATTATTGCCAAAGTTGTTATTTCTTATGAAGTTCACATCAACTTGATCTTCTTGAGCAACCAAAGAAGCTAAAGGAACATTATTTGGATCAATATGGGCTTTCCCATCAACAAGCGTAGACATAATAATATCAATCTTATCACTCAAGGAGGAAGTTTCCTCAACAGAATTTACCTTCCTACCTTGTGGAGCTCTCTCAGTATGCCATTTAGAATAATTAGCCATCATATTGTCCGGAAGTTTTGTTGCAACACCCAAAGTGATGGTCATAAAGGTACCTCCAGCAGCAGAATCCAATAGGTTCCTTGAAGAATAGTTCAATCCTGCATAAAAGGTTTGGATGATCATCCAAGCAGTCAGTCCGTGAGTGGGGCCATTCTTTACCAAAGATTTCATTCTTTCCCAAGCTTGAGCAACATGCTCATTATCAGATTGTTTAAACTTCATTATTTCACTTCTCGTAGATATAACCTTAGCAGGAGGATAGTATTTTCCAATAAAAGCATCTTTGCACTTAGTCCAAGAATCAATACTATTCCTAGTTAAGGAATTCAACCATTCTTTAGATTTTCCTCTCAAAGACAAAGGAAACAATTTCAACTTAATAATATCACCATCTACATCCCTATGCTTTTGCATCTCACAAAGTTCAACAAAGTTATTTAGATGGGAAGCAGCATCTTCATTACCAATACCAGAAAATTGTTCTCTCATAACAAGATTGAGCAAAGCAGGTTTTATCTCAAAGAAAGTATCTTTAGGCTCAGGTGGAGCAATAGGTGTGCTCATAAAATCATTGTTGTTGGTACTAGTGAAGTCACACAACTTAGTGTTTTCAAGAGTAGTCATTTTTTTTGGGTTTTCAAATAAGAAAGCAAACTAGTAAAACTAATTTTGTGTGTGTTTTTGATAAAGAAACAAGTAAACAAAGCAAAACAAAAATAACAAAGTAAAGAGATTGGTTATGAGGGACTCCCCTTGTGAAGATGTCCTTGACTCCCCGGCAACGGCGCCACAAAAATGCTTGATGGCTCAATGTACGACGCCAGAAAAGTGCTGGTGTGGTGTTGATGTAGAGCTCGTTGGGAACCCCAAGAGGAAGGTATGATGAGCACAACAGCAAGTTTCCCTCAGTTATGAAACCAAGGTTTAATCGAACCAGTAGGAGCAAGGAAACACCCCAAAGGTGTTGCTAGCTGAGCCTTGGCAGGGTGCACTACCGGTGCTAGTAGCAACGTGGAGACCTACACAACACAACCACAGAACTTTGTCCCCAACTTGCAATGAGGTTGTCAATCTCACCGTGTTTTGCAGCAAACAAAGGATTAAACGTATCGAATGGAAGGAAGTAATAGTTTGTAGAAAGTATACACAAAGCAGAAACAATTTATAGATTGTATGTAAAGAAAAAGAACAGGGATCCATAGTTCACTAGAGGTGGCTCTTCTTAAGATAAATAACATGTTGGGTGAACAAATTATAGTGAGGCGATTGACAAACATCGAGAAAGCAACACATGCATATACTAATCATCTTGACTCCTTTGAGACTTGATTGGGCATTACAATATTATACATAGACCGCCATCCAACTGCATCTATGACTAATAATCCACCTTTAGGTTATCATCCGAACCCCCTCCAGTATTATGTTGCAAGCAACATATTATTTCTTTACGAATTGCATGTAATGTAAAAAATACGATTGTTCTATGAACAAAGGATTGTTGTTTTCTCCCTAGTAGCAACAGCACATCTAGTACCTTAGAGATTTCTGTCACTTCCCCATATTACCAGAGGCATGCACCCACTATCGAGTATAAATACTAACTCTTGGAGTTGCTAGCATCTACTTGGACAAGATAGGTACTAACAACGAAAAGCATGCAAGATCACAAATAACAAAGACATGATAGAATCAATAATCAATCTGAAATAGAATCTCAATATCCATCAGATCCCTGCAAACACAACATGTAAGAATTACAAATAGATGATCTTGATCATGAACGGAGCTCACAAGATCTAGACATGAAAGCACAAAGGAGGAGATCCATCCATCTAGCTACTACATGGATCCGTAGTCCAAGGATGAACTACTCACGCATCACATCGGAGGCTTGCATGGTGATGAAGAAGGCCTCCAGGGTGAAATCCCCTCTCCGGCAGGGTGCCGGGAAGAGCTTCAGATCCCTCCCGATCTAGGGATAGAGATGACGGCGGCTACAGACTCTTTCATGGATTTTTGATCGGGCACTTAGGGTTTTCGTCCCGAGGGCATCTTATAGGCGGAAGGAGAGGCCGAGGGGGTGCCGGAGGCAGCCACACCACCCCCTGGCGCGGGGTAGGCTAGGCCGCGTGGCCAGGTGGTGTGGTGGCCCCCTGGCCCCTCTCCGTCTCGTATTCTGGCATCTGATGACTTCCGGAAAAATAGGCACTTTGGCTTTTGTCCCGTCTAATTCCGAGAATATTCATTTTCTGACTTTCCTAGAACCAAAAACAGCAAAAAATAGGCAGCTGGCATTGTGGCTCTTGTTAATAGGTTAGTCCAAGAAATCATATGAAAAGTACTGCAAAGTGCGGACACAACACAAGAAAGTGGATAAAACCAAGCATGGGACATCAAAACTTATAGATACATTTGCAGTGGTAAAGAGAGCTTGTTTTTGACTGTGGCCTATGCTTTGTCATGCCATGCTTGATATTGTTTTGGCTTTTTGCTTAGTATTCTTTGTTGTAGCATGACTTGTTATAAACAATTGAGATTGCTTAATGTGTCTTGGATGATTCAGGCGTTGTTTTAGCATTTAAAGCATAGTATAGTGGTATTCTCCTTTGATGCTTTATTTGGGTTGACTTGGCACATGCTCACACCATGTTATGACTATCCCAAGTCACCATAAGCCTTTATGATGCTTTAGTTTCAACTTGTAGTATCACTTTATGCTTTGATCAATGATGTTTTGTCGCTCTGCAAGATTATGGCCATTATTGCTCTCTTAGTCTGTCGCTCCCAGTCTTTTGCTAGCCTCCACAACCAAGTATGAGTTCCACTCATGCATCCAGCTCCCTAAACCAAGTTATTCCAAAGAGTCCACCATACCTACCTATTAGCATATGCTATTCCAAGTATATTCATGTTTTTGTTTACCTTCCAAATTAAACTTGTTATGAGAAAACTAGTGATTAAAGCTCTCACGAACTTGATGGCACACTTTACTTTTCTTGCCCTTAATAAAATTGGACCATTGTGTCGTCTATGTTGTATATGCTTGCACTTATTTGTTAGGGATTAGCAGAACCATGTTGTCATGGGGAACGCTTTCGACATTGCACGGGTACTTTGTACCTAGTTGATATCATGCTCTTTTGTCTATGGATGTCGTCGGTGTGAAATGAAAGGGGAGCTTGTAAGTCCATGGAGTTATGTATATGTGTTAGAGAAACGCCTGGGCCGCTGGTCTAATCCATGCTGACATGGTGGAAACCTACAGCGTAACCATAATGAGTTGTCTATGAAGCATTCTTCTTATAAAAAAATAGTCCTATATTGAGAAAAAAAAGAGAGAAAAGAGGAAAGAGAGAAAAAAGCACCATATTCCCATGGTAAATAAGTAGATTGCCGAGATGCTCGTTGTCTGCTTGCCTTGTCATTTTGATATGAGGATTATTCCGTATCATCGGGCAAGAGGTACCCTGTTGGCGGTTCTCTATGATACACATGTACTTACGATGACAAGAACTTACCGGTGACTAAACTTGAGTAGCATGAGGAGCGGCCCTCGTATTCAAGGGACATGAGATTTCTAACTTATACTTCGTCAAGCATGTACACCATAGTTTGTTCACTTTAACCTTAATCACTTCAAGATGCGTATGATAGGGGCAATGAGAGCTGAAAGCTATTAAGTACCATAATTTTTGGAAGCTCTTTATGAGACTTGAATCCCTACTTCCTTCTATGAAGGCCTTTCTTCCACTATATATATTGAGTCTCGACCTTCTATCTTTATGCACCTACTTTGAGAGCATAGTGGCCATTCTTAGTTCTATGTGCATTGTCCCAAGACTTGTTGATTGATGCATAGCTTTGATATTGCTTGTTTTAAACTATTTGTATCTAGTCACTCTTATAACCATTGAAGGTGTCCTATGCATTTATATTTGCTACTCTATGAGGGACAAGCTGAATACTACTATGCTATGTTTTATTTATGTGAAACAAACAAACGTCTTGCAAAGCATTGCTATTCATGAATCTTTTGTTTGTGCCTTTTCATGTTGCAACATAGTTTCTTTGTCTTATTGCTAGAACTTTGTCTTTCATGTTATGATTGAAGTACTATGATCCCAGCTTTGAATTTTTTACAAATACTTTGATCAAGTTTATGATGGTGCATGTCACCTCAAAAATTATTCTTTCTTTTTATCACTTACCTACTCGAGGACGAGCAGGAGTTAAGCTTGGGGATGTTGATACATTGCAAATGTATCTATAATTTTTGATGTTCCATGCTTGGTTTTATCTACTTTCTTATGTTTTGTCCACACTTTGGAGTACTTTTCATATGATTTCTTGGACTAACCTATTAACAAGAGCCACAGTGCTAGCTGCCTGTTTTCTGCTGTTTTTGGTTCCAGGAAAGTCAGAACATGAATATTCTCGGAATTGGATGGGACAAAAGCCAAATTTATTATTTTACCGAGGGACACATGGAGCCAGAATACGAGACAGAGAGGGGCTGGGGCCCGGCCACACCACCTGGCCGCACGACCAGGCCTAGCCCATGCCAGGGGGTGGTCTAGCCAGCCTAGGCACCCCCTCGGCCTCTCCTTCCGCCTATAAGTTGCCTCTAATACAGAAACCCTAAGGACCCGATCAAAAATCCATGAAAGAGTCTATAGCCGCCATCATCTCCATCCCTAGCTCAGGAGGGATCTGAAGCTCTTCCCGGCACCCTGCCGGAGAGGGGAATTCACGCTGGAGGCCTTCTTCATCATCATTCAAGCCTCCGGTGTGATGCGTGAGTAGTTCATCTCTGGACTACGGGTCCATATAGTAGCTAGATGGCTGGTTCTCCTCCTTTGTGCTATCATGTTTAGATCTTGTGAGCTCCGTTCATGATCAAGATCATCTATTTGTAATTCTGCATGTTGTGTTTGTGGGGATCCGATGGATATTGAGATGCTATTTCAGATTGATTATTGATTCTATCATGTCTTTGTTATTTGTGATAGTGCATGCTTTCCGTTGTTAGTAGCTATCTTGGCCAAGTAGATGTTAGCAACTCCAAGAGTTAGTATTTATGCTCGATAGTGGGTTCATGCCTATGGTAATCTGGGGAAGGGACAGAAATCTCTAAGGCACTAGATGTGATGTTGCTACTAGGGAGAAAACAACAATCCTTTATTCATAGAACAATCATATTGTTTACATTACACGCAATTCGTAAGGCAATTATCTGTTGCTTGCAACTTAATACTGGAGGGGGTTCGGATGATAACCTGAAGGTGGATTATTAGTCATAGATGCAGTTGGATGGAGGTCTTTGTATAATGTTGTAATGCCCAATCAAATCTCAAAGGAGTCAAGATGAGTAGTATATGCTTGTATGCTTTCTCGATGTTTGTCAATTGCCCCGCTATAATTTGTTCACCCATCATGTTATCTATCTTAAGGAGAGCCACCTCTAGTGAACTATGGACCCCGGTCCTTTCTTTTACATTCAATCTACAAATTGTTTACTGCTTTGTGTTTACTTTCTGCAAACTATCACTTCCTTCTATTCGATACATTTAATCCTTTGTTTTCAGCAAAACCGGTGAGATTGACAACCTCATCGCAAGTTGGGGACAGAGTTCTGTGCCTGTGTTGTGCAGGTCTCCACGTTGCTACTAGCACCGGTAGTGCACCCTGCCAAGGCTCAGCTAGCAACACCTTTGGGGTGTTTCCTTGATCCTATTGGATTGATAACCTTGGTTTCATACTAAGGGAAAACTTGATGTTGTGCTCATCATACCTTCCTCTTAGGGTTCCCCAACGAGCTCGATATATTTTGGGCCATCAGCCTTCTCCTCAATTCCCACAACCTCATGATCATGATCTTGATTTGGTCAACCATATCATGAACAGGCAAGTCTTTTAACTCCTTCACCTTGCTATTAAAATTTTCTTCCAAGTTATTGTTGATACGATCACACTTGATGGCAGTGTTAAATCCTGACCTATACCATAATAGAGAATAGTATTGGTTCATCCAAGGGGCAAATGTAATGTCTGCTACCATTATCTTCCCAAGATGATATGAATGTGTTGGTTTAGTGTAAGATCTTGCTGCTGGCCACAACCTGCCATAATCATCTCCTTTGAATTTTTGGATCACATTCATCCACATATGACCAAATCACTCCCTCTGCTCAGCATGGGGGAAAACAGTCTTCATTGCATTTTCTAGCCCTTTACATGCATCTGTGTGGACTGCCAAAGGTGACACTGGACCTATGCATCTTTTTAACTGCATCATGAACCATGTCCATGAAACCTCTATCTCAGATTGAAACAGGCCAATAGCAACAAGAAACATCCAATTGTGACCATCTAGAGCATTGCATGCTGCCAATTGACCATTCCACTTGGCAGTCAAAAAAGATGAATCTATGCTCAAATATGGATGGCACCCTTCCTTGAAGCCATCAATGCAAGGCTTTAAAGCCATGAAGAACTTAGAGAAAAAATACTTTGCCATATGCTATTACCTTAGTATCCATCTCCACAACACTCCTAGGTAATCTTTTCTCCACTTCTACTTTGAAGTTATAAAGCATTCTAAAGGTATTTCCCAATCACCATATAATTCTTTCATTGACCTTTGTTTTGTCTTCCACACTGTGGTATATTTCAACTTAATTGGGTACTGCTTTTCCATGTGTACTAAAAGCTTTTTTGCACTGGAGTTTGGTGTCTTGGCTAAAATAGGAGTGATCTTTTCTACCACCCAAAATTGAGATGTCATGGTGGATACTTTCTGTGAACTAGTCATACAAGTATGTGCATTTGGAATTTGATTCACCCTGACTGTTCTTTCATCAGGTTGGCGTCTAGCAAATATATACGACTTCAAGGCCTTGCACCACCATCAAAACCTTTGCACACTACATAAAATTTCTTCTTATCAGTCCACTTAGTCTTTGTTTCAAACTCATGTCTGACTGCATAAGTTCCGAAACACATCCTGAACTCTTCCATGCTTGGAAACATTCTCCCTACTTCAATAACAGGGTTCTCTTTGTCATACAAATGTACTAGCTCATCATCATGTGCATCATCAACATCATTTACAACATTTTGCATCAATTCTAGATCTACATCTTCATAGGAGGATTGTCAGTTATCAAAATCTGTAGCTTTATCCCCTTCCTTCTCCTTCTCATATTTCTCGTCGACAGGAATGCCAAAAAGTTTGGCCATTTCAATGTCAGACATTGGTGCAATCACCAAATCAGTACACCCATTAAGTTCAACTGTATTCCAATCAATAGAAAGAACCTTTTCAACACTATCATCCCGGGCTTATTCATCTGCAACACCCTCCTCTGTTAGTACTACTGTTAATTCAGTAACTATGGGCAAAACCGGGCTCTGTGCAGCCCAATCGTCTTCCACCATCTGCAAAGCCAACTTGGAGGGAACATATCCGACCCTCGAATCACAGTTCAGATCAACGAGCTTTGCATTTATATCAGTGACCATGCGCCTCGGAATAGAGGATGGGCTGTGGCCAATGGTGGGGAGTCTCAAGCCCTGAATGGTCATGGCACATCTGAGAGAACATTTCGTGGAACAGGTGTGCATGTGGGAGTATGAGCTGATGGGGGACTTCCTCTCCATAAAGATGGAGGAGGGCTCCTCACTGGATGAGCACTTATTGCGCCTCTACAATGTGTATATGAGTCTGGCATACTACCTGGACAACTGATACTCAAGCTCATTTGCGATGGGAGTTGTGCTGTGGTCGCTTACTCCAAGCTTCCAAGCACAAGTCAGGATCTGCGTTATGAGAGGTGACACGGAAACACTGGATTTCCTTGAGTTCATATCACATTTCAGAAATGTGATAGATGAACCCAATGTCACTGGAGTCGTCAACGACAAAGGTATATATTTGATATACAATTTTATAAATGTTATAATCTTGCAAACACATTGCAGTGTTAAAGTATATCTAATACTTGTTCTGTTTTACTGAAAACAGGTCCTTCTACATAGCGGTGCTTGCTGGAGAGGAGGTGACGTTGCGTGTTGATGGCGAGCATGATGATGATGGCCAACGACACTCTCCCTTGACATTTATCACTTAGTTTGTGTTTAGGATGATTAGTGTAATCAAGAGATTGTGAACTTCTTTAGTTTGTCTCACACTTCGTGAGACAGTTATTCATATAAGTTTGTAACAAACAGTTGTTTTGCTCTTATGAATGATTTCTATTCATGTTCATATCTTGTTTGATTACTTGTGAATTATCCTTATTGTTTTGAAACTAATTGATAATGTATGAACATTTGTAAAACATTAAAAATGCCTTGTTTAAAATACCCAATTTAATGATATGTTCATTAATGAATGAAACCATTGTTTAAATTCAAAGTTATGTGATAATATGTGAAAGTCATTCGATTTCTTCTCACATATAAATCATGCCTAAGTTCGGCAAAATAACTTGAACACCGTGTATTACTTGAATACAAAGTGTTTGATGAATTGTTAAAAGGTAATACATATTCGATGTATTGTGTTTTAACGAAAATGGTAATTATCATTAAATGATTGTTTAAATGTGTAAAGTAAGTTTGAGGAAGGAAACATGAATATGAAACTATTTGATTTGATCAAAGAATTTCGTCAACAAAGGTATAAGTATAAAATAGAATCTAATTGCTATGATTTGATCAATAGTAATGAAATTCGAATTTATAAGAATGGCATAAAAGAAATTGTGGAATGCAAAGTGTTTTGAAACGTCAAAATGCAAAGCATCACAATATGATATTAGATATCAAAGGGGGTTGAATAGAAGGCACCAAATAAATCGTTGTAGTATATGTAGAGACCATTAGCTTAGAAATAGTTAGCACTCAATTAGTATTAGTGAACCATTTGAATTCGTGAAAGTTTTGGGGTTATTCGATATAACCAAAACAATAGCGAATAAGTCCTTGTAGAGTATTCATTGGAAACTTTGAATATGAAACCCATAGCTCAAACCAAAAGGAAAGCAAGATTCGTATTGCTGAGTTTTTGGAGCATTCTTGAGAAAGCTCACTTCTAGTGAAGTTTCTCAATTATGGAGCAAATGGAAATTAGTGTAAAACACGATGAGGATTCAAAACCCTGCATCAGAGTGTTGAGAAGCGCAACGAACATCGTTCCTGAACGATTCCCTACATGGAAGGAAAGAATCAATGATTTTGATCATTGTGCTTTTCCTCCACTATTGTTTTTCGCTACATGAAGTAGGATTCAAAATGTAAATCCATATCTTGTATGGAGACATTTGTGAACCACTTGTCATGATTTTTGAAATATGACATACCTACGAACTACAAAGGAAATGATGGTAAACTAGAGTTATGAGAAATCCTAAAAGCAAAATTCCCTTGAGATTAGAAAGCAATTCATTGCTGAATCTCACAAGTAAAAGGAGTTACTTGAATTTTCCCAAATGACTGCAAAGCCATAGTAGGAAAAAGGGGTGAATGACAAAAGCACAATTTGTCAAGTATTGGATGAATTCAAATGAATTTGATTCATGTGTGCTAGACGTCTAGTGGATTTAAAACTAGTAAAGTACTAGTATCTCATAATAAATCTCCAAGTTTGATATTTGATCAAAGGATTTTGAAGTTATTCAAAAATAATAAGGAGATATGCAATTTTCATAAAATTGAGTGGGAGGTATGAAAGTCTTCCTAAAACAATATGTGATTGACATATTTTTAAGTGGGAGCAACATAAGACTCAAATTCAAATATGTAGGAACATAGTTTGAGTAAGAGTACTGACTCATACCCAAATATGTTAGCAACATATTTCGAGTGGGAGCTTATAGGAGTAATTCTTAAAAGTAAGTTAAGGATGAAAGCGCAAATACTTATAAATAAGGATTTATAATATGTAGAAGTTGATAATATATGTATTATGATATTATGTAGTATTCCTTAAGAGATTCTGAAAAAAGGGTTTCATAATAGAAGTTAATTAAGGAACTAGTCCTTGATAACTAAAATTAGGAATAGCATTAAGTTTGACATCATTGGTTAAAAGAAAGAAAAAAGGATGATCGTCATCCGCTATGTTGAGACATAGGTTCTATCTTAGAAACCATGATGATAAACTTAGCATAATATGTGATCCAAAGAAAGAACGTTTGAAAGTGATTAAGTTCGAATCACAGAACGTTGAGCTGAGTTTTTGTCCGAAGTGTCTAGTAGAGAACTGTGGATATAGTTTCCAAATCCATAAAGGATAACATATCTAAAAGCATAAAGGGTTATGTTATAAGGGTATATGTTGGAAACTCCTGTAGATACCAATTAAAGTCAAGTAGGAAGCGAGGTGAACAAAATATCGAAAGTTGCACCGAGTGTACTAGTGTTTCGATGAATACATTTATAATATTAGATAAGGGTACCATCTAAGGTGTTGTATAAAGTTATGGCGGGGCTAGTTCGCTTTTAACGTAGAATGATGTGTCCTAGGGCACAGTGCCCATGAGAAAGCCCTCGAGGTTGATCTAACGTCACTTTAGGCTCCTGGAATCAGACCTCATTCTGCTGCCATAGCGACGATGCATACACACAGATGTTGTCATGTGATGATAGAATGTTAATGTCAATCAAAGTGACATTAGTAAGTTGCAAAGGATCTGGGACTGTAAAGTACAGAACCAAGACTCAACCTCTTCCATGAGCAAGCATGTTCTAGGTACCAGTTATATGGTACCAATAATTAAGAACAAATGCAGCTAGTGTATTTGTACTCTAGTGCAAGTGGGAGACTGTTGGAAATATGCCCTAGAGACAAATAGTAGTAAGGACTATTATCATATTTCATATAGTTTATGATTAAGTTTTATATCATGCTATAACTGTATTGGGTGGAAACATCGATACACGTGTGATATACAAACAAACCAGGAGTTCCCAGTGAAACTCTAGTCACTGGTTCATTGGTCAACAGATGATCATGTTTCCTGATCATGTGGCATTTATGCCAGTTGGAAATGAGGTCATCTCATTCTAAGAATGAGATGATGAACCAATACCCAACCTAAACATCATGATTCGATCATGTGACGAAGTTCAAGTTATGATGATTAGAAATGGATCCTCGTAGACTATTCCTTAGACCGTGAGGCTATATCAATCACTGTCTCCCGAGACTGCTTAGATAGCATCAAACGCCATCTGGTAAAACAGTGGTTATAAAGGTGTGTTCAGGTATTCGGAGGAAACCGTAGAGGCAATATATGTCAAGAGCGAGATTTGTCTGTCCATGTGACGGGAAGATACTCAAGGGCCCACTCAGAGAAGTTATATCCAATAGTTGCGCAGCGTGTGATTAGATCACAGGGATATCACTTGTCGGAACGAGTCAAATAGCATTGTTCAGTAACGAGATTGAACTCGACATGAAGATGTCATTGATCAGCTCTCGGGCAATGCAAGTATCGAATGACAAAGGGAATAAGACACGACTGTCCCGGTTCAAACGACGAAAGATCTTCGTGGAACGCACAGGGGTCACATGGCCATCCAGGTCCCTCTATTGATCATTGGTGCGGGAGTCTCCCGACCATGTATGGAGTGTTCCCGAACCGTAGGGTATCATGCTTAAGGGCTTGATGATGCTTAGAGGGTGTTTATGGGATCGGTAGAATCACTGAAGAAAAGAAGGGAGAAAACCAGAAGGGTTTTGGTAAGTCCGGAGGATGTCCGGAGTGGAGGTGGAAGGTGTTCCATGGCCACAGAGATTGAATGATATGTGAATGAATGTTAAATATTGATTTAATCATTTATTCATAATTATTTAATAAAGAGAAAATCAATTAAAAGGTCAAAAGGCTTAATGGGCCAATTTCCGGAGGGAGAAGGCCCGTTAGGGAAAGGAGAGAGGGAGAAGGGGCAAGGGGGCTGGCCAGCTGGGCCTAGCCCCCGCGCGGGGCCCACTAGGGGCTGGTCGGCAGCCTCCCCTCCCCCTCCTCTCCTTTAGTCCCACCCCGGGACTTGAGGGGAGGTAGTACCTCCCCTTCCCCTATATAAGGTGGGGTATTTGGCCTAGAAAATACAACCGAATAATCAATAAAGGCCTCCCCACTTTTGGGAGGACCTCCAATTGATATTTTCTCTCTCCCCCCCTCTCTCTCGTGACCGTGGTCCCAAGTCTGGACTGCGCGAGCGAGAGACATCTTCACCGCGGAGCGCCGTCACGCCGCGGGATTCGGATCCGGGAGCTCTACTTCCGCAACTGCTGCTGGATCGGGGAAGCGGGAGTCATCGTCAGGCACCGGACATGTGTAACTCCCACGAGATGTCACACTTGAGGCACTCAAGTCGTTGGAGCCAGAAGGAGCACAAGGACTTCATCACGACCTTGAGGTCGGCTTCGGCTCGTCTACATCAACCACGCTCTCCTGAGCGTTGACAATGCTTTTCGGTCTTCGAGGGTAAGTTCGCGAAAAGCCCTTCCCGTTACTGTATTACTAATAGATAGGTCCTGGCAGCTTCAGGGGTTCAGGGGCGTAGAGTAAAATTTATTGTTTTTATGCGCGGAACCCCTACACATTTTTGGCCATGTCCGGAAAGAGATAAAAACGCTAACTGAGCGCCTTGCTGCTCTACGAGCCGACCCGTCACGTTCAGGACCAAACCATGAGGAGATCAAAACGAGTGATCGGATAATCGAGCTCAATTTCCGTGAAGAAATTATGTGGCGCCAGAGATCAAGGGTTCAATGGCTGAGGGAGGGAGACAATAACACAAAGTTTTTCCATCAGATGGCTTCGGTTAGAAGGAAGAAAAACAGGGTGGAGCAGCTCACACGTGATGATGGATCTGTGACCTCAGACATCGAGGAAATGAGGGCGATGACAAGCTCTTTCTATAAGAATCTGTATGAGTCAGAGGGCACATCAAATATGGACATAGTGCTACTTTCTGTACCATGCAAGGCGAAATGAACGAGGGTCTACTGCAACCCTATACTGAGAAGGAGGTCAAAACAACGCTTTTTCAAATGTTCCCGACTAAGGCACCAGGCCTTGACGGGATGCCAGCTCACTTCAACCAGAAACACTGGGATCTTTGTGGCCCAGAACTGACAGCTATTGTCCCGAATGTCCTGAATAATGATGAGTCTCCAGAGTTAATCAACCAGACGGTCCTCGTATTAGTTCCGAAAGTCCCTCATCCAACCTCTCTCGCTCAATTCCGCCCAATAAGTTTATGTAATGTTATTCTGAAGGTTATGTCAAAAGTTCAGGCTAACAGACTTAAGGAGATACTACCGGAGATCATCTCCGAGGAGCAATCTGCGTTCGTACCTGGTCGCCTAATAACTGATAACATTATCTCTGCATATGAATGCCTACATTTTATGAAAATAAAGAGGCCGAGGGACAAACAATTCTATGCATTAAAGCTAGACATGATGAAAGCATATGATTGAATCGAATGGAGCTATCTAGAGTCCATGATGCTCAGGTTGGGTTTCAATCACCAGTGGGTTGCATCTATTATGAAGGTGGTTACCACTGTATCCTTCTCTGTCATGTTCAATGGTCATCGTCTTGATGAGTTCAAACCCACGAGAGGGATCCGTCAGTGAGATCCTATCTCACCTTATTTGTTTTTGATAGCAGCTGAAGGTTTGTCTTGCCTGTTAAGGAGCAGAGGGATATCACAAAACATTGTAGGCATCCAAGTGGCGCCTACTGCACCCTCAATCAATCATCTTCTTTTTGCAGACGATAGCTTGCTTTTCTTTAAAGCAAATAATGGTGCAGCAGTGGAAGTGAACAACCTTTTGCAAGACTATTGCCAAGCATCAGGTCAAAGGATAAATCGTGGGAAATCGTCCATTTTCTTTGGAAAGGGCTGTTCCGACACGATCCGGGGGCATATCAAGCAGCTATTGGACGTGTCTAATGAATCTCTGGCAGAGAAATATCTAGGGATGCCAACTGATGTGGGGAAATTGTCGGTGATGCTTTCAAGTATATAAAGGACAAAATCTAGAAAAATGTTCTTGGATGGATTGAGATGATTCTACCGGTTGGAGGGAAAGGTGTCCTGATCAAGTCTGTCCTACAAGCAATCCCTATGTTCGCCATGTCGTGCTTTAAGTTGCCAAGAGGTCTATGTGGACATATTAACTCCATCATCAGAGGTTTTTGGTGGGGCTCAAAGGAAGGTAAGAAGAAACCCCATTGGGTGTCGTGGGAGGCTATGACACAACCAAAATGCGACGGTGGACTAGGCTTTTGGGATATGGAGCTTTTCAATTTGAGCTTGTTGGCACGTCAGGCCTGGCGTATCCTCACATGCCCATGCATGTTGAGTGAGCGAGTTCTGAAAGCCGTTTATTATCCAACATCTGACGTTCTGAATGCTGAGCTGGGAACCAGACCGTCTCAGATCTAGAGAGCCATTCATGAAGGTGTGGAAGTACTAAAGTTGGGGCTCATTAGAAGGATTGGTAATGGCCGTAATACGAGGATATGGAGTGAAAACTGGTTGCCTAGGGACGCGAGGCTACGGCCTTATGTCGCAAGACAAGAAGCCCCTCCTGTCCTTGTCTCTGAACTGATTGATCATACATTAAAAAACCTGGAAGGTCCCACTAATTGAGCATCATTTCTTGCCTATGGATGTAGAGGTGATCAGATCGATACCCCTTGACACGATTGACCATGATGATGTTTGGGCATGGCATTTTGATAAACTTGGCAACTTCTCTGTACGGTCGGCTTACCGGATGTTGGTTAAAACCAAAAAGGTAAGGAAGGATTGGCTGGAAGGGCGTGCAAGCTCTAGTTCGAACAACGAGCAAAATAGTTGGTCATCTCTTTGGAAAATGAAGGTGCCATCTAAAATCAAAGTGTTCCTCTGGCGGCTTTCGCACTAGTCCTTGCCCACTGGCATAACACTGCAGCGTCGTCATATGTCTGAATCGAGCGGGTGTGCTCTATGTCATGATCCTTTAGACTCATGGTGTCATTCTTTACTTGACTGTAATATGGCCAGCAGCACTTGGGCGCAGCACTTGGGCGCTGATGGATGAGGAGCTAATAGAACATCTGAAGGCGAACAACTGTGCTGATGCAAAGGAATGGCTGTTCTTTATGTTGGAAACTCGGTCTCATACTGACTTTGTTCGCACAACAGTCATTCTTTGGGCGATCTGGACGGCGAGACGGAAAGCAATTCACGAGAATATCTTCCAAAGCCCACTAGGGTTTGTACACAGCTTTCTGGGAGAATTGAAACTTGCACAAGACATGGATTCGATCATCAATCCTCAACTTCACAATGCCGCTAGGAATCCTTGGCAGCCTCGATGGTGCCCTCCTCCGACCTCCATGTGCAAGTTAAATGTAGACGCGGCTGTCTCGAAGTCCACAGTCTCTAGGGCTATTGGTGCAATCTGCAGGGATGAGGCTGGGGTGTTCTTGGGCGCCTCTGCAAGGGTGATCGAAGGCATTGTTGATCCACCAACTCTTGAGGCGATCGCTTGCTCTAAAGGATTGGCACTAGCAGAAGATCTGAACATAAAAAAGCTGGTGTTGGCCACGGATTGCCTAGGGGTCGCAAAAGAAATTAACGAGGGAAGCCTGTCAGCGTATGTTACTGTAATCAAGGAGATACAGGCGAGGCGTCGTCATTATCGGTAGTAGTTCATGAGAAGAGATTCTACAATGTGGAAGCACATGATTTAGCGAGAACCTCTTTAAGTCTAGGCTCAGGTAGACATATCTGATTAGGCATGACACCAGATCCCATCCTTGTACCAAATATTATCTATACCTAATAATAAAGAGGCTAAGGTTTCTCTCTTCGTCCGTCTAAATACGCTTTCGTCCATCCTTAATAATAAAGAGGCTAAGGTTTGTCTCTTCGTCCATCTAAATACGCTTTCGTCCATCCATGAGTGTGCCTCCTACATCGAGCGTGTCCTCCACTCCGTTTTGTTAGAGCTCCGAGAGTCCAGGATAGACACGTTATTTTCCGACTCCAATACCAAATCCCAATCCCAAGCTTGTTTAAAGTCCAAATCAAGGTACGATTGCCGCCTCAACAAGATATATAATATAGTTATGGCCTCCTCTCCGGATTCATGAATCCATCGTTTGTCCCAGGAGCTAAGTTTGTAGACCAATCTATTTATCGATATTCGGTGTCGGCCCGCGCGGAAGGTGCGCCAAGCTATGCGCCGCCAAAGGTATAGCGGGGACGTCTAGCAACACAGACGAGGGGCACCGTCCGACCGGAGGCAGCTGCAAGGGCAGATACCAAGGGCTCAAGGGCATCGCCGATCGACCGCTCGCGCTATTCTTCCCTTACTCCATGTACGTTCCATGCAACAACCTAAAGCAGCACATACACCAACATACATGCATGGATCGATCAACATGGAGCAGCACCCACGGTGTCATACTCCTCCACATCCGCTCCATTCAAAATTCATGACCATGGACCAGTAGGCATGGATCGATCCAAATCAGCTTGATGATGGTACTCAGCGGCAGCACGCCCCGCGAGCAAGGACCTGCTTCCTGGCTGTACATTTGCGCGACCTGAGAGTTAGAGACCAACCAGCACTACGTCCTACTGGAAGGGAGCCATGGCGGGGCAGTGCATGGTCGGCATCGTGAACTGACCATGCTTGGCAGCGATAGCTCGGTTTCGCATCCATGGCATCCCAAAAGACCAAAACCAACCAGCGCTAGCTTGGGGAGGTAGCCACGACAGCACCGACGCAACTTCAGGTCCGCTCAGGTTCGATGTGACCATGGCGGAGGCCTGCACGGAACACAGATTCCATCAGTTGATGTTGACCTCTACAAGGTTTGTTGCTTTTATCTTGGAAAATAGAAATAGCTAGACTGAGAAGCACACGCAGAACACCTTCAATTGTGTCATGGGTTGTCTCACCTATTCTATACAATATTAGAGACCATGCAATGATCGATATTTTGTGTGCACCCTGTCAGTCGTCTGATTAGAGGTGAACAAGGTATGGCATTGCCTCTATATAATGTGGTTGAGCGGGCAGGTGAGAATTAAAATAGTAGAATAATAAAATAATGAATATAGTAAAAATAATAATAATAAAATTAAAGATTTTTTTAAAAATATATTTTTTATTTCTCCGGTGCAACGCACGGGTATGTATCCTAGTAATAATAAAAGACGGATTGTTTCTTCCGGTCCTACATTTTTTTAGACCATTTTACCCTCCCACGAAACCACCTATTACCCACAACTACCACCGTTTATAAAGTTAGAAGATGGACTCGAGTCCTAGCGAACGCACACGACCCAAATAATTCCCAGTCGGGAATATCAGCCCAGCCAATCGATCAATGGCCGCCACACGCCGCGCGGAAGGTGCGCCCAAGCGCTGCACCAGCTCGGGCTTCATCAATCGACTGGGCCGCCATGGGCAGGCCATCGCTTCCTCCAAACTGCAAGTCTCTTTGCATCGACGAGAGCATCCAATAGTCCCACCTCGCCCCTGTATACAAAATCCCACCGGTTCATATACGTGTTCTCAGGGTTGAATCAACAAGCCGGTCAGGACCAAATAAGAAGCACTACCATTGATTGATCTCTGAAATCAAATAAAATGAGAGAAAGGAATTAAATCCCCTATATTGCCAAAAAAGGGGAGAGATGGAAAACGGCCTAGACAGACGGGAGCCGTGGAGGGGAACAACCAAGGAAGACGAGAGAGGTCGCACCTGGATAGAACCACGAGGGCCAGAGGAGAACGTGGGGAATGCCGATGCTCAGACTGTGCCATCGGAGCTCCTCAGCCGCACGTATCGAGTTGAGGATGTGGCTGTACGGGAATCAGGGGGGACCTGCAGGAGATTAGCGCATGACAGCCAGAATTTAGCAGCGCCGGCGAATGCCCCTGAGAAGAAGGGGAATACAGCTTGTGCGAGCACTTCAATGCCTAATATAAAAATGATGGATATTTTTATTACAAAGCCACAAGATAAATACGAGAAGGAGCATCCCTTGGTTCTTCATATTAATATTATTAAGTATAGACTTTCTCTGATTTTTTGTGTAATGAGACATCCTAGGTAATTGAAATTTGGTGAAAAAAAGGTACTTCTAAAACAATGGTACACCGAAAATTAAGATAATTCAAACCTAGCATGTTCGATTCATTCTAATCCCGTTGCAAGTTGGAATTACACTTTGTAGATGAAGGAAGTTGGAATTACACTTTGTAGATGAAGGGAGTACGTTCTATTATTATGTGAGTTTCACTATCCCGATTCGAATAACTCGTAAATTTAGCGTAAAAAAAAATCTTTCGACCCCGCGGAACTCTTCTAGGCCGTGCGCATAAGCGAGTGAGCACGTGAATTATTTTGGGCTGGACTAGCTGGGTCGGTTTGGGAGTCATGGGCTGCTCCGTCCACGGACAACATGCACTTATAGAAGTACAACCGAGATGAGACCGCATGGATTTTTGGGTTAATAGTCCCACACTGCTCCCTCACAGCAAATTTCACCAGTTTAAATACCTTTGCAAGGGACCTGTCAACAAGCCAAGCAATAAAAAGTTGATGTGAGATAGAATGGAACACGATGGTTGCCTCAAGAAGAAAGATGAGCAACAGCCTCGGCCGGAGGCGAGGCCCTTGGGAGAGAGAACCCGAGCTTGGGGACGACAGGGATAGAGGAAGGGGCTCGCCGACCGGGACAGAACAGAGGGCAGCAGCGCGCGTCCAAAGCGAGAGAGAGATAGAAGGGCGGCGTAGGAAGATCGGTGCTGCAGGAGAGAAAGCCGAAGCGGCGCGAGCTTGGGGACGACTGGAGAAGAAGGAGGGGATCCTGGGACAGAACGGAGGGAGGGCAGCGACGCTCATGCGAGAGGAGGCACGCGGTGGGTTGCGGGGAGGATCGAGGGGAGCAGGCAGTTGGTGGAGACCGAACACGTGGGCCCCGGTTGGTGGCTAGGGCGATGGGGATATTGATCGTGCGTTGCGGCGGGTGTCTGGTACGGTGGGCATTGGGGTGTTGTGTGGCAGCGGGGTTGTGCTGCAGCGCGCATGAGTGTATTGATCGATTAGGTGGTGTGCAGAGGCGACGGGCGCAACGAGGGAGACGTGCGCGTGGTGGGGCCGAGGGCGAGCGGCAGGGGATCGTGTGCGGGGAGGGGTGTACGTGGGGCAGGAGCATGCGGGTCTGTCAGGTGTGCGTCGTGTTGTAGGTGGACGGATTGTCCGATGGCTAATTATAAACGAAAAATGGATGACACTTTGCACGGATGTAATTAAAAAGGGGTAGGCGGAGACTGGACCTACTCGCCCCACGCTTGTGACTTTGTATTATTGTCTCTCCAAAATTATTTTTTGTGGAGGTGCCCAGTCAAGATTCAGAAAAAGAGCTCGGGTGTGGTGTGTCTAGCCTGGAAAAATGTTCAGAAAAATCTAATTACCGTTACAATTAAGGTTGATCCAATCAATCCATCAGTCTTTATTACTCCTTTCCAATGATACATCCGCTTTTTGTTGCTTCTTCTAATCCCCTATCCCAAGGAAGGTGAAGTCCTCCGAGGAGCAGGGTGAACTAGAGATGACAACATATAGCTCTTGTGTCCGAGTGTATAGGATGATCAGGCTAAAAGCGTCGTCAAGGATCCTGACACAAAATAGAAATGTCATTAAGGATGGTTCGTTATAGCGCCACGGTTATAGTCAGAGTAGGACATGGATCGCTTTTATTCCCTGTGCAGCGCACGGGCTTTTCTACTAGTTAATCAATAAAGGAAGGATCTGATTAAAAAAATGCACCACGCCTCTTCCGTACCCGCTAAAAAAACACACGCCAATTCCGCAGCGCTACCGGCACCGCCGCCCTCGTCCTCCCTTTGCTTGCCCCCGAGTAGATGACGAGAAACTACCACATTTGAGTCAACCTTGTCACATAACTACAATAATTGGGCGAGTTGACGCATAACACCATTTCTGGGGCAGACGTATGACACATAGCACTGATTTCGCGATTTGCTCCGCTTAAACAGTTTTCTGATAGTTCAGGCCCACCTGTCGGGTCTACGTGGCACTGGAGAAACTGTGAAAGGAGACACAGTTAGTTTTGGGCTTTTCCGTAAATTTCTCCCCTCAGCCCACGAGTAGTCCATCGCCACCATCTTCCCCGCCTCCGGCGGCCGAGCTCTCCCTTGCCTCCGTGCCGGAGCCGAACTCATCCCTCCCTCCATATCCAAGCTACCCATTTCTTCATAGCCAAGTTTATCCAAGATTTTACCTTCCTCCACGGCAAGGGTCTCCCATTCAGATCCAACTTTGGCCACCAACGCAGGCCATGGAGGGAGCGCTCCCGCCCCTACCCAGCCGTCGTCCCTCGTCTCCCACATGACCCGCCCTGATCCTAGCTCTTCTCGGCTGCCTCCCCTTGTCCTGCACAGCCGCAATGTCCTGTCAAGGCTCGCGCGCACCCGATGCAGTTCGTACCCCGAATCGAGCTCGATCTGCTCAATGGCGGCGCCGCAGGTCACGCAGACATGAAAGGGATGGAGAGGCCGCGGAGCACGTCCTAGAGGTCTGGCGGCGTCGGCTGCCAACAACAAGGGGATGAAGTCAAACGTCCAGCCGCCGGGAACCTCGTGCGCACAGAGGTGACCCTATGGTCCAGTCGTGCGTCCGCCGCCTCCCGTCGGTCTGTCCTGCGGTGGCGCCGCCGCGGCGTCGGTCGACCTTGTCACGTTGCCGTTGCCGCGCTGGCCATGGACACATGCTCCGAGCGTCGCGGTCGCCTCCTGCAAGACGACCACGGCCCCAGGGCCTCACTCGAGCGGGCGGTGACCGCGGCTAGGCTAGCTACGACTTCTCTCGCCAGAGCGTCCGACGGTGGTGGCCGCTGCTGTTAGGAAGATTGGTGCACCACACCACACGTCTCATAGTCAGAGGAAAAAAGAAATAAAATGAAGGAACAGAAAAAATAAGAAAGAAATAAAGAAAAGAAACGAATAGAAAAATATGAGAAAAGGACGTGGACCTGACATGTGGGTCTAAGCGGACAGAAAATGGTTTAAGCATAGCAAATCATACAATCAGTGTTTTCTGTCCTTGTCCTGCCCCAAAAACTGTCTTTATGTCGACTCGCCGAAAAATGGTAGCAACGTGTAAAACCTGCCGCAAATATGGTAGTTTTTCGTCATTTACTCCTTGATCTTGGATCAGAAAATGATAAATCGATTGTTTGTCTGCCTGGGCCCCCAATGCTCCTGTCCCGCCGCGGTGCCGCCGTGCGCCGTTCGAGCGGCCCGCTCAACATCACATGGGACGCACGCTTCGCGGCCCGCTAAATCCCCGCACGCACCCACCCCACGACCCTCGTTGAGCCGTTCCGACCGCCGGTCGAGAGACCGGCCACGGATAAGGAAATGATTTATCCAAGCTTTGCTTTCCTGTTGAATCGCAGACTCTCGGGGAGGTACGGATTTCTTAGCTCCGGTGTTCGACCTAGGCTTGGTTTTTCATATGGTGGATAGATTAAGGAGCACTAGAGACAGCCCAATTGACAAATTCATGGCCGCCTTGTTTATTTGGCTGATGTGGAAATTGCTATGAAATACTTTTTCCCTTATAACCACTCACTGCCTATGACGTATGTATGGCATCACCAGGTTACTAGATATCTATTTTGCACATTTGATCTGATCAAGCAAGCTGTTAAGTAGCACCCCCCATCTCATGTGGCCTCTTACTAGAAATTCGTGCACCCTCTTACTCATCCATCTGTTTTTCACTTCCCATAGCCCATTGCTTGAACAGATCTTTGTTTTATTTTTCGTCTAACCTGGTTATATATTCTGTAAAAATTAAAACATTATTAAGCTTCTAGTGATCTCACACCATATATGGGGCATCATTTCATTTTGGTGCGATCTCATACGGCATAAGACTGACGTTCATAGTTGTGATGCATTTCTCACTTTCTTACTTTGTTGCTGGGCTGGTCAAAGGCAAAATTCTGTAGTTATGGTTATGGTCAGTGGGCTACTGGGGGAATACAATGTTGTTTTAAGTGCCCATCTAACTAACACCAAATCTGTAGCGCTGTTTTCTCTTCACCAGCATAGCTGCTGGTACACTTTACAATTTTTAAATAAAATATATAAAGTTCAATGCTAGGGGAGCGAATGGGACTTTCTGGAACGCGGCGATTCCACATACTGTTGGGTGTGTCTGTCTTATCCAATGGTCAACAACGTTTCAAGATTCGTGCTAATCATTTTTGCAATTTCATCCTGTACCTAGTACACATTTGCACCTCTATGGAGCCGAAGGTGTACATGTGCACTTCGATTCTGTTATGTCGATCCCCACACCCTCTCTTCCCTTTTCTCGCCCACATCCACGATGAAACGGCGGCGTCCGTAGGCTGAGCGTCGTCCTCCTCTGCCCCTCTGGTGGCCACGTCTGCCTCCTCCATGCCAACGAGGTGGCAGTTGTTGGACACCACGATGCAGTCTTTCCAGGAGGGGTGGGCGGCCTCCTCCTCCATACATGGAGCTTCAACACGACATGGATTCGGCTGCCACGCTTCTTCTTCTCACCAGATCTGGTGGTTCCACAAACAAATGAGGAGTTTGCTTCCATGGATATTTATTTTTTATTTGATTACTTTCAAGGTGGATTTTCTTCTCACTAATCTCCTGTCGGAGGCAAATGGTTTGATTCGAGGACTTTTTTAATTCTCCAGAAAACCTTCATTTAATGTTTGACGACTCTCCCGAATTAGTGAAAATATCAAAGGATACCTTCCTTCTAATTCTTTCTCCTAAAAAGAAATTGCTTGATTCATGATTTTTTTCCTCTGTACTCCTAAATTTGACATTAAATGGTTTCCTAGAATCTGGTGGAACAAATGTCCCAGTAACATATGGTGAAATGAGAAGTCTTTTGATCACATACCGCGAAAAGAAGTCATCGTTACTTTCTTTCATGAATAATCCATGTTTCAGAATTTTTTTTTTTGGGAAGAGGTCAACCGGACTACTAGATAGCGTACATGTGTAATACTTCCTCCGTCCCAAAATAGATGTCGAAGATTTGTTAAAAATTGGATGAATCTATATACCAAACAGTGACTAGATTTATCCGAATTTTGACAAAACCGAGACTTCTATTTTAGGACGGAGGGAGTACAGAAGGAATGACCGACAGTGGACAAATGGACATAAAAGAGGGTGTTTTCTGCAATAAGGAAAATTGCTTTGCACCATCTAGATGCACCAATGGATGGCTAGAGATAAGACGGAGACGTCAAAGCCTGTGTGGACTTTGTTTTTGGGACTTTCTGCAATTCCATCCCTTGCACTATATTATGTGCTCACTAGTGATTGTTGAGGTAAACAAACAAGCAACCCATCCATCTGGTGTACCATGGTTGACTTCACGACGACTGAAGTCTGAAGACGGGCAGCACAGCCCGCCCCATGCGATTTTTGGACTGGAAATCTGTGCAATTATCTTCTTCTTTGACCAAGTCACAGCCCCTTCAACACGGAACATAATGATTAATCTGAAGGCTGGTGCTAGTGGTTCCTTTAATGGTAGTGGAGCGACTTACCGATGTTCATCTGCTTCCTGAGATGCAATCTCGTAGTTATATATGGACCTAAGTACGTACCTAATTCGAGGAGGCAAACACACATGCGGTTCATCTAATTGGCGATGGCATCCCAACTAAAAAATCTTCTATGTGCCCCAGTTAATTTTCCTCTGCTGCTGCTGCTATGTATGGCTATGGTCGATGCAACCATCCCAGAAGGAAGAGCACTCCTCCGGTGGAAGTCCACTTTGCTCAACTCCATCTCTATGTCCTCATGGAAGGATGCGAACCTAACCTGCTCCTCTTGGGACGGCGTCACCTGTGATGGAGGCGCCAGGCATGTCACACATCTCGATCTTTCCTACTCCAGCCTCCACGGCACGCTTGATGCCTTCTCCTTTGCCACGTTCCAGCATCTCGCTGTGCTTGAACTCAGCAACAATGATCTCTTTGGTGCCATCCCAACCAGCATATCCTTGTTGCGCAATCTCACCAGTCTGGGTTTTAGCAACAACAATCTTGTTGGTTCCATCCCCTACCAACTTAGTAGGCTCCCGAAGATCGCCATGTTAGGTTTGGAAAATAACCAATTGGCCAACCCTGACGCTACCAAATTCTCGGTTATGTCTAGTTTGCAATCCTTATTTCTAGGTGGTAACAAGCTCAATGGTACATTCCCACAGTTCATCCTCAACCGCTCCTGGGTTAGGCTGCAGGTGCTTGATATATCTCGTAATGGCTTGTCGGGTTCAGTTCCGGGGAATTTGCAAGACATGGCACCAAATTTAGTGTATCTTGATCTGTCATCCAATATGTTGTCGGGGCACATACCGTGTTCGTTTTCAAGACTTGCAAAACTGCACTACCTCAATCTCGCGGAGAATAATCTCAATGGAGGAATCCCAAAGGAAATTGGTAACCTTAGTAGTCTTGAGACCATGGACTTCTCGTGGAACATGCTCTCTGGAAGAATCCCAAAGGAAATTGGTAATCTTAGTAGTCTTGAGACCATGGACTTCTCGTTGAACATGCTCTCTGGAAGAATCCCAAAGGCTTTCGGTAACCTTGGCAATCTCCATGTAATGGACTTGTCGTGGAACATGCTCTCTGGGGGTTTGCCACCGTCCTTTTCCAGGATCCAGGGTATTGAAGAGTTTGATGTTGGGAACAATCTCCACCTCAGAGGCAACATCTCACTGGAATGGTACAAAAACTGGAATAGATTGATGGGTTTTCATATTGCGAACAACAAATTTACTGGAAGCATCAGCGAGGCTTTTTGTCAGCTAGGTAATCTTAAAGCCTTGGACTTGTCAGATAATCTCTTGTCTGGAGTGCTCCCTGATTGTTTATGGAACTTGCAGTCTTATTTACATGGATTTGTCGAGCAATGCTATTGTTGGAGAAGTTCCAACCTTACCAAACCTTTCTTCTTCACTGGAATCAGTGAATCTGGCAAACAACAACTTCATAGGATGTTTTCCACTAGCTCTAAAGAACTTACAAAGTTTAGTATCTTTGGATCTAGGGAGAAATAAGTTTTCTGGAGAAATTCCTTCATGGATAGGGGCAAGCTTCCCTTTGCTAAGAATTCTACGACTAAGATCAAATATGTTTCATGGAAGTATTCGTGAGGAGGTATCACAACTCTCCCATCTACAATTGCTTGACCAAGCTGAAAATAATCTCACGGGTTCCATACCAGTAAGTCTGACCAACTTTACTTGCATAGACATGTTCTTTACTAGCAACCAATTAGGTGGGTATAGAAACGGACGCAATGGTACTGTTTCTTCACATGATGGTCAGATGGACATAGTTTGGAAGGGACGACATTATACATTCAAGAGAATATCAGTTATGCTTATGGCTGGTATTGATCTATCAAGCAACTACCTTTCTGGTGAGATCCCAGCAGAATTGCTAAATCTTGGAGCCATTCGTTTCCTTAACTTGTCAAGAAATAATTTATCTGGTCCTATCCCAAGTAACATTGGTAACTTGAAAGATGTGGAGTCTCTTGACCTCTCTTGGAACAAGCTCTCGGGTCATATTCCTTCAAGCATATCACACTTGATGTTCCTGAGCTCTCTAAATCTTTCCAACAACCTTCTATCAGGAGAGATACCTATGGGAAATCAGCTCCAAACACTCAACGATCCCTCCATTTATAGCAACAACCGGGGACTATGTGGTGTTCCTCTGAGCATTCCATGTAAATCCAATTCGAGTTCTACAAAAACAGCGCTTGATGTCACAACGGAAGATCACCATGAACTTGAAACACTGTGGTTGTACTACTCTCTGATTTCTGGAATTGTCTTCGGTTTCTGGGTATGGTTTGGAGCACTGTTCTTTTGGAAGTTCTGGAGGTTCGCCTTCTTTAGTTGCATTGACTCTTTGCACGAAAAGTGCATATTGAAGATGAAGTGCTCCCGACGGTACGACACTCTGCTCACACTTATCGCCTGAGTGTTTCTTGAAGTTTCCTCTGACTTCTGGTAGCTGCCATGGATATGTATTCTGCATGGCCCTGCTCTTTGTTTTCGCTCACCGAATAAGTTGTAATGATCTGTTCCTATCTGAGAAGATGTGGCTAATGGATGTTCAGAACTTCTAATGGTACAATTTCCTAGAGACTTGTATAGGTTTTACTCTCTGAATTCTGTGAGTTGCAAGTATGTATGTTTCGTTGTCGCTGTATTTTTAGAGCTTGCTACTACCATGAATACATCAGTCAGTCGCACGTAACTCATGTGTAATTGTTTTACCGCCACTTGCATCAAAAGTTTGATCAGAATTATGTACCAGTTATAAATGACAAGTGAACAAGAGCAAAACCAACAGTGCCCACTAACAGTTTGCATGGAGAAGAGTCTTGGATGTGCATCTCAGTTCTGGTAGCTGTTCACAACCGAGCAGCTCTTCCTCCCTCGGAGCCGTTCATGACCTGTGTGGCCCCCAGCCTCGCCATCGACAGCATGGGAAAGAACACCTTTGGAGGATTATCTAGAACGCCGATGTTGGCCCGCTCCTCGATGTCGGTAACGGTCTGCTCAGCACTTTCTTTGCTACAGGACAGGTTGTTGGCGCAGGCGGTGTCTGAGTGGTGGTGCAGTGCTGTTGTGGTGGCACCGAAGTAGCTGTAGAGGCCGTCGGCGAAGGAGGAGCAGTGGGTGATGGTGTGGGCACCTGCACCTCAGGTTTGATTCAGAGGCACATTTTGAAAGTGGCCTGTGCAAAGCCGGACCACTTTCTTGTACTCCTACTTGAATTTTTTCTCAGAGTTGTTTCAGTCAGTATACTGACGCTGGATTCAGTTAGTACTTATCTTCAGACTTCCATCTTTTTTTAGGATTTAACTACGTAATAGAACCTCTCTAGTGAGTAGTGACCTCTAAAGGAAGGCGCGATCTCTACTTGTGCAGGTGCTGAGCCGAAGGAATGTGCCCTAAATGACTGGCAATGACATCTCGTCGACATGACTGACATTCTCAGCATGGTCATCGATCAATCAGACCTCAGAGTGCCGCCTTCTTCCATATCAATGCCATTGGCTCATATGTTAATATCTCAACTCAGAATATGTTTTTTCTTGCGGGAGTATGTCAGAGCTGAAATGTCTGAGTAGAGAATGTACTTCTTCATGTAAGGATAAAGCAGTTTGTACATTGCTTATCTTGAAACAGAATATTCTGATTATGTAACAAGAAAAGCTTGCTATCTTTCTTGTCCAATTTTTTAACGAAATTACCCATTTTATACAGAATTTTTTATAGCGCGAAGATGGAGATTCGGCTGACATGTTGGATGCATGTAGCCCCTGTGGTGGCTCAGTGGCTGTAGACGCAAGACACGGATGATGCATGATGTCTATTCTGGTGGCCTTTCTTTACTTTCTGCCATTTGCAACACGTCAGGCCTCTTCTGCGGCGTTGTCGTCGTGCTGTTGTGCGCCGTTTGCGCCATTCTTTCCATTGCATATCTGTCCACATGCGATGCGCCGGGCTCCTTCTCTCTAGCGACCGCGCCGTCGTGCTCTCTTCTCATGTGTACACGCGTGTCGCGATACGAGGGCGCAATGGCATAGCTTGGGCCGAATGGTTGGAGGGAAAATTTCTAGGACGACATTGGGAGGGAGGGGCAAATGTGTCAAATAGAGGTTATTCTTAGCTAAAATTTGTCAAATACAAAAGGATATTAGGCAAAAAAATCTTAGGTTGCCCCTCCCAAATTACAGGTAGCTCTGTCATTGCCAGGGTGCCTCAGCCTTTGTCGTCATCGCCAGTAGGAGATCAAGTAAGGAGTGTCAGAAACCGATGGATCAGATGAACTAGGATCATGAAAAAGAGAAAATCAGGGAAAATCGGTAGATAAAAGGGTAAATTGTAAGAACTAAATAAACATTAAATTATAGGAAAAATAAGGATACAAATTAGGGTTTTGTTTCTTTTTCATGTAACATGATACAAGATAGACCTTTTTTTGAACGGGGGAAGGTTCCCGAAGGACCCCAAAGCTGCATTCAATAAAACGTCAGTGGGTACAATTTACAATCAGGACCTTGGAAGAGAAAATCAATTACACCACGGCCCTGGACTTTTATGCAAAGGACCCTTGAAGAGAAAAGGAAAATGCAATCCAACCCTAGGTCTTCTCCACCTAGGACGGGTCTCCACCGCCGGGGACGCACTACTTGGCGATGAAACGCCACATGACTTCGGCAAGAAACTCTAGAGAAGGCCTCCCTAGATGGCACATCGGCCTGGAGGTTGAAGAACCTACAGTGCAACTAGCACCACAGGATGGAGTGGTCCATTTGCCCTGGATAACAACAACGCAACATCGTTGCCGTTTATGAGCTCCGCACGAAGAAGCAACCGAAATTCCCTAGCGCCTTCCAGATCTTGACGCCACCGCTACAGATTGCTTCCTCTCCTAGCCTCCACGACTACATGAAGGAAGTCTCACCGCAACAGAGCTCCAAATCGAGAGGGCAAGGCACTTATTGACAGAGCCTGCCCAAGCAAACTCCTTGCTGGCCTTCCTCCATGGAAGCACATCAGAGGAGTAAGAGGACGACCACCTGGCGACGCGCCAGATCGCCATGGGAAGAGCTCGACACACCAGCCTTATTGATGGAGATCCCTATTATTCGACACCACTCTGGCCTCCGCTCTTGCCACCAGAGCACCGAAGCAGAGAGAAAGAGGCACATGCCGACCCAGATCCATCGGGCATAATCTGGATCTCTACTTCCAGATGCCATAGAGGACAAACGATCACTACACCTAATCTACTGAGGTCGGAACCTCCCCTCCACCATCTCCAGACGGCAGTGCCGCCGGGGATGGCTTCGGTTTGCCCCGGAAAGGAGACGACGACTCTCAAGGGGCGAGGCTACTATAGTGAAAGGAGAGGATGGGGAGGAGCTAGTGGATTGATGCTGCTGCTGCGTCCAGTGATACAAGATAGACCTAGCGAACTACAAGATAACATCATATGTGAAATACCCTCCTGGCTAACAACAAAGTACTACTTCATACAACTACTATTTCCTCACATTACTCCCCCTCGAGACCATTGCACATCAAGAGAAACTTTTCATCCCATTGTCAAGGAGGCTGAAAATTGGATCAGCCAAAGCGGAAAATTAATTCCACCCACCTATAGACGTCCCGGTCTTATCATAGACCTCTATTCAGCTCCGCTGCGTCAAGATTGGTGCTGCTATTTTGTAAAAACGTCCAGCAGCCTAATCCAATAATTCACATGAAGAAGTCCCTTAAATTTAGCCGAACAAGCCCCTCATTTTCTTTCACTATAACATAACTTCAGGTTTGGATCATGGACAACCATTTGCATACACAAAAAAATCGTATTTAGAGTTTTATTTTGTTCCAGATCATGGATAACAGAAAAATATCACTGTCTGACCGAAATCATGCAACAACTCCACAATTTATTCCTTCGGATTAGCCAAAATATTTCCCTCTGTGTTATATTAAATACCAAATTAGCAAAAAGATTTTCCCCATATTTCCCTCCACATGTTTCTTTTCTTAACTACATTCCATTTTAGAATCAACGTAAAAAACCAAATAGGAATCGGATCTAGAACATGCAACATGGATGGATCTCGAATAATGAGATAGGGAAAAAAGAAGCAACTCGGACCGGAAACAAATTGAAAAAACAAATCGGCTGAGGCCGCCGCTCGACGGCCCGACGCCTCCACCTCGCCCCGTTCCCCGACGCTTGCCGATAGCAAGACCCGCAGGCTCCCGGCGCTGCACGCCGACGCGACGACTGAACAACGGCGCCAAAAACCGAAGAATCAACAACAGTGGTAAGTTCCTTCTCCTATAATGTCCCTGTCCCTACTCGCTAGCCTATATGTAAGAAACCAAATTTAAACCTTGGTCCATTTTGTCTAGCACCCGAATTAAAATTATTGTTTGATCAATACAATCCTTCTCCTCTTTCTTTTGTTTTCTTCCATTATGTAGGAAACCAAGTTTAAATCTTCGCCCATTTTCCAACTACAATGTAATTCAATTTTATTAACATGGCATCCAATTTCTGAAATAGACAATATTTCACCAACGAAATATTCATAGCAAACACTTTCACAAACATTTTTCACAACCATTGTTGACGACCAATATTTATAGCATTTTCACAAGCAGAATTATAATACTACAAGAAAATATAATTTTTCATACAAGCAGAATTATGTATAATGTGCTTGAGCTGCAGAGTCTTTTCTTGCAGTGTTGTCTGCGAGGCCGGAGGGCATGAGCAATTTTGTTGAGGCCGATGCAATATTTGGACCGGTAATGTACCCTCTAAGGCTATCCCAGTCTAATCTAATCCAGTAGTAAATCTTGTGCATGAAAGTGATAAATGGTTTTGGAAATGCCAGCAGTGAACAAAGACTTTTGGAATCCTCTTCCTTGGAAGCCAATTAGTTTATTTCCTTAATTTTCTAACCTATTTGCTACCTTAGTCAATCTGTATGCAAGCTGTCCTAACTACTAAGCATGCACACAGATGCTTCACAAAACTCTTTAAAAGAGGGTGTCAAAAAGATATTTAGCATGTTTTGCTGCAAACAATTATTTTGTAAATTAAATTGGTACGCAGATTAATTTTTTGTGATTAAATTATCTGACTTAGCATTGCGACTATTTTACCTTCAGTGAGTTATAAGAGGGGTAAAATAAGTCTGATTTTATTATTTTCTTTGCGGGGAAGGAAACTGGTCTACAAGCATTTGGCAGCTCTGAGAATGAGCTTGCATTGCGACTATTGTACTTCATTTTTGTCTTTGACAGCTCTGAGAATGAGCTTGCTATGCTCGACCTTGTACAAGGTAACATAAATCCTTATCGGGGTAATTGTTTCTTTAGTTACTATGACTGTTAGGCGCACATTCAATGAAAACTGAGTCTGCATGGATATTCATTAGGGATGAATTATGTTCTGTGTGTTATCATGCTACAGATTACTATTTGTTATTGTTAGAGTATGATAAGTACACGGTTATTGTGGTAGTTTACGATAGTTAGGATTCTAGCCTAACTTGTCTTGTACTCCAAGTTAATCCCTGTACGCCTATATATACTCGCTCGTGAGGGCTCAATAATATATTCATCATATTCCGTCAAACTCATACTCTTTCATGGTATCAGCCTAAATCGATCTCAAACCCTAGCTTCCGCCACGCTGTTCCCGGGGAGGTCGATCTCCATGATCTCCACCGGGGGCTGCGCAACCCGTATTCAGGGTTCGTCCGCCGATCCGTGATCGGCTGCCCTGTAAGTCTTTTTCTCCGATCTCTTGATCAGCTTTCTTTTTGGTTTATCGATCTTAGATCAGATTGAGTCGCCCATCGCCGTCATCATCACCGCGCCTCTACTCCGACCATCGGCATCGAGGATCTACATCGCGTCCGTGCGCCTGCCCCCTCCGCTGATGCGCCTGCCTCGGCAGGCTGTCGGGGCCTCACGGCAGGCTACCGCGCACCACGGACGGCTGCTACACCTTCCTCGGAAGGCTATCGCGGCCGCCCCCCTCGGATCCTCTTTGTCGTCATCGTCCGGGACTTCACCGACAATGTCGCCATCGAATCCGATCTATGCGCCGTCCACGCCATGGTGCATACGGTGCACCGTCGGTCTGATCAACCGACCCCGCGCCTATCTACGCCAAGCACGTCCCCGAGCACACGCCTACCACCGATCGAGCTACGGGCAGCCGCTATATCACCCCGTCGGACCGCAGCGCCGCCGCCTTTGGTCCACACTACCGGCTTCCAATGCGCCTTCCTTGGCATGTACGTCGTTGGTGGTCTCCCAGCCGCTGCACCGACTTGTGCCCTGTAGCTATGCCGCTCATTCGGGTCGTAGTGTGGCTGCACGCAGTCTATTTCGCCGTCCTCGTGCATCGACGGCCTCGACTTTCACCGCGCCATCTCCTACGGCGCGGATCGCCGCCGTCTGCACATGGTCTTCGTCACATCGCCGGGTCTTCCTCGGCTACTTCGAGCACCGCCGCCGTGCTTCACAAGGTAACCTGTAGGGCGCCCTCTTGCCGTCGCAGGTCCCGCCAACTACCCCATCGCCACTCTAGGCATCCAGCATGACTAACTCAGGTCGCTGCTGGTTTTGCTGCCTTCTACGTCTTCGTCCACTACAACTTTGCCGCCAGCGTCATCGCCTCATCCCCGACTACACCACCTGCTACTCTACTCTGACAACCGTGGACAGTGCCGGCATCTCTCCCTTAGCCGCTCTGCGCGTCACAACCGCTCTGGAGGCTTCCTCTGCTAGTCTTTTTGAAATGGCGGAAAGTTCATGATGGTCCCTGCCCCCGCACGCCTGGTACTGGCAACACCGGGAGTGCCTTTGTCCCCGACGCGTTCTCGAGTCTGGCAAACTCGGATCGGCACCTCGTCTTCATTGGCTTCGACAATGTCTTCTTCGGCATCGACCCCTCTACGACTGCCTCGACCGTGTCACCGACGAGTTCTTCTTTGCATACTTGATTCTGGCAAAACCGGAGTGTGCGTTCGTCCCCGACGTGCGCCTAGTTCTGGCAAAACTATGGCCGCACCTCGTCCTCGACGGCTCGGACTGCATTGACTTTGGCATCGACACCCTCAATGACTGCCTCGACGTGTCTCCGTCATCCTCCTCGCGCACTATGCGCATGCGGCTTCACGTGTGGCTACCTCGACACGGGCATCCCCGACCACGACATCGACCACGGCGACCCATCACACGGTACCTCGACCATGGCACCGCCTCACGCTCTCGGCTCTCTCGACATTGGCATAAGGGCTACCACCTCGCTTGAGCATCACTAGCTTCCTCTACAGTACAAGCTACCGCGAGACGACACCGTCTAAGACGTTTCCGCTACGACTGCGGGAGGATGTCAGCCTACTGGATGCTACTTCGGTTTATATCTAGTCTGACCGTCCACGACGTTCCGGTTGTTCACGACGCTACCGCTATGACTGCGGGGGATGTTAGAGTATGATACGTACACGGTTATTGTGGTAGTTTAGGATAGTTAGGATTCTAGTCTAACTTGTCTTGTACTCCAAGTTGATCCATGTACGCTTATATATACTTGCCCATGAGGCTCAACAATATATCCATCTGATTGTTGTAAACACTTATGCATGTCACAACAATTTGCATTCTTTTGGCCCCTCTAATGTTGGGCGAAGTAATAATCACCTTTCTCCTTGTTCTGTGTCAACACCCAGATTTTTAATCCTAGATGCCTATTATGTCATTCATCGCAATCCCAGGATTACCATTTTTGCGAGACATAACAAATTGGATATCACAGTACATCATCCATTACAAACCATAAATAAGGTCTTACACAAATAAGGATCTCATGATCCAGTCTTAATACAACAAGCAGCGGAATAGATAATAAGCGTAGCGGTGGGGTCCATCTTCAGGGGCACAGGCAATGCTGACGAAGACAGATAGTCCTAGTTATCATAGCCGTCCTGATGTCCATCATCTTGGTAGTCTCCTTCATACTCTGGCCATAGGAATAGCCAGGGACAAAAGCCACGAGTACTCTTTAAGTACTCGCAAACTACCACCAACAAGTAGTATAGTTCTAGTGTAAAGTGCTAACTCTAGGTTTAACTATAAAGTTAAGTTTGAAACCTAAGCTGAGTTCAGAAACAAAGAAAAATAAAATAAAGTTCTAGAATTACTTAAGTTGGGAAGCTAGTGTCATAGTCACAACCCTGTTGTGGTCAAGTCAAGATTCATCATTCATTTCATAAGTTATTTTGAAAACATCTGACAACGAAACAGTATGGCCACTCCAACTGTCCATAACCGCGGACGTGGCTATTCAAATAGTTTGACACTCTGCAGAGGTGGTACACTTTCACCACAAGATTTGATACATCTGTCAGGGATAACCCTGAATCATCATACTTAGTATGCAGATAATTAAACATAACCTTTCCTTTACACAATCTAGTATAAGCACCTCTCCTATGAGCATGGCCTCCCAACCATGACCATCTGTTATCTTGGGCACTGCATGGGTGGACAACATTGAGAGGTAGCCTCAGCTCAAACCTCTCCCGTGAGGAAACTAATACTAATGGATATAAACTCCCGGCTAAGCTTACCCAATTCAGGTATTGTGGTTGTACGGTAAAATTGGAATGGTATCGCATCCGAATCCAACCATCAGTTTTGTAAAAGGGTTAAGGCTCATGCCTCAACATTTTCATCATCATAAACCATTTGTGTTTCTCAACACATGTCAAAACATCTCAATAGAATGACTCATCATTACAAGGTTTTCATAATTCATTTTTACCAAGTGTTCCCATCTAAAGTGACTCAAGTTTTTATCTAACTCTAAGCTACTAAGTTAAGAGTGTTCACTAAGGTGGAAAGATAGGATCAATCTCATGCCATAGAGTGACATCTAAGGTTATCTAGATAGGTCAAGTTTTATACTTTTTATGCTACCTTCAAAACAAGTAAGGGACTTTGGTAAAGTAAGGAAAGTAAAAACTTGAAAGTAAACTTGGAATAAGTACTAGTCAATGTGGTATAACCAAAGCATGCCTAATGCATCTTGCTTAAGTCATCTAGCTTAATTCTAACTTGCTAACAATAGCTTGCCTTGGTTGGTGCAGTGGTTGAAGTTTTCTTCCTCCTCTTGATAGCACTCCTCCTCCTCGAAAGCTTGGTCGGTACTATCGTCTATAAATACATACGGAGTACACAATCACCAAGCAGGGCCGGTCCTGAGATTTCGGGACCCGGGGCGAAACTAAAATTTTAGGCCCCTTATTATAATTTGTTATGGATATACGAGATGATGGAAAATAAATAGTTTAAGTATACTTCCAACTATAATATTCATATAAAAATAACAATGTTTATATGATACCTTAAAATTTTCTCCAAAAATTCCTAGAAGCAAAGTACGCCGATGGAATGAATATCAATCCCGTCCACTAACTTCTTCTCGATGCATAGATTCTCCAAACCATTTCACCTCTCCTGAGACATTATAGGTCTCAAATAGTTCTTTAATAATTTCAACTTTAAAAAGCTTCTTCTAGCTGATGTAACAGTCACGAGTATAATAAATAAGATCCGATAAGCGATACAAATATTAGGATAACAATCCGCTTCCCTCACAAACTCAAAAAGCTCCATAGCAGATATTGATGTATTTGGCAAAGTGAACTTCGTAACACTTGACTCAGAAATAAGTGCATTTAACTCAACATCACATATATTAGGTTTACCATTTGTACTAGGCTGCGTAAAAGTTTTTTGCAAATATAGTGCAATGTTCTTTCAGTTGAGAACCATCCAATGCCTTCAAGTATGTCGAACTTATTAAAAATTCAAATATACTTTTGAATGAATGGAATTCTTTAAATCAGCGCTAAGAATTCTAATTAGAATTAAGATTTAAGAACTAAGAATTAGGGCGTAACTAGCAGAGACATCGGCGGAAGCGAACCACTAGACCAGCATCCAAGCGGTCGATCGCCTCATTGATGGTCTGGCCTTTGTGCCTGGCGTCGATTGTCGAGGGCCTCGAGGCTCCCGCTCCTGTATCCCGATCCGATAATCCAATCCAGTGGAGGCGACAGGACTCGGACAGGAGGCGTATGATCAATTGTTGGTTCTGTTTGCCTGGGAGGAAGCGAAGCGACCGACGCCGTCTAGGACTAGGAGTCCAGCGGTGGGCCTCCGCCTCGGCCTTATCCTGTACCCGTATCAATCGCCTCCGCTCAGAGTCTACGACAGCGACAAAAAGATCCAATTAATCCACTAGCCCAATAATTTTTTTTTCGATTTATACTAGGCCTACCTCTATAGCATATTTTTAGGAGGGCCCCTACTTTTTTTGGGCCCGGGGCGGCTGCCCTGCGGGTCCCCCCAAGGGTCGGCCCTGTCACCAAGCAATACTTAACTAGTCTACTTAGCACACTAAGGCACATATTTGATGATTTACTATCATCACAAGCATCACAAGGTTTTATTAATTAGTTTCATTCTTTTTATTTGAGAAAAGTAATTTCTACTCATTGAAAATAACTAAGATTTAATATTCACCACTTAAAATATGGGATCATGTGGACACATGTCATCACCACATATTCTAACATGTGGGAATGTGATTTAAGGGTTGGATCACCTTTTAATAAGTTTAAGTTTAGAATTTAATGATTTAAAGTGACTAGAAATGCCTATATAGCATTATTTGGTACTAGTCCAAAGTCACTGCATGCAAACCTCAATATTATTACATATTCAGATAGGTATGGTTAAATGTGATTTTTGAGAGTTGGAATCAACTCAAAAGCTATTATGGTTGATTTTATAAAAATGTTTGAATGTGCAAAAGCTTCTGTCTTGTTATTTTTACTAGGAGAGATCTCTAACTCTAAATGAATTAAATCCAACGGGCTTGGATAGATCTTTTCAGTAGCTTTCTGGAATTGATTTTTAAACTAAGGGACAGAAGTGAGTTCAAACTAAAATAGAAAAACCTAAATTTGAATTCGTGGGCTAGCGCGGGCAAGAAAATGGGCCGGCCTAGTGGTGCTCAGCGGCACAGATGGCGGCTGACAGTTTGGTCCCGCTTGTCAGCGAGACTTAAAACCCGAAATGGTACAGGGCAATCTGGGCGCTACGATTAGAACAGAGATGGACGGCTCACAATCGTCGTCGACGACGGACTCGTCGCCGGCGAGACCGAACCCTAAACGGCCAGCGGGGGTCTACCAGTGACGTACTAGGGCTCCAGCTACTGCGACGAGGCGGGCAAACGAACTGGTGGATGACGGCGAGCTCAGGCGAGGTCGCGGTAGGGGCTGCGGTGGACGGAATCGACGGCAGCTTCTCCTCCTCTGCAGTGGGCTCCTCCGGCGCAATTCTGGTGAACTATGGCTCGAGCGGCTCTGACGAGAGGTGGGAAAGGTTCAGTGATGAGAGGGGAGTAGAGTGGTGTGAGGAGTTTGTGCTGGGGAGGGCTCCTTTTATAGGGAGATGAGGAGACCGAACGGCACGATAGTGAGCTCGTCAGTGACAATGATACAGGCGGCTAGAGGCATGGGTGGCGTAGGCGGACGGTGGCCTGCCTCCTGGAGATGCTCTACGGCGTTAATGCGCGGCTAGGGGCGGTGGCGTTTGGTCGGCAACGTCCCGCGCTCTAGGAGACAGAGGCGGTGCTCGACGCGGCACGCGGCGACTGTGGGTCACGCGGCGGCGCACGGCCGTGTCTGGCAGGGTGCTGGGGTCGAGGCGGAGCGGCGTGCACGGTATTGGGTCGAGGGGTGGTCTGTGGCGTGCTGGCAGCTAACGCTCTCTGGCGCGCTCTGGCATGCTCGCAGAGAGAATGGGCGGCGGTGCTGGGGTGTGGTCCAGGGGCTGGCTGGGCTTGGGGAAGGGGCAGGGAGGTGCGGTAGGGTTAGGCAGAGCCAGTGGTGGTGCTGGAATGGCGCGACGTGGTCTGTGGCGCATTTCCCTCTTCTGGTCGGCGGTGACCAAAAAGGGGCGGTGTTCCACTGCTGCTGTAGATAGGGGTAGGCCGATGATGACTTGGTTGGACTCAGGGGGGACAAGGGAGAGTAAAGAGGGTCAATTGGGGGACAATGGCTTAAGTAGAAACAGTAATAGTTAAGCAGATTAATTTCTGTCTGCAAGGTGTTTGTAGAAATGGCCTAAATAATTCAAGTTTTGAATTTTTAGATGATTTTTGGTGGAGTTGCTAGGCACATGCTTAAGCATCTGTGGTTGCTTGGGCTTTGAAAATGGAGCTCATTTGAGTGGTTTTTGAATAAGTGGGATCTTCTCATATGAAGTACATTCAATTTTCAAATGCCATTTGAAATTAGTGTTTGAAAGTTTTTGGTAGATCACAAAGTGGGCCTTGGTACATCACTACATGTACTAGCAAGGGGTGCAAAGATCCACATTTGTTTCTGTTAGTTTTTGAGTTCTAGGAATAGCCAAAGTAGGCACGGTAGTTAAAATGGCACAAATGACCATTTGGTTATTTTATTCATTTTGATTTGTTTTTCTTTGGGATTTGTTTGGGAATGATCTAGATGATGTTTATTTTACCTAAGAATCATTTTACAAGCAATGGATCACTTAATCAAGGCAATTCAAAACAACTCCTATCAAAATGCACACACATATGAATGCTTTAATAATTTTAATTAGAAAAGTTTTTGTTAACTCTAAAAGTTGATGATTTGGATCTTAATAACCTTGGATTAAAGTTTTGGAATGTTACATTCTGTCACTTTAAGATCCTTTGATTAACTAATCTTAAGAAACTTTTACCTTTTCGCAGTATTTGTTGAAACATTGAATAGGTGCTTCAAGAATGTCTGTGAGCTTGGCATTGTATTTAACTTCAACAAGGTACCATGATTCTCTTGTTTCATATTTTACTAGGTAGATATGCACGCTTCGCCGCGTCGCCTACAGTCTAGTCTATTTATGAAAACATGGTAGGTGTGTTGTATTCACTACCGTATGTTTTGTTTGTGTTACCATAAATTAAATATATGAGCATATGCGGGGTTGAGTGTTTTAATCACTAAAAATGTGTCATTTACGTGTTAGACATGTCTAAAACTGAGAGATCTGATCTTAGATGCAGAAGCGGGCTCCTATTTCATATTGAAGCTCATAAGAACTATAAGGGTACCAATGTTTCTTCAAGTAAACAAAAAGGTACATCGAGCAAACTTCAAACAAAATACATCGAACACTATACCAAGTTTACTACCACAACAAACTGGCATGTTACATGATCAAGGTAAAAAAAATAATGATGTCAAAACAAGCTAACTTATGAAGATCACACGGAAACCTTGTTCGACTGCCTCAAAATCGATGTTTGCAATTATTTGTACTACAAGCTCCAAGGGAAGACACAACTTTGTATTGAACACTTATAAGTGGCTGAATTATTAAATGATTAGTTTAGTCAATGTAGATAACCAGATTACATATAAACTAATTATGTGCAGGAGTTATACTTGATATATTCCAAATTATTCACTAGTTCGATAAAATTTAAAAGAGAAGGTATGGCTAGAAGTTGTCACGAATCTTTACATAAAAAAAAGATCTAATATGTAATGAAATTTGATAATTTATGTACATCAAGATGAAAAATAGAAGTTATGACATTTCTTTTGAACCCACTTAGTCGATGAAACCCACTTGTTCATTAATCATAGAGCATGCTCCAAGTCCAAGGGCACTGAAATTTTTGTTAACTTGGTGTAGAAACTATAGAACAACGTAGAATATGTATCAATTTACACAAGCATCTCATGTATTCTTGAGATATGCTAATATATTTAAAAGCAAATTCAGTTGCAGAGCCTAAGAGGGGCCAAAATCAGTGTGTTCTGCTTTGTTTCATGAATACATACATGTTAATTTTTGAAGTGACATGAAACGCGACCATTTCTTGCAAGGCATGACCATTTCTCGCATGTTAGAGCTCCACGCTTTCCGTTCCGCGATATTTTGTTCGGTTACTATAGATTCCGGATTCTAGCCAATCACTCTCCGACGTGTTGTCGCATGCCTCGCGAGCCTTCTCCTTTTCAATTCCTTTATTTTTACCATCCATACTTGATTTTCGAATCAAAGCGGTGAGGACGATGTGACATCTTCGTGTAGTCTCGCATAGGAACATCTCTACCCGCACCGCCCTCTCTCTCAGCCGCACCGTCCCACGCTCTCACCTCCTTCTTATCTTCCTCACCACATGCAAAGCGTGGCGGCGGACGGGTGCGCGAGGTCGAGGGCGATGTTGAATCGGTATTGGGCAGGTTGGAGGAGGGGAAGCAGAGGCGTCCGATGCTAGATGCGGGAGCTGGACGAAGGCAGTGGCCTCGTGAATGGATAGGGCAGAGGGAGCAGAGGTGAGAGGGAGATCTCGGGAGTAGAGGGGCCTTCTCCTTTTCATTTTTTCCGCCATGCGTCCCTGATTTTTCTAGTCAAAGCGGTGAGGATGATGCGACATTTTCCCGTAGTCCCGCATATTAGCGTCTCTACCCGCGGTACCCCCTCTCTCACCCCCACCGTCCCACACGCTCACCTCCTCCTTATATTCCTCACCACCGATAAAGCGTGGCGGCGGACAGGTGTGTGAGGTCGGGGGTGTTGTTGAATCGACACTAGGCAGATTCGAGGCGGGGAAGAAGAGGCGGTTGATACATTGAAAATGTATCTATAATTTTTGATGTTCCATGCTTGGTTTTATCTACTTTCTTGTTTTGTTCCAACTTTGGAGTACTTTTCATATGATTTCTTGGACTAATCTATTAACAATATGCCATAGTGCCAGTTGCCTGTTTTCTGCTGTTTTTGGTTCCAGGAAAGTCAGAAAATCAATATTCTCGGAATTGGACGGGACAAAAGCCAAAGTTCCTATTTTACCGGAAGACTCACGGAGCCAGAATATGAGACGTAGGAGGGCCAGGGCTTGGCCACACCCCCCCAGGCGCGGGCTAGCCTTACCCACGCCACTAGGTGGTGTGGGCCCCCCTGGCACCCCCTCGGTATCCCCTCTCGCCTATAAGAGCCTCTCGATACCAAAACCCTAAAACATCAAGCCTCGAGCCACGAAAAGTTCCGCAGCGCTGCCACCACCGAAGGGGAGATTCGGGGGACAGAAAGTCTCTGTTCCGGCACCCTGCCGGGACGGGGAAGTGCCCCCGGAGCCATCTCCATGGATCTCCATCACCATTGCTGATTCCCATGATGAGGAGGGAGTAGTTCTCTCTCGAGGCTAAGGGTTCTACCGGTAGCTATGTGTTCATCTCTCTCTCTATGCATGATCATATTGTGATCATGAGCTTGTAATCTATAGATCTACCTTGCTACTCAAGTGCTTTATTACATCTCTGCTCTCCCCATGTGTGTGAAAGTGACAGCGTGCTCACCATGGTGGCAATTAGGCTAGAGATTACAAATACTTGTTATGAGTTATATTTGGAGTTGGATGACTTTATGAAATTGTGGTGTTTGTTGGACTCATCTAGTACTCAAGGTGACAGTGTGGGGTTTTCTAGATGGGAAAGGCTTACTTTGAGGTGTGCTGTTATAGCCCTACCATCGATTAGAGTGTTCAACCAGAGAGTAGTATCATAAAGAGAAGATATTTATATGAGAGTGTTCACTAGTAAAGTATGATCCCTAGGCCTTGTTTCTAAGCATTGATACATCGTTTGCTACTAGATCTGTTACATGTTTGCTTGCTTCCTTCTTGATTTTAGTTTGCCTTTAGTCTTTTCCTTGCCATCAAGTTATCTTCTATCACCGTTACCACTTATAATTATCCATACCACTTGTATTTCACTATCTCTTCGCCGAACTAGTGCACCTATACACCTGACAAGTGTATTGGGTGTGTTGGGGACACAAGAGACTTCTTGTATCTTGATTGCAGGGTTGCTTGAGAGGGAATACCTTTGACTACTTCCTCCCTGAGTTCGATAAACCTTGGGTGATCCACTTAAGGGAAAACTTGCTGCTGTTCTACAAACCTCTGCACTTGGAGGCCCAACAACTGTGTACAAGAATAGAAGTGCGTAGACATCAAGCTATTTTCTGGTGCCGTTGCCGGGGAACAAAGAATAAGAAACTCCCACGTCAACACCGCACCAGAAAAGCTATTTTGTGGCGCCGTTGCCGGGGAGGTAAGGTAAAAGGTACTCACATCCTGCGGTGTGAGTGCTCGAAGTTATTTCCTTTAGATTCTGCAATTTTGTCTTTTTGTTTCTTGTTTTCACTACTTAGGCTTAATGGAAAACAACAAAAAAATTAGAGAGCTTTATAATATTTATCTTGAGTTAGGACATGAAGTGTTTGAAGAGAAAATTAAAAAACCTATGGAACTTTATTTGCATGCTAATAGTAATGTTTTTAGTATGAACTCTTTGGACACCATGATTTCTAATGCTATGGAAAAGTATAAGCTTGGGGAAGCTAGTTTTGATGAGTATGATCTTTTTAGTCCCCCAACCATGGAGGAGAAAATTTACTTTGATAATACTATGCCTCCAATATATGATGATTACAATGATGAATATGAGATTCTCAGTCCACCTACTATTGAGAAGGAAATTAATTATGATTACAATATGCCTCCTATATTTGATGATTATGGTGATGAGAATAATAATGATAGCTATTTTGTTGAATTTGCTCCCACTATAATTAATAAGAATGACTATTCTTATGTGGAGAGTAATTATTATTATATGCATGTGGCTCATGATAATAATGTTTTATGTGATAGTTATATTGTTAATTTTATTTATGATGCTACAGAAAGTTATTATGAGAGAGGGAAACATGGTTCTATGCATCTCAATAATATTAAGTTTCCCCTCTTTATGTTGAAAATTTTGAAGTTGCACTTGTTTTGCTTTCCTATGCTTGTTGCTTTGTGCTTTCATAACTTGTTTCTTTACAAGATTCCTAAGCATAGGAAGTGGGTTAGACTTAAATGTGTTTTGAATTTGCTTCTTGATGCTCTCTTTTACTTCAATTCATATTTCTTATGTGAGCATCTTCTCAAACTATCAAGCCTAACTTAAAGGCGTTAAAGAAAAGTACTTATTAGGAGATAACCCAAAAGTTTTAGATGAGTCTGGGAAGTGATTACCTCTATAATAACCGTTCCTTATCCTTTTTATTTGCTTTTTGTGCCAAGAGTAACCTCTAATGAGAGTGAAGTAATGATTGGGAAAGTTGCTGTCCCGAAACAGATTTTTGTGCTTCGCCGTAAAATTTCGTGAGACATGTCTGTATGTCGGATTGAGCTGTAATTTTTTGTGCTTCTGTCCCAGATTGTTATCTAAATTTCGTTAGTTAAACACTTTTTGATTTGAACAACATAAGATCTTCGAAAAATTCGTCTTTACCTGCTGGTCTGTTTTGACAGATTTCTGCCATTTTCTGCATTTGCTTCTTGTTAGTTCCTTCTTGAGTTCTTTTGGGGAATTGAGATTTTTGAGGTAAGTGCTACAGTAGCTAGTGTTCTAATGGAAGTTTATTTGGTGTTAGAACTGAACCTTAAGACTTATTTATCTTAAGTGCACTAATGTTGCTAATAAAGATTGTGTGAAGTTTTGTATGAAGGAAAATTTTCAGGTGTATGGAAGGAATGAGTAATGAGATGAAGGATGAACTAAAGATCAAGCTTGGGGATGCCACGCGTGTCACCCCAAGAAATATCAAAGAAGTACAAGCGTCAAAGCTTGGGGATGCCCAAGGCATCTCCTTCTTCATCAATAAAAATACCATGTTTCTTCCAAACGCTTTATTTTTATTGTTTCATGCACAGTTGTGTTGTTCTTGGAGCGTCTTCTTTTTCGTTTTTGTTTTGGTTTTTCGTTTGCTTGGTTTTATTAGTTTTCTGAATAAATTGGTTGGACCCCCTCTTTCATGCATTGGTTTTCAAATAGTTTGGTTTGGATTGGAAAAGAGTAGGAAAGTTCATGCTTAAGTGTTAAAGAGAGTTTGTTTTTGACTGTGGCCTATGCTTTGTCATGCCATGCTTGATATTGATTTGGCTTTATGCTTAGTATTCTTTGCTGTAGCATGACTTGTTATAAACAGTTGATATTGCTTAATGTGCCTTGGATGAATCATGCGTTGTTTTAGCATATTAAAGCATAGTATAGTGGTATTCTCCTTTGATGCTTTATTCGGGTTGACTTGGCACATGCTCAAACCATGTTATGACTATCCCAATTCACCATAGCCTTTATGATCCTTTAGTTTTCAACTTGTAGTATCACTTTATGCTTTGATCAATGATGTTTTGTCGCTCTGCATGATTATGGCCATTATTGCTCTCTTAGTTTGTCGGTCCCAGTCTCTTGCTAGCCTCCACAACCAAGTATGAGTTCCACTCATGCATCCAACTCCCTAAACTAATTTATTCCAAAGAGTCCACCATACCTACCTATTAGCTTATGCTATTCCAAGTATATTCATGCTTTTGTTTACCTTCCAAATTAAACTTGTTATGAGAAAACTAGTGATTAAAGCTCTCACGAACTTGATGGCACACTTTACTTTTCTTGCCCTTAATAAACTTGAACCATTGTGTCGTCTATGTTGTATATGCTTGCACTTATTTGTTGGGAATTAGCAGAACCATGCTGTCATGGGGAACGCTTTCAACATTGCACTTCGTACTTGTACCTAGTTGATATCATGCTCTTTTGTATATGGATGTCGTCGGTGTGAAATGAAAGGGGAGCTTGTAAGTCCATGGAGTTATGTATATGTGTTAGAGAAACGCCAGGACCGCTGGTCTAATCCATGCTGACATGGTGGAAACCTGCAGCATAACCATAATGAGCTGTCTATGAAGCAATCTTCTTATAAAAAAGAGTCCTATATTGAGAAAAAAAAGAGAAAAAGAAAAAAAGAGATTATGAAAAGAGGAAAGAGAGAAAAAAGCACCATATTTCCATGGTAAATAAGAAGATTGCTGAGATGCTCGTTGTCTGCTTGCCTTGTCATTTTCATATGGGGATTCTTCCGTATCATCGGGCAAGGGGTACCCCGTTGGCGGTTCTCTATGATACACATATACTTACGATGACAAAAATTTACCGGTGACTAAACTTGAGTAGCATGAGGAGCGGCCCTCGTATACAAGGGACATGAGATTTCTGACTTATACTTCGTCAAGCATGTACACCATAGTTTGTTCACTTTAACCTTAATCACTTCAAGATGCTCATGATAGGGGCAATGAGAGTTGAAAACTACAAGTACCATAATTTTTGGAAGCTATTTATGAGACTTGAATCC